>CM046472.1:11040000-11790000 GCA_025506415.1 Flaveria robusta
GTTAAGTTTCCTACATTAGAGGTATCAATTACAAAATAAAAAATTAAATCTACGTAAGGGGTTTTATGTGTTCAGTCTCGTTTGTTAATTACCATTATGATTTGAATCCACATATTAGATAAATAAAATATAATGATAACCACCTAAAAGTGACTCATCTTTTACTTTATAAAATATATACACAACAAAAAAAGCATATAAATAAATAAACAAGTCATATGACACAAACCATTTGCTACATAACCATAAATGACAAATTATCATAAGCTTTTGGATACAAATGGTAAAATTTAATCATTTTGACTAAAAAACCAGCCCATGTGAAGAGCTTTACACGTTTAGTATCTTTTGGTAATTGCAGTTACACTTTGACTGCATGGTAGTAATTTATTGTTTCATTTTATTAATGTATTTTGTTTTAGTAGTTATGCTACTTTTGTTAATCTTGTTAAATAACAAAGATTTTGGTTTAAAGTTTAGTTATGATTACAATGATTAATATTTTATAATTATTATCCATGGATTGTTAACGTCATATTCTATGTTGTTTTCTTATATTTTTGTGATGATTTGTCTTTTCTGATTATAATTCAAATGGTTTGTGTCTTATGTTTTGTTTATACTTTTTATCATGGATGTTTTATAAATTTAAAAATAAATCACTTTTAGACGGTTATCATTAAATTTTATTTAATTTTATAGTAGGATTTAAATCACAATGTTGATTACCAAACAACATTGAATGCATAAAACCCCTCACGCAAAGTTGATTTTTTATTTTGTAATTGTTTAACAAAAATACCCTTAATATAGGATACTTAATGAAAAAAGTTAACGGTTTTAATTAGGAGAGGTTATATGAATTCATATGATAATTTTTGTGAAACATTTGGATGTAAATGACAAAACTTAAAGTTTTGGACTCAAATGATATTTTTTATAAAACCTCAACGATGAAAATATGTTTAATGCTAATAATAATAATACACAAATATAACCAGTTTTTAAGAAAGGTTGAAAAAAAAAAACGTCGGTGACACTCATCGCATCATGCGGGCAAACCCACTATACACAACAAATAGAAAAGTTGATAAATACTGGAGTTATAGGTTTTTCAATATTATCATAATAGTTTTTCTTCCTCTAATATAATCAAAATCTATTTTAATTTTCTATAATTTTACACCTAACCCATAGAAATATTTTGAAACTAACCATAACACTCTTTTTTTTTTCCAGATTAATTAACAGCTTATTTTATGCTTTATTTAAATTTTACACTTATACCCTTAAGTTATGTCAAATTTACATTAATCTTCTAAACTTCAATAAAATTTTCTTCTATTTTCTTTTATCCAATTTACATTGTAGCCCATTAACTATAATAAAATTAACATTTACACATTTGTTATTCTTTTCCTTTGTTTCGAGCATTCTTTTTTAACAGTATTTCTTCTTGTTATACTTTTTTTTTATCAACATTCACAAGTAAATTTTTTACAGCTAGTTAATACTACATATAAATCGTATATTTTCAAATTTACAACCCCATGCATAGCACAGACCGCCCCACTAGTAATGAATAGATTAAAGGTATGATTAGCAAGTGTGTTAGCTTAGTGTTTCTAGAAAATTCACAACAATTTTGGTATTCACTTGCCAATTTAAATTTACTTTAAGTTAATATAAAAATTCTTTTTTCTTATGCAAAAATAAAAAGATATGCGACTTGAAATCTAATGTTCATGTAACCATCACTTGCACTTTGTTTATCGTATCCAAAGTCTTTTGATTTGCAGGAATTTATATATGTCCCACAATTTATAAAATAACGCACTCTTAAAGCATATGTTTTATACTTTTATTGCCTTATTTGAATATCACAGGATATTTTATAAGCCGGTTTAAAAATGATATTTTATAAACCAAAAGAAAACCCACTAGGAAAAAAGACAAAACAAATGCTCCCAATTTTTCTTATAGTAAAATAATATAGATATTTCATAGTTAAAATAGTCGTATAAATCAATATATAACTACTATATATTATCCTATATTTTTGCGTTCACATTTCGAATCAACGTATCCCATTTTGTCTAGGATATCGTGCACCTCTCTTTCTGAAACTCTTATCTATCTTTTTATGTCATTTTACATAATTAAAAAGTTTTTATGTATAATGAGTTACTCTTATTTAACCCACTTAGTAGAGGATCTGTTTCTTATAAGAGAGGTTTTGGGTTCAAACTCAAGGAATGGTTTAGTTTGGTGTATTGTAGTAGTATAGTACATTTACCGTTAAAAAAAATAGTTATAGAACGTTATGGCGAAAAGTGCGTGTTTCGTGTTAAATGTACGAATTGTTTGCGTAATTAATCGCTTTTCTTATGTGATGATTTCACCCATAATTCCAACCATATTGCGCGATAATTCCACTCCCTTTACTTGATAATTTCATCTTATTGTACACTTGTATGAAAAAAATAAAACATTTTGTGTTCTAAAATCTATATCTATATATAGTATTAAAAGAGTAACTTAGGTGGACACTTGACATATATGTAGGCCCCCTAAGTTTGTTTTTCCCACCTATCTCTACTATTAAATAATTACTTAAATTAATAAGTATTAAATAATTTTAATTCTTTTTTAGATTACAAATGATTTTTTAATACATTAGGAAATATATCTTTTTATTAATGTTATTTCTATAAAATTTTTCTACTCTAATAAAAAGTAACTAAGAGAGACACATAACATCATCATATTTTTTGTCACTAAAATTTCTCCGCTAATCTTTCCTATTAAATAATTACATTAATTACTAATAATATTATTTTATTTTATTTAGATTAAAAATAGTTTTTTAATAAATTGAAAAAAGATTTTTTTATTAATATTATGCAGGACCGGTGAAGGTGTTCAATGCAATCAGTTTCACAATGATGAGAAACTTAGAACACTTAACAGATCAAATAGTGAACTGGAATCTTTTGGTGATACTAAGAAACACAAGCAAATAAAGATGAGACAGAAACAAGAACAACAGACCGAATGGTTTTCAAGGATAAAGTATATTGCTCTCAAGTTCTTTTACAAGTGTTACAAATCATAAGAATAAAATACAAGGACCCGAGATACTTTATACTACATCTTACAGCCGGCCATACTTTGAAGGCCAGCTGTAAACACTAATCTAGACAACAAGATCAATGTAAAGTCAAAATGCAGATTGCCTTTTGACTAGTGAATATGACATGCCATAGCTCACATCCTAATGTAATACAAAAAGGATAAAAATACATAAATTAGAAAGTTACAGACTCAAGATCATAATCTACAGCTTCCTAAAGCATGGACCTTTTCACCAACTTGTATAAGTTGGTGAGTCTGCAGAGTGGCAGCGGAAAGTTGGTCAGCTATTCTGAAAAAGTTGATCACAGAAAGCATGTTTTCTCTGTATTCGAAAAAAATCAGTCTTCTATCTTTGAGCTATATAAGGAAATTTTTAAAAAGAAAAATTTTTATAAACTAAAATAATTAAAATTTGGAGCTATATAAGGAAATTTTATAAAATATATTTTTTAAAACTGTTTATTTTGAAACAAAATGCTTTATCTTTTTTGAAAAAACAAAAACAGTTTAAAAATAAAAATGTAAAGAGTTGATATCATTATTTTATTACTTATAATTCTCAGTTACGTGTAAATTTAATCATTTCTTATTTTAGAATATCATTTAATAATTAATTATTTTTTACTTTATTTAATATTTAACTTTTTTCAACCCGTGTAATACACGGGTTTACTAAATCTAATTTTCTATATAAGTATTACTAACCGGGTACAGTAGAAGTAAGAAATAAAGATTACGAGTAAATAACTGTTTTATGTATTATAGATAAATAATACATATATATATTTTTATTGTTTTTGCAACCCTAGATTTAAATTAAATATATATTAAACAATCGTATCATATATATGAATTCGATTATTCGGCCAGTATGAATATGATTATGAAAATTTTATAAATAATCACTTTTTTATCGTAAAAGACGTAAAATGTCCTGTTCATATTGTAATGATTAAAAAAAATTCGAAATACCATCGAAACTGAAAATATTTCATTAATAAAAGCCGGTTTTATAAATATACTATTATTAGTAACCCGTATATTACACTGGTTAAATAAATAAAATATTAATATAATTAAATTTTATTGGTTTTAAAATAATATTTCAAGATAAGATATAATTGAAATTATGTATGAGTAAAGTTATAAATAATAAAACAATGATATCAGCTTTTTAAACGTTTTTGTTTAAAAAAACTAAATATTTTGTTTCTAAACAAATTATTTTAATTTATTATTATTATTATTATTATTATTATTATTATTATTATTATTATTATTATTATTATTATTATTATTATAACTCCCAATTTTAATTATTTTTTATTTATAGATATTTTACTTTTTAAAAATATTAATTTTAAAATATTTTGTATTTTTAAAAATCCTTATGTTTAAAATACTTCTAAAAATTTGTTTCTTTATAAATACCATTAATAAAAAGAACTTTTTTTAATTTATTAAAAAGTAATATTAGTGTATAAAAAAACATAAAAATATTGTTAGTAATTATAGTAATCATTTAAGAGAAAAACGAGAAAAAAATATGAGTAAAAATATTATATTGTTACATGCGTTTTTTATTTATTTATTTTATTAAAGTAGATAGATTGTTACGATGAATAGTTAATCAATAAACAATTCGGAAAATGGGAACTTTTGAAGTTCTTTTCGGAAGCAAGTAGTATCAATACTGTTTCTATCTTTTGCGTACGCGGAGGGGTATGTGTGAAAGCCAATCTAGTGGATAGAAACAAATACATCACCTTGGGGTGATTTATTATTTACGGTTGAGAATGTTTTAAAGCACGAGACTATGGTCAAACTAAATATATATATATTTTTAATTTTTTTTAAATAAAACTCAATTCATCTCCTATAAATAACACCTTAGCTATTAACATTGCATTCTGTTCTTTATTTCATTTCTGAAAATTGCGAGAAGTGAAAGATGGATCCCTCATTATCATCGGGCTATACGATCCATTTTTTAATACGAACAATCGTAATTGTAGCTTATATTTTGATTGATGAAGTTGGAGGTTTATGTCCAAAGATAAGAAAAGCTTGTTTAAATAAGATCGTAAAAAAGCGGACGATTTTGTTTAAGTAGAAATCGTAAAAAAGTGCATGATTGTCTGTTGTAAAAAGCGATGATCTGTTAAGATGAATGTTTTGAATGAACATTGAACTATTCATGATTCACACAGAGAGCCATCATTTTACAGATTAGCATTTGTTAGATTAACTGGGATGCATGAGTTAGAAGTTGTGAAATCCGTCACTAAAACAATTGCATTGACCTTTGCTTTGACTTTTTAATTTTTTGATTACATGTGGACTTTGACTTAAAAGTTGACTTAACATTAACTTGAATCGTGATCAATATATTAGACATATTTAGACACGCTAAGTGTTAGAATTGTTCATTATAGGCCTAGTATGGCCTAGGACTAGTGATAGTGGAATGTTCACCAGATTGGATTTAGCACTGAATTATGTGCCTTGGACTAAATTAAAGATTAACCAAACGTAAAAACATAAAATTTACGTTAAAGACTTAACATCGATAGACTTTGTCTAAGGTTTACTAAATAGACTTAATCTAGTCTACAATATATATTAAATAATTTATATAACATATAATAGCCCGTTGGAATCGTAAAAATACGAAAAATTTTCAAAATGCAAAAATTGGACGATTTGCAAATTGAGGCGAGATAGAACTAGAAAGAATGACCAAGGACACGAGGCCCTTGCCCCTCCCTTGTTTGCGGCCAAGAACAACAAAAGGGTCTCCCCTTTGTTTTGTTTTCATTTGTTTTGTGGCTTTTATCACAAGTTTCTCTCTAGTCTTGAAACCCTAACCACCACATCCAATTTTATCCTAGTTCTCCATCATCATCATCGACTTCTACATCATCATCAATATCCATTTTAAAGTTGTTTGATAATTCAAGCTGGAATCTTGATCAAGTATTGATTATCCACACTTTTACAAGTAAGAAAACTCGTCCATTGATGATTTAGTTCTTATTCGTTTATGTTTTTGATGATTTTCATTATCTAACATCTGAATCATCATCTAATATTTATGTGTTTTTGGTATTGTGCTTTGGATCGTGAATGACTACGTAGTTTGGGAGTTGTATCATCAAGCCAATAAAACTCTAGTTTATGTCATTCTTGTGTTATTTGTAATCTTGTGTATTCTGTCACACCACAGTTTCAGGGCACCCTGGGAGTGCAACCAATTGGTACGTGTCATTGTTCACTTATTATTATTTTGTATTGAAAATTATTACGCAGTAGAAAAACGTTTCACAATTCATTTTATAACATAAAAAACTCTGATGATTAATAGAACAAACTTTTATATGTTCCCTAGGATTAAATACCCATTATGTTACTTAATTTTGTTTAAAAAATATTTGCAAAACTCTTAATCTATTGATAGATATTCAAATACTCGCCACAAGGTTTATGTCTAGGAAAATTAGTCTTTCTAGCTTTATTTTTGCTAATATGTTTCTCACTAGGTTTTCATACCTAGAATTCATAGTCTATCCAGCACAAACATTTGACTAAACATATTCAATCATGTTTACCTGATATTATTTGAAATAATATACAGCGTTGCAAAAGTCGCTGCTAGTCGGCGACTAGTCGCTAATCGGGGTTGGGCCTTGTCGATTTCATCAAATCGGAGGCAAAAGTTGATGGTCAGACCTAGTCGGTCAACATCGGACATAGTCGGTCAACATCAGAACTAATTGGTCAACATCGGAACTAATCGGTCAAAATCGACCTAATCGGTCAATATTTTTATTCAAAAAATGGGTTGATCCGTGGCTTTTAAGAATAGAAAACCACCCGATCCATGGATCTGAAACTTCAGTAAACCTAGTTGCCACTACATTTACCTGAAATCGAAGAAGAAAGCTGCCACCACCATAAGAACCAAGCTGCGGCCATCGTCGACGAACCAAGCTGCGGCCACCGTCGATGAACCAAGCTGCGACCACCTGAAATCGAAAGCGAAGAAGCAGCTCCAGCAAACTCATCGACCAGAAGCATCTTTGTGTCAAAACTGAAGTTGTTTCACCATTTAGGTATGCCGTATGCCTTCTTATTTTGATTACTATAGATAAGAACCGACTTATGATATTAGTGGGTCTGATTTGGGTTCTCGAAGAAGATAGCAAGAGCAAAGTGGGTTATGCGGTGTAAGTGTCCTATTGGTCTACTATCTTAGAAGCATTTTATTTATGTTCTTTGTTTTAATAATTTTTATATACATTAGCAATACAAATTTTATATTAGATGGCGTCAATGAAATCAACCGCAAGTCAAAGTTTGAAACGGAACTCAGATGATATTGGATGGGAGTATGGATAGCTGGTGGATGCTACGAAGTTAGATAGAGTGCAATGCAATTTGTGTAACAAAGTTATGTCCGGAGGAGTTTACCAGTTGAAACAACTTATAGCGGTAAATGTTTCAATATGTAAAAAAACAACAAAAGATGATCAATTGAGGGTTCGTAATGCTCTTAGTGAGAGCAAAAACAAAAAAAAAAGGCCAAACAAGATAGTGATGAATCTTTGAGAGCTGAGATGAACATTAATAATGAAACAATTGACCTTGATGATTGCTTTGAAGATTTGAAGGAACCTCGTTCGTTTGGTCCCATGGATAGATTTACAACTTCTAAGGGTATCAAAGAAAATTACAAACAAAGTAATCTTAATAATATTGTTCGAAAAGAACACATGATCCATGTTAAAGAATACATTTGTAAGTGGGAGTATGAATGCGCGATACCATTTCATGCATTTGAGAGAGATAGCTTCAAAACATTATTGGAGGCGATTGGTCAGTTTGGATCTAATGTCATGCCTCCTACTCGATATGAGATCGGAGATACTTTTCTAAAAAAAGAGGTTGAAAGGACTAAAGCGTCTTTGAAAAAGTATGAAGAAGAATGGAGATTCATAGGATGCTCAATTATGACTGATGCATGGTCCGATAGAACAAGAAGAAGCATCATGAATTTGTGCGTTAATTCAAAATTGGGTACTATATTTTTGTCTTCTAAGGAATGTTCGAATGAAGCGCACACGAGTGAAAACATATTTGAGTATGTTGATAAATGCATCGAAGAGGTTGGTCCCGAAAATGTTGTTCAAGTAGTGACGGATAATGCATCTAATAATATGGGTGCATCAAAATTGTTGAAGGAGAAGAAACCAACAATCTTTTGGACTTCGTGTGCAACACATACCATTAATCTCATGCTTGAAGGTATTTCTATTTTTGTTTGCTTTATTGTATATTGTTATTTTATTAGTTGTGTGCATATATATAACTTATAAGTTTATTTATCTTTGAAGATATTGGTGGATTACTAGGTATAAGAAAACTCTCGATCAAGCAAAAAAGTTGATGGTTTTTTTTATTCTCATCACAAAACATTGGTTATGATGAGAAAATACACAAAGAAAAGAAATATTGTGAGACCTGGAGTTACAAGATTTGCTTCCGCATTTCTTACTTTACAAAATGTGTTGGAGAAGAAGTCTCAACTTAGACAAATGTTTTCTAGCGAAGAATAGGAAAAATATAAGTTTGCTAAGACCGTTAAAGGGAAATTCGCTTTTGCAACCGTTATATCTCCCTCATTTTGGAGTGGTATTATAACATGTTTGAAAATTTTTGCACCATTAGTGAAAGTTCTCCGAAAGGTCGATGCGGATTGGAAGCCTTCAATGGGTTTAATATACAGTGAGCTTCAAAAGGCAAAAAAAGAGATCATCGATGCTTTGAATGATAATAAAAGTGCATACGAGCCTATTTTGGCTATTATCTCAAAAAAGTCATCGAAAAGGCTTGATACGTGCCTACATATGACGGCCTACATTCTAAACCCATATTATTTTTATAATAATCCAAAGGTCCGAGATGATTTAGATGCTAATGATGCGGTGGTTGATTGTATTGGTGTTTTATTTCGTGAGGATTATGAAATGCAAAACACTATCTTGTCGGTTGAGTTGCCAATCTACAAGCGTAAACAAGGAAAATTTGAGCGTCCAATTGCACAAAAAGCATGTGTGGTCAACGATAATAAATTTGATCCGGGTAATGCTAATTTAAATAAATAACAACATTTTTGTTTTAAAATTTCATATTTGCCTTAATATAATATGTTTGTTTTAATATTGTAGCAAATTGGTGGGAAACGTATGGTAATAAAACTCCAAATTTGAAAAGAATTGCTATGAGGATACTTTCTTTGACTACTAGTTCGTCGGATGTGAAAGAAATTAGAGCATCTTTGAAGGGGTTAGTGATTTTAAAAGTTATGCAATTTATGTTATATTTACTCAAGCTTAATATTGAACTTATTATTTTTGTTGACTTCTTAAGTACATACGAAAAAAAGAAATAGGCTAGAGGCGAACAAAATAAATGATCTTGTTTGTGTTCAATTTAATGTAAATTTGATGGAGAAAAACAAGAAAAGAACGTTGAGTAATGGTAAAGTACTTATAGCGGACGATGGTAGCGGGGGTAAAGAATGGATTGTTGATGGTGTAGATGAAGAACTTGAGCGAGGGTTATCTTGGGAAGTAGTTAGTGATGCTGCGGATGTTGATGAGGTATTATCTAATCGAACAAGTGTTAGGACAAGTGCAAAGACAAGTGCATCGAGAGAACTTTTTGATGAAGAATTTGAGTCGGAGGAAGTAGATGAGGAGGTTGAATACGAGTCGTATGGTGTTCAAATCATTGAACAATATGGACAAGATGAAGATGAATTTTGAACTACTTGATCTTATATTTGAACTAATATATTAATATTTGGATCTTAATTTGCCATGTTTAAGCTTGATTTGCTATGTTTAAACTTAATTATTTGTGTTTGAACTATGCTATATATATTAGTTATAAAAAATTACATATAAAAATCCCGATCCGATTAATACCGATTAATCCCTAGTCCCTACCTCACCGCCCGACTAGCGCCTAACGATTTTTATCACATTGATAATATATCAACGAAAAGTTGGTGAATGCATTTAATTTTACACAGCGACATTTTGACATGAATCACGATAAATAGTTATCGTACATTAACGGTAAGCCGCACATTTAGCAGTCTATTTCAACTGTAATTCCCCCCATAAACCAACCCTAATATGGGATTTTCAGCCATCTCTAGGATATAATTTGATCAAACATACATATACTTTTGGTGTAAATATTTTAGCTTAATAGCTCTGTGCATTAATATGGTTAACTTACTAATGCCATTTTCATAAATAAAATCATAACTAGTTGAAAGTATTAAATGTATTCACTTGGTAAGTTGAATAGCTTGGTGCTTTTATTTCTGAACCTCAAAGTAACTTAATGATTAATTTATGAGCTTCTAACACCTTAATAATATTAGATCAAAACCTCTATACTTGTTTTCTAGAGCATCTACACCGGTTCCTAACATTGGGCTGTTATGAATGGAGATTCTACACGTATTCTTCTTGGTTTTTAAAGGTTAAACAAGGATAAAAGAGAGTTTCGTATTTTTAAGTAGGTTAAACAAGGGTATAAGTGGAGATTCTACATGAAATGACGCTGAATACATCTATTCATATATGTATATTTCTTACCTATCAAGTATTATCTCACTTTTAAGTTTTATCCAAAACTTAGTTATTAAGTTTTATCCAATACTTAGCCGTTAAGTTTTATATTTTATCTAAAACTTAGCTATTAAGTTTTATAATTATTTCAAAACTTAACAATTATTTTTTATTTGAAGCTTAGACACAAAATTTTATCTCAAACTTAATCATGAAGCTCTATCTAAAAATAAATAAATTTTTTCATGAAGCCTCGTCAAAGCATAGTCATGATTTATAATATTTTATTTTTATCATAATGTTTATTAATGAAAAAATGAAATCTAAAAATTTCACGGGTGTTACATTCGACTCTAGTTCCCACATGTATTAAGGACCACGTCTAGGGTTTCATTTTACTTTTACCGGTACTAACTTCTCTTTTTCAAATGCTATTCTTGACAATCTTCAGTTTGTAGAGATTGTTTGATAAATTTCATGTAAGGCGCAGTTTCCTAGCAACCCCATAGTTGGTTTTACGAACATAACTATAATTGCTAAAGTGAAAATTTTATAATAATAATAATTAAGATAAACACAACGAAAACACAAACATTTGATTACAATCGAGTCATAATTAGTCAAGCCATTAAATCAATAGGAAAAACATTTCTCAACATTCATATTCACATAAAACATTTAACGGGATGTTAGTCTCTGATCTAGGATCCTCTTCATGCACAAGCCTTAGCTACTCAACCAAGCTTAGATTTTCCTGACATACATAATAAAAGTCAGCATTGCTAAGTGTGTTCTAGTGCCCCATTTTCGCCCCTATACTTATGCAAATTACAAACTCGAGATTCTTCCTTTTATTTAAATTAAGCCGAGTAAAATTTCGAGGTGTACAAGTCCATCCCCCTTATTCAAGTTTCGTCCTTGAAACCTGTCACTAGTTGAATAACCGGGGATATAATTCCTTCATTTCCTCTTTGGTTTCCCATGTTGCTTTGGAGCCTCTATGTTGTCTCTATTGAACCTTTGCTAACTTTACTGTTTTGCTTCTTAACTTTTTTTTTCGTGGTGTCTAATATGGCGACTGGTTTCTTCACATAAATTAATTTTTCGTCTAACTCAATATCTCCTAGCTGTACATGAACATTCTCTTCTGCTAGGAACTTTTGTAGATGCGACACATGGAAAGTAGGGTGAATCCCTCTTAGCTCGGCTGGTAATTCCAGCCTATAAGCTATTAACCCAACTCTAGCTTCAACCTTGAAAGGTCTTATGTATCGAGGATTCAATTTTCCCTGATTTTGGAAATGTATGATTCCCTTCCATGAGGACATGTTCAGTATAACCCTGTCACCAACTTTGAACTCAATTGATCTACACCGTTTGTTTGCATAGGACTTTTGTTTGTCTTTGGAGGCTTTCATAAAAGCTTTTATCTTCACAATCATTTCTGTTGTGGCTTCCACTACTTTCGAACTTTTCAATATCGTTTTGCTGATGTCCCCCCAACATATAGATGTCCTACACCTTATTCCATACAACATCTCATAAGGGGGCATTCCAGTGCTTGCATGGTAACTATTACCGTAGGAAAACTCAGCAAGGGGCAAATGATCGTCCCAATTACCCCCTAAATCGATAATACATGTACGCAACATGTCCTTTGTGTCTGTATCATCCTCTCAGATTGTCCATCAGTCTGTGGGTGGTAGGTAGTACTAATGTGCAATATAGTTCCCATAGCATCATGAAATCTTTACCATAATTTCGACATGAATCGTGTATCTCTATCTTAGACTATAGAGACAGGTACTTTATGTCAGGCTATAATTTCCTTTATGAACAATTCAACTAACCTTTCTGACGTAAAGGTTTCTCGTATGGGTAGGAAATGTGCACTCTTGGTTAGCCAGTCTACAATTACTTATATCGCATCTTAACCCTAGGATGTGCGTGGCAACTTGGTTATGAAATCCATCATGATGTTTTCCCATTTCCACTCAATTATATCCAAAGGTTTTATTGACCCATATGACTTTTGATGTTCAGCTTTCACCTGTAAGCATGTTAGACACTTGCTTACATATTGAACTACATCATTCTTCATTGCTAGCCACAAATAATATTTTTCAGATCTAGATACATCTTAGTAGTGCCCAGGTGAATCTAGTATCTAGTCTTATGGGCTTAATCTTGTATTCTTACACTTAGATCCTCGTAACAAGAAATCCACAATCATCCCATCTTGGTTTTGACACCGTACGTGTTCTCTTCCAAACCGGTGCTTGCCCTTTCATTTCTTCCGCAATGATAAATTAGTCCTTTAAAGCTTCCTCTTGAGTGCTACGTATCTATTCATAATATCCGGTGCCACTATTATCTAATAAGACTTCACCCGAATAGGTTCGCTCCTTTCCTTACGACTCAGGGCGTAGGCTAATACATTTGCCTTGCCCAGGTGATAATAGATTTCGGAATCATAGTCTTTTAGTAGCTACAACCATTGTCGTTGTCTTATATTTAAATCAATATGCTCGATGAAATATCTTAAACTCTTATGATCCGTGAAGATTGTACATTTGATTCCATATAAATAGTGCCTCCATGTTTTGAGCGCGAACACAACCGCAGCTAGTTCCAAATCGTGGGTCGGGTAATTGACCTCGTGAGTATTTAACTGTCGGGAGGCATGCGCTATAACTTTCCCTCGTTGCATTAAAACACATGCTAGCTCAAGATACGAGGTGTCATAGTAAACCACGAAGTCTTCATCCCATTAGACAATGTTAGAATAGGGGCTTGAGTCAACCAGCCAGTTCCACCGCAGATTCAAAGGTCGAGGGTCTATGGGCTTTCACATGCGTGCGTACCTTTGGTGGTAACCCATGTATGTAGCATTTGATCCTCCTTTCCTTGGTACTAGCCAAATGTGGCACCGGTCGGGCAAAATCAATGAACTTAGTTGTATACTCTCAGTAGTTCATACCTCCTGCCTTCAATCCTAGAAATTCAGTCTCTACCCTGTCGATCTCATTCTCTAGGCAAAACTTCTTGGTCACTAGTTGCTTTAAATCCTCCCAAACCATCTTCTTAACATCCTTCCTTGTTTGTTTCACTATAGTCCACCGGTAGAGAGCTTCTTATACAAACGAGTATGCCGCAAACTTGACGGTCTGATCGGCCGAGCACTTGCTCATGTTGATAACGACCTTCGTTACAACAATCCATTAATAAGTAGCAATTGCATACTTCTTCCTATCTAATGATGGAGGGTTACATCCCTTGAAGGTTTGGTAGGTGCAGCCATTTGTAGGCTCTTTGTTTGACTCATCCCCGTCGCTATCCTCTACGTTGTTTGACCTCTTCCGGTTGATCTTACTTGCTTCCTTCCCTCGAATTTTCTCTAGATTCACCAACCTTATCGTTAGCCACATTCTTAAATGCCTCGGCTTGAATTGAAGGCATTGTGGCATGGAGAACTTGATAAACCTCATTGGCTATTGCTTCATGAATGAAAGAATCTAGAGTTAATCCTTCCTCTTTATTGCTCCTATCATTCCTGACCTTAGGGTCGGTGTCCTGTCGAGTCGACACCCTAATCCTACGCGTAGTTGCTGGTGGCTTAGCACGAGACCACCACGTCAAACACCCCTAGAACCCTTTCTACTTGCCATTCTACAAGACACCAAACAACAACACCATCAATTAATGTAATAGATTAGATTGTGATGAGCATAGTAAGTTCCTAATTATAGTGGCCAGTTGTGATTGGCTACGTACTTCACTTTCATGTTTTAAATTCCTTATCATGTGTAGTATTTCATCCATATCTTACATTTAGAAGCCACATAGATAAGGCATATAGAACATATGCATACATACAAAAGTAGGCAAACATTCATAGCACATGGAATAACATAATTAAACATAAGCATATAATTACTTGGCATGAAGCATCCCGTACTAGAATCCGTTATTATATTTTGTCATGTTTATAGTTTAAGTCTAGGCATTAGGAGATGCCCGAATCTCTCAAACTATGGTTTTCATACCAACTTGTACGACCTAGTTTCCTGGCAACCTCATTGTTGGTTTCATGAACATAACCATAATTCTTAAAATATTTATAATAATAATTAAGATTAACAGAACGGAAACACAAACATTTGATTCCAACCGAGTCATAATTAGTCAAGTCATTACATCAATAGGAAAAACATTGCTCAACATTCATATTCAAATAAAACCTTAAACGGGATGTCAGTCTCTAATCCAGGAGTATCTTCATGCACAAGCCTCAACAACTCAACAAATCTTGGATTTTCCTCAAATGCATAATAAATGTTAGTGTTAGTGAGTGAGTTCTAGTTTTAATTATAGAACCATGAGTCATAATTTCATAAAATCTTTTAGAAACATTCATATTGGAAAACTTTCCTCATTATCATAATATTTATAAGATAATCATCATATCTGGGTGATCATACAGTGATCATGTTCTAAAATTAAATAGGGCCATGAACTACTAGCACCAAGCTAGTTACTATAATTGATAGTACAAAGCTAGCTACTATGGTTGCTAGCACAAATCGGGCTAGTGAGATGCAAGCACGAAGCAAGCCAATGAGTTATTAGCATAGAGCAGAGTAGCGAGATGCAAGAATGAAGTAGGCCAATTGTTGTTAGCATAGAGCAGACTAGTGAGATGCTAGCATAAAGCAAGCCTAGTGAGACGCTAGCACAAAGAAAGGCAATAAGATGTTAGCAAAGAGTGAACCAGTGACATGCTAGCGCAAACCTAGCCTAATGAGATGCTAGCACAAAGCAAGCGAATAATTTGTTAGCATAGAGAAGATGTAAGAGTTATATTAGAGGCTGATGCTCACCAAAGAGCTCTCAGCATGCAATCTGAAGAACAAGGAAGTTACTTCAGAAAATTTGACAAAGTCACTTAAAAATTTTTCTATGTGTCAAATCTTCCGAAGCCAAAGAACATTTCTTCCGAAGCCAAAGATGAAGTCTTCTGAAGATCCACAGAGCCAGAAGATAGATTTCTTCCAAAGACAAAGAATACTGCTTTCTCTGACATACATTTGACTATGCTGAACCACTTTCTACTGCAATCTTTGAAGACTCACCAACTTATACAAGTTGGTGATAATTCCATAACCCGGTCCTGCAATTGGTATCAGAGCTTTCTAGGCTCTTGATTGTAAGATATTACAATCTTAAATCTGCTCAGTTTCAAAAAACACTTATTTGCTCAAATAGCGGCTCTCTCTAAAGTTGATATGGAAACCAACGCCATGACCAAATCTCCACTGATCACTACTGATGACTTTGATACTTGGTGTCAAAGAATGAAAGGATTCATCAAGTCTCAAGACAACATGACGTGGAGATATGTTGTCTCTGGACCTCATGTTCCATGCACACCTTCAACAATTGCTGCTGGTGAAATGATATCGAAGGACATGGCTGACTACTCTTATGAAGATTGGAAGAGGATAGATGTAGATCAGAAGGCCATGACCGTTCTTCAAACTACTCTTTCTAACTCTATATATACAGCCATGCTTTAAGAAGTGCAAGACTGCCAAGCAGCTCTGGGATGCACTTAAGCATATGTATGACGGGTCTAAAGAACTCAAGGAGAACAATAAAGACCTCATGAAGCACCAATTTGAGAACTTCACCTTTAAGACAAGTGAAACCATGAAGCAACAGTATTTCAGATATGTTAAGATTGTGGACACTCTAGTGGATACTGGTGTTAAACTGGAGAATAGGGACATTGTGGGGGAGTTCATGTTCTTTCTTCTCACAGAATGGACTCACTACTGTGTGTCCATTAGGAGACCTGAAAACCTCACTACTCTTACCCTTACTGAGCTTTATGGTATCTTGAGCGGTTACCAGATGGAGATGAACATGCAAAATCCATCTCACAGCTCATCCAGTACCCACAAGTGTTCTGCCCTTCATGTGGTTGAAAGGGACAGTAGAGAACCTCAGCGTCATCTTCTCAGCTAGCCTAACAATTCACGAAAGGGTCCTTTCATCACCTTCCTGAAGACACTAAGGGAGAGCTACATCCAAGGAAGCCCATTCCAAGATACAAGCTCTTCTCAAGCCTTTGTGTCTTTTGATAAAAGTTCAGGAAACTTTCTCTTTACTCTATAATACTTAGACTACATTCATCCAGATGATTTGGAATACATGGATATTATGTAGCAGATGGCTCTGCTCACTCATAGAGCCAAGAAATTTTACCAGAGAACTGGGAGAAAATATCCTAGCAATGTATTCAGTGGAAAGTTTAGACTAGATAAAAGCAAAGGAAGTGTTACAATTTTAACCAAATGGGACGCTTTGCTAGAGAGTGCAACGCACCAAGGACAAATAGTGGCCAAGCACAATCTAGACTAAACTACACTAAGGAAGCTCTAAAAGCTGAGAAGCCCAAACAGCAGGCTATAATTGCTGTTGAAAAAGGAGGCTTTGATTGGAGTTTACAGAAAGAAGATGCTTCTCCAAACCATGCCTTGATGGCTGATCATGAAGAACCTAAGGTAACAGAACATCTTTGTACTCCTGATTGAATTGCTAAAGTTTGCATGTATAGGTCCTATTACTTAGAATTGAGATATGATCTTGAGTCTTTGAATATTTTAAAATCTGATTTTAAAAGAGTAGAAAATGACTATAAATTAAAACTAAAAGATTTAGAGAAAACTATTTCCACTTTTAAACATGAGCACACGAATTAAAGGACTCAAATCAAAGATCTCATAGCTAAGTTAACTGAAAGCTAGGCTGAGCTTGTGATAAGAAAAGCTAGGGTTGAAAAATGTGTTTTTGAAGAAAAAACCTTCAAGAAAATCATATCCTTGTCTTTGCTTGCCAAAGTGTATTATCAAAACAGGCAAGGAGCTGATCTAGTGAAATAGCTCCTCCACACACTTTATTATCTATGAGAGAGCCAAGGTGTGGAACTAGTAAAAATGAGCTACCTCCTAAAGATCCAGTTTAATAGAAAGATGAAGATGATGATGAAGAGGAGATTGTGAAGGAAGAACCTGAAGTGAGTGAAAAGGTTCAATCTGCTAAAGGACACCATTCTCTTAGAGAGAAGAAAAGGACAAAGATGGCCAAGTCTGCTAGAAAAAATTTGATTAGGGCAACCAAGAGAAAAGCAAAGAAAGCCCAGGAGATCAAAACTATCTTTAACTTGAAGCAGATTCAAGTATTATTATCTACTGGGTTTGAGGTGGTTAAGACTGCAAACTTAACCATAGACTCGAGTACCAAGAGTCCTAGTTCAAGTTCAAACCATTCTTGTCAAAAGAAAAAGGTTGATAAAAGTGCACCACTGCTGCACTGGCTGAACCATCCAGTTTCAAGAGCAGGCCTATCCCTAAAAAGCCTGCTGAATTTGCAAATTACGAAAAAGGAATTGGAAAGAGATCAAGCTCAACCAGCTTCTCAGAAGAAATTCCTTAGAAGTATTTTAACTAAATGTATCATGTGTGGCAGTACTTCTCAACTTCCTAAGGATTGCATCTACAATCTCAAAAGCACTGTCAACATGATCAAAAACGCTTCTAAGATGAAGAAGAAGAAGATAGCTTCGGAAGGAAAGTATTTTTCCTTCGTAAGCTCAAACATGAAGGCAAAGAAGATAAGTGGAAAATTGCCTTCAGAGAAAAATTTGGTCTCGAAAGAAAGGAATGCTTCCGAAGTATTGAAGTCTACAGTGGATGCAAAAACTTGTGAAGGTTCAGTCTACAAAACTTTTGAAGTTGTAAAAACTTCCAAAACATTGAAGGACAAGTCTAGTTTTTTAAAGATAGTATGGAAGATGAAGGAAGACCAGGAGACAAAAGTTTCATCATCGTCAATAGCTGAAGATCCCTAATGCTGAAACATAGGATCCATAATTGTTAATTTATCTTCTGTTAATATTAATGAACCCAAGACAAGCAAGGCTTGGGTTTCCAAATGTGTCTAACCATCTCTTTCTATGCAGGAACAACTCAAGACCAAAAGGAATGTATGGATCATTGATAGTGGCTGTTCCAGGCACATGACAGGCAATGACTCTCTGCTTTAAAACTTTGAGAAGTTTGATGGAGGGCCAATTGGTTTTGGAGGAGAAACAGGTGGTTACATCACTGGTAGGGGCAAGGTTACAAATGGTATGCTCAGCATTTAAAAAGTAAACTTTGTCAAAGAGCTTGAGTACAATCTTCTAAGTGTATCTCGATTTTTTGACCAAAAGCATAAGATGTTCTTTATTAAACATGAGTGCATTGTTTTCAAGCTCGGGGTGATCATTCCTCAGGAGCATATTCTACTCAGAGCGACTAGGAAAGAGAACATATATAAGATGGATCTGCAAGAAACATCCCCTTCTAGAGAAGTTTTCTGCTTTTTGTCTAAAGCCAATAGTGATGAGTCTTTCCTCTGGTATAAAAGACTATTCCATGTAAACTTTAAGAACATAAATAAATTAATTAAGAATGATTTGGTAACTGAAATGACAAAGAAAGAGTTTACAAGTGATGACTATTGTGTTGCATGTGTGAAAGGAAAACAACACAA
Organism: Flaveria robusta; assembly: GCA_025506415.1. NCBI lineage: Eukaryota > Viridiplantae > Streptophyta > Magnoliopsida > Asterales > Asteraceae > Flaveria > Flaveria robusta. The sequence goes on from CM046472.1 coordinate 11,059,380, forward strand.
AGTGTCTCACACGCCTAAGGAAATCAACTCTATCACTACTCCCCTTTACTTGTTACACTTGGATTTTTTTGGCCTCACAAGTGTAATGAGTTTAGGAAAAACTTAATACTATCTTGTGATCAAAGATGGCTTCACTAGATATACTTGGGTCTTTTTTCTTAGAACTATGGATGAGACTTTTGAAATCTTGAAGTATTTCATTGTGAAGATTGAGAATCAATCTGATCATAAGGTCAAGACCATAAGATGTGATGAAGGAACATAATTTAAAAATCATATCCTTTATTCATTTTGTGAAGAAAAAGGTATTTCAATACAATATAGTGCTTCCAGGACTCCTTAGTAGAATGGTGTTGCGGAGAGGAGAAACAGGACACTTATTGAAGCTGCAAGATCCATGTTGTCTGATTTTATACTGTCCATCACCTTCTAGGAAGAGATAGTTAACACTGCCTATTATGTGCAGAACAGAGTTTTAGTTGTCAAGACTCATGGTAACACTCCTTATGAGCTGTGGCACAAAAGGAGACCCTTCATCGGTTTTCTCAGATCATTTGGCTGTTCTTGCACCATCTTGAATACCAAAGATCATCTAGCCAAGTTTGTTGAGAAATTAGGATGGACACTTCATTGGATACTCTTCTCAAGCTAAGGCTTATAGAGTATACAATCTCATAACTAGAGTAGTTGAGGAGTATGCCAATATGACTTTCAATGAACACACACCTAGTATGAAAGGTTCTGGTCCTGATTGGCTATTTGATCTTAATTTAGTCACGAATTGTTTTAACAAATCTTGTGAATATGTTTTTGAATCTACATGTAACTTATCAACAAGAGATCATGACCCAAGATTTGAGCTAAAAAGACCAAACATGAATACTACTTCAGCTCCACTAGTAACTAACCCTACAGGTGGAAATCCTATTAGCACAACCATGACAAATTCAGCTGATACATCTGAGGTGCCTATAAATTCCAGCACAGAGGCACAAAACTCAAATAAAGGAGCTTCCAATGTAGTAGGAAATGGAGATGATGATTCTGACCAAGAATTTCATAATAATAAAGACCTCTCCACTGAAGATAACATCAATGATGTCATACTCTCATTGGATCAAGTCTCTCTTGATAAATGTGCTCATGTGATGGGAAATCATCAATCACCAGATCTAAATTTATGTAAATTTCATAAATTTAGATCTGTCAACTCAACTTGCTGTGATTCCTTAATTGAGAATCCACAAGTCTCACCCCACCACAAACATCATTGGAGATGTTGAGACAGGAGTGAGAACAAGAGGACAAACCCATGACAAAAATTTTTGTCTTCACTCTTGTTTCTTGTCTCAGATAGAGCCCACGAAAGTTGATTAGGCTTTGAAGGATGGTACTTGGGTTGAAGCAATGTAGGAAGAGTTGCTTCAATTCAAAAGGCTAAAAGTTTGGAACCTATGTCCTCTTCCTCACGGGAAGACTACTATAGAAACCAAATGAGTTTTTAGAAACAAGAAGGATGATAGAGGACTTGACATAAAAAAAGGCTAGATTAGTTATTTAAGGGTACACTCAAGAAGAAGGGATTGACTACACTGATGTTTTTGCTCATGTAGAAAGACTTGAAGCTGTTAAGATATTTCTTGCTTTTGCTGCATCCAAGGATTTGAAAGTCTACCAACTTGATGTCAAATGTGCATTTTTGTATGGAGTAATTGAAGAGGAAGTGTGTGTCAAACAACCACCTGACTTTGCAGATCCAGATCATCCTGATTATGTCTGCAAGCTTGATAAAGCTCTTTATGGGCTGCATTAGGCTCTAAAAAAGTGTTATGAGAGACTGTCACAGTACCTTTTCTAACATGGTTACAAGAGAGGTATCATCGACAACACATTTTTCATCAAATGAACAGGGAATGGCTTGATGCTGGTTCAAGTTATGTAGATGACATCATCTTTGGGTCACCTAATCCAAGTCTTTACAAAGAGTTTGAGAAGCTGAAGAAGAATAGATTTGAAATGAGTGTCATGGATGAACTCAATTTCTTTCTAGGAATTCGAGTGAAGCAGGTGGACAATGGTATCTTCATAAACTAGTCAAAGTATGTGCAAGACATTCTAACTAGATTTCGTCTAACTGACTATAAGGTTGCTGAGTCTCCCATAGCAAGAAACCACTCTTTAGGTCCTGACCTTCAAGGGGAGTGTGTTGATGAACATCTCTACAGGGCCATGATTAGGTCTCTTATGTACCTCACACCCAGTAGGCCTAATATCATGTTTGTCACATGCATCTGTGCAAGATATCAAGCTAACCTAAAGATGTCACACCTAGTTGCTGTCAAGAGGATACTTAGACATCTCAAAGGTGCTCCCAAGCTGGGACTTTGGTATCCAAAGTGTTTTGACTTCAATCTGTATGCATATACAGATAATGACTATGGTGGCTATAACATGACTGAAAAGTCTACATCAGTGGGTAGTCTCATGGTAATGCAAGAAACAATCCTGTGTGTTTGTATCAATTGCTGAAGCTTAATATATTGCTACTGCAAGCTGCTGTGCTCAAGTGCTTTGGATTCAGAATCAGATGCTGGACTATGGATTTAACTTCAAAGAGACTCCCATCCACATAGACAGCAACAGTGCTATCTCTATTATAGAGAATCCTGTGCAGCACTCAAAGACAAAACACATCAATATCAAGTATCATTTGATAAGAGATAATTTTGAAAAAGGCTTAATAAAACTGGTTAAAGTTAACACAAAGGAACAATATGCTGATCTGTTCATTAAACCTTTTGATAAACAAAGATTTAAGTATCTTATATAAGCTATTGAGATGATTAACTTTAACTAGATTTTCTTAAATTAGTTTTAGAATTGTTTTCTAAAATGTGTGTCTTTAATATTGTCTATTTCTTCACTCATATAAGCCCAATTATCTTGAAATGAAAATTTTCTAACTGATATTCCTTAGACTTACAAGAATTTAAAGTTTTTTTTGAAAGACATTAAAATTGACTTCGGAAGAAATTTATGTATTCAATTCTAATAAGTGGTTTACCTTCGGAAGAAATTCAAGAATATCTTCCGAAGCTTAAAATACTTACATGTCTTGAAAAATAATTTTCTTCCGAAATCAATTTAGTCTCGGATTATTTATTCCTTGAATAAAACTTCTGAGATTTAGCTTATTCCAAAACAAACTATATTTCGGAAAAATTTTACTCTAAGTAAATTTTTTCCGAAACAAATTCTTGCAAATCTAAGAAATATCTTCTGAAGCCAAAATTGGCTTCAGAAATTTTTTCAAAACTTTCGAAAATAAATTACCTTCATAATATTTTTTCTACTTTCAAAAAAACTATATTTTGGGCCATTTTTCAGAGGTGGGACCGACATCCGGATTTCAAAGTTTATCATTTTGCATTAACTTTGTCTAAAATCCAGTTTATATAAATATACCTTTAACAGTTCCCCCTCTTTCACTTTCTTTTTCATCTGCAATTTCCTAATCTAAATTCTCTCAAACCGTGTTTGTTTCTATCTTTCTTCATCCTTAAGCTACTCACAAATGGCCAACCTTGATCAATGAAACGAACCCGATTTCTCCATGCAACTTCACGGGCAACACAATTAGGTTTCTCTGTTAACGTCTGAGAATTATCCAGGTTTCTCAGACGTCTACCGCTTTCTTGCTCATTCTTCATACCTCACCGCCCTTACCATAAACATTCCTCTCTATGAAGATCAACTGCTAGACTTCAGGAGAACCTACCAAGAGGTCATCTTGGACGGTGAGAAGGCACTTTAAGCTCAAGTGTAGGGGATGACTGTTTTCACCACCCCAGCCTCCATCAACAATCATCTGAGGCTGGATGATGCTAAAGGTGAAACATCCTTTCCCAAAGAATCTGTAAACCACTCCTTCAGACAGATGGGCTACGAAGGTGACTACTTCGTAAGAACCTTCAGGAGAGGTAAGGTATCTTACTAGTGGAAGTTCCTTCTCCATGTTATTATTCACTGTTTATCAAACAACCATGGAGGATGGGACCAAATCCTTAAGGACTTGTCATATATAGTCCATGGGATTGTACAGGAGGTCAAGTTCAAGTATTCTCAGTTTGTATATATAAATATGCTTGCAAACTTGGACTCCTTAGAGTGTTATATGTACCCTAGATATGTTCAATACATTCTTAACTATGAACTGGGCTCACAGTTAAAGGGAACAGGTAATATTCTTAAAATGGGACAGATGAAGCCTGACACCTTCAAGACAATAAGAAAACCTACTATGGGTTTCTCAGGGGTAGAAACAAACCCTGGTCCCAAAAATATTAGAGCTTATTGCTACAGGTGACAACCTGACAACACCAGTCAGTGTTGAACCCACACCTGAAACCTCTGCCTCACCCTCACAGCCTCAAATAAGCCTCACCTACTCAAGAAGATCCAAACAAACCCGTGCACAAACTATTCAGGTTGTACACGCTCCCATATATTCAGCCATACAAGAGGAAGTGGAAACAAGAGCTCCCACTTCTCCTGAGTAGCAAACCACTCCCATCTCTTATAAAATCAGTACTGAGGTTCCTCATGCTCAGCCTGATGAGCTCATAACACCAGCCTTAAGCCTTCACTCAGAGTCTCAAAACTCTAGTGAACAACCTTCCGGGGAACGTTACCATCCCCAGCCTTTAGATCGAAACCAACCAATTCCTGACCTTGCTTTCTACAATGATGAGGATCTGGATTTCAGTGACTACCATGAGCCTCTCTTCCTTTCTCCTACTCAAAAAGAGATGAGTGCTACTGAAACACCCATTTCTAGCCCACATCATTCACCCCCTACTGAGGTGGACTCCTTTAAACATGTTCAGGAGGTCCATATGGAAGAGGCTCTCACTTCTGCAAGTGATTACATCTTTAAGACCTCAATCATGGCAACTTACAACCTTGACACTAGCTGTCTTGGAGCAGAGGAAATCCAGCAGCCAAGAACTCTATACCGGTGGTGAGGAAACTAACTTAGGTCATGTTCTCTCACCCCCCATGATTCTTCATATGAAGATGAGGGGAGTCTGCAACTAAAGGTGCAAACACTATTAGACCTATGTATTTAGTTTCAAAGGTAAGTCACCTGGAAACTTTTCCAGGTGACAACCCTTCAAAAGCAGTTGTTTGATCAGCAACTTGAGATCACTGATCTTAAGGGCAAGTTAGCTGAGAGACCTGCAAGACAAACTCAACCAGGTCTTGAAGAACCTATGGGAGTGGTGGACTTAACCTCTAGCTAACCTATGCAAGTGGGTGATGCTACCAAAAAGGGGGAGAAGGTCACTGCAACCACAGAACCTGGGAGTTCGGTTCAGAGTATGGATAATGAGGACTCACCACTCTCACTTGCAGTTGTCCAGAATCAACAACTTCCTCAACCTCATACTGATGTGGAGGCCATACTGCAAGAACTGTTTGGGGAAGGAATTCCAAGGGCCATGTGTGCCACATCCTACGCTGCTAAAAATCCAATAGTGAGATAGTGGTATGATGCTACAAGAAAGTGCTTGGTACTCTCTAGGTCTCAGGGGTAGCAGGAAGTCTTCAATTATCAGACCCTGAGATTCCATGAGAGTTTCTCCTTAGTTGATCTGGCTCTTGTCAATCCAAGTGAAAACAAACAGGTTGGCAGATTAGTTGAAAGTATTCAAGAATGGGTGCTGGAGGAATTTAGAAGAAGATCAAAACTATATAGACAGAGGCTAGCAGGAAAAGCTTTTGGTCAACTAGATACTAAGGAACACCCTAAAATTAACTTCGAAGGGAAAACCTTGGTTGAAGGCCCAATGGTGGACTCTTTGAACCTTGAGAAAGGATCAACATCAGCACCCACTACTCTCAGTGAAATAGCTGCTGGTGAAGGTGTATCACAGCCTCTCCTTGGCCAGAGCTCAAGTTCAGCACAAGTCTTAGAAGGACAAAACCCTCTCCACCCCGAGTTATACAGGCCAACCATTGACAAAGGAAAAAGGAAAATGACTCGAGAGGAGATTGAGGAGGACAAAAGGGAGAGGAGGAGGAAATCTAAGGGAGAAAAAACAAAAAAAATCCCCAACTTCACTCAAGCTGCAATCAGAGCTGCTCACAGGCCAAATACTCAAGATGATTAGTTAAGGGCAGCCAGATTAAATTATATGGGATTAAGAAAGTACAATATTGATGAACTCATCTCTTTCCCCTATAGTAGAATTAATTGAACTTGCTGACACAGAGCTGTCAAAAAAGAGGAAGGAGGCTGAGGCTGCAGAATTGCTCCTCAAAATTAAAGAAGAAAAAAAGATAAAGAAACTATACAAAGCTACTGTGCTTTCTTTGGTTGAAGAAAGTCTCGAGAAAAATACTGTGGCTGTGTAAGCAAAACAAATTCAGGTAGGCAGAGAACAAGAAAGATAAAAGATGATAGCATATCTGAGTGCCATAGGTATCTATCAGGCAGCAGCTCTTCAACCTCTCTCATATGAATATATTGAGTTTGAGTACCTAAAACAGGTGGAAGAGTAAGCTCAAACCAAAAGAAAAGCTATAAAGAGGAAAATAAGAGAGGAGGCTGCTAAATTAAAAGCCACCATCAAAACAATAGAAAAGAAGTATGCTGACAGACAAAAGATGGTGAGCTTCTTGTACTTCAGACTGCATGCTGAAGTACCTTGGTGAGCTTTTTGTCAAATCTTTTGAAGTAGCTTACTTGTACTTTAGACTGCATATTGAGAGCTCTTTGGTGAGCATCAGCCTCTAAGATAACTCTTATAAACTCCTCCTAGGCTGATGCTACCAAAACTTTGTAAATGCTTTGAGTCTTGATCTTCACTTGGTTACAGTCCTCATTAGAATCAGGAACATTCCTTTTTTATTAGTTAATCCGGATTCTTCAGACTCTCAAAGTATCTTCTCATGTCTAAGAGATCATTCAGAGGAAAAGTAAGCATGTTCTGCAGCCTTGATCTATTGTGACATACCATGTGTCTAGATTTGTTGAGAAAGTCTAAGACACAATGGGTCTCTTAGCAGCAAGAGGCTCCACATGAAATGTAATTGGTTGAGCAACCTCTTCTTGTTCACCCTCAGGATGTTCTAACTCATCCTGAGGTGCAGAGGTGGATACCTTGGACTTCTTCTTGTTTTTTTTTTTGTCTCTTCTGATGGCCATCCTTTTCCTCTTTCTGAATTTTAACTGAGGAGAGTGGCCTGCAACACCAGATGTTCTTTCAGTATTCTCCTCAGTTGGGTCCCCTTCCTCCACATGTTCCAAAGGAGGAGGTTCAAAACCCTGTTGTGGGTCAGAAGATGAAGTTGGCTTATATGTAGCTTTAAGATTAGGTTGTGTTGTCTCTTGGGGTTCAACCTTCACCTCAACTTCAGGTGTAGCCTGACTTGGTGGAGAATGCAAGTCTACCAGCTGACCCTCTTTTATCTTCTGCTTGATCCTTCTGATATGCTTATCCATGGTGGATAGAGACATAGGACCAAGTCTCCTTCTGTAGAACCCATACAGCTTCAAGAAGCTTACCATCTTCTATCTATCAGCAGACTTCTTTTCTAGTGCTTTGATGGTGGCTCTTAATTTAGTAGCCTCCTTTCTTATTTTCCTCTTTACAGCTTTTCTTTTGGTTTGAGCTTATTTATCCAACTGTTTGAGGTACTCAAACTCAATATATTCAAATGAGAGAGGTGAAAAGCTGCTGCCTGATAGAGACCTGTTGTACTCAGATAAGCTATCATCTTTTGTCTTTTTTGTTCTCTGCCTACCTGAGTTTGTTCTTCTTCCACAGCGACAGTCTCTTTCTCAGAACTTTCTTGAACTGAAGAGTGGACAGGAGCTTTGTAAATTTTCTTTTTCTTTTTTTCTTCTTTAATCTTGAGGAGTAATTCTTCAGGCTCAGCCTCTTTCATCTCTTTTGACAGCTTTATGTAAGCCAGTTCATTCAATTCTGCTAAGTGGAGAGAGATGAGTTCATCAATGTTTTAGTTTTTTAATCCTAGATAATTCAATCTGGCTGCCCTTAATTCATCATCTTGAGTATTTAGCCTGTGGGCAGCCTGATTGCAGCTTGCACGAAGATGGGGATTCTCCTATTTTCTCTCCCCTAGCCTTCCTCTTCCTCTCTTTTTTCTCCTCCTCAATCATCTCAGGAGTCATCTTCTTTTTTCCTTTGTCAATAGTTGGCCTGTATGACTCAGGGTGGAGAGGAAGAGGTTGTGATACACCTTCACCAGCAGGTGTTTCACTAAAGGTATTAGGTGCTGAGGATGATCCTGTCTCAGGGTTCATAGGGTCCACTACTGGGCCTTCAACCAAGGTTTCCCCTTCGAAGCTAATCTTATGGTCTGCCTCAGTATCCAGTTGATTAACAATTTTCCTTTCTAGCCTCTGTCTATATAATTGTGATCTTTTTCTAAATTCCTGCAGCACCCATTCTTGAATATTTTCAGCTAATCTGCTAGCCTGTCTATTTTGGCCTAATTGACAAGTGGCAGATCAACTAAAAATATACTCACATAGAATCTTAGGGTCTGATAATTAAAGATTTCTTACTGCCCCTGAGACCTAGAGAGCACCAAGGCCTTTCTTGCAGCATTATACCACCATCCCACTATTGGATTTTCAGCAGGGTAGGATGGGGCAGACATGGCCCTTGGAATTACTTACTCAAAGAGTTTTTGTAGTATGGCATCCACATCAGTGTGAGCCTGAGGAAGTTGTTGAGTCTGGACAACTACAAGTGAGGGTGGGGAGTCCTTATTGTTCATACTCTAGACAAAACTCCAAGGTTCTGCGGTTGCAGTGACTTTCTCCCCCTTTTTGGTAGCATCACCCACTTGCATAGGTGAGCTAGGGGTTAAGTCCACTACTTCCACAGGTTCTTGTGGACCTGGTTGAGTTTTCCTTGCAGATCTCTCAGCTAACTTTCCCTTGAGATCGGTGATCTCAAGTTGCTGGTCATTGACCCTTTTTTGTAATGCAGTTACCTGAGATTCTAGATGACTAACTTTAGAAACTAAATAGGTGCATGTTTTGGTCAGTTGTTACACCTTTAGTTGCAGACTCCGCTCATCTTCAGATGAAGAATCATGGGGGGACGAGAGAATTGGACCAAAGTCTTCTTCCTCATCACCAGCATGTTGTTCTTGGCTGCTGGATTTCCTCTGCTCCAAGTCAACTTTAGGAGAAGTGTCAAGGGGCTGAGTTGCCATGGTTGAGGTCTTAAGGATGTAATCACTTACAAAAGTGAGAGCCTCTTCAATATGGAGTTCCTGAACTTATTCAGAAGACTCCACTTCAGTAAGGGGTGAATGATATGGGCTAGAAATGGGTGTTTCAAGAGCACTTATCTCTCTTTGAGTAGGGGAGGAGAAAAGAGACTCATGGTATTCACTGTAATCCAGATCCTCATCATTATATAAACCAAGGTTAAGGATTGGTTGATTGAGGTCTAGGGACTGGGGATGGTAACTTTCCCATGAAGGCTATTCACTAGAGTTTTGAGATTCTAAGTGAAGGTTTAAGGCTAGTGTTTGTGTAGTGAGCTAATTAGGCTGAGCATGAGGAACCTCAGCACTGATCCTTGAAGAGATGGGAGGGTTTTGCTATGCAGGGGAAGTGGGAGCTCCAGTGTGCACTTCCTCCTGCATGGGTGAGTATATGCGGGCCTGCACATCCTGAGTAGTTTGTGCAGGGGTTCGTTTGGATTTTCTTTTGTAGGTGATGGTGATTTGATGCTGTTTGGGTGGTTGAGAAGTAGAAGGTGTGGGTTCAACACGAGCTTGTGTTGCTAGGTTGTCACCTTGAGCAATGAGCTCTAATATTTTTGGGACTACGGCTGTTTCTACCACTGAGAAACCCACAGTAGGCTTTTTCATTGTCTTAAAGATGCCAGGCTTCGTCTGTCTCATTTTAAGAATTTTACCTGTTCCCCTTAACTGTGAGCCCAGTTCACAGTTAAGAATGTGTTGAACATATCTAGGGAACATATAATACTTTAAGGAGTCCAAGTTTGCAAGCAAATTTATGTATACAAATTGAGAGTACATGAACTTGAACCCTTGAACCATGCCATGTACTATATAGGAGAGGTCCTCTGGAATTTGGTCCCAACCTCCATGCTTGTTTGATAAACAGTGGATGACAATATGGACGAGCTACTTTCATTTGAAGGAGACCTTTCTTTTTCTAAAAGTTCTTACTGAGTAATCACCCTCATAGCCCATCTGCCTGAAGGACTGGTTTACAGCAGATTTTGAAAAAGACAACTCGCCTTCTTCATCATCCAACCTGAGATGAGTATGGATGGTGGCTGGAGTAATGAAAATTGTCTTCCCTTGTATTGTGGCAGACAGTGCCTTCTCCCCATCCATATTGACCTCTTGGCAGGTCCTCCAGAATTCCAGGAGTTGATCTTCATATAGTGGAGGATTTATGGTGAGGGAGGTGAAGTAGTTTGATAGAGACAAGAACTGGCAAAAATCAGTAAAACCAGGATCTTTCTCTGAGGATAACAAAGTAACCTGATTGTGTTGCCTGTGAAGTTGCATGGAGAAATCGGGTTGGTTTCGTTGATTTGGTTTGGCCATTTGTGAGAAGCTTTGAGGTGAAGATAGGTATGAACAAAGACGGTTTGAGAGAATTTAGGCTAGGAAATTTGCAGATAAAGAAGAAAGTGAAAGAGGGGGAACCGTTAAACGTATATATATATGAAACTGGATTTGAAACAATATTAATGCAAAAGAATAAACTTTGAAATCCGGATGTCGGTCCCACCTCTGAAAAAGTGCCCGAAAAGGTAGTTTTCTTGAAAGCAAAAAAATCTTCCGAAGGTAATTTATCTTCGAAAGTATTGGAAAACTTCCGAAGCCAATTTTGGCTTTGGAAGATATTTCTTAGATTTTTAAGAATTTGCTTCGGAAGAAATTTACTAAGAAAAAATTTGCTTTTGAAATATAGTTTGTTTTGAGAGACATTAAGCAACAGAAGTTTTATTCAAGAATAAATCTTCCGAGACTAATTTGCTTTTGGAAGAAAATTATTCTTTAAGGCATATAAGTGTTTTAAGCTTCGTAAGTTATTCTTTAATTTCTTACGAAGGTAATTCACTTACTAGAATTGAAGATAAAAATTTCTTCCAAAGTCAACTTTAACGTCTTTCAAAAGAAATTATATTTCAAATTTTTATAAGTCTAAGGAATATCAATTAGAAAAATTTTCTTTCAAGATAACTGGGCTTATATGAGTGATGAAATAGACAACATTAAAGACACACATTTTAAAAAATAATTCTAAAATTAATTTAAGAAAATCTACTCAAAGTTAATCATCCGAATAGCTGATATAAGATACTTAAATCTCTGTTAATCAAATGTCTTAGTGAACAGTTCAGCATATTGTTCATTTGTGTTAACTTTGACCAATTTTATCAAGCCTTTCTCAAAAATTATCTCTTATCAAATCATATTAATGTGCTTTGTCTTTGAGTGCTGGATAGGATTCTATGTAATAGAGATAGCACTGTTGTTGTCTATGCGGATGGGAGTCTCCTTGAAGTTAAATCCATAGTCCAGCATCTGATTCTGTATCCAAAGCACTTGAGCACAGTAGCTTGTAGCAGCAATGTATTCAGCTTTAGCAGTTGATGCAGACATATAGGATTGCTTGCATTGCCATGAGACTATCCTTCCACCAAGGAACTGACAACCCCCTGATGTAGACTTTGAAGTCATGTTGTACACATAATCAGGATGATGTGGGTCTGCAAAGCAAGGTGGTTGTTTGACATACACTTCCTCTTCAATCACTCCATACAAAAATGCACACTTGACATCAAGTTGGTAGACCTTGAACTCATTAAACGTAGCTAAAGCCAGGAATATCCTAACACCTTCAAATCTTGCTACAGGATCAAAACATCAGTGTAGTCAATCCCTTCTTCTTGAGTGTACTTTTGAACATCTAGTCTAGACTTGTTTTTGATGGCAAGTACACTATCATTCTTCTTGTTCCTGAAAACCCATTTGGTTCCTATAGTAGTCTTCCCATGAAGAAGAGAACAGAGGTTCCAAAACTTTTGCCTTTCAAATTGAAGCAGCTCCTCCTACATTGCTTCAACCCACCTACCATCCTTCAGAGCTTCATCAACTTTCTTGGGCTCAATCTGAGACAAGAAACAAGAGTGTAGATAAATATTTTTGTCATGGGTTTGTCCTCTTGTTATCACTCTTGTCTCAACATCTCTAATGATGTTTGTGGTGGGGTGACAACTGTGGATACTCGGCTGAGGAATCACAGCAAGTTGATTTGTAAGATCTAAATTTGTGAAATTCAGATCTGGTGATTGAGGATATCCCACCACATCAGCACACTTATCAAGAGTGACTTGATCCAATGAGTGTGTGATATCATTGATGTTATCTTCAGTGAAGAGATATTCAGTATTATGAAATTCTTGGTGAGATTCACCATCTACATTTCCTCCTACATTGGAAGCTCCTTCATTTGAGTTCTGTGCTTTTGTGCTGGAATTAGTAGGCAACTCAGATGTATCAGCTGAATTTGTCATTGTTATGCTGATAGGATTTCCACCTGCAAGGTTAGTTACAATTGGAGCTTCATGCTTGGTCTTCTCAACTCAAATCTTGGGTTAGGATGTTCTGTAGATAAGTTACCTGTAGATCCTGAAACATCTTCCCAATATTTGTTAAAACATTTGGTAACTAAATCAAGATCAAATAGCCAATCAGAACCAAAACCTTTCACACTGCGTGTGTGTTCATTGAAAGTCACATTGGATGACTCTTCAACTTCTATAGTTCTTAGATTGTATACTCTATAAGTTTTATCTTGAGAAGAGTATCCAATGAAGTGTCCATCATCTGATTTCTCAGCAAACTTGGCTAGATGATCTTTGATATTTAAGATGGTGCAAGAATAGCCAAATGATCTGAGGAAACCAATAAAAAGTCTTCTTTTGTGCCACAACTCATAAGTAGTCTTACCATGAGTTTTGAAAACTAAAACTCTGTTTTGCACATAGTAGGCAGTGTTAACTGCCTCTTCCTAGAAGGTGATAGGCAGGTTAGAATCAAACAACATGGTTCTTGCAGCTTCAATAAGTGTCCTGTTTCTCCTTTTAGCAACACCATTTTGCTGAGAAATCCTGGGAGCACTATATTGTCTTGAAATACCTTTTTCCTCACAAAATAAATCAAGGATATGATTTTTGAATTTAGTTCCTTGATCACATCGTATGATCTTGACCTTGTGACCAGATTGATTATCAATCTTCAGAATAAAAGACTTCAAAATTTTAGGAGTCTCGTCCTTAGTTCTAAGAAAAAAGACCCAAGTATATCTTGTGAAGTAATCTGGGATCACAAGACAATATGCAGTTTTTTCTAAACTTATTACACTTGTGGGGCCAAACAGATCTAGGTGTAACAAGTGAAGAGGGGTAGTGATAGAGTTGATTTCCTTTGGCTTGTGAGACACTTTGTGCTGCTTTCCTTTTAGACATGCAACACAATGGTCATAACTTGTAAACTCTTTCTTTGGTATTTTAGTTACCAAATCATTCTTAATTAATTTATTCATGTTTTTAAAGTTTACATGACACATTCTTTTATGCTAGAGGAAAGACTTATCACTATTGTCTTTAGACAGAAAGGAGAAAACTTCTTCAGAAGGGGAGGTTTTTTGCAAATCCATCTTGTACATGTTCCCTTTCCTGGGGGCTCTGAGGAGAATATGCTTTTGAGGAATGATCACCCCGGGCTTAAGAACAATGCACTCATGTTAAGTAAAGAACAGGTTATGCCTTTGGTCAAAAAATTGAGATACACTCAGAAGATTGTACTCAAGCTCCTTGACAAAGTTTACCTTCTTAATGCTAAGCTTACCAATTGTTACCTTGCCTCTATCAGTGATATAACCACTAGATTCTCCTCCAAAAGCAACTGGCCCTCCATCAAACTTCTCAAAGTCTTGTAGCAAGGAACCATTGCCTGTTATGTGTCTGGAACAGCCACTGTCAATGATCCATACATTCCTTTTGGTCTTGAGTTGTTTCTACACAAAAAAAGATGGTTAGTTACATTTGGAGACCCAAGCCTTGCTTGTCTTGGGATCATTAATATTAACATAATATAAATCAATAATTATGGATCCTATATGTATGCTTTGGGGATCTTGAGCTGTTGATGAATAGGAAACTTCAGTCACTTGGCCTTCTTTTATCTTCCATACCATCTTTGAAAGACAAGACTTGACCTTCAATGCTTCGGTAGTTTTTACAACTTTGGAAGTTTTGCAGACTGAACCTTAGGAAATGTTTGCATTCACTGCAGACTTCTGTAATTCGGAAGCATTCCTTTCTTCTGAAACCAAATTTTCTTCCGAAAGCAATTTTCCACTTATCTTTTTTGCCTTCATTTTTGAGCTTTCGAAGGAAAGTGACTTTACTTCAGAAGCTATCATCTTCTTCTTCATCTCAGAAGCTTGTTTAGTCATGTTGACAATACTCTTAGAATTGTAGATGAAATCCTTAGGAAGATGAGAAGTACTACCACACATGATGCATTTAGTTGAGATACTCCCTAGAGACTTCTTCTGAGAGGCTGATTGAGCTAGATCACTTTCCAATTTATTCTTCACCTTTACAGATGACACAACAGGCTTCTTAAAAATAGGCTTGCTCTTGGAACTAGATGGTTCAGGCAATGCAGCAGTGGTGCAATTTTTATCAATCTTCTTTTTTGATTAGGATGGTTGGAATTTGAACTAGGACTCCTGGTACTAGAATCCATAGTTAAGTTTGCAGTCTTCACCACCTCAAACCTAGCAGATATGAACACTTGTTTCTGCTTCAAGTTAAAGGTGGGCTTGATCTCTTTGGCTTTCTTTGCTTTTCTCTTGGCTGCCCTAATCAAATTCTTTCTAGCAGACTTAGCCATCTTTGTCCTTTTCTTCTCTCCAGGAGAATGGTGTCCCTTGTCAGATTGAACCTCTTCACTCATTTTAGGTTCATCCTTCACCATCTACTCTTCATCATCATCTTCATCTTTCTCTTGAACTGGATCTTCAAGAGGTAGCTCATCTTTAGTAGTTCCCCTCCTTGGCTGTCTCACAGATAATAGAATGTGTGGAGGAGCTATTTCACAAGATCCCAGTCCCTGCCTGTTTTGATAAGTCACTTTGGCATGCAAAGATGATGATATGATGTTCTTGAAAATTTCCTGTTCAAGAACAAATTTTTCTACCTTGTCTTTACTGATCACAAGCTCAGCCTGACATTCAGTTAACTTGACTATGAGATATTTGATTTGAGTCCTGCAATTTATGTGCTCATGTTTAAGAGTAGAAATTGTTTTCTCTGAATCTTCTATATTTAGTTTTTAGTGATTTTCTACTCTTTTATAATCAGCTTTTAAAATATTCAAATACACAAGATCGAATCTCACTTCCAAGTAATAGGACCTATACATGCTAACTTTACAATGCACTCAGGAGTACAAATATGTTCTGTTACCTTGAGTTCTTCATGATCAGTGATCAAGGCATGGTTTGGAGAAGCATCTTCAACCTGGAGCTCCTTCTTCAACAGCTACTCCAACTGTTGCTTCGGCTTTTCAGTTTTTGGAGCTCCCTTAGTTTAGTTTGGTCTAGGTTGTGCTTGGCGACCGTTTGTCCTTGGTGCCTTGCACTCTCTAGCAAAGTTTTCCATTTGGTTACAGTTATCACACTTCACCTTGCTTTTATCCAGTCCAAACTTTCCACTGGATACATTGTTAGGAAGCTTTCTCCTAATCCTCTAGTAAAACTTCCTGGCTCTATGAGTGAGGAGAGCCATCTGCTGCATAATCTCCATGTATTCTAGATCATCTAGATGAATGCAGTCTAAGTCTTCTAGAGTAAAAAGAAGTTGTTTGTTGGAATGGGTTTTGTTGGATGTAGCTCTCCCTAGGTGTCTCCGGGAAGGTGATGAAAGGGCCCTTTTGTGAGTTGTCAGGGTAGCTGAGAAGATAATGCTGAGGTTCTCTACTGTCCCTTTCAACCACATGGAGGGCAGAACTCTTGTGGGTACTAGATGAGCTGTGAGATGGATTTTACATGTTCATCTTCATTTGATAACCGCTCAGGATACCATACAACTCAGTGAGGGTAAGAGTAGAGAGGTTTTCAGTTCTCTTAATGCTCACATAGTAGTGAGTCCATTCTCTTGGAAGAGAGAACAAAAATTTACTCACAATATCCCTATTCTCTAGTTTGACACAAGTATCCACTAAACCGTCCACAATCTCAATATATCTGAAATACTACTGAGTCATGGTTTCACAAGTCTTGAAGGTAAAGTTCTCAAACTGCTGCTTCATGAGGTCTTTCTTGTTCTCTTTGGCTTCCTCAGACCCCTCATACATTAGCTTAAGTGCATCCTAGAGCTGCTTGGCAGTCTTGCACTTCTTAAAGCCTCTATAGATAGAGTTGAGATGAGCAGTTTGAAGAGCGGTCATGGCCTTCTGATCTACATATATCCTCTTCCAATCTTCATCCGAGTAGTCAGCCACGTCCTTTGGGATCATTACACCCGCAGTAGTTGCTGAATGTGTGCAAGGAACATGAGGTCCAGAGACAACAGATCTCCACATCCTGCTGTCTTGAGACTTGATGAAACCTTCAATTCTTTGGCACCAAGTATCAAAGTCATCAGGAGTGATCAGTGGAGATTTGGTCATTACGCCGGTTTCCATATCAGCTTTGGAGAGAGATGCCATTTGAGCAAATAAATGTTTTGTGAAACTGAGCAGATTTAAGATGTTAAGATCTTACAATCAAAATCCTGAAATGCTCTGATACCAATTGCATGACCAGTTAGGGAGGTCAATGCAACAGTTTCACAAATGTTACAGAGTTAACAAATTAACACTTACAAGATCAAATAGGGAATCGGCTATTTGGAAACAAAGAACTTAAAGCAAAGAACACAAGAACAAAGTAGTTGGTTTTTAAGGATGTTGTATATTGCTCTCAAGTGTTCAAAAGCCAAGTTACAAGGCTTAGTCCTTAAGGACTGATATATGAGAAACTTTATACTACAACCTATAGCCATACTTTAAAAGCCAGCTAGAACACTAATCTAGACAACAGGATCAATGTAAAGTCAAAAGGAAGATTGTCTTATGACATGTGTCTATGACATACCATAGCTCACATCTTTATCTAATACAAAAAGATAAAATAGTACAAAGTAGGAAAGTTATAGACAAATACCATAATATACAGTTGACAAAAGTATAGAAGTATCACCAACTTGTATAAGTTGGTGGCTCATCAGAGATGGTAGCGAAAAGTGGTTTAGCTTTGTCAAATGTATGTCAGATAAAGCATGTTTTCTCTGTGTTTGGAAGAAATCTGTCTTCTGACTTCTAAAGACTTTGTCTTTGAAGCTTCGAAAGACTTCATCTTTGGCTTTAGAAGAAATGATCTTTGGCTTCAGAAGATTTGACACTTAGAGTATTTTTTTAGTGACTTTGTCAAATCTTCCAAAGTAACTTCCTTATACTTCAGACTTCAATGTGAGAGCTCTTTGGTGAGCATCAGCCTCTAAGATAACTCTTACAAAGTGTGTCCTAAAGCCTTGAAGTAGTTACAAAATAAAGTGGATCTGCATCTTCCTCTATGTCTCTTCCTTCACGTTTTACATCTAGGGATAGAGTATAAAGCTTCTTTCTTTTCTGATCCTTTATCATATTTTCCTGTCTCTACACTTTGTTTCTAGCCAACTTTTCAGTTCTTGTTCGCTTCCTATTAACTGAATATCATATTTGTCAAAAGACCAGCTAACTCTATCGTAGACTTTATTGTCAATGGCGTGACCGCCTTCACCATATCATGAATTTCATTGACTAGCCCCTAAATATAGTGGATGATTATGTTGCATTTCAATGTCACAAGATGTGGCATTAATCGAGCATATGCAATGAATTTGGTATTATACCCCTTGTTATCCGAACCAACCATTCAAAGATTCAAAAATTCGTTGCTAATTTTCTCCATTTGTTCATTGGGCAAAACTGTTGAGTCACCAATGCTCAGAATTCTTCCCAAGTCATTTAAGTCTCATCTCATCTTTTTGCTTGGATGATAAAGTTCAACCATTCCAATGCCTCATCTTTGAAAGTATGTGAGGCAAACAAAACCATGTGCTCATCTGAAAACTTGTTAATAGCCAAGACTGCTTTGATCTTCTCTAGCCATTGGATGGCTGCAATTGCTCATTTGGAATATTGATGTGCTCTAATTTATTCATAAAAATCTTATCAAAAGCACATCAATTATACCTTAATATCTTACTTAAAATGATGATTATATACTTAAAATTGTTAAATTATGTTTTCAGGTGTTAAAAAGGGCAAGATGGACAAAAGAAGCATATTTAACAAGAATTTGAAGGAAACCAAGCTTTGGATTCCACGCATGGGGCCGTGCCTCATGAAGCACGCCCCCATGACTTGCCTGAAACACACCCCCGTGCTTAAATTGGCACACCCCCATGTTTAGACATCTGACAGAACAAAAAGTACTATCCCCTGAAAGGAGTCACGGGGCCGTGCCCCATGAGTCACGGGGTCGTGCCCCACCTCAAACACGGGGACGTGTCCCATTTAACACGGGGCTGTGCCCGACACCCTGTGTACGTAGTTGGTTGTGTTGGATGATTGATGGTGTACTAGAACGAGGCCATGCTTAAACACTTCAGAAAGCCTATAAATAGAGGCCTAAGTTCACCATTTTGGCAAGATTTTGGTGGAGAGTTACTCTGCTAAATTCTCTCGGGAATCAAGACTTAAAGTCAATTTGGAGTCTCTGGAGGTGCGTACAACACTTGAAAGAAGCTCAGGATTGTCTAAATAGCATCCATTGTGGATCACGGTTTGATTGTTGCATTTCATTGATGATTTCATATCTATATTCTATGTTACTTGTTGTTATGTTCAAGCTCATTATGAGCTAAACTCTCATTATCATCCTAATTGGATGAAATTTATGTAATTTGTGATGAACTAATGGTGTGATTTACATTATGTTAATGTTATGGTAATCTTGGGAAAACTTTTGATGGGTAGCATCTACATTTGAACAGGAAGTTATAAACTTATGATTTGTAATTGTGAATGTCATACAAGGTTGAAAAACGTATGAACTAACTTTTATTCGTGAAACTGGTCTTCATAATAAATCCATGGCTAATGAACTAGATATGGTTATTAGAGATCACATCACCTTAACTTTCTGATCATTTGCGGGTTCCCTTTTATTAGTCTGAGAAATCTATAGTAATTGTTATGATTTTCTAAAATTAATGGTATGTTAGAAAGGAACCTGATCAACTCTATTTTTAACATTAAGTTATGTTTTCAGAAATCGTATGTCAAAAGGTTACAGGAGAATTACCTACACTACTAGTGGCTTTGATTTATTCAGCAAGTTACCCCTAATGATGTCCTAGTCACTACGGAGCGAATAGACAAGAAATCGCGCTGGCTCACATTTACAAACATTAACATAATTACTTTGATCAATATCTTAATGACACCACCAAATCATCACGATTACATAAGTGTAATCTAATTAGGGTGATAGCCTTTATTCCTTGGTTTTAAATCCAAAAGTTTCAATCTTACTTTTACTTTATTTTAATTATAGTTTTTAAAACCTAAAAATCTTAATTACATCAATTCAACTTATCATTTTCTTAAAAAAAAAACTAATCTGGTAGTCAATCATTAAGGTTGTTGAGTAGTCTCGGTGTGTCCACTGATTGATACTCGGTTCTTACCATCACTATATTAATACACGACAGGTACACTTGCTTTTGTGTGTGTAGTTAGTATTAGTAATAACCAATTAAAACTGAATCTGTGTGTAAAAACCTTTATCAAAATATTTATATCTTTCACACTCAATCAAATATCTTAATACTAAGATTTGAAATTTTCGTCAATCGTATTTGTAGGACTAGTTGGGGAGGTCAATGCAACATTTTCACAGGCTGTTTGGAGAGTGAACAAATGGATAACACTTAGGAGATCAAATAGGGAACTGGCTATTTGGAAACAAGGAACTTAAAGTAAAAGAACACAAGCAGATGGTTTTCAAGAATGCTGTATATTGCTCTCAAGTTCTATTACAAAGTTACAAAGTTCAAGTGTTAATTCAAAATACAAGACCTGAGATACTTTATACTATATCCTACAGCTGGCCATACATTGAAAGCCAGCTGGACACACTAATCTAGACAACAAGATCAATGTAAAGTAAAAAAGGCAGATTGCCTTTTTGACATGTGACTATGACATGCCATAGCTCAAATCCTAATATATTACAAAAAGGATAAAAGGTACAAAGTAAAAAATTACAGACACCTAGACCATTATCTATAGTTTACTAAAGCATGGACCTTTTCACCAACTTATACAAGTTGGTGAGTCTTAATAGTGGCAACGGAAAGTTGGTCAGCTTTCTGAAAAAGTAGATAAGAGAAAGCATGTCTTCTCTGTACTCCGAAGAAATCAGTCTTCTGTCTTGTTGGATTCGGAAGATTTTATCTTCTAAGCTTCGGAAGACTTAATCTTTGGCTTCGGAAGATATTGGTCTTGGCTTCTGAAGATTTTACACTTAGACAGTTTTTCTTTAGGAGAAGTGTAAAACTTTCAATGTAAATTCTGCAATGCACAGGCATGCAAGCAAGAACTCTTTGGCTACTTTGGTTGCATCAGTCTTTCAAGTATAACCTTACAAACTCCCCATAGGCTGATGCTACCAAAACAGAGAAGAATACTTAGAAATTGACAGTGCTCATTAGGATCAAGACTATTTCTTTCTTCATCAATTGGCCTAGATCCCTTAGACTATCATAGTATCTACTCATGTCATAGAAATTATGCAGAGGGAGATCAAACATGTCTTTCCAAAGATAGACATCTTGACCTCCTTGATCTCTAATGACATACCATCTGTCTGGATTTACTGTAAAGCTATAGGACAGGATGGGTCTTGCAACTGCAAGAGGCTCTGCTTGAGATGGAGTTAGTTGAGTAGCCTTTTCTTGAGCAAGCTCAGTATGTTCTGACTCATTCTGAGGTGCAGAGGTGGATGTCTTGGACTTCTTCTTCTTTTTCTTCTTGTCCCTTCTGATGGCCATCCTTTTCCTTTTTCTGTACTTTAACTGAGAAGAGTGGCCTGCAGCACCAATTGATCTTTCTGTATTCTCCTCAGTTAGGTCTCTTTTTTTCACATGTTCAGAAGCAGGAGGTTCAAAACCCTGCTATGGGTCAAAAGATGAAGTTGGCTTAGATGTAGCTTTAAGATCAGGTTGTGTTGTCTCTTGGGGTTCAACCTTCACCTCAACTTCAGGTACAACTTGACTTGGTGGAGAATGCAAGTCAACCAGCTGACCTTCTTTAATCTTCTGCTTGATCCTTCTAATATGCTCATCCATTATGGATAGAGACATAGGACTAAGTCTCCATCCAGAGAACCCATACAGCTTCAAAAAGCTCACCATCTTCTGCCTATCAGCAAACTTCTTCTCTTGTGCTCTGATGGTGGCTCATGACTTAGTAGCCTCCTCTCTCATTTTCCTCTTAACAGCTTTTCTTTGAGTTTGAGATTCTTCTTCCAACTGTTTGACGTATTCAAATTCTACATACTCAAATGAGAGAGGATTGAGAGCTGCTTCCTGATAGAGATCTGTGGCACTCAGATAGGCTATCATTTTCTTTCTCTCTTGTTCTTTGCCTATTTGAGTTTGTTCTTGTTGTATAGCCATAGTCTCTTTCTCAAAACTTTCTTGAACTAGAAAGAGGACAGGGGCTTTGTAGAGCTTCTATCTCTTTCTTTATTCTTTGATCTCGAGGAGCAGTTCTGCAGCCTCAGCCTCCTTCTTCTTTTTAAACAGCTCTGTGTCTGCTAGTTCATTTAACTCTGCTAAGGGGAGAGAGATGAGTTTATCTATATTGTAGTTTCTCAATCGTAGTTAATTCAATCTTGCAGCTCTTAACTCATCTTCTTGAGTGTTAGGCCTGTGGGTAGCCCTGAATGCAGCTTGCATGAAGTTTGGGATCTCTCTAGTTTTCTCTCCCCTAGCCTTTTTCTTCCTTTCTCTTTTCTTCTCCTCAATCTCCTTAGGAGTCATCTTCCTTTTTCCTTTGTCAATTGTCAGCCTATATAACTCAGGGTGGAGAGAGCTTTGGCCTTCTGATGATTGTGCTAGGGTTGAGCACTGGCAAGAGAGAGGTTGTGAGACACCTTCACCAGCAGTTGCTTCACTGAGGGTACTGGGTGCTGAGGTTGAGTTTATCTCAAGGTTCACAGGGTCCACTACTAGGCCTTCAACCAAGGTTTGCCCTTGAAAGCTAATCTTAGGGTCTGCCTCAGTATCTAGTTGACCTATAGTTTTTCCTGCTAGCCTCTATCTATATAATTTTGCTCTGCTTCTGAATTCCTGTAACACCTACTCTAGAATCATCTCAGCTAATCTGCCAGCCCGTCTGTTTTGGCTTGGGTTGATAAGTGGTAGATCAACTAAAGCTATACTCTCATGGAATCTCAGGGTTTGAAAATTAAAGACCTACTGTTGCCCCTGAGACCTAGAGAGCACCAAAGCCATTCTTGCATTATCATACCATTATCCCACTATTAGATTTTCAGCAGGGTAGGATGGGGCAGACATGGTCATTGGAATTCCTTCCTCAAAGAGTTCCTGTAGTATGGCCTCCACATCAGTATGAGCCTGAGAAAGTTTTTGATTCTTGACAACTACAAGTAAGGGTGG
This sequence comes from Flaveria robusta, assembly GCA_025506415.1. Classification (NCBI taxonomy): domain Eukaryota; kingdom Viridiplantae; phylum Streptophyta; class Magnoliopsida; order Asterales; family Asteraceae; genus Flaveria; species Flaveria robusta. Next base: position 11,082,260 of record CM046472.1, read on the forward strand.
TGAATTCTCATTGTTTATACTCAGTACAGAACTCCCATGTTCTATGGTTGCATGGACTTTCTCCCCCTTTTTGGTGGCATCACCCACTTGCATAGGTGAGCTGGAGGTTAAGTCCACCACTTCCACAGGTTCTTGTGGACCTAGTTGAGTTTGCCTTGGTGGTCTCTCAACTAACTTGCCCTTGAGATCGTGATCTCAAGTTCCTGGTCATTGATACTTTTCTGCAAGGCAGTCACTTGAGACTCTAAGTGACTAACCTTAGAAACTAAATAGGTGCATGTGTGTTGCAGTTGTTGCACCTTTAGTTGCAGACTCCCCTCATCTTTAGATGAAGAATCACGGGGGATGAGAGAATTGGACCAAGGTCTTCTTCCTCATCACCAGCGTAGTGTTCTTAGCTGCTGAATTTCCCCTGCTACATGACAGCTTCAGTTTAAGTGTCAAGGGGCTGGGTTGCCATGGTTGAGGTCTTAAAGATGTAATCACTTGAAAAAGTGAGAGCCTCTTCCATATGGACCTCCTTAACTTGTTCAGGGAGATCCACCTCAGTTTGGGGTGGATGATATGGGCTAGACATAGGAGAGGCAGGAGCACTCATCTTTCTTTTAGCAAGGGTGAAGAAGAGAGACTCATGTTACTCACTAAATCCCATGTCTTCATCATCATAGAATTCAAGGTTGGGAATTGGTTGGTTAAGATCCAAAGGCTGGGGATGGTAACTGTCCCCTGAAAGTTGTTCACTTGAATTTTGTGACTCAGGGTGAAGGCTTAAGGCTGTTTGGGTATTGAGCTCATCAGGTTGAGCATGAGGAACCTTAGCATTGATCATTTGAGAGATGAGAGTGGTTTGCTCCTCAGGGGAAGTGGGAGCTTTAGTGTCCACTTCCTCCTGCATGGTTGGTGATATAGGGGCCTGCATAGACTGGATAGCTTGTTCAGGGGTTTGTTTGGATTTTCTTTTATAGATGAAGGTTATTTGAGGCTAATAGGGTTGCTGAGAAATAGCAGGTGTGGGTTCAGCACTAGCTGGTGCTGCTAAGTTGTCACCTTGAGCTATAACATTTATGGGACAAGGGCTGTTTCTACCCCAGAGAATCCGGCAGTAGGTTTTTTCATAATTTTTAAGATGTTGGGTTTCATCTTTCCTAATTTAAGAATATTACATGTTCCCCTTAACTGTGAGCCCAGTTCACAGTTTAGAATGTGCTGGACATATCTAGGGAACATGTAATATTCTAAGAAGTCCAAGTTAGCAATCAAATTTGTATAAACAAACTGTGAATACCTGAACTTGACCGCTTGAACCATTACATGGACTATGTAGGAAAGGTCCCGAGGAATTTGATCCCATCCTCCATGCTTGTTGGATAGCCTGTGAATGACCAAATGGAGGAGGTATTTCTATTAGGAGGAAACCTTATCCTTTCTGAAGATTCTTACAGAGTAGTCCCCTTCATAGCCCATCTAGCCAAAGCAATAATTGACAGCAGCTTTTGGGAAGGACAAGTCACTTTCTGAATCATCCAGCATAAGCGGCAAACATCTAAGAAGCCAGGATCTTTCTCAGAGTACAACAGAGCAACCTGATTGTGTTGCCTGTGAAGTTGCATGGAGAAATCAGGTTGGTTTCTGCAATTAAGGTTGGCCACTTGAATTAGCCTGTGGTGAAGGAAGGTAGGAACAAAGTTGGTTTTATGTGAATTTAGGTTAGAAAAATTTCAAATGAAGGAGAGAGTGAGGAAAGGGGGAACCGTTGAGTGTATATGTATGAATTGGATTTGAAACAAAGTTAATGTGTTAAGGATAAACTTTGAAATCCATATGTCGGTCCCACCTCTGAAAAACTGCCCAAAAAAAAGGTAGTTTTCTTGAAAGTCGAAAATCTTCCGAAGATATTTTGTCTTCGGAAGTTTTGAAAAACTTCCGAAGCCAATTTTGACTTCGGAAGATATTTCTTAGAGTTCTAAGAATTTGCTTCAAGAGAAATTTTCTTAGAGAAAATTTTGCTTCCGAATTATAATTTGTTTTAAGAGACATTAAGTATCAGAAGTTTTATTCAGCAATAAATCTTCCGAGACTAATTTGCTTGGGAAGGAAATTGTCCTTCAATGCATCAAATGCTATAGTAAACAGATCAGCATATTATTCATTTGTGTTAACTTTGACCAGTTTTATCAAGCCTTTCTCAAAATTATCCCTTATCAAATGATAACTGATATTGATGTGCTTTGTCTTGGAGTGCTGCATAGGATTCTCTGTAATAGATATAGCACTATTGTTGTCTATGTGGATGGGAGTCTCCTTGAAGTTAAATCTATAGTCCAACATCTGATTCAAAATCCAAAGCACTTGAGCACAACAGCTTGCAGCAGCAATGTATTCAGCTTCAGCAGTTGATGCAGACACACAGGTTTGCTTCTTGCATTGCTATGAGACTATCCTTCCACCAAGAAACTAACATCCCCCAGATGTAGACTTTATAGTCATATTGCAGCCATCATAGTCACTATTAATATATGCATACAGATTGAAGTCAGAACACTTTGGATACCAAAGTCCCAGCTTGGGAGCACCTTTGAGACATCTAAGTAACCTCTTGACAGCAACTAGGTGAGACATCTTGGGGTTGACTTGATATCTTGCACAAATACATGTGGCAAACATGATATCAGGTCTACTGGCAGTGAGGTACATGAGTGACCCAATCATTGTCCTGTATAGGTGTTCATCAACACACTCCCCCTCAAGGTCAGGACCTAAAGAGTGGTTTCTTGCTATGGAAGTCTTGGAAACCTTGCAGCCAGTGAGATGAAATCTGGTCAGTATGTCTTGTACATACTTGGACTGGTTTATGAAGATACCATTGTCCACCTATTTCACTTGAATTCCTAGAGAGAAATTGAGTTCCCCCATAATCAAGTCATTCCCTGTTTCTTTGAGAAACAGTGTACTATCAATGGTACCTCTCTTGAAACCATGTTGGATAAGGTACTGTGACAGTGTCTCATACCACTTCCTTGGAGCCTGATGCAACCCATAGAGAGCTTTGTCAAGCTTGCAGACATAATCAGGATAATCTGGGTCAGCAAAGCCAGGTGCTTGTTTGACATACACTTCCTCTTCAATCAAACTATATAGAAAAGCATACTTGATATCAAGTTGGTAGACTTTGAAATCCTTGGATGCAGCAAAAACCAGGAATATCCTAACAGCTTCAAGTCTTGCTACTAGAGCAAAGACATTAGTGTAATCAATCCCTTCTTCTTGAGTGTACCCTTGAACAACTAGTCTAGCCATGTTCTTGATGACAAGTCCTCTATCATCCTTCTTGTTCCTAAAAACCCATTTGGTTCCTATAGTAGTCTTCCAATAAGGAAGAGGACATAGGTTCCAAACCTTCTATCTTTTGAATTGAAGCATCTCCTCTTGCATTGCTTCCACCCAACTTCCATCCTTCAAAGCCTCATCAATCTTCTTAGGCTCTATCTGAGACAAGAAACAAGAATGCAGACAAACATTTTTATCATGGGTTTATCCTTTTGTTCTCACTCCTATCTCAACATCTCCAATGATGTTTATGGTAGGGTGAGACTTGTGGATTCTCAGTTGAGGAATCACAACAAGTTGCTTTGACAGATCTAAATTTGTGAAATTCAAATTTGGTGGTTGACTTGATCCAATGAGTGTGTGACATCATTGATATTTTCTTCAGTGGAGAGGTCTTTATTATCATGGAATTCTTGGTTAGAATCACCATCTCCACATCCTCTAACATTAGAAGGTCCTTCATTTGAGTTTTGTGCCTCTGAGCTGGAATTTTTAAGCACCTCACATGTATCAGCTGAATTAGTCATTGTTGTGCTGATAAGATCTCCACCTACAAGGTTAGTTACCATTGGAGCTGAAGTAGTATTCAAACTTAGTCTTCTCAGCTCAAATCTTTGGTCAGGATCTCCTGTTGATAAGTTACCTGTAGATCCTAAAACATCTTCACAAGATTTGTTAAAATAGTTGGTAACTAAATCAAGATCAAATAGCCAATCAGGACTAAAACCCTTCACATTTGGGGTGTGTTCATTAAAAGTCACATTGGCTGACTCCTCAACTACTCTAGTTCTGAGATTGTATACTCTATAAGCCTTAGCTTGAGAAAAGTATCCAATGAAGTGTCCATCATCTGATTTCTCAGCAACTTTGGCTAGATGATCTTTGGTATTCAAGATGGTGCAAGAACAACCAAATGATCTGAGGAAACCAATGAAGGGTCTCCTTTTGTGTCACAACTCATAAGGAGTCTTACTATGAGTTTTATCAACTAAAACTCTGTTTTGCACATAGCAGGCAGTGTTAACTACCTCTGCCCAGAAGGCGATAGGCAGTTTAGAATCAGACAGCATGGTTCTTGCAGCTTCAATAAGTGTCATGTTTCTCCTCCCAACAACACGATTTTACTAAGAAGTCTTGGAACCACTATATTGTCTTGAAATACCTTTTTCCTCACAAAATAAATCAAGGATATGATTTTTGAATTCTGTTCCTTTATCACATCTTATGATCTTGACCTTGTGATCAGATTGATTCTCAATCTTTAGAATGAAGGACTTTAATATTTCAGGAGTCTCATCCTTAGTTCTAAGGAAGAAGACCCAAGTATATCTTGTGAAGTCATCTGTGATCACAAGAAAATATGAAGTTTTTCCTAAACTCATGACACTTGTGGGGACAAATAGATCCAAGTGTAATAAGTGAAGGGGGGTAGTGATGGAGTTGACTTCCTTTGGCTTGTGAGACACTTTATGTTGCTTTCCTTTCAAACATGCAACACAATGGTCATCACTTGTAAACTCTTTTTTTGGCATTCTAGTTACCAAATCATCTTTAATTAATCTATTCATGTTCTTAAAGTTTACATGGCATATTCTTTTATGCCAGAGGAAAGACTCATCACTATTGGCTTTAGACAAAAAGTAGGAATCTTTTCCAGAAGGGGAGGTTTCTTGCAAATCCATCTTGTACATGTTCCCTTTCCTGGGGGCTATGAGCAGGAGATGCTCCTAAGGAATGACCACCCCGGGCTTGAGAACAATGCACTCATGTCCAGTGAATAACATGTTATGCTTTTGTTCACAAAACTGAGATACACTCAGAAGATTGTACTCAAGCTCCTTGAGAAAGTTTACCTTCTCAATGCTGAGCTTACCATTTCTGACCTTGCCCTTTACAGTAATGTAACCACCAAATTTTCCTCCAAAAGCAACCGGCCCTCCATCAAACTTCTCTATGTTTTGCAGCAAGGAGCCATTGCCTATCATGTGCCTGGAACAGCCACTGTCAATGATCCACACATTCCTTTTGGTCTTGAGCTGTTCCTACACAGAAAGAGATGGTTAGTTACATTTGGATGCCCAAGCCTTGCTTGTCCTGGGTTTATTTATATTAATAGAAGATAAATCAATAGTTATAGATCCTATGTTTAAGCATTAGGGATCTTGAGCAATTGATGATGAGGAAACTTCAATCACTTCGCCTTCCTTTGTCTTCCATACCATCTTGCACAGATTAGACTTGGCCTTCAATGTGTCGGAAGTTTTTATCACTTCGAAAGTTTTGCAGACTGGACCTTCGGAAGCTTTTGCATCCACTACACACTTCAGTACTTTGGAAGCATTCCTTTCTTCCAAGACCAAAATATCTTCCGAAGGCAATTATCCACTTATTTTCTGAGCCTTCTTTTTGGAACTTCCGAAGGAAAGTGACTTTCCTTCTAAAGCTGTTTTCTTCTCCTTCATCTCAGAGGCCTTTTTGATCAAGTTGACAGTACTTTTAGGATTGTAGATGCAATCCTTAGGTAGATGAGAAGTACTACCACACATGACGCATGTAGTTGAGCTGCTTCTGAGAGACTTCTTCTAAGAGGCTGGTTGAGCTAGATCACTTTCCAATTCCTTCTTCACCTTTGCAGATGAAGTAGCAGGCTTCTTATGGATAGGCTTGCTCTTGGAACTGCATGGTTCAGGCAGTGCAGTAGTGGTGCACTTTTTTATCAACCTTCCTCTTTTGACAAGGATGGTTTGAACTTGAATTAGGACTCATGGTACTAGAATCCATAGTTAAGTCTGTAGTCTTCACCACCTCAAACCCAGCAGATATGAATACTTTTTTCTACTTCAGGTCAAAGGTAGCCTTGATCTCTTGAGCCTTCTTGGCTTTTCTCTTTGCATTCCTGATCAAGTTCTTTCTGGTAGACTTGGCCATCTTTGTCTTTTTCTTCTCTCAAGGAGAATGGTGTCCCTCATCAGATTGAACCTTCTCACTCAGTTCAGGTTCATCCTTCATCTTCTCTTCATCATCATCTTCATCTTTCTCTTAAACTGGATCTTCTCGAGGTAGCTCATCTTCACAAGTTCCACACCTTGGCTGTATTACAGATAATAAAGGGTGTGGAGGATCTATTTCACTAGATCCCAGTCCCTGCCTATTCTGATAAGACACTTTGGCATGCAGAGATGAAGATATGATGTTATTAAAGGTTTTCTCTTCAAGAACACACTTTTCTACCCTGGCTTTGCTGATCACAAGCATATCCTAGCATTCAGTTAACTTGACTATGAGATCTTTGATTTGAGTCCTTTAATTTGTGTGCTCATGATTAAGAGTAGAAATTGTTTTATCTAAATCTTCTATTTTAAGTTTATAATCGTTTCTGCTCTTTTAAAATCAGCTTTTAAAATATTCAAAGACTCAAGATCAGATCTTATTTTCAAGTAGTAGGACCTATACATGCTAACTTTAGCAATGCACTCAGGAGTACAAAGATGTTCTGTTACCTTAGGCTCTTCATGATCAACCATCAAGTCATGGTTTGGAGAAGCATCTTCAACCTGGAAACTCCAATCAAAGCCTCCTTCTTCAACAGCTACTGCATCCTGTTGCTTGGGCTTTTCAGCTTTTAAAGCTCCTTTAGCGTAGTTTGGTCTAGATTATGCCTGGCCACCATTTGTTCTTGGTGCCTTGCACTCTCCAGCAAAGTGTCCCATTTGGTTATAGCTGTAACACTTCACTTTGCTTTTATCCAGCCTAAACTTGCCACTGGATACGTTGCTAGGAAACTTCTCCCTATCCTTTGGTAGAACTTCTTGGCTCTATGAGTGAGGAGAGCCATCTGCTGCACAATATCTATGTACTCCAAATCATCTAGATGAATGCAGTCCAAGTCTTCTAAAGTAAAGAGAAAGTTTCCTAAACTTTCGTCAGAAGACACAAATGCTTGAGAAGAGCTTGTCTCTTGGAATGGGCTTCCTTGGATGTAGCTCTCCCTTGGTGTCTTCGGGAAGGTGATTAAAAAGCCCTTTTGTTAGTTGTCAGCATAGCTGAGAAGATGATGTTTAGGTTCTCTGCTATCCCTTTCAACCACATGGAAGGCAGAACTCTTATGGGTACTAGAAAAGGTGTGAGATGGATTTTTGCATTTTAATCTCCATCTGGTAACCGCTCAGGATTCCATACAGCTCAGTAAGGGTACGAGTTGAGAGGTTTTAAGTTCTCTTAATGGCCAAACAATAGTGAGTCCATTCTCTGGGAAGAGAGAACATGAACTTCCTCACAATGTCCCTATTCTCCAGTTTGACACCAGTATCCAGTGTCCACAATCTTAACATATCTGAAATACTACTAAGTCATGGTTTCACAAGTTTTGAAGGTGAAGTTCTCAAACTGCTGCTTAATGAGATCTTTTCTGTTTTCCTTGGCTTCATCAGACCCCTCATACATCAGCTTTGGTGATTCCCATAGCTGCTTGGATGTTTTGCACTCTTGAAGCGTATGTAGATAGAGTTGGGAATAGCAGTTTGAAGAGCGGTCATGCCCTTCTGATCTACATATATTCTCTTCCAATCTTCATCAGAATAATCAGTCACATCCTTTGGTATCATTTCACCAGCAGTAGTTGCTGAAGGTGTACATGGAACATGAGGTCTAGAGACAACAGATCTCCACATCCTCTTATCTTGAGACTTGATGAACCCTTCCATTCTTTGGCACCAAGTATCAAAGTAATTAGAAGTGATCAGTGGAGACTTTATCATTGTGCCGGTTTCCATATCAGCTCTGTAGAGAGTTGCCATTTGAGAAAGTAAGTGTTTTGTGAAACTGAGCAGATTTAAGATGGTAAGATCTTACAATCAAGAGCATGGAAAGCTCTGATACCAATTGCAGGACTGGTTGGGGAGGTCAATGCAATAGTTTCACAGGGTGTTTGGAGAGTGAACAAATGGATAAAAATTAGGAGATCAAATAGGGAACTGGCTATTTGGAAACAAGGAACTTAAAGTAAAAGAACACAAGCAGATGGTTTTCAAGAATGATGTATATTGCTCTCAAGTTCTATTACAAAGTTACAAAGTTCAAGTTTTAATTCAAAATACAAGACCTGAGATACTTTATACTACATCCTACAGCCGGCCATAATTTGAAAGCTAGCTGTACACACTAATCTACACATCAAGATCAATGTAAAGTCAAAAAGGCAGATTGCCTTTTTGACATAAGACTATGACATGCCATAGCTCACATCCTAATATACTACAAATAGAATAAAAGGTACAAAGTAGAAAGTTACAGACACCTAGACCATAATCTACAGTTTACTAAAGCATGGACCTTTTCATTGACTTATGCAAGTTAGTGAGTCTTCAGAGTGGCACCAAGAGCTTTTTGAAAAAGTAGACCAGAGAAAGCATATCTTCTCTGTCCTCGGAAGAAATCAGTCTTCTGTCTTGTAGGCTTCGGAATACTTTGTCTTCTAAGCTTCGAAAGACTTCATCTTTGGCTTCGGAAGATATTGGTCTTGAATTCGGAAGATTTTACACTTAGACAGTTTTTCTTAGGAGAAGTGTAAAACTTTTGAAGTAACTTCTGCAAGGCATATTCATGCAAGCAGGAAGCTCTTTGGCTACTTTGGTTGCACCAGCCTTTCAAGTATAACCTTACAGTATTATTGGATACTTCAATAAGTGTCTCCATCGTTTGTGAGAAAAAAGGTTCGTTTATTATGTGAGTATTTATTTCATGACGAAACAAGTTAATATAATAATGATAGTTTTTAAACATCTTGCATATCTAATATAACGAGGCATCTACCTACTATTTCTTAGTAGACAATATTTATAATATTTGTTAAAGCCTAGATACTAAAGCAAGTATCTAATTGCTAAAACATGTGGCTCTGATACCAACCTATCACACCTCGATTTTAAGGCACCCTAGGAGTGCAACCGATAGGTGCACGTCATTTTTCACTTGTTTGTCCTGAGAGACATTTACACAGTGGAAAAACATTTCAAAATTCATTTCATAACATAAAATAAATCTAATGATTAATAAAGTAAACTTTTATATATTTTCTACAAATTAATTCTCATTATTTTACATAACATTGTTTATAACAATTTTTACAAAACTTTCAGTCTACTAACAGATATTCAAAAACTCACCACAAGATCAATACCTAGGAAACATCATCACTCTAGCATTATTTTTGCTAATATAATAGTCATATGGTATCCACGCCTAGGGCTGTTCACGAACCGAACCGAACCAAACACAGCTCCGCTCGAACTCGGTTCGGTTTCAAACCGAGCGGCTCGATTCGGTTCGCACTTACATATTCGAGCGCAAACTTCATGCTCGAACTCGGTTCGGTTTTAACCGAGCGCTCAATTTTGCTCGGTTTTGCTCGGTTTTGTATAAATTCAAAGAAATGCTCAGGCTAAACAAGCTAAACTTAAATCAATCTTCTACAAATGTTCTTTAAGAATCAAATCATCAAAAAAATGTTCACTATTTTTTGCAAATGTTCTGTAAATACATCTTATATGCCTAAAAAACAAATCTAACTTCTTCATTGATTAAAATAAACAAATCTAACCTCAAAATACCTCGATTAGGAACAAGGTCGGGAAATGCAGGTCGGAGGCAACAGGAGTCGATTAGGAACAAGCAGGTTCCGCGAAATGATTGTCCGGTCGCAGGTGCAGCAGTGTCGGGGTCGTAGGTGCAGCGGTTCGTAACTTAGCAAGGTCCGCTCGCAGGGGTGTCGATGGGCTGTTCCGGTTCGTAGGGGCGGCGCCGCTGGTCGGCGGCCTCATGGGGAGGGCTGGAGGGTGGGTATAGGAATGTGGAGAGGCTGCTGTGTGACTTTGTGACTTGTGAGGTTTGTTTTAGTGTATTAGAGAATTAGGGTTTTTAGGGTTGTAAGTTGTTTAACTTTTTGACTAAAAAATTAAAATATTTGTAATTGATAAATAACTAAATAAAATAATAAATTAACATATATATAATATATAAAAACTAAACTAATAAATAATTCGAGCGAAATTGAGCGAACGTACCTTTGCTCGTGCTCGGTTCGTTTTGAAACCGAACCGAGCCGCTCGGTTCGTTTTAAAACCGAACCGATCTGCTCGGTTCATTTACAACCGAGCGAAAAATCGAACGAGCAAAATTCTGAGCATTTTTCGAACAAGTTCGAACGAGTTTCAAGCGTCGAGCTATTTGAACAGCCCTATCCACGCCTAGGATTCATAGTACATCCAACTCTAACACTTGACTAAACATATTTAATCATGTTAATCTGAAAATAATTGAAAATGATACATCAGCAAAAAGCTGATGGTACATTTAATTTGACATCAAAATATTTTGACATGAATAACGCTAAACGGTTAATCATAAATTAATGGTAAACCACACATTTAGCAGTATATTTCAACTGGAAGTCCATCCTCCATATATACTAACTGATCCTAACGGATACCTTGGGAACAAATTCTTTTGTTAAATACAATAAACAATGTTCAAGGATTGATAAACGTGTTAGCGCATCGACTAGAAACGCAAACCAAATCGTTAATGTATAATCAATCAAGTCGAAGTTGAAATCAATGATAAAGCAATGGTCTAATTCATTTGATAGGTCAAATGGTTCATGTAATAAACATTAGTTTTGTGGTTTTGAGATGCAAAGGACAATTATTGGATTTTGGATAGCTTGTTGTTAGAGAAATTGGTTGTTTTGTATAGGTCATAACTTGGTCATTCAAAGTCCAACTCGGTCGAACTTTATGTCTAAAAGTAATTTCCTAGAGTCCTCTAATTAACACAAGTGGTCTCATGTCAATCCGACTTTTTTTGGTCTTACAAATTTAGTAAACAAAACTAAAGGTCAAAGCTGATACATTCGGGCAGAATTTTAGTCTGTGTTTGTAAGATTATTTCTCTCTCATACTTCGTCCAAAATATCATTCTTTTTCTGAAAGTTACTTTAAAGACTAAGATTTCAAAATATGCCTAGTATGCGATGGTTTGTTATCGTTTTAACCTCTAAGAAGCCTATGCAAGATTAGTGCATGATCAGGTCTACAAGCTAAAATATTTTTTTAAGACTTAAACTTTAAGATTTGAAACTAAGTAACTAAAATAAGTTAAGAATCATGTTCAAAAAAGGTTTCTAAGATGTTTAAAGGTAAGGTCTGTTAAGGTTAATTAATCATTATACTTCTAATGCACATACAATATAACATGGAAATATCAAAAGTACATGTTAAGAATTTGAAAACTAAAATACAAACAGGATTGGGAAACTAAGGTAGGAATTTGGATTTCAACTAATAAATGAACGAAATTTTTGTTAAAATAAGTATATGGTTGGACATTAAGTACTGGACTAAGTGGATTACATCTAAATAGGTCTTCTCGACCTTTAGTAATCTTATTTTTGTTATCTATAGTTACTTGTGATTATGCTATCATCAAAGTGAGTTTTACTGCCTCTTTTGATATGTTTTACTTAGGGGAAAAGCATGCTCAATTGCTTTGGACTATACAATGATTTTAAATTATTTTAGACTATTGTGTGTGGTTTGAGTCATATGATCAAGTCTAGATTTCCTTCATAAGTATGTGTGGCTATATTGGTAAGATTAGACTATCATTGAGAGATATTGTTAGTACTAATGGGTTGACACCCCAATCTTATTGTCGGTATGCTAGCTAAGACTAACATGGTGTGTGCATGCTCTTATGTGAATATATGGACTTGGAATGGTCTTCTACATGATCATGCTAGTCCTTAGGACTAGACATGAGCTTATGTCGATGCCTATGATTTCTATGTTCTCATACACACACTTACTTTGTACTCGACTTGCACAAAAATATATTCTATACTTATAAACCTGTGAACTCATTAATGTATATTGACTTTTAGAGCATGTCTTTTAAGGTAATAACACTTAAACACTCAAACTGTTGATTATATACGAGACCGCTCCTGCAAGAGCAATAAACAATTTTGGACTATTTAGTTCTGATTTTTGGATTATGTTCGTTTGTTGGATTTGTATTTGGTTTGGATTTGTACTTGTACAGGTTCACTCAGGTTTGGAAATTTGGATTATTTATGCATGTTTTGAATGACGTTATGTATTGATTGCGTCGGATAAAATCATGATCCATTGACAGAGAATTCCTTTATAGATTCTCTTAAACCCCCAATGTGTTATGAGATCTCGTCTATCGCATCCTTATGTTTCCACTACAAGCAGGGGTGTGATAGATTGGTATTAGATAGGTGGATTACTTGACCTAGACTATAACCTAAGTATCTATATGTAGTATGCATAATAGCATTATGTGAGCATTGATATACATGTGTATGTTTTATATGCTATTGCTATGCTTAGTAGCATGCCTTATGTGCTATTTGACTACTTTATATGCTTGAGAAAAAGTACTTCATCATCGTGATTTCATGAAGTAAGAGCTCCTAAAAGAGCGTTTTCTAGGAGTACCTTCCCACACCCTAGAGGTGAGGTATTAGCTCGTGGGCATGCCCGAGTTGAGATTCATTCAGGTACGAGGTAGTGGAGGGTGAGGATAGCCGCGGTATAGCCATACTAGAGATATCGCTCGACCCTCTTAGTCTGGTTAGTAGTTCTAAAAGCCACATAGGATCTATAAGTGAGATGCTTACACATACACTTACCGAGCACTCGTTATGGTGGTGGCGACTTGCCTGTTCCTCCGGGCCTAAAGGGCAAGAGAGTTTGCTTGACATATGACAGGAGATCTAATTGCCTTCTACACTTGGGGCAATTAGGAAGATTGAGTTTGGATAGTTTATGGTGGTGCTATATCTTATTATTATTTTGACTATTTATGACTTATGCTTATCGGATTTAGTACTTTGGTCTTGGACCTCTATATTGAATTATTTTGGATAATTATGTATGGATTTCTATGCTTAATGATATATTATTAATATAATTATATGTTGGCTTATGACATGGACTTATTTGGATATATAGATATGTGGATACATGTTAGATTGTTCTCATTATGTAGAATGTGGAAACATGGAATGGACAATTATGTGCTAGTACTTGTATGCATACCAAGTAAGTAATCAATAGACTTTAATATTGTGGTAACTAATGCGTATAACCATTTGTAAGTTGTATTATATTTAGAACATGCTGCCAAAAGAGTTACTCATAGTTCAAACAGTGGAGGTGAAGTATGAAGAGGACGGGGACATGGTAGAGCTTCTAGTGGGCGTGGTGGTGCCGCAGGTGGAAGAGCTCAATGTGGACATCATGATGGGAACAATGTAACGGTCTTGAAAGCCTAACCCAAAACATCCGCGGGACAGTTAGGTTTTGGGGGCGGCAACACGTGAAAGTTGGGTCAAAAGGGAGGAAGTCCCAAGTGGTGTCCAAGGGGTGGAAGTCCCTAGTGGGGTCCAAGGGGCAAAGCCCCCGGCATTGACTTGGCTAAGGAAACAATACGAGAGGGGATACGGGGCACATTGACTTGGTTATAGAAACAATATGAGTATTACACATGGATGTTGATTAATGGGTAGGTGTTGGATACATGAACACCGATGCAATCCACATTAGCGTTTGACGCAGGCTGCATCACCAAAAGCGGCTCGAGACATTGCATGCGCGAAATGCGCCATGCATGTAGAGGTGACACACAATGTAGGGTGTATTGCCTAGCATCGACAATGCTGGCCGCATCGACCAACCGACCTCACCCGTAAAATAGTGACTTTAGATAATTTTTCACACATTCATACCTTCACAAACAGAGACTTAACCTAAATTTGCATGACGGCCTCCTCCTCGACTCGTTTCCCTAACTTAAGAACATAAGACAAAGCTTAACTCGACTTTAAGAAGAATAGATTTGTCTTTTAAAAGGAAACTTGTGAATGCTTGATATTCGCCATTCTCTTTAAAACCAACATGAATAATAGTTAATTTATCAATGCATGTTGGGGAAGTGCAAGACAAGCATCATTCTGAAATTGTACGTATGGTCTGATTAGAAATGATTCACATGTGATGGGTAGGACCCTAAAAAGAATACTATTCTTTAGCATGACTAGTAATGGTGTGATTCCCAAAGGATTACGACTCCTAAGGAAATGACGGTCCCATAAGTGACCTAATAACAAACTATTATCAGTGTACAATGAAAGAACATGATGTGTATTTCATCCTATGAACCTAACATGATTAATCTTAAATTAATGTTCTCAATCTTGATTATGACAATGATCTTGGTTTAATAAATATTATTCATCATTCTGAATTTAAAACCTTTACACGTAAAGAATGATTAGACCGAATGTGACAGTAGATCATGTCACAGTATAAACTTTGTTGGTGTCTCTATCATCAATATCTAAGTTATATTAGCAGGAAGCAGAGATGGACGCATCTCTCTTTTGAAATCACCTGGCTTATAAATACAAACATGATCTTGTAAAATGATATTATGAATCAAAATATGATTTTGTTTCAAAGTTTGAAATGAATTATAAAACAATATTATAGTATTATTTACAAATTAAATTCTGCTACCAATAAAACCACTAAGAATGGTTTTCTGAATATAATAATCAAATGATACTAACTGGTTAATATGGCCCAAGGTGACCCTAACCAGGGTGTGACTAATAATGAGGGCGAAAACCCTAATATCGTTGTTATCATTGTTTAACAATTGGTTGTATTACTTCTTACGATCCTTACTCAATTGATTAACAATATCATGAACAATAGAGGTGGTATGGGTAGAGGAAACGGGAACGGTAATGAAAATGAGATGGACAATGTAACCATGAAGGTAGAGAATGTGCAAGTGATGGTGCAGCACGGATAGGAGCTGGAAATCGTAGGAGTGAGCATGTTGCTGGGAATGGTTTTAGAGAGACGATTGGTTTCACATACAAAGAGTTATCATAGGCATGCCAAAGGAATACATCGCCTTGACCCGTAGGATTAAGAAAATGAAAAATATGATGGACATCAACAACTCTGCTAAAAATTAGAAGGTGAAGTATGCTGCTTGCCCACTAGTGGATAAAGCACTAACATGGTGAAATACCCAAGTTCAAGCCCAAGGTAGGGAAGCTACGATGGCCATGACTTAGAATGATTTCAAAGCTTTAATGACTGAGGTGTCCCGTCGAATGAATAAGATGCAAAAGTTGGACTAAGAACTATGAAATCATGCAATGGTGTGATCAGGTCATTTTGTTTATATTAGCTTATTCAATGAGTTAGCTAAGTAGGTGCCACACCTTGTGATACTTGAGTCAAAGAGAACTGAGTGTTATATCTGGGTTTAGTTCCATAAATTTGTGGAATGGTGATTGCTACTGTGCCTCAACCATCAAGAGTGCAATTTTGAAGCCATGAACTTTGAATGACGAGATGGTTCATATTGTAGCCTTGGGGAAAGCTAGGGAGAAGTTGAAGGAAGTTAGGGAATCGAGCAAGCAAGTTGGTGTTAAGGTGGACAAGAAGGCCAAGTTCGTGAAATGATATGTGACTACCATACTAGCAAATAAGGACTATGTCAGCGCCTATTCTGAAGTGTACAAAGTGAGATATGCACCATCTGACTAAAATGCCATATTCTTTGTGTTTCAATTGAAATAAATTGGGAAACTTAGCTAAGAGTTGTAAGGTAGTGTTGAACCCATCTATGCCAGTTAATATGGTTAACCCGGCGGGCATTCAACATGGGTGCTATGAGTGTGGAAGCCAGGAGCATTATCGCTATGTCTTCTAGAGGTTAAACAGGGCTCAAGGTTAAATGGTCAATAAAATCAAGGGAACAACAACTAGAATTAGGTTCTAGCAATTAGCGCAAATCCAAGGTAATGTAATAATGGCATCTCTGCTTATGGAAGGGCGTATGTTTGCTTTTAATGGTTATTTTGCTATGATCTTATTGATGCGAGAGCTGATAACAACTTTGTTTCTTTTGATTTTTTTACTTTTTTAGAAGTGATCCCAAGTTATGTGGATAGGTGCTATGTAATAAAACTAGCTAATGGTAGTCTTATAAAGACTAGGGAAATAATTTGAGGCTGTATATTGTTGTTAGATGATAATGCCTTTAGAATAGATCTTATACTTTTTGGGCTTGGAAGTTTTAACATGGTCCTAGGGAATGGACTGGTTATTAAAGAACAGGGCTGAGATTATCTTCATGGAGAAGATTATGCACATACCGTTCCCACATGGTGAGACGTTCAATGTGCATGGTGAGAGACTAGAAGTGGATAAGGGGCACATCATGGGCATGAAAGTGGAGGAAGAAAAGATAGACAACATACATTTTGTGTGAGACTTTCAGGAAGTGTTTTTAGAGGATCTGGAAGGATTGCCACATCCATGACTGGTGGACTTCTTGATTGACTTGGTACCTAATGCGGTGCTTGTGGCAAAGGTTTTGTAGACATTTAGCACCTTTAGGGATGTAAGAACAGCTTAATCAACCATCAAAGTGGCAAACCATGATCATGATTTTTTAACCATCATTATTAGTTACTCTGAACGACCACTAAATGAGTTTTTAAACAACCATCAGAGTTTAAAATTTAAACTTTGCAGAAGCATGAACAAAAAATATTCAAAAATCATTTAATGTAAGTGTAAATGCGCAAAACACACACCCTAAACTAATAGTTAAATGCAAGTAGTAAATGATGTCGTAGAAATGCTTCAATAGGTAGCTAGTCTATATCAAAAGCATTTACAATAAGCAAACACATTTGAGTTATACAAAAGTGTGAACACAAGGTTGGTGAGTTCATGAGTTTAATGACCGTAGAATTATATACTAAAGTGTAAACAAAAGGTTGGTGAGTTTATGATTTTGCAAATATGAAAAACATTTGAGTTATAGTAACTTGAGCAAAGTGTAATGAAATAGGTAGCTACTCTATATCATATGCATTTACAATATGTGTTTTCATGATCAAATCTGACATTATTCGTTTGTTTGGCTCATCATGACTTACCAAGTCATGATAATAAGTTTGCTATTTAGGACAATGTTGCACCCGCTTGACCTCAAGTCATATGGGTGGGGTTTGTCAAGCCAAGTAGTACTATCCAACATTTCTTGCTAATTAACCTTAATTAATAATCTAAAAGCATAAGGGTTTTCAATGGTAAAATTACACTATGTAACATGCAACACAACCATATAATTAAAGCATTTTGAGTATGTTTTATCCCACAAAAGGAGTAGATAAAAGTGGGGTATTGAACCCACATTAAGTGCATGCAAGTCTAGTATATCATGCTAGAAAGTAAGAGAACTTGTCACAAGATACCTAAAGCATATGAGTACATGAGTACGTGAAGGAGGGGTTGGTTCATAAAACCTTAAATGTCCAATCTATCCCATTTATTCATGCATTTTAGAAATGTTAACCAAGTATGGCCTGATGACCGGTTAGTGATCCATCATTCATGAGTTTAGTTAAAAACATTCACGTGTCATTCACAATAAGTTCTAAACTCTAGCAAGTTTCCATATTAGCAAATCCTATCATGCAACACATAGGAATCCACAATAACAACCAAATTGTACATTTCAAGTCATTAAATAATTTTTTACTTTATGTTTCCCAATGTGATAACTACCTGTGCCACTATAATGCAACCTAGATACACATAGGGTTTAGACTACTAATCACATGCCATCCTATTTTTCTATGCATCCCCAAAACATAAATTCTAATAGCCATACTAACAAAGTTTCCTTATTAGGAGGATGTGATCTAACAATCCTTCTTTCATCAAAACAACCAATAATTCATCAATCATATGATTCATATAACCTAAAATGATCATTATAACATAACAAACATCATTAAAACTCAAAATCCAAAGTTCTTGGAAACTAAAGTTTTCTCTTTAAGTAAGTTATGAGCTACACACCAAAGTCACAAGGTTTATTGCACAATCCACGTAAACAATAATCAATAACATCAATCTAATTAACTACAATGTTTACTTTCATCAATTTCGATGTATAAGATTGAATGAATGAACTAGGGTTTGTGTATGATCAAAATTCATGAAAAAGATGAAAGCTTGATCATAATCCTTACCCGAATCATGTAGTCGATCATTAATGGTGCTTCTATCCGCTTAGTATAATTGACTCGAGATAAAACAATGGTATATTAAATATGTGTCTTGGCCGATCACAAAAAGGGAATCGGGGAAGGTAGTGGACGATTTCAATGGGGGGGGGGGGGGGGAATGGGGGCTAGGGTTATGTGCTTTATTATTATTTTTTTTAATCTTCTATATCCCCCATTTAGTTTAATAATTTATAAAACTACCCTTAACATAATCTTTAGTTATTTTTTGTAACTTTTAGTTCCTTAATCATCAAATAAAAACACATTAATCATTCCACATAAACATTACCAATACACGATTCTCGTAACTACATATTAACATGCAATTAACTTATATAACTTGTAGCACATTGGTTTCACATAATCATGCAATAACCACGTGATATTAATTGATTTGATATTATGATGTGTGTGAATATATATATATTTTTAATAATTTTCACAACACTTGGTTTTAATCTATAAAAATGGTTTTAATAATTTGCAATGAGAGTAAGTTTGAAGACATGGAAGTTTTTAGCCCTTTAATACCCATCCCCACACTTAAATTGCACATTGTCCTCAATGTGCACAAATAGTCATGTAAGGAGAGAAAAAGAAACATAAAAACTCCCCTGGCTTATAGGCGGTGAAATGTGCGACAAAAAACCAAGAAAATTATGAAGTGCTCCAAGCATCCATCGTAAATCATAAGCGAAGATATCTATCAAACTCCAAGGACAAAAGTGAGTATAATCATACAAGATAGCAAGAAAAAAACAACAAATATCAAACAAATAAACACCAATTGTTTCAGAAGATCGGGTTGCCTCCCGAAAGCGCTCATTTATTAACGAGTCATTAGCTTGACTCGGCCCCAAGTTCATGTAAATTTAGGGCAAGTGATGGACAAATTAACAAACCGGTGGCTTATGATACTTGAAACCCCATCCGACCCGTTTGATTTGGTGCATTTACCATTGGTTTGTGAGAAACACAATGATAAACACAAAGATAATATAAACGGGTCATGCCACCAACACTTATATTTGCCTGGACCAAACTTGATATAACTTATGTAATGAAGGAGGCGATCATCCCGATAACACGTTGTTGACTTGTTATTTATGATGGACCGATGTCGCGTCTTCAAAGTTGGTTGGTCCATGAAGTAGTTTGCCCTCTCCCGCGATTCTTTTGATTTGTGAGATGAATAATCATAGTGCTTGTAAGGATTATAGAAGAGGCTGATGCACTCAAAACAGTCAAGGTGTCTCCTGAATGCATGCACTTTGTGCATGGTAGAAGTTACTTAGGAAGTTTTACACTCTACAAGAAAATTACACAAGTGTAAAATCTTCCGTAGCCAAAAAACCAATTCTTCAGAAGCCAAAGATGAAGTCTTTAGAAGCTTAGAAGACAAAGTCTTCCGAAGCCTCAAAGATAGAAGACTGATTTCTTCCGAAGACAGAGAAGACATGCTCTCTGTGATCAACAACTTTTCAGAAAAGCTGACCAACTTTCCACTGCCACTCTGCAGGCTCACCAAGTTTACACAAGTTGGTGAAAAAGTCCATGCTTTAGGAAGCTGTAGATTAAGGTCTTGAGTCTGCACCTTTCTACTTTATGTACTTTTATCCTTTTTGTATTACAATAGGATGTGAGCTATGGCATGTCATAGTCACATGTCAAAAGGCAATCTGCCTTTTGACTTTACATTGATCTTGTTGTCTAGATTAGTGTTTCCAGCTGGCTTTCAAAGTATGGCCGGCTGTAGGATGTAGTATAAAGTATCTCAGGTTCTTGTATTTTCAGATATGCTTTGTAACACTTGTAATAGAAGTTGAGAGCAATATACATCTTCCTTCAAAACCAATTATCTTGTTCTTAAGCTTTCTGTCTCTTGTTTACTTGTGTTTATCTTAGTATCATCATAAGCTGTCCAGTTCCCTATTTGATCTGTTAAGTGTTCTAAGTCTTTCCTCATTGTGAAAAACTAACTTGCACCCTTCAAACGGTCCAGCAATTGGTATCAGAGCTTTCCAGGCTCTTGATTGTAAGATCTCACCATCTTAGATCTCTCAGTTTTTCACAAAATACTTAACAACTCAAATGGCAGCTCTTTTAAAGGCTGATATTAAAACTGGCACTATGAGAAAGTCCCCACTTATCACTCCTGAAGACTTTGATACTTGGTGTCAAAGAATGGAAGGCTTCATCAAGTCTCAAGACTCCAGGATGTGAGAATCTGTTGTCTCTGGACCTTTCATTCCATGCACCTCTTCAGCTGCTGCTGGAGGTGGCATGATCCCAAAGGAGGTGGCTGACAATTCTGAAGAAGATAGAAAGAAGATAGATATCGATCAGAAGGCCATGACTACCCTCCAAACTGCTCTTCCCAATTCTATCTACGGGGGCTTCAAGAAGTGCAAAACTGCCAAGCAGTTATGGGATGCACTAAATCTCATGTATGAGGGGTCCACTGAAGCTAAGAAGAACAAAAAAAACCTCTTGAAGTAGCAGTTTGAGAATTTCACCTACAAGACAGGTGAAACCATGACTCAGCAATACTTCAGGTATGTTGAGATTGTGGATACTCTAATGGATGTTGGAGTAACTCTTGAGAACAGGGATATTGTGAGGAAGTTCATGTCCTCTCTTCCCAGACAGTGGACTCACTACTGTGTTGTCATCAAGAGGACTGAGAACCTTAAGACTCTCACTTTTACAGAGTTGTATGGTATCCTCAGTGGCTACCAGATGGAGATGAACATGCAAAATCCATCTGGTAACTCCAGCAATCAGTAGGGTTTAGCCCTTCATGTGGTTGAAAGGGATTGCAGAGAACCATAGCATCATCTTATCTGCTACCCTGACAACTCATAAAAGGGTCCTTTCATCACCTTTCCTGAGACACCAAGGGAGAGCTGCATCCAAGGAAGTCCATTCCAAAAGACAAGCTCTTCCTATGCTCTTGTGTCTGCTGATGAGAGTTCAGGCAACTTTCTTTTCACCCTTGAAGACCTGGACTGTATCCATCCAGATCATCTGGAGTACATGGAGATAGTCCAGCAGATGGCTCTTCTCACTTACAGAGCCAAGAAGTTCTACAAGCAGACAGGGAGGAAGTTTCCTAGCAATGCAGCCAGTGAAAAGTTTGGGCTGGACAAAAGTAAGGTGAAGTGTTTCAACTGTAACCAAATGAGACACTTTGCCAGGGAGTGCAAGGCACCTAGAACAAATGGTGGCCAAGCACAAGCTAGACCAAACTACACTAAAGGAGTCACCCAGAATGAGAAGCCAAAGCAGCAAGCTGCAGTTGCTGTTGAAGAAGGAGGCTTTGACTGGAGCTTTCAAGTTGAAGAGGCATCTCCAAACCAAGCACTGATGGCTGATCATGATGAAGCCAAGGTATTGGAACATCTCTGTACTCCTGAATGTATTGCTAAAGTTAATAGATACAGGTCCTATAACTTAGAAATGAGATCTGATCTTGAGTCCTTAAATATCTAAAAATCTGATTTCAAAAGAGCTGAAAATGGATATACACTAAAAATAGAAGATTTAGAGAAAGCCATTTCAACTCTCAAACATGAACACACCAACTACAGGACTCAGATTAAAGATCTCATCACTAAGTTAACTAAATGCCAGGCTGAGCTTGTGATCAGCAAAGCCAGGGCAGAAAAATGTGTTCTTGAAGAAGAGACCTTCAAGAACATGATATCCTCATCTCTGCATGCCAAAGTGTGTTATTAGAATAAGCAGGGACTAGGATCTACTGAGATAGCTCCTCCACGCTTCTTACTATCAGTAAGATCTCCATGGTGTGGAACTTGTGAAGATGAGCTTCCCCTCATAGACCCTATGAGTGAAGAGGATGAAGAGGAGATAGTGAAGGATGCATCTGAGAAGAGTGAAGAAGATCATCCTAAGAAGGGTCACTATTGTCCAGAGGAGAGGAATTCTATTGGGTTGTCAAAGTCCAAGAGGAAGAACTTGATCAGAAGAGCGAAGAGAAAGTCCAAGAAAGCTCAAGAGATCAAGGCCACTTTTAACTCTAAGCAGAAACAAGTGTTCATCTCTGCAGGATTTGAAGTGGTAAAAGCTGAAGACTCAACTATGAATCCTAGTACCAGGGGTTCTAGTTCTTGTCAACCTCATCCCAACAACAACAAGAAAAAGGCTGATTTGTTGTGTCCCACTGCTGCACAATCTGAACCATCCACATCCAACAGCAAGTCTCTCCCTAAAAGACTAGCTACTTCATCTGTGAAGAAGAAGAAGGAAGTGAAAAGTGATCAAGATTAGTCTTGCTCTCAAAAGAAGGCTTCCAGAAGAATGCAGTTTGACTGTGTCATGTGTGGCAGTACTTCTCATTTAGCTAAGGATTGTATCCACAATACTAAAAGCACTGTCCATATGATAAAAAGGAAATCTTCTGACAAGATCAAAAAGAAGCCAACTTCTGAAGGAAAAGCTTTTCCTCTCGGAAGTTCCAAGGTGAAGAAGAGACAAGTGTAAACTTGCCTTAGGAAGAAAAATTAATCTCGGAAGCGAGGAATGCTTCCGAGGTACTGAAGCCTACTGGAGTGATAGCAAGATCTTCCGAAGGTCCAGTCTCCAAAACTTCCGAAGTTGTTAAAACTTCCGAAGTGTTGAAGGTCAAGTCTAAGCTTCCAAAGGTGGTGTGGAAGACAAAGTAAGACCATGTGACTGAAAGTTCTTCATCAACAACAGCTGCTGATCCTCAAAGCTTGAACATAGGATCAATTACTGTTGCATTTTCTTCTGTTGATATTACTGAGCCCAAGACCAGCAAGGCTTGGGTTTCCAAATGTAACTAATCATCTCTTTTTATGCAGGAACAGCTAAAGACCAACAGGAATGTGTGGATCATTGACAGTGGCTGTTCCAGGCACATGACAGGCAATGGCTCTCTACTCTAAAATTTTGAAAAGATTGATGGAGGGCCTGTTGCTTTTGGAGGAGATGCACGAGGTTACATTATAGGAAGGGGCATGGTCATAAATGGTAAGCTCTGCATTGAGAAGGTAAACTTTGTCAAGCAACTTGGGTACAATCTACTGAGTGTATCCCAATTTGTGATCAAAAGCATAACATGCTCTTTACTGAGCATGAGTGCATTGTTCTCAAGCCCGGGGTGGTCATTCCTCAAGAGCACATTCCGCTCAGAGCCCCCAGGAAAGGGAACATATACAAGATGGACTTGCATGAAACTTCTCCCTTTGGAGAAGTGTCTTGCTTTCTATCTAAAGCAAATAGTGATGAGTCTTTTCTTTGGCATAAAAGAATGTGCCATGTAAACATTAAAAACATGAATAAATTAATTAAGAATGATTTGGTAACTGGAATGCCAAAGAAAGAGTTTACAAGTGATTATCATTGTGTTGCATGCCTGAAAGGGAAGCAGCTTAAAGTTTCTCACAAGCCAAAGGAAAGAAACTCCATCACTACTCCCTTACATTTGTTACATATAGATCTTTTTGGCCCCACCAGTGTAATGAGTTTAGGAAGGACCTCATATTGTTTGGTGATCACATATGATTTCACTAGATTCACTTGGGTCTTTTTCCTTAGAACTAAGGATGAGACTCCTGAGATATTGAAGAATTTCATTCTGAAGATTGAGAATCAATCTAATCACAAGGTCAAGATCATAAGATGTGATCAAGGAACTGAATTTAAGAACCAAATCCTTGATACATTTTGTGATGAAAAAGGTATTTCAAGACAATATAGTGCTGCCAGGACTCCTCAGCAAAATGGTGTTGCTGAGAGGAGAAAAAGGACACTAATTGAAGCTGCATGAACTATGTTGTCTGACTCTAAACTGCCTATCACCTTCTGGGCAGAAGCAGTAAACACTGTTTGATATGTGCAAAACAGAGTTTTAGTAGTTAAGACTCATGGTAAGACTTTTTATTAACTGTGACACAAAAGGAGACCTTTCATTGGTTTCCTCAGATCATTTGGTTGTCCTTGCAGAATCTTGAATACCAGAGATCAGATAGCCAAATTTGATGAGAAATCAGATGATGGATACTTTATTGGATACTCTTCTCAAGCTAAGGCTTATAGAGTGTACAATCTCAAAACCAAAATTGTTGATGAGTCAGCCAATGTGACTTTCAATGAACACATTTCTTGTGTGAGAGGCTCTGGTCCTGATTGGCTGTTTGATCTTCATTTAGTTACTAACTGTTTTAACAAGTCTTGTGAGAATGTTTCAGGATTTACAGGTAACCCATCAGCAGAAGATCCTGATCCAAGATTTGAGCTGAGAAGACCTTCAAGTCAATTTACTTCAGCTCCAGTGGTAACTAATTCTGTAGATGGAGCTCCTATCAGCACAACCATGACAAATCCTGCTAATACATCTGAAGTGCCTTCAAATTCCAGCTTAGAGGCACAAAACCAAAGGGAAGGAGTTCCAAATGTAGAAGAAAGTGGAAATGGTGACAGTGATCAAGAATTTCTTGATGCTGACTCCATGGAAGACAACATCATTGATGTCACACACTCATTGGATCAAGCTTCTCTTGATAAGTGTGCTGATGTGGTGGGTGAATCTGCTTTGCCTGATCAAAATTTTTCAAATTTGGATCTCTCCAACCAACTTGCTGTGATCCCTCAACTAAGGATCCATAAGTCTCACCCTACCACAAACATCATTGGTGAAGTTGACAGGGGGGTAAGAACAAGAGGACAAACCCATGACAAAAATGTTTGTCTCTACTCTTGTTTTCTATCCCAAGTAGAGCCAAAGAAAGTTGAGGAGGCTCTGAAAGACGGAAGTTGGGTTGAAGCAATGCAGGAGGAACTGCTTCAATTCAAAAGATAGGAGGTTTGGAAACTATGTCCTCTTCCTTCTGGGAAGACTACTATAGGAACCAAATGAGTGTTCAGGAACAAGAAAGATGATAGAGGACTTGTCATCAAGAACAAGGCAAGACTAGTTGTTCAAAGGTATACTCAGGAAGAAGGAATTGATTACACTGATGTCTTTGCTCCAGTAGCAAGACTTGAAGCTGTTAGGCTATTCCTAGCCTTTGCTGCATCCAAGAATTTCAAGGTCTACCAACTTGATGTCAAGTGTGCTTTCTTATATGGGGTGATTGATGAAGAGGTGTATGTCAAACAACCACTTGGTTTTGCAGATCCTGATCATCCTGATTATGTCTATAAGCTTAATAAAGCTCTATATGGGTTGCACCAATCTCCAAGGAAGTTGTATGAGACTCTATCTCAGTATCTATGTCAGCATGGTTACAGAAGGGGTACTATAGATGGAACTCTCTTCATCAAAGGAACAGGAAATGATTTAATGCTGGTTCAAGTGTATGTAGATGACATTATCTTTGGGTCAACTAATCCAAGGCTCTGCAAAGACTTTGAGAAGCTGATGAAGAATAGATTTGAAATGAGTGCCATGGGGGAACTCAATTTCTTTCTAGGAATTCAAGTGAAGCAGGTTGATAATGGCATCTTCATAAGTCAGTCAAAGTATGTTCAGGACATACTTACAAGATTCAGCATGACTGACTGCAAGGTTGCAAAGACTCCCATAGCAAGAAACCACTCCCTTGGACCTGACCTTAAGGGGGAGTATGTAGATGAGCATCTCTACAGAGCTATGATTGGGTCTCTCATCCACCTTACTGCAGCAGGCCTGATATCATGTTTGCCACATGTATCTGTGCTAGATATTAAGCCAACCCTAGGATGTCACACCTGGTTGCTGTCAAAAGAATTTTAAGATACCTCAAAGGTGGTCCATCACTTGGCCTTTGGTATCCAAAGAATTCTGACTTCAATCTGTATGCATATACAGGTAGTGACTATGGTGGCTGCAATATGATTGCAAAGTCTACATCAGGGGGATGTCAATTTCTTGGTGGAAAGATAGTCTCATGGCAATGCAAGAAACAATCCCGTGTATCTGCATCAACTGCTAAAGCTGAATACATTGCTGCTGCAAGCTGCTGTGCTCAAGTGCTTTGGATTCAGAATCAGATGCTAGACTATGGATTCAACTTCAAATAGACTCCCATACACATAGACAATAATAGTGCTATCTCTATTATAGAGAATCCTAAGCAGCACTCAAGGACCAAGCGTATCAACATCAGGTATCATTTAATTAGAGATAATTTTGGAAAGGGGTTAATCAAACTAGTCAAAGTTCACACAAATGAACAATATGCTGATCTGTTCACCAAAGCTTTTGATGAACAGAGATTTAAGTATCTTATATCAGCTATTGGGATGATCAACTTTGAGTAGCCTTTTCTTAAACTTAAATTCAACATTATT
The DNA here is from genome assembly GCA_025506415.1 of Flaveria robusta. NCBI lineage: Eukaryota > Viridiplantae > Streptophyta > Magnoliopsida > Asterales > Asteraceae > Flaveria > Flaveria robusta. Next base: position 11,109,096 of record CM046472.1, read on the forward strand.
TCTAAAATATGTATGTCCTTAGTTGTCTATTTTATCACCTTCATAAACCCCTAACTAACTTGGAAGAAGATTGTTTTAGAAAATATTTCTTAGATTTTTGAGAATTTTGAACTTCTATTTATTCGGAAGAAACTAAGTTACCTTCGGAAGAAAATTATGTCTTTAATATCAACTAGCTACGTATGACAATTTACCTTCGGAAGAAATTTTCTGAATATCTTCCGAAGCCAAATTTTTTCTTAAGTACTTAAATGATATTAAGGGACAATTATCTTCCGAAAGTACTTATCTCTGAAAAGAGAAAAATACTCTAAGAATTTTTTCTTCCGAAGCAAAATTTTCCAAACTCTTAGAAATATCTTCCGAATCCAAATTGGTCTCGGAAGCTTTTAACAAAAACTTCCGACACCAAACTACCTTCGGAAGATTTCGACTTCCAAGAAAACTACTTTTGGGTGCTTTTTCAAAGGTGGGACAGACATCCGGATTTCAAAGTTTATCCTTTCACATTAACTTTGTCTCAAATCCATTTCATATATATACCCAACGGTTTCCCCTCTTTCACTTTTCTCTCATCATCTGAAACACTTTTCTAACCTAAATTTATCCAGAAACCGACCTTGTTCTTACTTTTCTTCCTAACAAAGCTCTCTCAAATGGCCAACCTTAACCGCGGAAACCAACCCGATTTCTCCATGCAACTTCACAGGCAACACAATCAGGTTGCTCTGCTAGACTCTGAGAAAGATCCTACTTTCTCAGAGATTTGTCGTTTTTTTTCTTTGACAAACTACTTCACCTCCCTTACCATTGATCCTCCTCTTTATGAGGATCAGTTGTTAGACTTCTGGTGGACCTGCCAAGAGGTCACCATGGACGGGGAGAAGGCACTGTCTGCCACAGTGCAGGCGAGGACAATCTTTATCACTCCGGCCATCATTAACAACCATCTTCAGCTGGATGATGCAGAAGGTGATTTGTCCTTTCCCAAATCTGCTGTTAATCAGTCCTTTGCGCAGATGGGATATGAAGGAGACTTCTCAGTCAGAACCTTTAGGAAAGGGAAGGTCTCTTCCCAGTAGAAGTACCTCCTCCATGTCATAATACACAGCTTGTCCAACAAGCATGGAGGATGGGACCAGATTCCTAAGTATCTGTCCTTCATAGTCCATGGACTGGTTCAGGTGGTCAAGTTCAGGTATTCTCACTTTGTTTACCTTAATTTACTGTCAAACTTGGACTCTTTGGAGTATTACATGTTCCCTAGATATGTCCAGCACATTCTCAACTGTGAACTGGGCTCACAGTTGAGGGGAACAGGTAAAACTCTTAAATTGGGACAGATAAAACCCGGAATCTTTAAAATAATAAGAAAACCAACTGTGGGATTCCCTGGGGTAGAAACAGCCATTGTCCCAAAAATGTTAGAACTCATTGCTCAAGGTGACAACCTAGCAATAGCAGCTAGTGTTGAACCCACACCTACTGTTTCTCATCCACCCCATCAACCTACAATAACCATCACTTACTATGGAAAACATAAACGAACCCCTGCTCAAGCTATTCAGTCTGAGCAGGCCCCCATATCACCACCCATGCAAGAAGAAGTGGACACTGGAGCTCCCACTTCTCTTAAGGAGCAAACCACTCCCATCTCTCCTACTATCAGTGCTGAGGTTCCTCATGCTCATCCTGATGAGCTCATAACCCAAGCAGCCTTAAGCCTTCACTCAGAGTCTCAAAACTCTAGTGATCAACCTTCAGGGGACAGTTACCATCCCCAGCCTCTAGATCTCAACCAACCAATCCCAAACCTTGAATTCTATGATGATGAAAATATGGGATTCAGTGAGTACCATGAGTCTCTCTTCTTCACCCCTGCTCAAGGAGAGATGAGTGCTCCTGTTACTCCCATATCTAGCCCACATCATCCACCCCAAACTAAGGTGGATCTCCCTGAACAAGTTCAGGAGGTCCATATGGAAGAGGCTCTCACTACTGCTAGTGATTACATCATTAAGACCTCAGCCATGGCAACTCAGCCCATTGACACTTCACTTGAAGTTGTCAGTGAGCAGAGGAAATCCAGCAGCAAATAATACTATGCTGGTGATGAGGGAGAAGACATCAGTCCAACTCTCTCATCCCCCCATGATTCTTCATCTAAAGATGAGGGGAGTCTGAAACCAAAAGTGCAACAACTAGAAGACATGTGCACCTCTTTGGTCTCCAAGGTAAGTCACTTGGAATCTCAAGTGACTGCCTTACAAAAGAAGGTCAATGACCAGCAACTTGAGATCACCGATCTCAAGGGCAAGCTAGCTGAGAGACCATTAAGACAAACTCAACCAGGTCCACAAGAACATGTGGAAGTAGTGGATTTGACCTCCAACTCACCTATGCAAGTGGGTGATGCTACCAAAAAGGGTGAGAAAGTCCCTACAACCACAGAACCTGGGAGTTCTGTTATGAGTATGGACAATAAGGACTCACCACCCTCACTTGCAGTTGTCCAGACTCAACAACTTCCTCAAGGTCACACTGATGTGAAGGCCTTACTTCAACAACTATTTGAGGAAGGAATTCCAATGTCCATGCCTGCCCCATCCCATCTAGTTGGAAATCCAATAATGGGATGGTGGTATGATTCTTCAAGAATGGCATTGGTGCTATCAAGGTCTCAGGGGCAGCAGGAACTCTTCAACTTTCAGACCCTGAGTTTCCATGATGGTATGAACTTGGTTAACCTGCCTTTCATCAACCCAAGCCAAAACAAACAGGCTGGCAGGTTAGCTGAGGTGATCCAAGATTGGGTAATGAGGGAATTCAGACACAGAGCAATTCTATATAGACAGAGGCTTGCAGGGAAAACTATTGGTCAACTGGATATTGAGGCAGACCCTAAGATTAGCTTCGAAGGGGAAACCTCAGTTGAAGGCCCAGCAGAAGAACCTGTGAACCTTGAGACGGGGCTCACCCTCTACACTCAGTACCCTCAGTGACACACGTGCTGGTGAAGATGTATCATAACCTCTCTCTGGCCAGAGCTCAAGCTCATCACAACCATCTGCAGGCCAAAGCTCTCTCCACCCTGAGTCATACAGGCCCATAATTGACAAAGGAAAAAGGAAAATGACTCTTGAGGAGATTGAGGAGGAGAAGAGAGAGAGGAAGAGGAAGGCCAGGGGAGAAAGATCAGGAGAAGTCCCAAGCTTCATGCAAGCTGTAATCAGGGCTGCCAATAGGCCTGATACTCAGAATGATGAGTTAAGGGTAGCCAGATTGAATTATCTGGGACTTAGGAACTATAACATTGATGAAATCATTTCTCTCCCCTTGGTAGAACTAGATGAACTGGCAGACAGGGAGCTGTATAAAGAGAGGAAGGAGGCTGAGGCAGCAGAACTGCTCCTCAAAATCAAAGAAGAGAGAAAAAGAAAAAGACAATAAAAAGCTCCTGTCCTCTCTCCAGATCATGAAAGTCCTGAGAAAGAGTCTGTGGCTGTTGAAGAGGAAGAAAATCAAATAAGCAGGGAACAAGAAAGACAAAAGATGATTGCTTATCTAAGTGCCATAGGACTTTATTAGGCAGCAGCCCTCAATCCCTTCTCATTTGAATACATTGAGTTTGAGTACTTAAAACAGCTTGATGAAGAGGCTCAAATTCAAAGAAAGGCAGTTAAAAGAAAAATGAGAGAGGAAGTTGCTAAAACAAGAGCCACCATCAGAGCCCAAGAGAAGAAGTCTGCTGACAGACTGAAAATGGTGAGCTTCTTGAAGCTGTATGGGTTCTCTAGAAGGAGACTTGGTCTTATGTCTCTATCCACAATGGATGAGCACATTAGGAGGATCAAGCAGAAGATCAAAGAAGGTCAGCTTGTAGACTTGCATTCTCCACCAAGTCCAGCTGCACCTGAAGTTGATGTGAAGGTTGAAGAGACAGCACAGCCTGAACCTGAAGCTACAACTAAGCCAACTTCATCTTCTGACCCACAGCAGGGTTCTAAGTCCCCTCCTACTGATCAAATGGGGAATAACGACCAAACTGAGGAGAGTACAAAAAGTCAATCTTGTGCTGCAGGCCAAGCTCCTTAGTTGAAGTATAGAGTGAGGAAGAGGATGGCCATCAGAAGGGACAGAAGAAAGAAGAAAAAGTCCAAGGCATCCACCTCATCACCTCAGGATGAGTCAAAACATCCTCAGGATGTGCAACAAGAGGATAACCAATCAACTCCAATTCAGGTTGAACCTCCTGTCCTGGACTTTTGCTGTAAATCCAGACAGATGGTTTGTAGTCAGAGATCAAGGTGGTCAAGATGTCTATCTCTGGCAGGACATGCTTGATCTACCTCTGCATGATCTCTTTGACATGAGAAGGTTCTATGAGAGTCTGAAGGATCCAGATCAGCTCATGAAGAAGGGAATGCTCCTAATCCTAATGAGGACTATCAACTGCTGAAGAACTTCTCTGTTTTGGCAGCATCAGCCTAGGGGGAGTTTGTAAGGATTATAGAAGAGGCTGATGCACTAAAAATAGTCAAGGTGTCTCCTGCATGCATGCACTTTGTGTATGGTAGAACTTACTTCGGAAGTTTTACACTCTACAAGAAAATTACACAAATGTAAAATCTTCCGAAGCCAAAAGACCAATTCTTCCGAAGCCAAAGATGAAGTCTTCCGAAGCTTAGAAGACAAAGTCTTCCGAAGCCTCAAAGATAGAAGACTGATTTCTTCCGAAGACAGAGAAGACATGCTCTCTGTGATCAACAACTTTTCAGAAAAGCTGACCAACTTTCCGCTGCCACTCTACAGGCTCACCAACTTTACACAAGTTGGTGAAAAGGTCCATGCTTTAGGAAGTTGTAGATTAAGGTCTTGAGTCTGTAACTTTCTACTTTATGTTCTTTTATCCTTTTTGTATTACAATAGGATGTGAGCTATGGCATGTCATAGTCACATGTCAAAAGGTAATCTGCCTTTTGACTTTACATTGATCTTGTTGTCTAGATTAGTGTTTCCAGCTGGCTTTCAAAGTATGACCGGCTATAGGATGTAGTATAAAGTATCTCAGGTTCTTGTATTTTCAGATATGCTTTGTAACACTTGTAATAGAACTTGAGAGTAATATACATCTTCCTTGAAAACCAATTATCTTGTTCTTAAGCTTTCTGTCTCTTGTTTACTTGTGTTTATCTTAGTATCATCATAAGCTGTCCAGTTTCCTATTTGATCTGTTAAGTGTTCTAAGTCTTTACTCATTGTGAAAAACTGACTTGCACCCTTCAAACGGTCCAGCAATGCTCAATAACGGGTAGGCTATCTATGGTGCAAAGTTGAGGATTAAGTGTCACCACGGTCATTGGTTTGTAGGTGTACCCATCCACTTGCACATCTTCTTCTCGGTGCGCTTCTTCCTTGATTACCACAGTTGGTTTTCCATACACTAATTTTTCTAATTTATCAAGATCACCAACCGGGTCAAACCATCCTTCTTCATTCTCCAAAGAATGTATGGTCACCAATTCATCTCCAAACTCATCCTCCCAAGATGGAACAATATGGTTTATGGTTTCATCATACGTGAGAATCGGTAAAACCACTTTCATATCATCCATGAGCTCATCTTCTTGTTGTTCTTTACATTGTGATTCATGTATCTTTTTATCTGTGACATCTTGCTCATCATTAGTCAACAGATAAGGATAAAGTAACGATGGCTCATCATATTCGAATCCGCACTGAATCGGAGGTGGGACTTGTGTTTCATCCATTATCGTCTCTGGTTCCAGTTCTTGCTCTAACACATCAGAGAATGAATTCAAATGGGCTTCACTTCCAACCTTTTGGTTCAGATTGATATTGCAAGATGGACTCTCTTGTTGAAGGTAGACATAGAGTTTATTAACTTCAACACTTAATGACTCTAATGCACGACCTTGTTCAATGAGTTGTTGCTCGAAATTATCTTGATTACATGTATTCTGTTGAGAAAACATATCAATTCCTTGTTGTAATAACTCATATAATGATGGACGAGGCTTGGTTTGGAATGATGTTATAGTAGAATCCTCAAATGGCGGTGAATAAGGATATGGTTCTTCATAGTAACTTGTAGGACACCTCGATGGATAATAACAATCTTGTGTATAATGAGGTTATCCACAAATCTCACACCACACCTCCATGTGATAATCCACGTGATCATAATGATATCCTCCATAGTATTCCCCGTAGTAATGCTCCATGCGAATCACTATAATGAACACTTAAACAAAAAGGATCACGGGCACCAGATAATAAATTAAGTAAAAAAAATAAAATGCAAAATAAACAAAGAGAACTAACATATACAAAATGGCTAAAGTAACAACTCGGGTCGTTCTTAGAATTGTCGTGTCCCCGGCAACGGCGCCAAAAACTTGATGTGTGTGAATATATATATTTTTAATAATTTTCACAACACTTGGTTTTAAATTTATAGAAATGATTTTTACCTTAAAATTAAACCACACACAAATAGGCAAGTGTACCTATCGTATATGTAGCATAGTTTAGGCAAGAACCAAGTATCGATCCAAGGACACGGCAGCTACAAATAGTAAACCTTTGTTATTATTTAGCCGGAAAAGATAGATGATTTGGTATTTTTATATTTTAAACTAAAATAAACATAAATAGATAAATATGGATAGAAATCAAGAAAGATAATCAAGCAATAGAAATGTTCACTTAGAATTTTAATCCACCTAGCCAATACGATAAACACATACCAACCACCTCGAATCACGTAATGTAAACAAAATCATGAAGTCCTCCAACTTGTGAATATCATACCACGAATATATGAACTACAAATTTACACTAGTAAACCATAATCACACATACATAATGATATGAGAAATTCACAACAAATCATCAAAGGAGATTCTAGATACCCACGAGATTCAACATATAATCAAGTCAAACAAACACACATAATCATTGAAGGAGGTTCAAGACCATGTTAAAGTCATCAACATAATCATCATCAAAAATCACATGTACATCATCAAAGTTAGCTAGGATTCATCTAATCTAAGTGAATTAAGAGTTTTAGCTCATGCTAACTACAAAAACACCCAAGAAACTTGAATAACCAAAGAGATACATGGTAAGATGAAGAGATTATCAAACCAAATCAAGCTAGATGGGTTGTACGTTGTTAGATTCTTCTTTGGAGTGCTTGATCTTCAATCTTAACTTCTTTTCCTTTAATAGATGCTGAAGATGGTTTTGGGGGCTGGAGAAAACTAGGGATTTTTACCCCTAAAGTTGTATTCTTGAAATGAGGCTTAATTTAGGTTTAAAAAGTGAGATCAGCGCCGCACATGGCCATATCGTAAAGTGACATGGCCATGTCGCGCATCAGACATGTAAAACTTGAATTGATCCTGATATGGTCATGTTAAAATGCGACATGGCCATGTCAGTAGCCAAATGTCGCTTATTTCTTGATTTTTTCATCAAATTCATCAAGTCACCATCCAAACCTACAAAATTCATATAAAACACGATTAAATGTCGTTCTAAATGAATTTGTAACAAAAAAGCATTCAAAACGGGGGACAATTTGTATTATTAGCATGTATAATTTTATGCATATCATATTACCTATTTATTAGATCACCAACATTCAAGGAAAACTTGTGTGTGATTACGTGGCGTGTATGCATGAGTCGACAGATATAACGGAGTTTTACTAACGGGGTTAACCTGAAAAATGTCGGATATCACATGTAATGCACCAATTTTGGGGCTTCCTAAGGTTCGGATGGATTTGTGGTATACTTCGATGCATCACGTCAAGGATTGGGTTGTGTGCAAAAGGATAAAGTCATCGCTTATGCATCATGACAACTCAAGAATCATGAGAACAACTACACCACCCATGACCTAGAATTAGGTTCAGTGGTCTTTTGCTTTTAAGATCTAGAGATATTACCTGTACGGTACTAAGTGTGTCATCTATACTAACCACATAATATTTAGCATATTTTATATTAAAAGGAACTAAACATGAGATAGAGATGTTGAATGGAGTTGTTCAGTGACTACGACTATGAAATCCGACATCACCCAGGAAAGGAAAATATGGTCACCATTGCTTTGTCTTCAAAGGAAAGGGTTAAACGCATGCACATCAGAGCATTGGGAATGATGATTCATTCAGGTATCAAAACCCACATCGTTCCAGCTAAGTGGTATACGGATGATTTTCTTGAGGCAAACAATTTAAGCTTGGTTCTTAGACAACAAATCCATATCAAAAACCACACCAAAGCTGCTAAGTGTAACCAGCATGTGGTCAATGTCTAGTTTGTGACTGGATAATCCTAACTTACAACCCTCAAGAATGTTTGTTGCTTCAATCAATTTACCATCTTCTAGCTTTATGGTATACCCATTGTCTAGTTTTGTTGGCCCTACTTCTAAGATTTACTAAAGTCCTTTGATATAAAACTCCTATCAATACAATAATCAAACAACACACAAGCATAAAAATCGTTTTGAGGAAACTTATTGGTGACGATGTTTTGGTCATTACTTGTTTCCTGGCCCTATTACGAAAGCACACGTCCATTAGCACCATTTCCATTGTTGTTATTATATCCACCATTGTTGTTACCCTCATTGTTACCATTTCCATTATGCTTCAATGGGTGATTCCTCTTAAAATGCCCTTCTTTCACACATTCAAAACAACCATTGGGTGCTTTGATTTATTGTTATAGCTATTGTTGTTTAGCCAAAAGTTTTCCATTGCAATCCTTGGCTGCATGACCCATCTTGCCACAATGTTTGCAATGGAATTGGTCACACTTATTGTGATGATGTAAGTTGCATTTGTTGCCCTTCGTACTTTCCTACAAAGTTACCTAAGCTTGGGTTGTACTGTAATGATTTTTATGGACTGTAAGCCCCATTCTAGTCAGTGGTTATGAGGGAGCTGCTGGCTAGCTTTGATTGATTGAGAAGGCTGAATCCGTCTTTTCCATGTGCAACAATCCATAAGAAAACTATCTCAAGTACACGTCTCGTATTTTGGAAGGTCTAGCACTCACCTGGTGGAACTCTCATGTCCAAACTCAACTTATCCTTGGATGATTTCAAGACGATATTGATGGAAGAATATTTCTCGAGAAATGATGTTTAGAAGCTAAAAGTGAATGGGGGAAGTTAAAATGGTTGGATCAGACATGGAGGAAAACACCACTCGTTCACATGTGTTAGTTATGTTGCATTCACAAATGGTAACTCCGGCCTACAAACGAAATGAGAAATACATCGAAGGACTAGTCTCTCAAGTTCAAGGGTATGTCATTACAGCTAATCTAGTTACAATTTAGCAAGACATTCGGTTGGCTCATAAACTCACTGATCAGGCAGTAACGTAGGGTACCTTACCCAAGCGAGGAGCTACAACTAGTACTTCTGACAATAAGCATAATTGGTTTAACGGTGAGGGTAAATCTTCCACTTTAATCCTACCTCAGCAACAAACCAAGAAGTTTGACTCTTCAAGGAACTTCACCCTAGTATCCCAAAGTAACAACCAAAGGTCTAGTAACTATGCTAGAAATTATCTGATGTTCAACAAGTGTAACTTCCATCACCATGACAAGTGTGACTGATTTCGTTGCTAGTTCTGTGCAAGACGAGTCACATAACTAAGGATTACAAAGGTGAACCCATGGCCAAGTAACAATAGCCGTAACAACAATAAACTGAAGCACCTTAAGGTTTGTTCAAATGCGGGAAGGAAGGGCATTTTATGAGGAACTACCCGTACTTGACCCGTACTTGAAACATAATAGGAATGGTAACAACAAGAGCAACAACTATGGTGGGAATATTAACAACTAGGTTAATACCCCGTGTATTACACGAGTTGAATAAATAAAATACAAAATAATTAGTAATAAAAATTTATAAATTATAAAATCATATTTGAAGATACAATATGATTATAATTGCATATCAATAGTTACTCTAAGTAAATAAACAATAACGTGTTTTTCTTAAACTTCTATTTTATAAAAAAAATATGGGTTTTAAATATTTTTTTAAGAAAAATGAATTTATTTAAAAAAAAGTTTGTTGTATTCTGTATTTTATAAAACTTTTGTTTTTAAAAAGTGTGTTTTTAATAAAAATAGGTTTTAATTTATTAAATTATATAATTTTTAATTTGAAAATGATATGAGTAATATTATTAGTATTCAATATTATTAATAATAATAAAGAGAAATAAGAAAGTTAGTATGATAAAACTTACAATTGTGTAAAGTCTTATTTTGGATTTTTTTTGTTATATATAGATAGATATACAGATCAAATGGATAGTCTAGAAACCCATTTATTATAGGGATTATAGTTATTAATAAATACGAAAAGTTATAGTATGATATTTTAATATAAGATATGATTAGAATTATATATACGTAATAATTTAACAAATAAAATAATTATACTATTTTTTTAACTTTGTACTCTAAATAATTTCATTTTTAAACATTCGTGTTAAGATTTTTTTTATAAAAAAATTATTTTTTTAAGAATCCTGTTTATTAAAAACTCGAGTTTCTAATTATTTTGATTGTTTTAATAAAACCACTTTTAGAAAATTTCATAATTTTTATAATTTTTTAAAAAAAGAACTGATTTAAAATATTTTGTTTCAAAAAGGTTTAGTGTTTTAGAAAATTTTATATTATATAAAAATTTTGATTTTTTATGATTTCTATGTTAATAAAAAATTGTGATTTTTGATTTTTTTAATAAAGTTTAATTTTAAAAACATAACTTGATTTTAAAAAATCTAGATGAGAGAGAGAAATGCATTAATTAATAAAATTGATTTTTATTAAGAGAGAGAAATTAGTTTGAGTGTTTAAATTACTATAATACCCTTTTGCAGTGAAAATGAAATGAGGATGTTTAAAATAATGACAAGTGTCAAAATGATGATTTAAGAGAGTGACATGTGGCAAAAGAAATCTTGTTTTATTAGATACTATAGATAATGACAATGGCGCCAAGGACATGCTTTTATGATTGGATTAGGTAAGGCAAGGAATGACTAAAACATCATCACCGGTAAGTTCCCTTTAAAAGACTGCTATGCTTCTGTGTTATTTGATACCGGTGTCGATTGGAGTTCTGTATCAAAGAACTTTAGCAAACTGCTAGAAATGACCCCAACCAACTTGACCATTAAGTATACCATAGAACTAGTAGATGGTAAGTTAATTGAATCAACTCACATTCTCGAAGGATGTAAGTTAGAACTATCCAATCACACACTTGAAATAAACCTTACGCTAGTTACACTTGGTAGTTTCAATATGGTTGTCGGTATGGATTAGTTGTATAGAAACCAAGCCGAGATTTTTTGTTGGGAAATAACGTCCATTTACCCCTTCATAGTTTTGACGTACTATCTGTTCAGGGCGAGAATAGTGGTATAGTCATAGAAATCATCTTTTTCATGAAGGCTAAGAAGTGTTTATGTAAGTTCCATACAATTATTCTACTGAATTAATATTTTGGATTCATTAAACTTGGATCTTAGAATTTATTATGTTCATGATCTAAAAGTCAAAATTAAGATTGGTGTATGTGTGTGAATCTAATAAGACAAGATACAGATGATGATAATATGTTGATTTCATTGATGTTGATGAAAAATTTATGATGGGAATCATACATATAAAATGAAAGATCAAACCCACCTAAAAGAAAATTTCTCTTTATGTGGATTATTCACACCATAGAAAACACACACTATTGGTTTTCTATTTATAGTGGACAATGGAATATTACATCATGAGCCCTAATTTTGATTATTAGTTGATCTTGATTTTGACTTTGCTTTGTTGACTTTGTCTTCTATTTTATTTTCTTCTTTTAATCAATTTAATCTCTGAATCTATACAATGAGATTTTTAGTCGACTGTGAATATGATTTGGTAAGCTTAAGTCTATCGTTTGCTCACCCTAATCACTTCGATTTCCAGATTGATCTGACACCTGGAGTCGCACATATTGATCGTGCACTACACAAACTTACACCGAATGAACTACATGAGTTATCTCAATATTTGTAGGAGTTGCTAGATAAAGTTTCCATCAGACCTAGTTCATCGTCATGGGGAGCCACTGTCCTATTTGTGAATAAGAAAGATTGGACTTTTCGCATGTGCATCAATTACCGTAAGCTCAACAAAATAGCTATCAAGAACCGTTATCCACTTCCTCGTATCAATGATTTGTTCGACCAACTTCAAGGATCGAGTTTTTATTCCAAGATCGATCTGAGATCGATTTATCATCAACTTAAAATTATGAAAAGAGGATATATCCAAGATCACATTTGGTACGTCCATTACGAGTTTTTAGTCATGTCATTTGGGTTATTCAACGTACCTGTGGTATTTGTAATTATATTTTCAGAAACTTGTGGCAAAAATGGTTTATTTTTTATGGTTCTTTTTTGCCGGTTAATTGTCACTATATTATGGGAAATTGCGTTTGTCAATATGTTGTCGGAAAACTAAATGTTTTCTAGTAACGTTCATGTTAACCAAGAACCAATTTTTGTTGCGGTGAGCAATTCACTTTTGAGGTTAGAGTGTTTCTTTAGCTCCACCCGAAACCTATTAGAATATATGCTTATTCTTCTTTGAAGTTCCAAATTATTTAAATGAAATTTAAGTGACAACATTGCCATGTAAACCGGTTAAAATTAGTGTGAGTTTTTGAGAAAGTACAGTATGAATAACATGAGATTTGTTTATTTGAGGGTATAAAAAAATAAGCTAGTTTTAGGTTGAAGTAATGAACATATTTAGTGTGTAGATTTCGTCTATAATTTCTAGACTTGTAAGCCGTAACTAGTAATACCTTCCTACACGATGCAACCATGATTGCAAAAGAAAATGGTTCTAATATTATATCTAATTACATAGAATGTGAGGTACCATATAAAGAAAAGATAAAGGCATAACATGCTAAAAAAATTATAACGTGTTTTACATCAATAAAAGCTATCTAGGTATTATTAAAATGAGTGTCAAAAGATGTCAATTCATTGACCTATGTAAGGTAGTAGGTTATCAGGCCGAATTTGAAAAAACCAAATAATAACAATAATAATAATAATAATAATAATAACACTAACAATAATAATAATAATAACAATAACAATATATTATTATTATTATTATTATTGTGTCATTGTAATTGTCATCGTCATCGTTATTATAAAAGCATATTTGAACAATAAAACATCAAGTAATAACAATAACAATAATAATAGTGTATGAGAGGTCCTTGTTTTTACTTGAATATTCATCATTCTCTACCGACACTCATTAGACCATAAAATCCTGTTAATTAAAAAAGTAGAAAAACTCAAATCATTGTTGTTTGGGATAGAACCTCGGGTCTCCCTTGAAGTGAGAGAGGTGCGGGCCATTAGGAAAGATTAAATTTGTGATTTTGTTGTTTAAATTCAGTTGCTTTTTGATTGCCATGAATGCTGGGCCAAAAAATTAAATGAAATAAATAATTTTCATTTATGTTTATTTTTAATATTATTATTAAAATTTGTAAAAATTAATAGTAGCTCAAGTTAAATAAACATCGATTACGCTTGTTAGGATAGAGTTCATATATAAAATGATTTATAGGTGGTTGTGTAAATATCAGGTTGATCATGGTTCAACCTCTTAACCACAAACACCCCTGATTAAATTTTTTGTTTATTTTTGGGATGGAAAATATATCCTACCTTCTAAATGGCACCTAATGTAATACGCTTGTCAAGTTTAAACCCAGTGGTCCTCGTTAAAATTTAGTTGACATATTAATGGGCTAATTGTACCACCCACGTTGTTCAACGTGCCAACTATTATTTAGTTGTTTCATTATTGCAATATCAACATATTTAATGTTTTTGCAGGCCGGTGAACAAAGGAGGTACACACAACGACCATGGACCACAGCCCACTCAATAATATCAGCTAAGGATTAGAAAGGGTATTTTTAAATTGCTACCCTACCCTAAATTCTAATTTAAACCCTACTCTAATATATTAATTACATTTAACTGTACTTTAACCAATCAAGAGTTTTGTTTCATAAATACAAGATTGACCAATTACAAATCTATAGATTCTAATAAAGTAAACTTTTTAAAGACACATGTCATTCTCTTAACTTATATTTTTGTCACTTGTTATTTTTCTATACATTATCATTTCATTTTTCCCTCCAAAAGATTATTATAGTAATTTAAACATTAAAACTAATTTCTCCTTCTTATTAAAGATTAATTTTATTAATTGTAATATTTCTCTCTCTTATTTAAATTTTTTAAAATCAATGTATCTTTTTAAAGTTAGATTTTATTAAGAAAATAAAAAATCACATTTTTTTAAATTAAAATAGAACTAATAATAAAAAAAAATTATATAATATGAAATTTTTAAAAACATTAAACCTCTTTGAAACAAAATATTTTAAATCCGGCCTCTTTTTAAAAAAATATAAAAAATGTGAACTTTTCTAAAAACAATCATATTAAAACAACCAGAATGATTACAAACTAGAGTTTTTAATAAACAAGGTTTTTATAAAAATAAATTCTTTTATAAAAGAATCTTAATACGAATGTTTAAAAATGAAACTATTTAGATAAGATAGTTAAAAAAATAATATAATTGTTTTAATTTCTTGAACTTCGTACTGTAAAACTTTGTGTTTATTACTAACTATAATCCGTTTAATAAATGGGTTTCTAGCCTATCTATCTGTCTGTTTGTCTATCAATCTATCTATAATAAGGAAAAAATAAGATAATATGTGACGCAATCGTAAGCCTCATCATACTAACTTTCTCTTTTATCTCTATTATTAAAACTAATATTGAATACTAATAATATTACTCATACCATTTTCAAATTAAAAATGTGTAATTTAATAAATTGAAAATCTATTTATTTTAAATTAAAAACACACTTTTTAAAAACAAAAAGGCAACAAACATGTTATAAAAAATCATTTTACTTAAAACAAAATATTTACAAACCATAATTTTTTTATAAAACAAAAGTTTAAAAAAAATATATTATTGTTTATTTACTTAAAGTAGCTATTTATAAGTAATTATAATCATATTTTATCTTTAAGCATAGTTTTATAATTCATAAATTCTTTTTACTAATTATTTAATAATTTATATATTCAACCCGTGTAATACACGGGATATTAATCTAGTATAAAATAAAAATAAAAATGATCATCTTAAATGCACCACTTTACACCCTTAAAAACTTAAATGTATACCTACTTTGCTGTAGCTTCTAATCAAATATATTCTATTTTAGTCTAATAAAAAACATTTGAAATAAAACGACTAAATATACCCTAAAAGTACATGCAAGTAGCATCTTTTAAATCTGTTTTATTTTAAATTACTTTTCTAAAAAACTTATTTTGATTTTAAGTTCTAATATAAAAACCCTCTTTTCTAAAATATATTAGTTATTAAAGAAAAATTATTATATTATTTTATAAGTACTTTTCTAAACATATAAAAATTATTTGAACTAGTTATTTTTATCGTGGTTAAAACATTTCGTATCAAATAATATCTATAGTTATAAGACAACATCAAAACACTTGTGGTTTTAAATAAATATTAAAAACACATATTCTAGATATAGTTTACTGAACGCTCTTATTAAAATTATTTTTTATTTTAGTTTTTATTTAGAATTGTACGCTTAAAAAAAGTTCTTTTGATATTAAAGTTTTTATTTTGTTAAACTTTTTTCACAAGTTTTGAGTTTTAGAAAACTCAACTGACTCATTTTACAAATATTTTTAGAATATTCAGAAAACTTATAGTTTTTATTATTAAGTTTATATTAAAAAAATAGTTGTATTAAATGAAAATGTAATAATGATGGTAATAAATAAAGTATGACTATGATTGATTAAGGGTGTTGCTATTTACACCCAAGAACTAATCTTATTAATAAATACTATCAATTATATAATTCACCAATAATTACTCACTCTTAATAAATATAGTCATACTTTATTTATTACCATCATTATTACATTTTTATTTAATACAACTATTTTTTTAATATAAACTTAATAATAAAAACTATAAGTTATCTGAATATTCTAAAATATTTTTAAAATGAGTCAGTTGAGTTTTCTAAAACTAAAAACTTATGAAAAACGTTTAACAAAATAAAAACTTTCATATCAAAAGAACTTTTTTTAAGAGTACAATTCTAAATAAAAAATAATTTTAATAAGAGCGTTCAGTAAACTATATCTAGAATATGTGTTTTTAATATTTATTTAAGACCACAAGTGTTTTGATGTTGTCTTATAACTATAGATATTATTTGATACGAAATGTTTTAACCACGATAAAAAGAACTAGTTCAAATAATTTTTATATGTTTAGAAAAGTACTTATAAAACAATATAACAATTTTCCTTTAATAACTAATATATTTTAGAAAAGAGGGTTTTTATATTAGAACTTAGAATCAAAATAAGTTTTTTAGAAAAGTAATTTAAAATAAAACAGATTTAAAAGATGCTACTTGCATATACTTTTAGGGTATATTTAGTCGTTTTATTTCAAATGTTTTTTATTAGACTAAAATAGAATATATTTGATTAAAAGCTAGAGCAAAGTAGGTATACATTTAAGTTTTTAAGGGTGTAAAGTGGTGCATTTAAAATGATCATTTTTATTTTTATTTTATATATGTAGTTGGTCAATCTTGTTTTTATGAAACAAAACTCTGATTGGTTAAAGTATAGTCAAATGTAATTAATATATTGGAGTAGGGTGTAATTAAAATTAAGAGTAAAGTGTCATTTTCGTCCCTGACGTTTTGTTATCCAAAAACTTTTTTTTTGTCATTTCAGTCACTGTAGTTTACTAAATGTTGGCATTTTCATCCATTCCACTAACTCCGTTAAAATTCTGTTAAAACTCCGTTAAATATGGGGTATTTTAATATTTTTCAACACCCTAATTATCTAATTAATATAAATTAATCAATTAATATTCAGTTAAAACTAAAAAAACACATGAAGTGACTCGTGAGACCGATCGTTTCGATTAATTTTAACACATGTTGTTCGATTAAGGTCTGCTGTGAGATTTTAATTAATCTTCACGTTTTGTTTGAAAGTGTACTGTTGTTCGATTGAGGTCTAATGTTGTCACTTTTTGTTTTATGGAGGTCTGCTACTGTCACGTTCAAAGCTTTCAATCAAATAAAAAATATCAACAACAAACCTCAATCCTACAACAAACCTCAATCCTACAACAGACCTCAATCAAATAAAAGTACACATTCGAACAAAACATGAATATTAATTGAAATCTCACGGCAAACCTCAATCGAAAATCATGGGTTAGAGTTAATCGAAACTTTTAAATCGAAGCGGCTGGTCTCACTAGTCGTTTCATGTGTTTTTTTAATTTTGAATATTAATTGATTAATTTATTTTAATTGGATAATTAGGGTGCTCAAAAAGACTAAAATACCCTCATATTTAACAGAGTTTTAACAAAGTTGTAACGGTGTTAGTGAAGTGGATGAAAATGACAACATTTGGTAAACTACAGTGATTGAAATGGCCAAAAAAAAAAAGTTTTTGGACTGAAATAGCAAATTCAACAAAACGTCAGGGACGAAAATAGCATTTTACTCTAAAATTAAAGTAGGGTGCATTTAGAAATACCCTTTGTATTTACACCCTACTCTATTATATTAATTGCATTTGCTAATTTCATTATTCGTTAACTCCAACCATAATCAACTTTGCTAATTTTATTGTTCGTTAACTCCAATAATAATCAACTATACATTTTAGTGCAATTAATGTAGAACCCACTCAAGTCATTAATGACTCACCCACATTTAAGATAAAAAGTGACTCATTTTTGCTTCTAAAAATTCTTTCACTCTAATATAATAATAAATGATGACACAAATGATCATAATATTTTTTCTTATCAAATTTTTTTGTTTTCTTTTCAATTAAATAATTAAATTAATTACTAATAATATTATTTAATTATTTTTAGATTAAAAATAGTTTTTAATAAATTACAAAAATATTTTTTTATTAATGTTATTTCTGGAGAAATAAATTTTTGTAACATAAGAAAATTTTTAAAATATCAAACTATTTTAAATACCAAATATTTTAAAATTATTGTTTTTAAAACGTATAATTTTTACAAACTAAAAATAATTAAAATTCTTAGTTATAATAAGAAAATTTTTAAAAAATAACGTATTTTTAAATGATTTATTTTGAAACAAAATGTTTAATTTTTTTGAAAAAAAATTTAGAAAATTATATCGTCATTTTATTGTATATAGTCCTTACTCATATAATTCAATCATATTATATCTTAAAATATCATCTTATAATTAATAGATTTACATTTTATTTAATATTTTATTTATTCGATTTGTGTAACACATTGGTTTACTAAATCTAGTTATTTTAATAAAAACTTACTACAAAAATTTACGTTCTGATTTTAATCTATTTTGTTTTGTCTTATGTACGTACGAAGAGTTATATATATTGTTGATTTGCATTATTAAATTCTAAATTATATAAAAGTTGTGTGGAGAGTGATGGTTTAAAAATAAATATGTGCGTTATTAGAGCATACGATATTAACTTGGCATGATTTTTAATTTCTTTAAATATGTTTGTTATATTAACCGTTGTGTTTTTTTTTTTTTTTTTTTTTTTTTTTTTTTAATTTTGAAAGTAAAATACTCACAGTAACGTTGATAAATTTATTAAATACTGTTTAAATAAATCGTTTTGGACTTTAAGATTGGATAAAACGCTTTATTTATTTTACGTTTTTGGAAAATTAACTCATTTTGGGCGATTGAGTGGGTCAAATAACAATTTCAAACTTGAATATGACCACATAAATTAGTCGCTCTTTATATTTTCTACTATTCGAGCGACAATTTTGTTAGTTCAGGCCGTCAAATCACTATAATCAGACATCAAACTCTTAATCGTTTCTTTTGATTAAAAACTATTTTTTTAAGATGGAAATTTGGATTTTAATAATATAATTATGGGTTATTGGATTTTAATAATCTCAAGTTTTATTTATTGGCCGGGATTAATCTCAACTCAAGAAATATTTATAGACACTCTCAACTTTGAGCTTATTTCTTTCAACGATCCCTAACTAACTGAGAGTTAACACCGTTAGTTTTTCGATGACATGGACTGTTTTTATGGCCAAAACACCAAGCAGAAAGTTGAAATCAACCATCTGGTTCGTCATTCTGAAACCTTCGCACACTAAAACCCGTCAATCTTCACCTTCTGATCAGAACCACTTAACTCATTCAAGGTAGATTTTAGGTGACGTTGGAGGCTAGGCACCAAAAAACGGACTTGATGGAGGCTGGGCGGCAACGTAATTGAAAAATGGCTCAATGTTAGCCTCATTTTATCAAAAAAACTAACGGCGGTTAACTCTCAGTTAGTAAGGGATGGTTGGAGGAAAATAAATTCAAAGTCGGGAGTGTCTGCAAATATTTTTTAAGTTGGGATTAATCTCAACCAATAAATGAAACTTAGGATTATTAAAACCCAATAGTCCTATAATTATTGGCTATTGTTGAATATTAATATCAACTAACAATTTGACCAGTATTAATCCCAAATTTCGATTTTGTTACTAATAAATGTCTCAGTTTAACTGTTCGTTAACTTCGTTAGTTTTTTATAACGTATCACGTAATGTGACTTGTGACGTGACACGTAGCACAGTTATAATTAAAAATATAAATATATTACTCAATATTTTTTTATAAAGCCCATCTATATCTTTCTACTCTAATAAAATAGTATCTTGGGGTGACACGTGGCGACACCACATTCAATCTCATGAAAATTTTCCCGCTTCTCTCTACTATTAAATAATTACCTTGGTTATCAATAATATTATTTAACTATTTTTAGAATAAAGATAGTTTTTTTAATAAATTTAAAAAAAGATCTATGTTATTTTTAAAAATAATTTTTATAGAATAAGGAATTTTTACAAAACATCTAACTTTTTTAAAATTAGTGTTTTAAAAAGTTAATTTTTTATAAACAAAAAATAATTAAAATTAAAATTTATAATAAGAAAATTTTTAAAAATAATATTTTTTAATACGTTTTGTTTTGAAACAAAATATTTATTATTTTTTTTGGAAAAAAAAAGTTTTAAACCAAAAGTTTAAAAAGTGATATAATTGTTTTATTACATATTGTTCTTACTATTCGTAATTTCAATTATATTTTATCGTAAAATATCATTTTATACTTGAGAAATTTTTATTATATTTAATATTTTATTTGTTCAACCCATGTGATATATGAATTTACTAAAGCTAGTATAATACTAAATAGTAACTTGGGGGGAAATTTGTCACATTCTTAGGCTCTCTAAGTTTGTTTTTTCCGCCTCTCTCTCCTTTAAATAATTACCTAAATTAATAAAGATTAAATAATTTTATTCTTTTTTAGATTAAAATAAATTAGGAAACATGTTTTTTTATTAATATTATTTTCGCATTCTTTCTTACTAAATTTTTTACGTTTCTCACTCCTATTAAATAATTACATTAATTAATTACTAATAATATTATTTTATTTTATTTAGATTAAAAATAATTTTTTTAATAAATTTAAAAATAAGATCTTTTTGTTAATGTTATTTTTAGAGAAATAAATATTTATAACATAAGAACTTTTTTCAAAACATTAAACTTTTCTAAAAATACGAAATTTTTTAAAATTTATATTTTTAAAAAGGAAAAATTTTATAAAGTAAAAATAATTAAAATTTGGAGCTATATAAGGAATTTTTAAAAAATATATTTTTAAAACTGTTTCTTTTGAAACAAAATGTTTAATTTAAAAAAAACAAAAATAGTTTAAAAATTTTTTAAAAGAGTTGATATTATTATTTTATAACTTATAGTTTTTACTCATACATAATTTTAATCATATCTTATTTCAAAATGTCATTTAATAATTAATAAATTTTTTATTTTATTTAATATTTTATTTTTTCAACCCGTGTAATATACGGGTTTATTAAAGTTAGTTAATTATACTTCAGTTCCTCAATATTTTTTTATAAAGACCCATTGTCTCTTTGTTATATATATATATATATATATATATATATATTTGTTATATAAAGCCTCATTAATTATACTCCAGTTCCTCAATATTTTTTATACTTCATTTAGTTGGTAAATAAAAAATTACATGTTATTTTGGTTAGTTTACATTTTATTTTTTAGTTTAAAGCATAATTTATTTTTCTTATAGATATTCATATAAAAAGCATGATTAGTACATCAAGATTTTTAACTGACTAGGCACAATATTCAGTTTTATACTTATTTACGTGTGTTAATTAATCGGGTTTTTTTTATCGATCTTATGTTTTTTTAACATGAATTATTTATCAAATTAAGGTGTTAAAATCTTGTGAAGATCTTAAATTCCAAATGACACTTAAATAAAAATATTATTTTCGTATAAATATACACATGTTTTTGTTTTAAATAACTTTAATTATTTAAATTTCTTGAAAGTACGTTATAAAGCTGTAACTTTAATTGAAATTATATTAGAGAATGATTGCATTTAATATAATTGTGATAGTTAAAGATTAGGTAAAATTAAAGAATGCTATTAGGTAAAATTAAAGAATGCTTATATATATTAAGAGCTTTAATTACTACGTAATAATTAAAGAATTATTGCATTTATGAAGAATTTTAAAGAGTAGTATATTTTAGACTAGGGTGCTCGCTAGCTTTATGAACAAAAGCCAGGCTCAAGTCTGATTTAATGTTGAGTGAATAATTATTTATCTTTACCTGCCAATGAACCTCGGCTTAAATGGTTAATATGACACATCAACCTCATGATTGTATTAAAATAGAATATGTTTTGATTTCAAGTTTCAACTGTAATAAATTAATACTAAAAAAAGTTACCATGTTAATTCAGAAAGTTTTATCATCTAAGATGGGTTTTCTATTGAGTGCGGTCTCAGATTCGGGATTGATGGGAACAGAATAATTAACGAGCTTTCTTTAAGGACATGCCAACTTAGTGCTTAAAGATTTGGTATTCAAGTAATGGAGATGAACGGATAGAATAATTACTCATCAATGATTCAATTAGTCGTTTAAAAAATGAGTACATTACAAGGGCAGGTCCCTGTGGTCTCATTAGCATTTTGGATTTGATCCCAACAGTTTAAAAATTACACATATGATCCTTTACATTATATTTCTCTTTCATCTATGATCTTTGAGTCAATTAATTAACAATTAATGATGTTAAAATTTGTAAAAAAAAAAAAAGTTAATTACATGAAAGGTCCATGTGGTTAGGTTTGTTTTCACTTCGATCCCCAGGTTTGACAAACCATACAAGGTCGGTCCACAGGTTTGATAAAACGTAACACAAAAGGTCTACGTCATGAATGGATGGTTAACTTTTCTGTTAAAAATTTTAAAAATAACAAGAATACCCCTAATTATTTTTAAGTCAAAACCCACCACCCCCACCCCCTTCTTTTCCTTTCACACTAAATCCACCTAAACTACTCTTTCCACTATAACAACCATTCATTTCTCTCTCTCTCTCTCTCTCTCTCTCTCTCATGAAGAAGATTGGTGGTCAACAAACACGTTTGGTTGAATATGGTGTTTGTGGCTTCGATAGTGGGCTGTAGTGATAGGCTAATATGGTGAGGATTGTTGTGGTGAGCTGCGATGGTGGGCCATGTAGGATGGTGGTGGTAGTAGTGGTGGTTTGTTAGAATGATGGTGGTGGTAGTAGTGGTGGTTTGTTAGAATAATGGTGATTGGTTGAAGTTAGGATTTTGAGTTTGAAGATGAAGTAGTTAGGAATATTTTGATCATTTTACAAGTACTTAACAGAAAAAGATAATGACTATCATGACAAGGACATTTCGTGTTACGTTTTGACAAACCTTTGTGTCATTCTTGTAATTTTTCAAACCTGTGGAGCTAAAATGAAAACAGAATTAAGTACGTTGACCTTTCATGTAATTAACTTTTGTAAAAATAACTATTTTACCAGAAGACCATCCATATAATTTTATTTTTCACTATACACACAACACGCACACATGTAAAATTTATATCTTTGTTTCTCAAACTTTTTTTATTTAAGTTTTAATTTCTCTATTTAAATATTATTATCAATATTATTTAAAAAAATACAATTCAAATACAGAAATAAAACTTTTTTAAAACGCCTTTTTTAAACATGTTTGGCTTTTCAACCCTCTTCCTTAAATCGTTTAAGTATTTTAAACAAGTTTCTTAAAAGCCATGCACGTGATTTTTTTTCTAAAATCATATGTTTCTTTAGCATCTTTGATAAACTTGTTTGTCTTTTTAAATCTTGCATTCAAAATCATTATTTAACAAAGTTATTAAACGTATTAGTATTTAGGGTCAGGATCATTACAGATACATTTTTTATTTTCAGAACCAAAACAACCATTGATTTACATAATGTAAATTACTAACTATTGATTTACATAAATGTAAGTTAAAGCTTGTGATATTTAGGTGTTTTACTTAGTTTATTGTTCATGTCTGATATACACATATGTTAAATAGCTCAAGTCTTAACGGACTTAATTTACATTTATGTAAATCAATGGTTCTGTAGTTTTGAAATTAAAAAATAGTTCTATAATGATTCTAACCCTTAGTATTTAAACCCATTCCTCTTAAATGACTATTTAAAGACCGTTTTTTAATACATCTTTTCAATCGTTCTTTTACAAAAGTGTTTTAAATGATTTTAAAATCTTGAAAAACATCTTTTTAAAACCGTGCATTTTTAAATTTCTTTATATTATAATGTTCGGCTTTTTAAACATCTATTTTAAAACCGCTTGGTTTTTTAAAATGTTTTATTTTAAAACCATACAATTATTAAACTTTTTCTAAACAATTTGGTTATAAGATAGGCATTTAATAAACCTAGATGGTTTTAAGATTGATGTTTCAAAAACCACACAGTTTTAAAAGTAGTTTAAATAAAACTAAGAAGTTTTAAGAAAGACGTACCAAATGGATTTATAAAAGGCGTTTATAAACGAACGGTTTACAAACGTGTAAAAATGAATGGCTTTTTAAAAAAAATTAAAACCAAACGCTTTAATATAACTTTATAAAAGAATGATTTTAAAAATAATATTTAAAATACCTGAACAATTTTAATAAAGAAGTTTTGAAAACACAAATAGTTTTAAAAAAGATGGTTTACAAACACTATAAGTTTAGAAAGACAGTTAAAAAAGCTTAAAATTCTAGAAAATTTAAATAACATTTTTATTTTTGAATTACTCATGTATTTTGTTAATAATAAACATAATAATAATAAAAAAAATTGATAAAAGATATATGTTAATTTAATAGGTTATTAGATTTTAATAATCTTAAGTTTCATTTATTGGCCTTAATTAATTCAAACTCAGTAAATGTTTGCAGACACTCCCAACTTTAAATTTATTTTTTTACAACGATCCCTTACTAACTAAGAGTTAACATTCGTTAGTTTTTTTTTTTTTTTTTTTTTTTTGATAAAATGGGGCCAACATCAAACCATTTTTCAACTACGTCGTTGTCTAGCCTCTATCAAGTATTTTTTTCGGTGTCTATCCTCCAACGACACCTGAATCTAACTCAAATGAGTTAAGTGGTTTATATCAGAAGGTGAAGATTGACGGTTTTTATGATGCAGAAGTTTAAGATTGACGGTTTTTATAATACAGAAGTTTCAGATTGACTAACCAGATGGCTGATTTCAACTTTCTGCTTAGTTTTTTGGGCATATAAATAGTTCACGTCATCGAAAAACTAACGGTGTTAACTCTGAGTTAGTAAAACATCGTTTAAGAAAAATAAGCTTATAATTAGTAGTGTCTGTAATTATTTTCTTAGTTGGGATTAATTTCGATCAATAAATGAAAGTTAGTATTATTAAAATCCAATAAACCTAATTTAATATACTATACTAGGTTAGATACTCGTGTAATACACGAATTGAAAATATAAAAACTATATAATTTATATATGTATACATATTTCGTATGATTAAGTTTCGTATTGCATAAAACAATAAAAAATAAAAAGTTATATTTTTAAGTTAAATATATTCGAATACTTATTTGAATAATATAACATATAATTGACACGTATAAAATAAAAAACCAGTTGTCTTAAATTGACACTAACCCACAATATATAAGTATATCAATAAATGTTTTTCTTTAACTTTTTTCAATTAAATCTTATTTTACTATAAAAGTTTGTATAATTCAAAATAACATATGATTACACAATTTAGTTGATAATATAAAAAAATTAAATTAAAAATAAAATAAATTATTAATTTAGTTTCTTAAAATAAAAACTTGACTAAAATAATATTTTAGTTTAGGCGGAAAATTTTTTTGAGTAGTAACAAAAGATTGACATGTGGCATCCGAGTTACTCCTTAATCATATATATAAACTATATATATAGATTAATAAGTTAATTACATAGACGGTCTGTGGTGTAAAGTCGTCTTTTTAACAACTTTCACATTACTAAATGAAATAGAATTAAAATATTAAAGACTATATCTGAAATTATTAAAATTTAATGATTAAATTATTAAAATTTAACCATACGAGAACCATCCGTGTAATTTACTAAAATTTTTTTTTATCATTACGTATAATGGAGACAAAACGTCAGATTCGTTTCTAAAAATGTAAAGTATTTGCATTTGAACTCTTCGCGATGACTAAATTTCGTGGGTCCTGGCATTCGGCTGCAAGTTGAAGGACTCTTACGGTCTTTCCTTTTCACGTAACCAAACAATGCAATCGTAAAGATATTATCTCAAGGGAGAAACAACAAAATAGTCGTCTTAAGTATAATTCATATGTAGAACAAAAACAAAACCTAAATCACACTTATCGTTGTTCTAAGTATTAACAATCATCATGAATAATTTTTTTTTTTAAAACTATACCGAAAACAAACAAGTCACCTTACCAGCTTATTGCTTGAACCATATTTAAGGACAAAATTACATTATAACTAATAGAAACCAAAACTATTTATAGTATCATTAATTTATAAAAAAATATTAAAATATTAAATTAATATATGTTTGGCAAAATTACAGAAAATGCTTTTTATATAAAGTTAAAGGTATCATCATGTATTTTTAAAAGATACTATAAACATCCTTTATATTAACATTTTGTAACATATTTAATTCTTTACATTAAATGTCGTTAAGTTTTTCTATTAATTTAACTGCAATTTGGTCTTTTTACCTATAAAATAGTATTAATTTAATTTTTTGACGCATAAAGAACGTTTTCTGCAACTTTTTTTCTTTTAATTAATTTATATATTTTTAGAATTATACATATAAATATGAATTTTTATATCACATAATATATATTATTTAGATATTTTCATCCACATATATAAATTATATAAATAATTATATAATATATTGATGTTTAGAGTTAAATAAATTATATAATTTATATTTATATATAATACACCAATGAATATATATATATATATATATATATATATATATATATATATATATATATATATATATATATATATATATATAGGGTAGGGTTATCTTGATAAACAATACTTTTTATGAGAACTCTAGGAACCAATCTCAGCAACACAATTAAGTCACATGCAAGTCACATGCCAAATCCATCTTTTTTCTAAATGTTTATAACTTTTTTTCACGACATTATTTTTTCAAAAAAATTGCACCATTAATTTCAGTATTTTTTTTATCTTTCCAATGCGTACCATATTGATATATTTTTTTATAAAAATCGGTTATTCGTTATTTACACATGTGTAAATTAGTCATTAAACGTGTGTAAATCCTGTTTTACACATGTGTATTTTCAGGTATTACATATGTGTAAAATGACGTTCATAAAAAAACGAGTTTTTTTTTTATTTTTTATAAATATTTTTTATTTTTTTATGAAAGAGGGAATCAAAATAAACATTTTCTTTATTTTACTTTTTTTATTTTTTGTTTTATAAATTTTTTTTATTATATTATCATTATTTACCATTTTGCCCTTGAAAATGTGTGGCTCACATTTGTTCCTAGGGTTCTCACAAAATAAACGAGTTCTTATTTGAACCCTCCTCTATATATATATATATATATATATATATGTTGCTACAGGGGATTTCTTCCCGAGAGTTGGTAGGAGCAAAGGGATCTTCTAAGAACAACAAACCGTTAGCCTCACCGTAGGAGGGGGTCTCCTGCGATCAGCCTCCGGTGTGAGAATCAGTAAGAGGTTCTCAAGATGAGAGAGTATTGATAGAGAGAGATGTAATGTAGTAGAGAGTGGAGATGGATGATCCTTACCTGATGCTTCCTTTCTCTATTTATAATGAAAGGTGCGTATCTTCACGTATCCTCCTGGTGCTTTGTTTCCTCTTATTTTGGGAAGGGAGGTTGCATGCTTTTGTTAACACTCCTGGGTACCTTAACTTATTTCCTTTCTTGTGAAATAAGTTGACCTTCTTGGAATACCGCGTTGCTTTACTTTTACGGCTAAAGGTTGCTGTTTTGTCAGAGTATGAGCTGACTTTCCTTTCTGTGATAAAAGGTGGGTAAAGGAGGGTTTCACCCTTTCTCTCATGTGAGGCGACTTTCTCCTTTCCTGGCTTGGTCTGTCGTTGCGTTAACTACTTTAGACAAGGTCAAGATATGTGGATTTAGCCTCAGCTTATGACCTTGGCTTGGCCATGTTTCTAGCCGAGGCTCCGGATTTATATCTTCCCACGTCATCAGCCCCCTAGTCGGGTGGGGCCATTTGACTTCTGAATGGGTATCACACGACTCAAATTTCTTCGCCTTTTCCTATTCCCGCTCATTTTCCTAGGCATAGCCTGGTTGGTATCTTTAGTCACCTATGGTTATCATTACTACTCTGATGCGACTACTCATGTATTTTCTAACCACCTCTTTGCCGCCTCTAAAGTCCGCCTTAAATATTGCTTCATTCTTTTTCTTTGGTTTATTTCTCATCTTCCTTTGAAATCACAGGTTAGTTTCTTTTCTCTTTCCCTTTGTTGATTTTCTCCCTGTTTGTTAGATTTTTGCGTATTATGGGTGATCGGAAAGATACGAGTCACCGGTTGTCAAAATTGAACAAGGATTATGGTTCCTTCTGTGCGCGATTTAAGATAGGGGAGGAGTTTCATCCTGTTCTTCCCCGAGGCCTCTCAATCTATTCTCGATTGCCCCGCCGGTTATGTTGCTCTTTATACTCGATATTTTGAAGTTTCGAATCTTCGTCTTCCCTTCTCCTTGTTTGTCCTTAACGTTTTAAAATCCTATCAATTGCGTCTTGCTCAATTAACCCCTTTTGGTGTTAGCAAGATTACTCATTTTGAAATTACTTGCAAGGCGTTAGATATTCCTCCGACTGTAGCGCTTTTTAGGAAGTTCTTTCATTTGGCCAAGAATGGTGATTGGTTGATGATTCAACGGCGAAAAAAACCTTCTCCCCAATGTGTTTTTGCTTCAGATCTTTTTGTTAAGGTTTGGAAAAACCACTTCTTTTGGGTTACTTCTACTTTGATTCTTTTCGAAATGCCCCTTCGAGATACTCGTGGGAATCTTTTTGAGTGTGATTTGGTTCATCCTAAGATCGATTTATCTCATTATAATAAGCTTTGTTCAAACTGAACCTGGGTTCGTCCATTTCTAGAGAGCGTTTTAGTCTTAGCCTGTCTTAGCCTGTCTTAGCCATGATTGGGGATCCTTGGACATGTTGCCTTCATTTAGGCGTTTTGGTGTTGGTATGTCTAGCATGGCGTGTTTTTGTGCTTTTCTGTTGTCTTTTTCTAGTATCTAACTTTGGCCATCCTTGTTCCCTTGCAGATATGAGTTTGTTTTCGCTGCTGGAGCTTTAATCGAATTCTGATGTTGAAGTTGTGTCATGACCGATTCAGGAGGGGGAAGATAGTGTTAAGTCTCGCCAAGAGAAGACATGTTATACAGGTGGCCCTTATGTTAGTGTGATTCACACTCTCTTTGAGGATCCTAGTTTGAATCCTGTTGATGATGATAGTGTTGCTCGTCCGACCGAAGGTGTCGCCAAATCTTCCACGAGAAAAGGGTAAGCTATTGACTTGGGCCAAGGTAAGCGTCCTCGTACCCGTTCCTTTAAGCGGGGCTTAGGCAAACTGGCTGAAAAGGGTGTTGATCTTGAGGGTGTTCAAGCATTGTCTGGTCGGGTTGAACCTTTTGACGTGGACACTTTTTTGTCTCCTCCTGTAAAAGGGTGTTCTAACGTAGATGTAACAAATGGGTCTTCTATTGCTACAGTTCCAACTGATGATCTGCCTGAGCTTGAGCCAGAGTTGGCGTAATCTAAGTTTGTCCCTGGTTGGGATATCTTGAATCAAGACCTTTATTCTGATCCTTTGGTTGGTAGGCAGATTGCTGCTCACTTTACCAATCCTGGCGAAAAGGTGACTGTTTGTAAGCTGGATGATGCTACTTTAGAGGGAAGAATTCAGACCCGTTGGGCTGATCTTGGTAGTCTTATTTTTGAAGCCAATGATAAGCGGAGAGCCTATGCTACTTTTCATGACAGGTCTTTTAAGAAGATGTCCATTATGAAGAAAAGGGTGTGTGACAACGATCTTGCCTTGGCTACGTTGAAGGAGGAGGTAAAAAGTTTGTTTTAGGAGAGAGATCGCTTTTTCCAGAGTCTGGAGGATATGGCCGCTGCTAAAGCCGAATTTAAGAATGACAAGGCTGCGCTTGAGCGAGATCGCTTAGCCTTGCAGGCATAGAAAAAGAACTTTCAGGTTATTGAAGCGAAAATGAAAGCTTCTATGGGTCAGCTTTTGCTTGCTAATCAGGAGTTGAAAAAGCAACTAGAGTTTGTTTTGGGTGAGAGAAAGTGGTTGATTTCTGATGGTTTTAAACATGTTTTTTACTTACTTAATCGCAGCACCGAATATCTTACTTCTTTGGCGGCTGTTTAGAGAGCTGCCCATCGTCTAGGACTGTTTGTCGGCCTAAAAGTTGGTTATCATGGTTGTTCTCGGGGAAAGCCTCTTGACTCTCTACTTTACAATCGCCCTGATTCAAAAAGGGTTTTGGCTGAGGCTGTGTCTTCCTTTGGGAAAAGTCATTTTCCTTTCTCGGTTGCTATCGCCCAATGTGCGACTAAACCTCTGTTTGTTCTCCAAGCCTTGAAGCCCATAGGTGTAGCCAAGAAGGATGTCTTGCAGCCTTCTTCCAGTACGGGGAGTGTGCAAGTTATTCCTAGTGTCAGTCATGGACAATTCACAACCGATGTGCCTCCGACATTTGCCTTGGGATCTAGCCCTCCTTTTGTTCCTTCGAAATTTAATGGTGGTTTTGGTGCTTTATCTGTGGCTTATGGCGGGCAGGTCCCTTCGAAGGTTGGTGGAGAGGTGTCAAGTAAGATAGTTGACCCTGGGGTGCTTGTGGATGATCTTTCCAAGGATGCTGACAAGCATGCTAGTGTTCCACCCAAGGATGTAGATATCGCTTGGAAGGTTGGTTCAACGGATGATGCCGTTGTTGCTGGCTCGACACTTAGTGATTAGATAGCTTAGGGGCTGTTTGTTTTTTCCAAAAAAGTCTTCCTGACCACTTTTGTTCGCGCCGCGCAGATCGCGGGCAGATGTTGGGTTGCGCAGATTGTTTGTTTTTCGGAAGAGGTTCCATTAAAGAAGGTCTGCAGGACCTCTTTTTGAAACAGACTTGGACACAAGTCTTCTCACATCTTCTTGAAAAAAAAAACCCTTCCAACACAAAACACCCTACATCTCTCTCCACCTTCCTAACCCCTTCCCCCTTGAACCCATTAGCCGTTCCTCTACCACAGCCACTGTCACGCCACCGCCACCGTCACGCCACCGCCACAGTCCAGTCGCGCCACCCCATCCCTTCCCTCTCGCCACCCCTTCCCTTCCCTCGCGCCACCGTCCAGTCGTGCCACCGTCCAGCCGTGCCACCGTCGCAGCCGCCGCCGTCGCAGCCACCTCTTCCTCTAATTTCATCAGGTTTAGGTTTGTGATTTAGGTTTGATGTTGGTTTGTGATTTAGGTTTGATGAAACTAGTATATGTTGGTTTGTGATTTAGGTTTGATTTTGGTTGAATGATTTCAGCAGTCTGCAGAAGTTAAAAAACAAACAGTCTTCTTCTTGCAGACTGCAGAGGTTTGATCCACCTTTTCTTCTACAGATATTTGCAGATGTGGTTCGCAGACTGCAGACATTTTACCTCTGCAAAAACAAACACCACCTTAGAGTTTTATCTTAGCTCTTTTGTTTGGGTTTCTTTTGTGTACTGTTGACACTTTTGATGTTGGTGTTTGCTTAGCGACTTATTGCTACCGTTTAACTGGCTTTATTTTGTGATGATTGTGTTACTTTCTTAACTATGAATCTATATATGCTTTTCGTTGCGTGTTTGTATTTTGATTAATGTGCGCAATCATTGTTTGGGGTGATTTTGGCCCAGTCTTAACAGAGAAGCATTGCCAAATGTTTTATCCTTGTTGTGATGGGCTTATACTTTTACTTTGTTTGAACGTACCTGTTTGGTGTTCATTTGTTTTTATGGGCTAGTGAAAATCAAAGCCCATAAGAGATATTGTTAGGTGCTTGACCTCATTAATGAGAAGGTCAAGGCCAGAATCCATAGAGCGAAATTGTTAGGTGCTCAGCGTGTATATGGGAAGGTCAAGGCCGGAACCCATAGAGCGAAATTGTTAGGTGCTCAACCTGTATATGCGAAGGTCAAGGCCAGAACCCATAGAGCAAAATTGTTAGGTGCTCAGCCTGTATATAGGAAGGTCAAGGCCGTAACCCATAGAGAGAAATTGTTAGGTTCTCAGCCTGTGTATGGGAAGGTCAAGGTCGGAACCCATAGAGTGAAATTATTAGGTGCTCAGCCTGTATATGGGAAGGTCAAGGCTGGAACCCATAGAGCGAAATTGTTAGGTGCTCAGCCTGTATATGGGAAGGTCAAGGCCGGAACCCATAGAGCGAAATTGTTAGGTGCTCAGCCTTTTAGCAAATTTTTGACATGTTTTGATGTTGCTTTTAGTAAGTTATTCCGATTTGTTGTAAGTTTTCAACTTTACTATCATCAACCTGTCCTCTTAATAGAGGGAACAATTTACAAAAGAGATACATCAAAAGGTTATACTTTTTGTTTTCCTAAAGGCATGTCGCTTGAGATCCTTTCAAAAATACTAAATCCTACCTCGCAACTGTTTCTTGACTACGCTTCTGGAGTTACTTAGACGTAGAACCTTCTTAGGTTCATGACATTCCAGTGCCTGGGTATTGCCTTGCCATCCATGGTTTTTAACTTGTAGAAGCCTCTTTTGTGTGCCTCCGCCACTTGGTAAGGGCCCTCCCATTTAGGACCCAATTTCCCTATGTGTTGCTGCCTGCTTGCTTCATTCTTTCTCAACACCAAATCTCTTGGTTTGAAACATTCATGCCGGACTCTGGTGTTATAGTATGATTCTAGCTTTTTTTTGTACTTGGGTTCTGTTAAGCTTGCTTGATTTCTTGCTTTTTCACTTAAGTTGAGGTTTAGGAGTATTTTAGCTTCGTTTGTTACTTCTTTGAAGTAGTTTTGCCTGTGAGATGTTACTCCTACTTCTGCTAGGATCATTGCTTCTGATCCGAAGGTGAGGCTAAATGGCGTTCAACCATTGCTTGTTTTTTCTATCGTTCTGAGTGCCCATAAGAAATTGGGGAGTTCTTCTAACCATGCTTTTCCGTGCTTTCCTAGCCTTGTCTTTAGCCCTTCCACGATACTTCTATTCATTCATTCCACCTGGTCGTTGGTTTGGGGGTGACCTACTGAGGTAAATACCTGCTATATGTGGAGCTCTGGACACCATCCTTTGAAGGGTTCT
The DNA here is from genome assembly GCA_025506415.1 of Flaveria robusta. NCBI lineage: Eukaryota > Viridiplantae > Streptophyta > Magnoliopsida > Asterales > Asteraceae > Flaveria > Flaveria robusta. The sequence continues at coordinate 11,142,284 of CM046472.1, forward strand.
TTCGCAAATTGCCTTCCATTGTCTGTCACTAGCTCTCCTGGTAACCCCGTATCTGCAGATGATGTTTTCCCAAAATAATTTGATTACTTGCTTTCCTGTGATGGATGCCAAAGGTTTGACCTCGGGCCATTTGGTGAAATAGTCTACTTCTACAATCAAAAATTTTATTTTTCCTTGAAATTCAGGGAATGGTCCTACCAAATCCATTCCCCATTTATGAAACGGCCAGGCTGAGAATATTGTTACGAGCTCATGCCTGGGATTAATGGGTATTGGCGCATGCATTTGGCAAGCCTCACATTTCTTGATTTCCTCTGTAGCGTCTTTGTGCATTGTTTGCCTTTGTGCATTGTTTGCCAGTAATATCCAAGGTTCATGATCTTGGCTACGACTATTCTCGGGCTAGCATGGGATCCACATATTCCCATATGGACTTCCACTATGAGATAGTTGCTTTGGACGGGACCTACACATCTGAGAAGGGGTGCTAAGTAAGATTTCTTGTATAGCCTCCCCTCTTCCATGACATATTGCCCTACCTTGACTTGCATCCTTCTTGCTTCTTCATTGCCCTGTGGCAGGACTCCTATCTTTAAATAAGCTATCAGTGGGGTCATCCAGTTAGGTTCTTCTTCGGCAATGATGTCTTGAACGTCCTTGCTGGCGATGAAGCTTTGTTCTAGAACCTCAACTCACACCTTTTTTGTGAGGTGGGCAAAGGTTAATGAGGCCAACTTGCTTAGGGCGTCGGCTCTTGTTTTGTGTTCGCGATATTTGTGTGATTATGCATTGCTTGAAACTTTGTATAAGAGACTTAGCCTGTGCTAAGTATTGCTTCATTGCTTCTTCCTTGGCCTCGTATTCACCATTTACTTGGTTAGCGACGAGTAAAGAGTTTACAAATACCTGTAAATATTCCACCTGCAGCTTTACCATAGGCCTGCCAGTAAAGCCTCATACTCCGCTTAGTTATTAGTACTTGGAAAATTTAGTCTGAGGGCATAGGTAAGCTCTACACCGTCAGGGTTGGTGAATATCAGGCCTGCGCCCGATCCTTCTGCGCTTGATGCCCATCGGTGTGGAGTAGCCACTCCCATGGGTTCTTTTCTTCTTCGGCCTTGATGAAGTTTACTTCTACTGTTGATTGCGGTGTTTCTGGTATGAAGTCAGCTAGAATCTGGCCTTTGATTGCGGTTCTAGGGGCATATGTTATGCCGTGCTCTCCCAGCTCTATGGCCCACTTGGCCAGGCGTCCTGACGTTTTCGGCTTTGATAAAACCTCTTTGACTGGAATATTTGTGAGTAATTGGATGGGGGTGTGCTTGAAAGTATCTACGCAGTCGTCTAGCCGTGTGTACTATTGCCAGCACTGCCTTCTCGATTTTCGGATATCTTGTTTCTGCTTCTTTTAGTGCACGGCTAAAAAAGTACACAGGTATTTGATCGTCTTTTCTGTCAGTAACCAACACGGGGCTGATTGCTTTTGCTCCTATCGCCAGGTAAAGTGATAAGTGTTCCCCTTGTTCTGGGGTTGCTATCACTGGTAGGTTGGAGATATAGAGCTTCATTTCTTGAAAATCTTGCTCTGCCTCATTGGTCCAGTCAAGGTTCTTTTTTGCTGAGCATCCTTTCAGAGTTTAAAAATGGAGAGATCTTTCTGCTGACTTGGATAGAAAGCGATGCAAGGCTGCTAGTTTACCATTAAGACTCTGCACATCTCTTGTTTTTGGGGATTGCATTGCTTTTACCGCCGCCACCTTGTCAGGATTAGCTTGGATTTCTTGTTTGTTGATTATGTGGCCAAGGAATTTTCTTTCCTAGAATCCAAAGAAACATTTGTTAGGATTAAGTTTCATATTTATCTTACGTAAGTTGTTGAATGTTTCTTCAATGTCTTTCTACATTGCCTCCTCCGTCTAACTTTTTTTCACCAGGTAGTCTACATAGACTTCCATGTTTCTACCTAGCTTCCCTACAAGTGCTTCGTCAATTAATTTTTGGTAAGTGGCACCTGCGTTTTTTAACCCCGAAAGGCATTTTCATATAGCAATATATGCCTTTTGTTGTATGGAAGGTAATTTTGTCTTCATCTTCTTTGTCCATCTTTGCCTGATGATAGTCTTTGTAAGCATCTAAGAAACATGTCAAATTAGATCCTGCCACGGAATCTACTTTTAGGTCTATCACTTGTAACGGGTAGCAATCCTTGGGGCAAACCTTGTTTAGATCTTTGAAGTCTACGCACATTCTCCAACTTCCATCTGGTTTCTTTACCATGACTGGGTTTGCAACCCAGGTGTGATACTTTAATTTTTTTTAAGATTCCTGCCGCTACAAGTTTGTCAACTTCTATACATACAGCCTTGCTTCTGTCGGGGGCAAGGCTTCTCTTCTTCTAAACTGTTGGGGGTGCCCCAGGTGTGATGTTTAGTGAGTGTTCGATAACATTTCTAGGAACACCCGTCATGTCTTGTGGGGTCCAAGCAAAGACATCCCGGCTTCTACTCAATTGATGGCAAAGCTTAGCCAATCTTTTTGGTGGCAGCCCATCTCTAATGCGGACAGTTTGATCTAAGTATTGCTTGTTGATGCTCAACTTCCCTTCCACAACTCTGACATCTGCTGGCTCTGTGAGCGCTACTACATCAAATTCTGGAGAAGATGAGATTGTAGCTATTCCTCCTTGGGTGGGAAACTTTATCATCGAGTGCGTTGTCGAGACTATGGTGCCAAATGCGCTTATTCCGGGTCTTCCAATGATGGCATTGTACCAGGAGGGTGACCTGATAATTAAAAAGTTCAGCTTTTCTGACCTCTTCAACCTTCCTTGGCCAAGCAATACGACCAACTCTATTTCTCCAAAGAGATAGGCTTTTTCCCCCGAAAAACCTATGAGGGGTGTGTTGGAAACCACCATTTTCTTTTTGTTTCTTCTTCTAGCTGGAGGAAGCAATGTTCATACATTATTTCGCTGGCGCTCCCCCCGTCCAAGTATACTCGTCGGACTATTTCATCCTCGAGGGTAGCCTTGATTATCATAGGAGAGGTGAACGTCTTCCCAGGTTTTGGAGGTGGGAAGCTGATTTCTGTTTTCGCCCAACTTTTTGTCGGGCTCCAGCTTGTGATCTTCTTTTTGCGTTCTACTTTTGCCACCATCATGATATGCTTCCCTTCATTTCTTCCTTTATCGTTGTCGTTTTTAGTTGACTATGTTTTTCTACTCTTTATATCTTTGATCAAGTGCGCTAGCTCTCCTGATTTCACTCATGCTTCACTTCTCTTTTTTAATTGAAAGCAGTCGTTAGTGTGGTGGCCATTGTCGCCGTGGAACTCACAATATTTGTGAGAGACTTTTTCACCTGGATGTCGAATGATGGGCTTAGGTGGCCGAAAGCTAAACTATGCTTTTTGAGTAGCCAGTATCTCGTGCGATGATTTTGTGAGAGCTATGAATTGTATTTGTTTTCCCTTTTCGTCTCTCTGGTCTTGAGACCTGAACTTAAGGTGTGGCGACCTATCATACAGTCTTCGTGGTTCATAAGAGCTGTGACTGCCCAAGGGATGATGGCTGGGAACTTCTCCAGGTCGGCGTTCAGTTTTTCTTTACGACATCCAAGTTCTGAGCCCCCTCTTTTCCTCTTAGAAAGGCTTCTGCTCTCTCCGTGGCTTCATCCATTGTCTTTGGAATCTGCCTGTTGAGTTCCTCGACTAACTGTGTTGGCCTGACTCCATGTATGAAGCCGAAGATATGCATTTGTTCAGTGGCTCCACTGATACTCAAACCCTCCGGCTTATATCTTTCCATGAAGGTCCTCAAATCTTCATCCTCTTTTTGCTTTATGTTATGCAACTCCACAAGGTCTTTTTTGTATCTTTTTTGTTGCATTAAATTAGCCAGGAAACTTCTACTAAGGTCTTCAAATGAGTTCATGCTTTCAAAGAGGAGACTGTTAAACCACAGTGGCGCTGGGCCAACCAGGGTTTGAACAAACATGTGGCACCACACTGGCATGGACCACTGTTCTACCTTGGCGGCCCCAGAAAATAATTCTAGAAAATAATTCTAAGTAATTGTTAGGATCATCTAGGCCATCATATGTTTTTACGTTTGATGGCATCTTTGTTTTAGGCTGAAATTTGAAATTTGCTATTATGGGTGAGAATTTGGTATGCTTGTTGGGTGCATATGGTCGATTGAAATCATCATCTTCATCGTAGATTTTTATACCCATCGGCATTGGCAATGATGTGGGTATCAATGTCAGCGTTGTCCGGAAAGACAAAAGATGAACGGAGTAAGGATAGAAGGCCGAAGGAATTGTGGGTGAAACCACATGATGATTATATAGCTAGAGCTGCACTAGGAGAGGTCTGGAGCGGGAATTGATAAGAAGTATAGGGATTCATCCCTACGAATGGCTCCACTGGTTGGTTATGGCCTAGAGGGACAGCCTGAGCCTGGTTGAACCATTGGTTCTGCATGGTTTGGCTTCCTTGGCATTCTAGGAATCCTCCCGTGAACTTGGGGTATGATTGCGTGGGCTGGAAGAAAGATAGGAACTGTCTCTCGCGGAAGCGTTTCTATGTTTTGAGGAGTTTGAGCGTTCCTTCCCTTGGGTTGTTGGGTGGGAATCAGCGTAACGCTAGGCTCCTCCTCATACGCCAAGCGTACCTTTACACCCCTCAAGCGCTCTTCCTATACATAGTTGTTCAGCAATTCTTGTAGGCGAGTAAAATTTTCTCTCACACCTTCCGGGGTGAGTTCAATCATGTCAGCTATGACAGGAGGTGAACCCGGAGAAGTGTGAGATGGTTGGTTTTCCACAAACGTGGTGTTCTCTCCCGACATGGCTTATCCCGTTCTGCAACAATTAAAGGACAAGGGTAATAATACGAAAGAAGTGAGACACGACTTCATGTGTCTAATATGAAACGTGCCCCACATTGGGCGCCACTTGTTGCTACAGGGGATTCTTCCGGAGAGTTGGTAGGAGCAAAGGGATCTGCTAAGAAAAACAAACCGTTAGCCTCACCGCAGGAGGGGTCTACCGCGATCAGACTCCGGCATGAGAATCAGTAAGAGGTTCTCAGGATGAGAGAGTATTTATAGAGAGAGATGTAATGTAGTAGAAAGTGGAGTTGGATGATCCTTACCTGATGCTTCCTTCCTCTATTTATAGTGAAAGGTTCGTATCTTCACGTATCCTTCTGGTGCTTTGTTTCCTCTTATTTTGGGAAGGGAGGTTGCATGCGAGGCGACTTTTTTCTTTCCTGGCCTGGTCTGTCGTTGCGTTAACTACTCTAGACAAGGTCAAGATATGTGGATTCAGCCTCCGCTTATGACCTTGGCTTGGTCATGTACCAAACGCTACCATAATGTTTAACCTTTTTTTGGAAATTCTTTTTAAAATGTTGATATGTTTATTTTATTATTTATAGTTTTTACTCGTATGTAACTTCAATTATTTCATATTTTAGCATATCGTTTTATAATTAATAAACTTTCATTATATTTATTATTTTGTTTATTCAACCAGTATAATACACGGCTTTACTAAAGCTAGTATCTCTCTACTCGAATAAAATAGTAACTAAGATAATACATGGCAACACCACATTCATTCTAATCAAAATTTTCACGCTTCTCTCTTCTATTAAATAATTATATTAATTACCAAAAATATTATTTAATATTTTTAGATTAAAAATAGTTTTAATAAATTAATAAATAGATCTTTTTATTAATATTATTTTTTAGAAAACAATTCTATATAAAATAATATTTTTTTAAAACATCAATATTTTTTTAAAATATGATATTCTAAAATTATTGTTTTTAAAAAGTAAATTTTTCATAAAGCAAAAATAATTAAAATTGTGAGTTAGAATAAAAAAATTTAAAAATGATATGATTTATTAAAACAGTTTGTTTTAAAACAAAATGTTTTATTTGTTCATTTTAAGAAAACGTTTAAAAAATTATTATCAATGTTTTTATTACTTATGGTTTTTACTTGTTCTCAATTTTAATTATATCTTATTTTAAAATATTATATTATTATTAATATATTATTATTATATTTTTTATAGTTTATATATTCAACCTTTGTAATACATGGGTTTACTAAATCTAGTTATATATATATATATATATATATATATATATATATATATATATATATATATATATATTATAAATACATACATTATTTTTTTCATCCATGTAATCTAATTATATAAATTATATAAATAACTAAATAATATAATTTATATTCACCATAACACATGGATGAAAATAATTAAATTTTATATATTATCTTATATTAAAAAAATCATATGCATATATATAATTGTAATAATACATAAATTAAGTAAAAGATAAAAAAGTTATAGAAAACTTCCCTTTTTTTTGGAAAAAGTTACACTAACAGAGCTTTAGAGGTAAAAATATTAAATTGCCTTTAACTTAACTATAAAAACTTAACGACAGTTAATATAAAGTACGAAATCTGTTATAAAATGTTAACATAAATAATGTTTAGAGTACTTTTTAGAAAGAGTAAAATCCTATTTTCATCCCTGAAGTTTTGTTGAATTTGTCATTTCAGTCCAAAAACTTTTTTTTTTTTTTGTCATTTTAGTTACTGTAGTTTACCAAATGTTGCCATTTGCATCCACTCCACTAACACTGTTAAAACTTCGTTAAAACTCCGTTAAATATGAGGGTATTTTAGTCTTTTTGAACACCCTAATTATTCAATTAATACAAATTAATCAATTAATATTCAATTAAAACTAAAAAACACATGAAACGACTAGTGAGACTAGACGCTTTGATTTAAAAGCTTCGATTAACTCTAACCCATGTTTTTCGATTGGTGTTTGCCGTAAGATTTCAATTAATCTTCACATTTTGTTCGAATGTGTACCGTTATTTGATTGAGCTCTGTTGTGAGATTGAGGTTTGTTGTTGATATTTTTTATTTGATTGAGGTCTTTGAATGTGACAGTAGCAGACCTTAATAAAACAAAAGGTGACAACATTAGACCTCAATCGAACAACAGTACACGTTCAAACAAAACGTGAAGATTAATTGAAATCTCACAAAAGACCTTAATCGAACAACACGTGTTAGAATTAATCGAAACGACCGGTCTCACGAGTCACTTCATGTGTTTTTTTAGTTTTAATTGAATATTAATTGATTAATTTATATTAATTGGATAATTAGGGTGTTGAAAAAGACTAAAATACCCCATATTTAACGGAGTTTTAACAGAGTTTTAACGGTATTAGTGGAATGGATGAAAATGACAACATTTAGTAAACTACAGTGACTGAAATGACAAAAAAAAGTTTTTGGTTTGAAATGACAAATTGAACAAAACGCCACGGATAAAAATGACACTTTACTCTTTTAGAAATAAATGATGATACCTGTAACTTTATATAAACTTAAATAATGTTTTCTGTAATTTTATCTATATGTTTTGATGTAGATTTTCATTTTTAATAAAATATAAAAACTTAAATGTGTATATATATATATATATATATATATATATATTTGTATATATATATATATATAATGGACTTTAGAATAATAAATTAACAAAAAGTTAAAGTTTTAAAGAGAAAAAATTGAAATCCTGTCCGAGCACCCGGTCCGGTTCACTGGTCCAACGGGTAATTGACAAGTTCAAACTGTGTTATATTGTTTTATCAAATTTAAGTTTTTAGTATTAACAAATATAAGAGTTGTAGGGAGGACAATAAACCATGATGCTAAAACATTAATAAAAACAAACATGTTTCAACGATAAATTTTTATAAATAAGATATACCAATAGTATTAAATGGGAAAACAAATTTAATCACAAAATAAAAGAATATAACACAGTTTGATTTTAAATACCATTATAACTTATATTAAAAAGCAACTCATGTTGCTACAGTAATTTTTGTAGATTTTACACTTTTGCCATGATGTTGTTGTTTAATAATTTTGGCCCTGTATTATTTGTGGGTTTTAATTTTAGGCCTCAAGCCCACATGTTTGTCTTTTTTATTGCAGTGTGTGTGTGTATATATATATATATATATATATATATATATACACACTTCGATTGTTGACACTTCTTTTTATTCAATGCTTTCATCTGTCCGCTTTGAGTGATATTATCAGAACCAGTATCGGTATACGCTTTTGTGGTTTCCAATAAGCCGACCCGACAAGGAAGAAAGTCACGGTAGCGTAAGACAGAGGAAAACAACCAAACTTCCATACACGTAACGCCGGTGAAGTTTACTTTTTAATATATTGGCCACATCTTTTTACAAATTGATATTAAAATCCAAATCCTAACTAGGATTATTCTTTTGGTTTTTTTTTATGATAAAGACAAGTGAGGAGCTACAACAAAGTTTTTATATTTTTGCTTTTTGACCACAAAGTTTGTTTTTTGTTTTGTTTTTTTTTTTTTTTTTTGACGTCAAACATTAGTATCGGTATTCGATATTTAATAGAACTGGTATCGGTATATGATTTTGTAGTTTTCGATGAGCCAACCCGACAACGAAGAAAGTCAAATTCGCGTAAGACAGAGAAAAACAACCAAACTCCCGTGCGCGTAGCGCGGGAGAAAACACTAGTTCATATTAAGATTCAAATATGTGATTAAAAACAAAAGGAATAGAAGACACGTAAATGTAAATTGAAGAAAAAACAAATAAATTAAAAGAAACACAAGAAAATAATTAACTTTTAAAATTAAGTATGTATAACCAAATATCTAGAGGTGTTACATGATAAATGATTAGATTATAAGTAGAAAATATTCTGCAAGCATTTGTATGTAAGACTAATGAGATTGTCATGTTTAGTGTTGCAAACGAACCGAACAAACACGAACAGAGTTTTGTTCGTGTTCGTATTCGTGTGAACGGTCATTAAAAAATAAATTTGCTCATTAACAATTCACAAACACCTAGTGAACGAGATTTTCTTATACGCGTTCGTTTACGAAGAAAATGAATATGTTAATTAACTGTTCACGAACACTTATTTAATGCAAACGAATAAAAACAAAAACAAACGAACACGTACAAGCAAATGTTCATAAACATGAGTGAACATAAAGTAGTTCATAAACACAAAAGAATACAAATGATCATATATTTATTTTACAATAAAATTTACATTTTTATCACAAATATTACACAAAATCCATCAAAAATAAATACGTTTTAACATAAATATCAAAAAAATACATGATATAATTGTCATAAAATAACTAATACAAAAATAAAGAACAAAAACAAACACATTAACGAACATAAACGAACACATTATCAAACGTTCACGAACGTATATTAATGCACATATTATCGAACATTCACAAAAATCAATGAACGAACACGGCTTGTGTTCATCTTCATTCGTTTATGTAAACGAACAAATTTTTTTTATTTGTGTTCATTCATTTACTAAACAAACGAACATAAACGAACTTTGCAATCACGAACTGTTCACTGATTGTTCGATTCGTTTGCAGTCCTAGTCAAGTTACACCCAAATATTAATACACTTCAATCTTAAATTCATAATTTTACACGGGGTACTAACCTAGTGATAACATATATCTACTCTAATAAAACAGTAACTTATGGATGACACATGCGATGTTTCTCCTCACAAATTTTTCTAATTCTCTCTTCTATTAACCAACTAGTTTAGAAACCCATGTATTACATGGATAGAAAAAAAGAAAACATATTAAAATCATTAGGCTTTAATAATATATTGTATGTTACATGTCATTAGCCATTAATAAAATAACAAATAATGAAAATTTAAGAAACTATAAATAACAAATAATAAAAGCCTAGAATTATAAAATTATATTTTATGATAAGATATAACTGAAATCTACCAATTTAGCATGTTTTAATAATTTATTAGAATAAAAAGATTTATATTTTGGGTATCTAATTATTTAGTTTACTTAATTAAAAATATTTCATTTAATAGGAGAGAGAGGCGGGAAACAATAGTTTAGACTTCACCGAAAGTTGTCACGTGTCCCTAAAAAACCTTCTTTTATTATATAGTATAGATATAGATATAGATTACATTAATTACTAACAATCTTATTTAATTCTTCTTATATTAACATTAGTTTTTTTAATAAATAAGAAAAAACTTTTTATTAATGTTATTTGTAAAGAAACAAATTTTTATAAAATAAGAAATTTTTATAAAACATCAAATTTTTTTAAAAAATAAGATATTTTAAATTTAATGTTTTTCAAAAGTAAATTTTTTATAACCAAAAATAATTAAAATTGAAGTTATAATAAAAGAATTTATAAAATGACATTTTTTTAAAATAGATTTTTTTCAAACAAACTGTTTAATTTTTTTTGAAAAAAACAAAAAAATAAAAACAAAAGTATAAAAATTTGATATCATTATTTTATTAATTATAATCTTTACATATACTCAATTTTAATTGTATCTTATCTTATAATATCCTTTTTTAATTAATAAATTTTTATTATATTTATATTTAATTTTTCAACCCGTTTAAGCGGATTTACTCAAGCTAGTTCTCATTATCATATAAGACTTATCAAATATTAAATAATCAAGTAGCATGTGTCATGTGCGGGTAATGCACCATAAAATGGCGATTCATACTACAAGATCAACTTGGCGATTCACCGTTCTAGCTTTAGCCTTTTCCTTCAAGTCATCGAGACAATGCTGATAGATGTACGACGCAAACCCCCATATGGCCAACAACATTGAAACAACCTTCACTCCAGACATCTTTTCATGGAGAAACACTACCCCAAAAATAGGCGCAAGCGGGATCGTTAAAGCACTAATCACATTAGAAAACAATGACGAAACCTCAAAGATCAAACCAACGCACCCGATCGAGAAAACTTGCCATGAAACTGTGGTCCATACCAAATTCATTACGTAAGAAACTTTGCCAGACTCGAAATGTTCCATTTCTCCTTTTATATCCTTCCATTCACCGCTAGCGAATAGTCCCACCACAAGTGCTACACTTGCTATCAGGCATTGGTAGACGATCATATCGAACACATCTTTGTAGCCTTCTGATTTTAGAATCTTCTGGAAAGCGAGTTGAGTTATAGAAAGCATTAATCCATAGCCTACAAAGTCAAACTTTGACTTTTAAAGGTCAAACAAACTAAATGATCTTATATAGAACGAACACTTGGCTTCACCTGTGAAGGGTTTTAAAACAAGATACCTGCAGAAGCAGCAACCGTACATACAAACCCAATTATATACTTTCTTCTCGAGGTTTCCGCGGTTGGATCTGAATCATTCTGGAACAAAAGTAATGCAGATGAAAAGCCAAGAAGAACAAGCGAATTGGCAATGAGTGGAGTAATCTTTTGCCCGTTTAAAAAGTACGAAAAAAAGGCATTGAATGCGATCTGACTCGCACATATCAACGAGAAGGTTGATAGGGGAAGAACGTCATATCCGAAGGTGTATAACATGCAGTCCGCAGCCAAGAATATACCAAGAAACATATAGAGTATCACAAGGGTAATACAAGAAGGTTTTGTGGTAACTTCTTGTTGTTTTAATGGAAGTTTTGAAGGTAAATACATCCAGATTAAAGGAAACATGAGTGGGAAACCAACAGTTTGAACAAGGCTTGCCATCCATTTACTATTTCCTCCTTGGTTAAAGTAAATTCTTCCCAGCATTGTTGCAACTGCTTGGCCTGATAATACAAAAATGGTGAACAATGTTATCTGCATCCACCATTTGTAATTTACAACCCTAGAGGACCTCCTTCCCCCATTATGGATTTCAGCTGGCCTATCTACATCTGGTAATACATCAAATAAGATTTTGTTAAGACCTAAGTCATCATACCCATGTCATTGTAACAACCATTATATCATGTTGTACAAGTTGTATTGCATAGTATACAAGTTATTATAGCAAGATTGCAAGTGATCAGCATCTTCATGTGGTAATAGAGTAGAACCATACACTATTAAAATATTTGATCAAACAACATGAGTTGTATTCTCTGTAAAATATCAAATCAGTCAATTAATATTTGTAATCCTTATATGTCCCTAATTAGTTATTATAAAAAATGCTAATGAAAAGAAGTTATCAAAAAAACTCAAATTAGTACAAATTAAATTGGTTTACAACATTTAGTCACTGTTTGTGTGGATTGGTTTTACGGTACGATTGTCGATCAAAAGTGTTGTTATAAAGAATATATAAAAGGAACACATTCTAATAAAATAAGTAATAAAAGACCTTTAAAACAAAAACTATGAAACTCCATGATGCGAATGACGAAGGTTAATCTAAAGCCATAGCTTTGGAGGCAAAAGGCACAACGGTTGACCTAAGTTAAGATACGACTACATCGGCAATTGATTGCAGTAAGAAAACAGCAAATAAAACCAAGTCTTTATATATGTATAATGCATAAGTTAAGGATGATAAAAGAGAGAAGGAGATACATAAGTTTGTCACACAAGGTGGATGATGGAGAAAAGGATTGCCAGCCAACCATAATATGAAGAGTTAATTACGCAAATGGTCCGTGTGGTTTATACAAAATAATAGGTTTGGGTACTAAGGGTTTTTTGTAACAGGTTGGGGTATTGTGATTTAAATTTTGTAACAATAATTAGTATTAAGACTAACAGCCGTTAACTTTTCTGTTAGTTTTAAATAAAATGACTAATATACCCTTTGAGGGACTACTTTTGTAAATTTATGTCTCTCTTTGATTCAAGGACCATTTGTGTACTTATCTACAACTTAAAAAATCCAACCCCCACTGCTCTTACCCACCATCATATCCGACCACCACCACTAAATCCGCCGCACCGCCACCATTTCAGCCCTTTGGGGAGTAATATCGTCACCGCCACCACCATTGGACACAATTATAGACGATTGAACCACCACACAAAACCCAAAATTTGTCAAAAGGGTAAACCACACCACCTAGCCACAACCATCGGCCACCATCACCACCATTTTGTCCAACTACACCCATCCGATTTCACCTCCAAATCAATACAAAACACATCACCTGAAAACCATCGCCCACCACATCCCCCCCCCCAATTTTCAGCTTTTTCTAAAAACCCTAAAACCTAAATCAAGCATTATCTATTGGGGATTCTTGACTTTAAGGCTTGTTGGCAGCAACGGATGATGATGGCTTTGATAGTCTTGATATTTGAATAGAGATGAAGCAGAAGTGGATGGTGCAATGGAGGTGATGATGCGATGATGATGATGATGAACCGGTGGTGGTGATGGTCGCAAGATGATGGCGTTGATGGTCGGAAGCTGAACAAGATGGTGGTGATGAGGTGGTGCGCCGACGATAGGGGTTGTGGTAGCCGACGGCGGGGATGTGGTAGCCGGCAGTGGGGGCGGCGGGGATTTGGCAGCCGACGGTGGGGGTGGCGGGGATGTGGCAGCCGGCGGCGGGGGGCCGAAGGGGATGTGGTAGCCGACGGCAGGGGGCGGCGAGGATGAGGTAGCCGGTAGTGGGGGAGGTGAAATTGGATCCGTCTGTATGTGTGTCTATGCATTTATGTATATATATATATATAATTACACAAATAGTCCTTCTTATGTATTAAATGATATAAATAGTTCCTGTAAGGTAAAAAGACGGAAATGCCCTTAAATTTAACAGAATAGTTAACTTCCGTTAGTGTTAATACCTTAACTTGTTACAAATTGAAAACACAATACCCATACCTATTATAAAAAACTCTTAGTACCCAAACCTGTTATTTTCAATAAACCACAGGGACTATTTGCGTAATTAACTCTAATGTGAAGGTGCTAGCAGTAGAAAGAGATTATAGTAGATATAGAAGAAAAAATTCCTTTAAGGCTTTAATACATATAAAAGAAGAAAACTAAGTCATGTCTTGTGTATTATTAATAACACTAACACTAACACTAACACTAACACTAACACTAACACTAACACTAACACTAACACTAACACTAACACTAACACTAACACTAACACTGATGATAATAATAATAATAATATAATAATAATAATAATAATAATAATAATAATAATAATAATAATAGTAATAATAATAATACAATAAAAAGAATTCCATCAACCTGATTAAAAAACATCTTCAAATGTTGGCTAGTAACCCTTTTTTTGTTTTGATTTGCAACAAATTTGAATATTAACATTAGATATATCATTAACTTATCTATTAAGTGTAAGGGAATGTTAATCATCTAAATTTAAATAATGATTTTAGGTATTAACGTTAGATTTCGTTAACTTGTCTATTAAGTGTAAGGATATTTTAGTCATTTACATTTAAAGGATTAATAATTCTGTAACTTTCTCAAGGACTATTTGCGTAATTTACTTAAAATAATAAATTTAAATAACTACTTTACTTTATAAATATAAAATTATATATGTATATTTATAATCTATACTATATAATATATAATTAGTGAGAGGACAAATTACTCATTTCTGGCACTTTAAAAAATATGTTTCATCATCTCTCTATCTTATTAAATAAGGAAATTATAAAAACTACCATTTGCTGTTCAAAACATAATAGTTATATTTTTTTAAAATAAAGTTATCATAATGTTAAGTTTTCTAATTATTTTTAAAAAATTAAGAAGCATAATTTTCAGATGTTAAATAACGAGTTATATTTTTTTAAATCAATTTTTAATATGTTTAGTTTTTATGTATTCCAAATAAATTAAGAGGCATAAGAAAAAAAGAATCTGGCACCAGAGGAAAAAAAAACAAGCAACACATATGGGTTTCTAAATCTTAATTGCTAAGTATTTAATTAAATGTTTTTCACTCTACCAATGTAATACATGGGTTTCTATCCTATTACAAATAAAAAATAAGTTATATGTAATTTTTTTCCCATCAAGTTATATGTAATTAACTCACTCTCCCTATATATGAAAGAAACCCTACCACCACCGCCTTTAATAACCAAAAGTTTGCCACTAGCGTTACATGAAGCACTACTGCCACCTACCCACCATTACACACCCTTTTGAACCACCCCCAACCCTAACATTGTTGAGTTGATTACTTAGGGTTTTTGTTGATTCGTCTTTCTTTTTCATGAGTGGTATTTTTTACCTCTTACCTCATTCATCGAAACTTCCATGTACCGTTAATTGATTGCACCTAATTATTTCTTCAATTTCTCGATTCACTTACATATGTGTTTGGTTAGTCGTTACTCAGCTAAACTTGTGTTGATATAAATATATAAGGAAATCAAGAATTTGAAAAAGGTAACTTGGCCAAACAATATAAATTTGATTGTGTTGGGTCGCTTTCAGATCGTTTGATTTTGTGTTTTTATCATAAATGATATCAAATCAACGCTTGATATCAAGACATAGATGTGGGTGTTTCTGGGTATCAAAACCCCTTGTCATCATTTTTACTATCATGAGCATTAAAAGATGTTGATTCCCAAAATGTTTATGGGAATTAACTAAGAATTTTTATTAACTAAAAATTTAAACTTTGGGGGGTTTTGATTGTGGTTTAGTGGATAAATCTTAGAGAAGGAGCATTTCTAGTGGTGGTGATTAGGAGGTCTAGCTAGGTCCGAAGTTATTGATGATTTCAATGGGGTGAGAAACATCTGGTTTTGAGTTTAGGTGTGCGCGCACACATACACATACAGACACACACACATATATGTATATATATGTAGATATATATATATATATATATATATATATATGTGTGTGTGTGTGTGTGTGTGTGTGTGTGTGTGTGCGTGTATGCGTGCCTATAAAGGATAAAGAACAAGTGATTACTCAACGTTATTACTATACCTTACATAACCTATCAAGATCAATCATAAACATAATTTTTTGTTGGGATAGATTATTACATATATACAAGATTGTGGTATTTTTATGTAAATGTGTAAATTCGCAAGTATAAAAAGTATATATGGTGTGAGTTACACTTATATGTGCGAAAAGAATATATATTTGTACTTATACATAATAGAATATAATGTTGTTATATGTATAATAATGGTATCCCAACATAAATAAATAATGATTTTGATTGATATTAATAGATTATTGCAATAACATAGGGTTATCCTTTGAACCTTACCATATATGTGTATGTATATGTGTATATATATACATATAGAGAGATAGAGAGAGAGAGAGAGTGTGTGTGTGCGTGTTATGAATATAAAGTCATTTTTTCATACAAAGTGTTTAAAATGATAATGGGATTATTACGCAAGTAGAGTTGCATGAAATTATCACTCAAAGATGCTATTACTATGCAAGATTACCTCTAGCGTGATAATTTCACTATTGTATGATAATTCTAACTTTGTGTGAGTAATTTCATCCATTGCATCATAATTTCATATGTAACGTTGGTTCTTAAGTAATATTTTTGTGTACATTTCATGAAATATCCACTTATACACTATATTACCCTTCTATATATGATTTTGTGGTATTTTGTAGTTTTAATATTTTATGTTGAATACACAAATAGTTCGTGAAATATAAAAAAATAAGTTAAGTGTGGCACCAATTTGTATATATAACCAGAATATAGTAATCACGTAATCCTCTAAATAAAAAAATTAATTAGAGTAATTTTACTCAAACTTACATAAAACCTATTAGATGATGAAAGTAAAATACAATAACTAAAACACAAACCCTAATGTTACTAACTATTAATATATAAACATATTACTTTGATAAATCATATTTTGATTATTGATTCGAGTTACTTAAATAAGAGGTATGTAAAATTATACGACTAAAATGGAAAGAAAATTATGAGTTGTGGTAATTACTATTCGACTCTTACTAAAGTAAGCCAACTCTTAACTAATATAACAATTGAAATTTGATCAAAATCAATTCAAAAATATTTACAACACCATGAAATCTATTTATTTTTTTATTAGTGATTCGATTTATTTAAATAAAAGGTATGTAAAATTATATGACTAAAATGGAAGGAAAAATTATGAGTTGTATTAATTACTATTTGACTTTTACTATAGTAAGCCAACTCGTAACTAATATAACAATTGAATTTTGATCAAAATCAATCCAAAAATATGTATAACACCATGAAATCTATTTATTTTAACCAGCAAAATACAAATAATTATTGAGTGATTATTTGTAAACAAAAAAAAACTTACCACTGATTCTTGCTATCTCTTCTTGAGTTTCCATTATTTGTGTCATGGAATAGGAACATGAATAGGTGGAGAGAGAGAGAGGGATATATAGAAGAAGAAAACATTGTTTACAAGGGTGTTATTTCCTATGCAATGATAACTATCTATATGTATATAAAAAACAAAATAAAATGTATATTCTATTATACTTGCATTATATTTAAGTTAAAAACACATACACACATATATATGTATATATAGGGGATTTTAGTTTACGTATAAAGTGTATGAAGTGATCTAGATCATTGATTATTCTACCGTGCGGCTTAGATTATTTATTTGATTATTCCACCGTTTTTTCATGATAATTATCACGTAAGTGTAAATCATTCTTCATGATATTTCATCCTATTTTTATACTTTGTAAGAAAAAACACTTTGTATTCTAAACTTTATACACACAAATACACACACATATATATACACATACATATAAGTATATACATACATGTATGTATATATGTATATACAAACACTTTGTATTCTAAACTTCATCAATAGAACATACCATAAACAAATTTTCCTCGTAAAACATACTTAAAACATGATATTTACATAAAAATGCTACCTTTATTTGAGAAAGCATGGATTTAATAAAATTTTATCATAAGAGTATGCATATCAACCCTAAAAGTATAGAATACATGTAATTAAAGGGATCTAAAACTCAGGTTTTGAAGCTTTCGAATAAAACCTTAGACCTGAGCAGAAAGCTTGAGATCTACACCATGCACACGTAAATATTCAATCTTTACACATGAAATCGTATCAAAAACATCATATGAGCTTTGAAGAATTTTTTCAACTTTCTCTTTCTACCACGAGCTCTCTTTCTTTCTCTCTAACCATTAAATGGATGCAGGAAAGTGAACAAGGGGCGACTCTTCCTTTTTATACCTATACAAGGATAACCTTTTTTCTTTTGCCCCCTTTTTTGCCCCTTGCACTTATTTAAAACCTCCTATTTATTCCTTTTTTTCCTTTTTACAAATTTCGAGTGTTACAAGTCCACCCCATACATAGGTTTCGTCCTTGAAATCTATTACTCCTTAAAGAGATATAGGTAGAGGTGTTTTATTTCTTCCTCTGATTTCTAAGTTGTTTCCGATCTCTTACGATGTTTCCACTTTACCTTCACTTGGCTAATAACCTTATTCTCTAACTATTTCTCCTTCCAATCCAGGATAGCTAAAAGTTGTTCCACATAATTCAACATTTCATCAACTTCAATGTCAGTAAAGGTTTCTTCAACTTTGATGTCAGTAAAAGGGATAACAACATCACCTTTTGCCTGGCCCTTTCATAAGTGAGACACATGGAATTTGGGATGGATTCCATGTAGCTTGTTGGGTAGTTCCACTCTATACACCACCTCCCCAACCTTGGCAGAGATTTTGAAAGGTCCAATATACCTTGAACTCAGCTTTCCTCTTTTGCAAAAACAGATTATCCCTTTCCACGGGGGCACCATTAGCATTACGTTATCATCGACATGGAATTCAATCAGCCTCCATCTCTTATCAACATAAGACTTTTGTGTGTCTTTGGCACATTTCATAAAGGCATTAATATTTTCTAACTTCTTTGTTGTAGCCTTGATTACTTGAATACTTCCCAACTTTTCCTATCCAATATCAGCCTAACACACCGGGGTCCTGCACCTCCTACCATAGAGCATCTCAAACAGTGGCATGTTGCTACTAGCATGACAGCTATTATTTTAAGAGAATTCTCCTAATAATAGGTGTTGCCCCCAACTCCCACCAAAATTAATGATGCATGCCTAGAGTATGTCTTCCAATGTCTAAATGGTCCTTTCCAATTGTCCGTCTATCTGTGGATGGTAAGTTGAACTTATATGTAGTTTCGTCCCCGTTGATTCATAAAATCTCATCCAAAATGTTGATGTAAATTGGGTGTCTTTCTCGGATACAATGGACATTGGCACACCATTTCGTGCCACAATCTCCTTGATGAATAATTCTGCTAGTCTTTTAGACAAAAACGTCTTGTGGATAGGTAATAAATGAGCACTCTTCATTAAATGATCCACCACGACCCATATAGCATCAAATCTTGTAGCCGTTCGAGTTAGCTTGGTGATAAAATCCACTATCACATGTAACCATTTTCATTCGAGAATGTCCAAAGGTTGGATCTTCACGTATGGTATCTGATGTTTGGCTATCACCTGTAGGCAAGCTAGTCACTTACTTACATAATTCACCACATCATGCTTTAATCCCGACCACCAATAATCTTTCTTCATATTATGATACATATTTTTGGCACCCATAGGAATAGAATACCACGTCTTATGTGCCTCATCCAAAATCCTTCCTCTTAGATCCATAACTTATGGGACACACAGACACCCAAATCTAGTCTTGACACCATGGGTGTTTTCCCTAAATTCTGCAGATTGCCCCTGAATCCTTTCTGAATTGATTCTATCCTTTTTCAACACATCATTCTGTAAACCATTGATCTGATGCATAATGTTCAGCATCACAATCAACTAACAAGCCTTCACTCGAATAGGTTCGGGTCTCTTTTCATGACTCGGGGAGTCAGTGACCATGTTAGCACTACCTGGGAGAAAATGAATTTCACAATTATAATCTTTGATTAATTCCAACCATCTTCTTTGCCTCTTGCTAAGATCTTTCTTGTAAAAGAAGTACTTTAGGGTTTTATGATCCATGAATATCACGCACTTAGTCCCGTATAAGTAATGTCTCCATATCTATAATTCGAAGACCCCAATAGCCAATTCTAGATCATGTGTAGGGTAATTAACTTCATGGATTTTTAATTGACTAGAGGCATAGGCTATGACTTTCCCCTTTTACGTCAAGACATAGCCCAAACCAAAACACCAGACATCAGAATATACTAGTAGATCCTTGCTCCCTTCAGGCAACCTCAAAATGGGTGCTTGAGTTAACCTTGACTTCAGTTCCTAGAAAGCATTCTCTAGATCAATAACCCATTCGAATTTTACATCTTTTCTTGTCAACTTTGTCAAGGAGAAGCTATCTTATAGAAGTCTTGAATAAATCTCCGGTAGCAACCTGCCATACCCAAGTAACTACGGATCTCGGATAACGTCTTTCAAGAATTCCATTTCATTACCGCCTCTACTTTGGCATGGTCCACCATAATCCCTTCCGCATTAATAACATGACCCAGAAATTACACCTCGCGCAACAAGAATGCACGTTTCTAAAACTTTTGCATATAGCTTCTCTCTTATTAATGTTTCTAATGCCTCTCTAATATGATTGTCATGATCCTCCTTATTTCGTGAGTAGATCAAAATGACATCAATGAACATGATCACTAACTTGTCTAACATAGGTCACCACACATGATGCATTAGATCCATAAATGCTGCTCGGGCATTGGTCAATCCAAATGAAATTACGAGAAACTCGTGGTGCGTGTAACGTGTGCCCAATGTCGATCTCATAGTATCTTGTTTGTTTACCTTTAGCTGATGTGTGACATCTGTCACTCCCAGATTCGCTAGTTAACCAGAAGCTCGTTATCTTTTGAATTGTGCATTTATTCTATTCGTGAAATTAATATGTCTGATGTCAGTAGTTAATCGCGCGAATTTTAAATTTATAAAATAATAAATTGGATAAAATTTGTATTAATAATATTATCAATATTACTATTTTATTTGTATTATTATTATTATTATTATTATTATATTTTTAATAATAGTTTAGGGTTTAATTTGTCAATTAGGTAATGTTGAGGGATTAATGATTTCATAGTTAGAGGACTAAAGTGCAATTTAAGAAAAATATATATATAAAATTGTAAAACCCTTCTCGTACCCTCATCTCGCTTGCTCGCCCCCTCCCCCCTCAATCGATCTTCAGCCGTGAACAAAAGCATCCGACCGGTGTGGCCGTTGTTCGACCGGCGTGAGTTGTCGAGGAGTGATTCTGACTTCCGCTGCCCCTCCCTAATCCTGTTCGAAGGTAAGAATCTCGAAATGACTAGAATCCTATTTTTTTGTGTCGCAGTTGGTGTCGGTTGGTTTCGAAACGCCGTAACACAAGATATCATGTATTCTAGGGCCGATAGCGGTGCGTCTGTGCGTGCGTGGATCATGATAGTTCTGCGGTGGTGTTCCGGTGGTGTGAGCGTGTGTGTTAGTGTGTGCATATGTATTCAGTTTGTGTGTGCATATGTATGTATATGAATCAATGTGCGTGTATGTATATGAATTAATGTGTGTGTGTGTGTTCTAGTGTGTGAGCCATGTGTGTGTGTATGTGTTCTAGTGTGTGTGTGTGATTATGTGTGAGCCATGTGTGTGTGTTCCAGTGTGTGAGTATGATTATGTGGCGCGTAAATGGTGTGTGTCTTTTCTAGTGTGTGTGCGTAATTAGTGTGTGTGTGTGTAAAGGTGTATGTGGTGGTGAGATGCATATGTGTGTGGTATATATAATCTCAATATATATATGTGTGTGTGTAAGAGTGTGTGTGACTAGAAAATGATGTGTGCGAGGTTGTATGTATGTGGTGGGTGATGCATACATGATGTGTGTTTGTGGCTATTACTATATATGTGTATGAGTGGGTGTGCCTGTTACTAATCAACATAAGTTTGTACGGTATTGTATGGGTTATTATAAGGTAATCGGAATGGATATCTGTATATTGCAAGGTATGTAGCTTAGAGACTTGTATTTATGAACTAAGATGTGCATAGTATTGTATTGTATGTATGTATATATGACAATATTGTGGTTTGTATGCGTGTGATAGTAACACAATGAATCATGGTATGCGTGGAAGTGGGTATGGATTAGGAATTGGGAATTTTCACGTGGTAGTGGGTATGGATTAGTTATGAAATGAGGAGCTAAGATAGTTTGCTCGAAGAAAGTAGTACATATCTCTCCGTCGAACAGTAAAGTACTTAGATTCAAGGTGAGCGACCCAGAAAGAAATTGAGACTCATTTCTTGTATGAAGCCCGTCGATGCTAAAAGAAGTAATGTCACACATTTTTAGAGTATATAATGGGAAAAAAGGCATAAGAAGGAAAGTTAGGGAATATTCTCATCATTCAGGATTTTCCAGAAGGGTTTTCGGATGATTTATCTGGATTACCCCATCATCGTCAAGTAGAATTTTGGATTGATCTGGAGCAACTCTCATAGCAAAGACACCTTACCGACTAGCACCATAGGAGATGCTAGAATTATCTAGTCAACTGCAAGAACATTTAGGACAAAGGCTTTATTCGACCTAGTCACTCGCCGTAAGGAGCATTGATTTTGTTCATTTAAAAGAAGGATGGAATGCTCCATATGTGTATAGATTATCAAGAGTTGAATAAGTTAACTATCAACAACTGATATCCTCTCTCTATGATTAATGATCTATTCGATCACTTACAAGGAATAACGAATTTCTCGAAGATTGACCTTTGATCAGGTTATCATCTATCAAAAGTTCAAGAAGACGACACACCAAAGATGACCCTTGGGACTCGATATGAACAGTACAAGTACCTAGTTATGTTGTTTGTTTTGACCAAATTCACCGGAATATTCATGTATTTGATGAATCGGGCATGCTAGCCGTATCAAGATAAGTTTATGATAGTGTTTATAGATGATGTCCTCATCTATTCCCGACCAAAGGAAGATCATGAACAAGATTTACGGGCAATAATAAAATTGTTGGGGGAAGAGAAACTTTATGCCAAGTTCTCCAAGTGTGAATTCTTGTTGTGTGAAGTGAAATTTCTGGGATACATGGTGAGTGAGAAGGGAATTTATGTTGATCCTAGAAGTATTGAAGTGGCTAAGAAGTGGGATACACCTAAGACGCTTTCAGAAAATCAACAATTCTTGGGATTGCTCGGATACTACCGATAATTCATGGTGAATTTCCCAAAGATTTCTGAGCAACTGATAATGTTAACCAAAAAAGGTAATAAATTCTATTGGAGATCCAAGTGAGGAGTTGTTTTTTTTCAAACATGAAAGGAGAAGTTGTGTAAGATGCCAATGTTAAATAATACTCATGGGTCAAATGATTTGGTGGTATTCCACAACATGTCACATCAAGGATTTGGCTACATTCTGATGTAGAAAGATAAAGTGATAGCTAATACCTCTCGACGGTTTAAAAATCACGAGAAGAAATATATTACATATGATTTGGAATTAGGTGCTGTAGTGCTTGCACTTAAGATTTGGAGGCACAACCTGTATGGATCGAAGTGTGTCATTTATATCGATCATAAGAGGCTTCAACATATTGTTGATCAAAAGTAATTAAACACGCGTTAGAAGCGATGAGCTGAGATTATCAACAATTATGATTCTGATATTCAATATCATTCAGGAAAGACAAAGGCGGCAAATGATGAGTTGAGCAGTAAGAAGCGTGTTAAACCCTTACGCGCACGAATTTTGGAAATAACCATACAATCAACCCTAAAGGCTTAGATTCATCGGCACCAGGGTGAGGCATTGAAGAGGAGAATATTACAAGTGAGGGGTTATGTGGGCTAGATAAACAAATTAAATGCAAGGAGAATGGTGTACAATACTTCGTGGATTGTACATAGGTGCTAAAGCGTGGAAATGTATGGGAACTAGTTATGAACGAAACACATAAGTCATGGTACTCTGGTCATCCTGGTGGGGACAATATGTAATAGTATCTTAAGAAATTATAGTGGTGGCAAGGTATGAATAAGGATATTGCCTCATATGTTGGTAAATGTTTAACCTGTTCTAAGGTTAAAGCCGAACACTAGAAGCCCTTGGGATTACTACAACAACCAGAAATCCCTAAATGGAAATGGAAGAATATAATGAAATAGTCAAAGTGAACGCACTATCTAGACCCTTAAAGACACGCTCAAGGAATGTGTGATTGATTTTGGTGGGAGTTGAAACAATCATTTGCCGTTTATTCAGTTGTTCTATAACAATAGTTATCACACGAGTGTAACACCCGGAAATTTTAAAAGAAAAGAAAAAGTGAAGAAAAAGAAAGAAAAAAGAAAAATAACCCAAGTTGAGGGGTTAAAGTTGTACAAGGAAAAAAGTTTGATATTATTTTATTCAAAAGACGGTGGCCGCCCACACCCATGTTCCATCAACTTTTCCATCGGTTTTAGAGAGAGAAAGAGCAGAATTCTCTCGGTTCTAGAGAGAGGAAGAAGAAGAAGCTGATTTAAGGTAAGTTTTCTGATTTTTAGGTTTTTTTTGGCTGATTTTTAGCCTCGGGTATGTGCTTATGTGCTCTTGTATGTTCGGTTGTGTGTTTTTGGTGTTTTTAAGTGTTTGAACTCATAAGCATTCGGGTTTGAAGAAGTCTTAGTTGAAAGTTACAAGAGGTGAGTTCTAGATCCCTGTTTTTAAATGTCTTAACCTGTTTTGGGGCTGGAAATGTATGTTATAACGTTTTTATTAAAGTTGGGTGTGTACCCGTATGTGTATGTGTGTGCCAGGTTGGGTGGGTTTATGATTCGGGATGATTTTTGATCATATTCATGTTGTATGCTTGTTTTGATGCTTAGTATGTTGCAACTAGGCTAGAACAGGTTAGAATGATGATTTGGGGCCAGAAAATAATGTTAGTTAGAAAACAGTTGGCCTTGCGCCTAAGATTCATGCGCCCCAATAGTGTCCATGCGCCCCAATAGTGTCCATACGCCTAGAATTATGCCCATACACGCAACTACCCAAAAGCCTAAGTGCCCATGCGCCTAAATCAGGCTCATGCGCCTGCATAGTACCCATGCGCCCAGAAACCTGCCCATGCGCCTAAGTAAGGCTCGTGCACCCCAATAGTGCTCATGCGCCTAAATCAGGCTCATGCGCCTGCATAGTACCCATGCGCCCAGAAACCTACCCATGCGCCTAAGTAAGGCTCGTGTGCCCTAATAGTGCTCATGCGCCTAAGTCGCCCATGCGTCTAAGTATTCATGCGCCCGCATAGTATTCATACACCTACATAGTGTCCATGCGCCCAATGCCTTAGAAAATATTCTGAAATTTTGGGAAAAAGAGATTTTTAGGCTATGACTTGGAATGTTTCCGGGGTGATGTATGATGATGTTATGTTTATGGCCTGTTTTCTTTATGTTTCTTATTTCGTATTATTACGTGGCTTTACGTG
This sequence comes from Flaveria robusta, assembly GCA_025506415.1. Classification (NCBI taxonomy): domain Eukaryota; kingdom Viridiplantae; phylum Streptophyta; class Magnoliopsida; order Asterales; family Asteraceae; genus Flaveria; species Flaveria robusta. Next base: position 11,167,772 of record CM046472.1, read on the forward strand.
GTGCGATTATGATAATGAACGTAAAGTATTATCTTAATGAAGCGAAAGATCTATGTTGGGTTTTGGCCAACAAGAATAAATTGAGGATTTTCAAGTCAACATTCAAGTCAACAAGAAGATGAAGAATTGAAGCTTGAAGTCAACAAGTCAACAAAAGTCAACATTATTAGTCTTGGGTTTATTTTGTAATTATTATAAATGCTAGATTAGTATAAATAACGATACTTATCATCATTTGTAGATGGATGGTTCACCACCAAGGGTGGGAATCATATTCCATCACCAACATCATATCATCATCCTTCATGGATGATGATTTCATCATCAAATCAATAAACAACAAGCATTATTAAACACAATTGTGTTCATCATTATTGAATTTTAGCATCTAATCATCAAATTTTGTTCATATCAATTTGAATCCTAAGATCCAAGCTCATCGATCTCGTTCGAATCGGGAACACACAATTGGTATCAGAGCTGGAGTTGATGGATTCATATTGATTTTGATCAGATTTCTTGGTTAGATTGCTAAAATTAGTGGAGATTTGAAGAAAACTTGGAGAAAAAGTTTTTGGTGTTCTTCACTAGATCTATGAATTTGATGTTGGATCTGATGAAATCAACATGAATTTGATGTTATCTAATCATTTCTATGATAAATTCATCAATTGGAAGGCAAATCAATCAAGTTTGGTGGCAATGTGATTAGAATTTGGGTTTCTAGTAGCATTTGAACATTTACACACACTAGTGTGTGTGTTCTTGGTGTTTTCAACAAATTCTCAGATCTGGAGCATGGAATTAGATCAACAATCAGTTTCGATTCGGATTTGAGGTGTTACTACATCAATTCAACAATCAAACAAACAATACAAGCATGAAATTGATGTTGTTTGATCATTATCTATGATCAAATCATCAATTGGAAGCAAAACATTGAAGATTGGATCAGAATCCATGAAGATTGGATTGAAGAGCAGTAGATCGCCATTTACACACACTAGTGTGTGTGTTCTTGGTGTTTTCAGAAATTCCAGGATCTGAAACATGGAAATGGAGCTTGGATTGATTTCGATCCATCAACATGATGTTACAACAACAATTTCATCAACAAATCAACATCAACATCAGTTTTGGATCAAAATCAAAAATCAAGTGGGTTTTTGAATGTTCTTCATGTTCTTCATTAATCCATGGATTTGGATGTGGATTTGAGCTCTAATTTCGTGTTTAATTGATGAACAATAATTTATCACATCAATTAAACATGAATCCAACATAATCAACAACAAATTAGAGCCAAAATGAAGTGATTTATGGGCTGAAAATTGAAGATGAGCTAGGAACTTGATGCGCCCCATTTAGAGGCTGTTGCTCCCCTTGGGCAACAGCTGCACAAGTTTTGGACAGCAACAATTAAAGCATTATGTTGCAACAAATCATCAACATTAAGAGCCGTGTTTGAGCAGCGTTTTAGGCTTTAAATAAGCACGTTTCTGTAGCAAAATGGACTGCCTTCTAACAGCTCGAACAACAACTGTTTAACAGAAAATTGAGCAGCTTAACAGCAACAAAATGGGTGGAATTTCAGCAATAGATTCTGCAACAAATTGGCAACAAACGTGCTGCGGTTCAGCAGCCTAGCAACAACGAACACGAGCTGCGTTTCAGCAGCAAATGAGCTGCGTTTCAGCAGGTAATTCAGTAACAAAACAGCACCGAATTAGCATCTAAATAGCAGCAGAAGAGCAGTCATTTCAACAGCAAATTGAGCAGCTCACAACCATCAAAAATAACATAAATATAACCAAGTTTATGCAGCCATATGCAGCCCTAAACATCAAACAATCAGCAGCTACAAACAGCAACAAATCAACAGCAATTCAGCAGCAGAACCGGTCAGTTTCAGCGACTATTTCAGCAGCAAATCAGGTCCGTTTCAGCAGTCTAACAACATCACAATGAGCTGCGTTTCAGCAGCGAATTAGCATCTAAACAACAGATGATTCAACAGCTACTTCAACAGCAGACAGGCTGCATTTCTGCAGCAAAACAACATCAATTCAGCAGCTACTTCAACAGCAGACAGGCTGTATTTCTGCAGCAAAACAACATCAATTCAGCAGCAACACCATCAACAACAACATAAAATGCAGTAGCAACATCAAAAGCATCAAGATCATGATCAACAACAACAACAAGAACACTCTCAACATCATTCAAGCATCAAGAACAACACTCTCTTCATCATTGCCTCACCAACAACAACAACATCACCTAATGCATCAAGAACAGAAAATAAAAACCTCAAACCTCACCAAAATAGTTGATTCAAGAAGGCGCTTCCACAACAACAACAAAAACAACAACATGGATCAACTATTCAACAAAATGGCATCAACAAGGAACATCAATATCAAGTTTCAAGCTTCAACCTTTATCATTGGAAATCTACAATTTAGGGGGAGTATTATTGGGTTTTGGCCAACAAGAATAAATTGAAGATTTCCAAGTCAACATTCAAGTCAACAAAAAGATGAAGAATTGAAGCTTGAAGTCAAAAAGTCAACAAGAGTCAACATTATTAGTCTTGGGTTTATTTTGTAATTATTATAAATGCTAGATTAGTATAAATAGCAATACTTATCATCATTTGTAGATGAATGGTTCACCACCAAGGGTGGGAATCATATTCCATCACCAACATCATATCATCATCCTTCATGGATGATGATTTCATCATCAAATCAATAAACAACAAGCATTATTAAACACAATTGTGTTCATCATTATTGAATTTTAGCATCTAATCATCAAATTTTGTTCATATCAATTTGAATCCTAAGATCCAAGCTCATCGATCTCGTTCGAATCGGGAACACACAATCTAAAATAATGAAAGTGGAACATAATGAATGAACGAATGAAAGTCTTGCAAGCAAAATGTAAGTAGGTTCACAACTCCTAGAGAGTTGTTAGCTCAACTGTGTGTCATACAGCGTGCGATCTTGGCTGACCCATGTGCGCATGTTATCTGCTTTATGTGCTTTTAGTAGATTTGGATACTGATGTAGTCAGGATAGAAAATGCTTAGGGTATGAAAGGTAAAGTAAGTGGCTAATCACAACTGGTCACTGTAATTAGGGACTTACTATACTTGACATAAACTGAGCTATTACCTTGAATTATCGTGTTGGTTTTTGAATCTTATAGTGTATTTAGAGGATGGCTGGTGGTAGATCTTCGAAAGCTTCTAGAGGTGCAGGTCGTGGTGGACGTGGTGCTGGACTGCGTACCACAAGAGGCGGGGCTAAGGCTGCGAAAAGGGCACCTGAAGAGCCCGAGATTCATCACCAGGAAGGTGGTGATGAGAGTGCTAATCTGAGGGCCTCGGTGAAGGAGGCTGTTATTGAGGAGGTTCACTAGGTCATGCAGACGATCCTACCGTATGTGGTGGTCGAAGTGATTAGAGCTGTAAGGGAGGATGAGAAGAAGAAAAAGGAGAAGACTACAGGAGAAAGGGAGCAACGGGAGACTGAGACGGTTGTCCCAAGTGATGAGGAGGAGGAAGAAGCGATGCCAGGAACGGCTCGGGGCTGTAATTATGGGGCATTCCAGAGATGCAAGCCCCCGACTTTTGATGGCAATGGCAACGCTGCTGCTGCTCATCGATGGGTGAGAGAGATGGAAGCTGTACTTGATATCAGCGAGTGCAGGGAGGACCAGAAGGTGAAGTTTGCCACTCATTCATTCGTGGACTCGGCTTTATGTTGGTGGGACAATATTGTCCAGGCCGAGGGTAGTAGGGCAATTGGAAAGATGAAGTGGGATGAACTGAAGAAGTTGGTGATTGAAGAGTTTGTCCTCACGGGGAACTTGACAAGATCGAGAGAGAGTTCCTATAGTTGGAGGCGGGAAACATGACGCATCAACAGTACACCATTAAGTTCAATGAGATGGCGTGACTGGTGCCAGATCAGGTGACACCTGTGTCACGAAAGATAAAGAGGTACATCCAAGGTTTGCCGGCGGATATTCGCAAGCACATGATCGCCGCCGGGCCAAGCACGTTTAGGTCGGTTGTTGACCTGGCGGGAAGGCTGTATGATGAGCGGGAGGTAGTAGTGGTTGAAGTGAGCAAGAAGGGTGGTGGTGGTGATTGAAACTGGAATAGGAAGCGGTTTGGACGCGGTGGTGTCGCTCCAAACAACAAGGTTGCAAGGGTGGATGACCGGCGAGTGACCGTATCAGGTGCGGGGACAAAGAGGTGTGGTAAATGCGGAAGGGAGCATACGGGGGAGTGTAGATGGGGATCGAACGTCTGCTTCAAGTGTGGGAAGCCCGGTCACATAGCAAGGGAGTGTGGGGCTGCAAGGTGTTATAATTATGGTGAAGAGGGCCATCTGAGTAGGGACTGCAAGAAGCCGAGGGCTGAGAGTTCTGGGGCAAAGAAGAAGGCTGGGAGTGAAGGGCAGAAGGCGAGCGCCAGAGCTTTCATGATGACCCGGGAGGAGGCTAGGATGGACCCCGATGTTGTGTCAGGTACGTTTCTAGTAAACCAAACTCTTGCTTTTGTGTTATTTGATTCCGGTGCTAGTAGGAGTTTTATTTTTGCTGCTTTCTGTGCTAATTTGCCCGCTAGAAGTAGAAGTATTGATGAACCCTTCGATGTAGAAACTGCCATAGGTAAGTCTACCAGGATTTCTGATCTGATAGAAGGTTGTGACATAGAACTAGAAGGTCATAGGTTTCCTGCTAGACTATTTGTGATGACCTTAGGCGGGTTTGATATAGTCCTAGGGATGGACTGGCTAGCGGCCTATGAGGCAAATATTGTATGTCGCAAGAAGATAATCCGACTGACAACGCCTGACGGGAGCTCGGTGACGATCTATGGTGATCGATTGGTGTTTGCCGTAAGATTTCAATTAATCTTCACATTTTGTTCGAATGTGTACCGTTATTTGATTGAGCTCTGTTGTGAGATTGAGGTTTGTTGTTGATATTTTTTATTTGATTGAGGTCTTTGAATGTGACAGTAGCAGACCTTAATAAAACAAAAAGTGACAACATTAGACCTCAATCGAACAACAGTACACGTTCAAACAAAACGTGAAGATTAATTGAAATCTCACAAAAGACCTTAATCGAACAACACGTGTTAGAATTAATCGAAACGACCGGTCTCACAAGTCACTTCATGTGTTTTTTTAGTTTTAATTGAATATTAATTGATTAATTTATATTAATTGGATAATTAGGGTGTTGAAAAAGACTAAAATACCCCATATTTAACGGAGTTTTAACAGAGTTTTAACGGTATTAGTGGAATGGATAAAAATGACAACATTTAGTAAACTACAGTGACTGAAATGACAAAAAAAAGTTTTTGGTTTGAAATGACAAATTGAACAAAACGCCACGGATAAAAATGACACTTTACTCTTTTAGAAATAAATGATGATACCTGTAACTTTATATAAACTTAAATAATGTTTTCTGTAATTTTATCTATATGTTTTGATGTAGATTTTCATTTTTAATAAAATATAAAAACTTAAATGTGTATATATATATATATATATATATATATTTGTATATATATATATATAATGGACTTTAGAATAATAAATTAACAAAAAGTTAAAGTTTTAAAGAGAAAAAATTGAAATCCTGTCCGAGCACCCGGTCCGGTTCACTGGTCCAACGGGTAATTGACAAGTTCAAACTGTGTTATATTCTTTTATCAAATTTAAGTTTTTAGTATTAACAAATATAAGAGTTGTAGGGAGGACAATAAACCATGATGCTAAAACATTAATAAAAACAAACATGTTTCAACGATAAATTTTTATAAATAAGATATACCAATAGTATTAAATGGGAAAACAAATTTAATCACAAAATAAAAGAATATAACACAGTTTGATTTTAAATACCATTATAACTTATATTAAAAAGCAACTCATGTTGCTACAGTAATTTTTGTAGATTTTACACTTTTGCCATGATGTTGTTGTTTAATAATTTTGGCCCTGTATTATTTGTGGGTTTTAATTTTAGGCCTCAAGCCCACATGTTTGTCTTTTTTATTGCAGTGTGTGTGTGTATATATATATATATATATATATACACACTTCGATTGTTGACACTTCTTTTTATTCAATGCTTTCATCTGTCCGCTTTGAGTGATATTATCAGAACCAGTATCGGTATACGCTTTTGTGGTTTCCGATAAGCCGACCCGACAAGGAAGAAAGTCACGGTAGCGTAAGACAGAGGAAAACAACCAAACTTCCATACACGTAACGCCGGTGAAGTTTACTTTTTAATATATTGGCCACATCTTTTTACAAATTGATATTAAAATCCAAATCCTAACTAGGATTATTCTTTTGGTTTTTTTTTATGATAAAGACAAGTGAGGAGCTACAACAAAGTTTTTATATTTTTGCTTTTTGACCACAAAGTTTGTTTTTTGTTTTTTGTTTTTTGTTTTTTTTTTTTGACGTCAAACATTAGTATCGGTATTCGATATTTAATCGAACTGGTATCGGTATATGATTTTGTAGTTTTCGATGAGCCAACCCGACAACGAAGAAAGTCAAATTCGCGTAAGACAGAGAAAAACAACCAAACTCCCGTGCGCGTAGCGCGGGAGAAAACACTAGTTCATATTAAGATTCAAATATGTGATTAAAAACAAAAGGAATAGAAGACACGTAAATGTAAATTGAAGAAAAAACAAATAAATTAAAAGAAACACAAGAAAATAATTAACTTTTAAAATTAAGTATGTATAACCAAATATCTAGAGGTGTTACATGATAAATGATTAGATTATAAGTAGAAAATATTCTGCAAGCATTTGTATGTAAGACTAATGAGATTGTCATGTTTAGTGTTGCAAACGAACCGAACAAACACGAACAGAGTTTTGTTCGTGTTCGTATTCGTGTGAACGGTCATTAAAAAATAAATTTGCTCATTAACAATTCACAAACACCTAGTGAACGAGATTTTCTTATACGCGTTCGTTTACGAAGAAAATGAATATGTTAATTAACTGTTCACGAACACTTATTTAATGCAAACGAATAAAAACAAAAACAAACGAACACGTACAAGCAAATGTTCATAAACATGAGTGAACATAAAGTAGTTCATAAACACAAAAGAATACAAATGATCATATATTTATTTTACAATAAAATTTACATTTTTATCACAAATATTACACAAAATCCATCAAAAATAAATACGTTTTAACATAAATATCAAAAAAATACATGATATAATTGTCATAAAATAACTAATACAAAAATAAAGAACAAAAACAAACACATTAACGAACATAAACGAACACATTATCAAACGTTCACGAACGTATATTAATGCACATATTATCGAACATTCACAAAAATCAATGAACGAACACGGCTTGTGTTCATCTTCATTCGTTTATGTAAACGAACAAATTTTTTTTATTTGTGTTCATTCATTTACTAAACAAACGAACATAAACGAACTTTGCAATCACGAACTGTTCACTGATTGTTCGATTCGTTTGCAGTCCTAGTCAAGTTACACCCAAATATTAATACACTTCAATCTTAAATTCATAATTTTACACGGGGTACTAACCTAGTGATAACATATATCTACTCTAATAAAACAGTAACTTATGGATGACACATGCGATGTTTCTCCTCACAAATTTTTCTAATTCTCTCTTCTATTAACCAACTAGTTTAGAAACCCATGTATTACATGGATAGAAAAAAAGAAAACATATTAAAATCATTAGGCTTTAATAATATATTGTATGTTACATGTCATTAGCCATTAATAAAATAACAAATAATGAAAATTTAAGAAACTATAAATAACAAATAATAAAAGCCTAGAATTATAAAATTATATTTTATGATAAGATATAACTGAAATCTACCAATTTAGCATGTTTTAATAATTTATTAGAATAAAAAGATTTATATTTTGGGTATCTAATTATTTAGTTTACTTAATTAAAAATATTTCATTTAATAGGAGAGAGAGGCGGGAAACAATAGTTTAGACTTCACCGAAAGTTGTCACGTGTCCCTAAAAAACCTTCTTTTATTATATAGTATAGATATAGATATAGATTACATTAATTACTAACAATCTTATTTAATTCTTCTTATATTAACATTAGTTTTTTTAATAAATAAGAAAAAACTTTTTATTAATGTTATTTGTAAAGAAACAAATTTTTATAAAATAAGAAATTTTTATAAAACATCAAATTTTTTTAAAAAATAAGATATTTTAAATTTAATGTTTTTCAAAAGTAAATTTTTTATAACCAAAAATAATTAAAATTGAAGTTATAATAAAAGAATTTATAAAATGACATTTTTTTAAAATAGATTTTTTTCAAACAAACTGTTTAATTTTTTTTGAAAAAAACAAAAAAATAAAAACAAAAGTATAAAAATTTGATATCATTATTTTATTAATTATAATCTTTACATATACTCAATTTTAATTGTATCTTATCTTATAATATCCTTTTTTAATTAATAAATTTTTATTATATTTATATTTAATTTTTCAACCCGTTTAAGCGGATTTACTCAAGCTAGTTCTCATTATCATATAAGACTTATCAAATATTAAATAATCAAGTAGCATGTGTCATGTGCGGGTAATGCACCATAAAATGGCGATTCATACTATAAGATCAACTTGGATATTCACCGTTCTAGCTTTAGCCTTTTCCTTCAAGTCATCGAGACAATGCTGATAGATGTACGACGCAAACCCCCATATGGCCAACAACATTGAAACAACCTTCACTCCAGACATCTTTTCATGGAGAAACACTACCCCAAAAATAGGCGCAAGCGGGATCGTTAAAGTACTAATCACATTAGAAAACAATGACGAAACCTCAAAGATCAAACCAACGCACCCGATCGAGAAAACTTGCCATGAAACTGTGGTCCATACCAAATTCATTACGTAAGAAACTTTGCGAGACTCGAAATGTTCCATTTCTCCTTTTATATCCTTCCATTCACCGCTAGCGAATAGTCCCACCACAAGTGCTACACTTGCTATCAGGCATTGGTAGACGATCATATCGAACACATCTTTGTAGCCTTCTGATTTTAGAATCTTCTGGAAAGCGAGTTGAGTTATAGAAAGCATTAATCCATAGCCTACAAAGTCAAACTTTGACTTTTAAAGGTCAAACAAACTAAATGATCTTATATAGAACGAACACTTGGCTTCACCTGTGAAGGGTTTTAAAACAAGATACCTGCAGAAGCAGCAACCGTACATACAAACCCAATTATATACTTTCTTCTCGAGGTTTCCGCGGTTGGATCTGAATCATTCTGGAACAAAAGTAATGCAGATGAAAAGCCAAGAAGAACAAGCGAATTGGCAATGAGTGGAGTAATCTTTTGCCCGTTTAAAAAGTACGAAAAAAAGGCATTGAATGCGATCTGACTCGCACATATCAACGAGAAGGTTGATAGGGGAAGAACGTCATATCCGAAGGTGTATAACATGCAGTCCGCAGCCAAGAATATACCAAGAAACATATAGAGTATCACAAGGGTAATACAAGAAGGTTTTGTGGTAACTTCTTGTTGTTTTAATGGAAGTTTTGAAGGTAAATACATCCAGATTAAAGGAAACATGAGTGGGAAACCAACAGTTTGAACAAGGCTTGCCATCCATTTACTATTTCCTCCTTGGTTAAAGTAAATTCTTCCCAGCATTGTTGCAACTGCTTGGCCTGATAATACAAAAATGGTGAACAATGTTATCTGCATCCACCATTTGTAATTTACAACCCTAGAGGACCTCCTTCCCCCATTATGGATTTCAGCTGGCCTATCTACATCTGGTAATACATCAAATAAGATTTTGTTAAGACCTAAGTCATCATACCCATGTCATTGTAACAACCATTATATCATGTTGTACAAGTTGTATTGCATAGTATACAAGTTATTATAGCAAGATTGCAAGTGATCAGCATCTTCATGTGGTAATAGAGTAGAACCATACACTATTAAAATATTTGATCAAACAACATGAGTTGTATTCTCTGTAAAATATCAAATCAGTCAATTAATATTTGTAATCCTTATATGTCCCTAATTAGTTATTATAAAAAATGCTAATGAATAGAAGTTATCAAAAAAACTCAAATTAGTACAAATTAAATTGGTTTACAACATTTAGTCACTGTTTGTGTGGATTGGTTTTACGGTACGATTGTCAATCAAAAGTGTTGTTATAAAGAATATATAAAAGGAACACATTCTAATAAAATAAGTAATAAAAGACCTTTAAAACAAAAACTATGAAACTCCATGATGCGAATGACGAAGGTTAATCTAAAGCCATAGCTTTGGAGGCAAAAGGCACAACGGTTGACCTAAGTTAAGATACGACTACATCGGCAATTGATTGCAGTAAGAAAACAGCAAATAAAACCAAGTCTTTATATATGTATAATGCATAAGTTAAGGATGATAAAAGAGAGAAGGAGATACATAAGTTTGTCACACAAGGTGGATGATGGAGAAAAGGATTGCCAGCCAACCATAATATGAAGAGTTAATTACGCAAATGGTCCCTGTGGTTTATACAAAATAATAGGTTTGGGTACTAAGGGTTTTTTGTAACAGGTTGGGGTATTGTGATTTAAATTTTGTAACAATAATTAGTATTAAGACTAACAGCCGTTAACTTTTCTGTTAGTTTTAAATAAAATGACTAATATACCCTTTGAGGGACTACTTTTGTAAATTTATGTCTCTCTTTGATTCAAGGACCATTTGTGTACTTATCTACAACTTAAAAAATCCAACCCCCACTGCTCTTACCCACCATCATATCCGACCACCACCACTAAATCCGCCGCACCGCCACCATTTCAGCCCTTTGGGGAGTAATATCGTCACCGCCACCACCATTGGACACAATTATAGACGATTGAACCACCACACAAAACCCAAAATTTGTCAAAAGGGTAAACCACACCACCTAGCCACAACCATCGGCCACCATCACCACCATTTTGTCCAACTACACCCATCCGATTTCACCTCCAAATCAATACAAAACACACCACCTGAAAACCATCGCCCACCACATCCCCCCCCCCCCCAATTTTCAGCTTTTTCTAAAAACCCTAAAACCTAAATCAAGCATTATCTATTGGGGATTCTTGACTTTAAGGCTTGTTGGCAGCAACGGATGATGATGGCTTTGATAGTCTTGATATTTGAATAGAGATGAAGCAGAAGTGGATGGTGCAACGGAGGTGATGATGCGATGATGATGATGATGAACCGGTGGTGGTGATGGTCGCAAGATGATTGCGTTGATGGTCGGAAGCTGAACAAGATGGTGGTGATGAGGTGGTGCGCCGACGATAGGGGTTGTGGTAGCCGACGGCGGGGATGTGGTAGCCGGCAGTGGGGGCGGCGGGGATTTGGCAGCCGACGGTGGGGGCGGCGGGGATGTGGCAGCCGGCGGCGGGGGGCCGAAGGGGATGTGGTAGCCGACGGCAGGGGGCGGCGAGGATGTGAAAGCCGGCGGTGGGGGCGGCGAGGATGAGGTAGCCGGTAGTGGGGGAGGTGAAATTGGATCCGTCTGTATGTGTGTCTATGCATTTATGTATATATATATATATAATTACACAAATAGTCCTTCTTATGTATTAAATGATATAAATAGTTCCTGTAAGGTAAAAAGACGGAAATGCCCTTAAATTTAACAGAATAGTTAACTTCCGTTAGTGTTAATACCTTAACTTGTTACAAATTAAAAACACAATACCCATACCTATTATAAAAAACTCTTAGTACCCAAACCTGTTATTTTCAATAAACCACAGGGACTATTTGCGTAATTAACTCTAATGTGAAGGTGCTAGCAGTAGAAAGAGATTATAGTAGATATAGAAGAAAAAATTCCTTTAAGGCTTTAATACATATAAAAGAAGAAAACTAAGTCATGTCTTGTGTATTATTAATAACACTAACAATAACACTAACACTAACACTAACACTAACACTAACACTAACACTAACACTAACACTAACACTAACACTAACACTAACACTAACACTAACACTAACACTAACACTAACACTGATGATAATAATAATAATAATAATATAATAATAATAATAATAATAATAATAATAATAATAATAATAATAATAGTAATAATAATAATACAATAAAAAGAATTCCATCAACCTGATTAAAAAACATCTTCAAATGTTGGCTAGTAACCCTTTTTTTGTTTTGATTTGCAACAAATTTGAATATTAACATTAGATATATCATTAACTTATCTATTAAGTGTAAGGAATGTTAATCATCTAAATTTAAATAATGATTTTAGGTATTAACGTTAGATTTCGTTAACTTGTCTATTAAGTTTAAGGATATTTTAGTCATTTACATTTAAAGGATTAATAATTCTGTAACTTTCTCAAGGACTATTTGCGTAATTTACTTAAAATAATAAATTTAAATAACTACTTTACTTTATAAATATAAAATTATATATGTATATTTATAATCTATACTATATAATATATAATTAGTGAGAGGACAAATTACTCATTTCTGGCACTTTAAAAAATATGTTTCATCATCTCTCTATCTTATTAAATAAGGAAATTATAAAAACTACCATTTGCTGTTCAAAACATAATAGTTATATTTTTTTAAAATAAAGTTATCATAATGTTAAGTTTTCTAATTATTTTTAAAAAATTAAGAAGCATAATTTTCAGATGTTAAATAACGAGTTATATTTTTTTAAATCAATTTTTAATATGTTTAGTTTTTATGTATTCCAAATAAATTAAGAGGCATAAGAAAAAAAGAATCTGGCACCAGAGGAAAAAAAAACAAGCAACACATATGGGTTTCTAAATCTTAATTGCTAAGTATTTAATTAAATGTTTTTCACTCTACCAATGTAATACATGGGTTTCTATCCTATTACAAATAAAAAATAAGTTATATGTAATTTTTTTCCCATCAAGTTATATGTAATTAACTCACTCTCCCTTTATATGAAAGAAACCCTACCACCACCGCCTTTAATAACCAAAAGTTTGCCACTAGCGTTACATGAAGCACTACTGCCACCTACCCACCATTACACACCCTTTTGAACCACCCCCAACCCTAACATTGTTGAGTTGATTACTTAGGGTTTTTGTTGATTCGTCTTTCTTTTTCATGAGTGGTATTTTTTACCTCTTACCTCATTCATCGAAACTTCCATGTACCGTTAATTGATTGCACCTAATTATTTCTTCAATTTCTCGATTCACTTACATATGTGTTTGGTTAGTCGTTACTCAGCTAAACTTGTGTTGATATAAATATATAAGGAAATCAAGAATTTGAAAAAGGTAACTTGGCCAAACAATATAAATTTGATTGTGTTGGGTCGCTTTCAGATCGTTTGATTTTGTGTTTTTATCATAAATGATATCAAATCAACGCTTGATATCAAGACATAGATGTGGGTGTTTCTGGGTATCAAAACCCCTTGTCATCATTTTTACTATCATGAGCATTAAAAGATGTTGATTCCCAAAATGTTTATGGGAATTAACTAAGAATTTTTATTAACTAAAAATTTAAACTTTGGGGGGTTTTGATTGTGGTTTAGTGGATAAATCTTAGAGAAGGAGCATTTCTAGTGGTGGTGATTAGGAGGTCTAGCTAGGTCCGAAGTTATTGATGATTTCAATGGGGTGAGAAACATCTGGTTTTGAGTTTAGGTGTGCGCGCACACATACACATACAGACACACACACATATATGTATATATATGTAGATATATATATATATATATATATATATGTGTGTGTGTGTGTGTGTGTGTGTGTGCGTGTATGCGTGCCTATAAAGGATAAAGAACAAGTGATTACTCAACGTTATTACTATACCTTACATAACCTATCAAGATCAATCATAAACATAATTTTTTGTTGGGATAGATTATTACATATATACAAGATTGTGGTATTTTTATGTAAATGTGTAAATTCGCAAGTATAAAAAGTATATATGGTGTGAGTTACACTTATATGTGCGAAAAGAATATATATTTGTACTTATACATAATAGAATATAATGTTGTTATATGTATAATAATGGTATCCCAACATAAATAAATAATGATTTTGATTGATATTAATAGATTATTGCAATAACATAGGGTTATCCTTTGAACCTTACCATATATGTGTATGTATATGTGTATATATATACATATAGAGAGATAGAGAGAGAGAGAGAGAGTGTGTGTGCGTGTTATGAATATAAAGTCATTTTTTCATACAAAGTGTTTAAAATGATAATGGGATTATTACGCAAGTAGAGTTGCATGAAATTATCACTCAAAGATGCTATTACTATGCAAGATTACCTCTAGCGTGATAATTTCACTATTGTATGATAATTCTAACTTTGTGTGAGTAATTTCATCCATTGCATCATAATTTCATATGTAACGTTGGTTCTTAAGTAATATTTTTGTGTACATTTCACGAAATATCCACTTATACACTATATTACCCTTCTATATATGATTTTGTGGTATTTTGTAGTTTTAATATTTTATGTTGAATACACAAATAGTTCGTGAAATATAAAAAAATAAGTTAAGTGTGGCACCAATTTGTATATATAACCAGAATATAGTAATCACGTAATCCTCTAAATAAAAAAATTAATTAGAGTAATTTTACTCAAACTTACATAAAACCTATTAGATGATGAAAGTAAAATACAATAACTAAAACACAAACCCTAATGTTACTAACTATTAATATATAAACATATTACTTTGATAAATCATATTTTGATTATTGATTCGAGTTACTTAAATAAGAGGTATGTAAAATTATACGACTAAAATGGAAAGAAAATTATGAGTTGTGGTAATTACTATTCGACTCTTACTAAAGTAAGCCAACTCTTAACTAATATAACAATTGAAATTTGATCAAAATCAATTCAAAAATATTTACAACACCATGAAATCTATTTATTTTTTTATTAGTGATTCGATTTATTTAAATAAAAGGTATGTAAAATTATATGACTAAAATGGAAGGAAAAATTATGAGTTGTATTAATTACTATTTGACTTTTACTATAGTAAGCCAACTCGTAACTAATATAACAATTGAATTTTGATCAAAATCAATCCAAAAATATGTATAACACCATGAAATCTATTTATTTTAACCAGCAAAATACAAATAATTATTGAGTGATTATTTGTAAACAAAAAAAAACTTACCACTGATTCTTGCTATCTCTTCTTGAGTTTCCATTATTTGTGTCATGGAATAGGAACATGAATAGGTGGAGAGAGAGAGAGGGATATATAGAAGAAGAAAACATTGTTTACAAGGGTGTTATTTCCTATGCAATGATAACTATCTATATGTATATAAAAAACAAAATAAAATGTATATTCTATTATACTTGCATTATATTTAAGTTAAAAACACATACACACATATATATGTATATATAGGGGATTTTAGTTTACGTATAAAGTGTATGAAGTGATCTAGATCATTGATTATTCTACCGTGCGGCTTAGATTATTTATTTGATTATTCCACCGTTTTTTCATGATAATTATCACGTAAGTGTAAATCATTCTTCATGATATTTCATCCTATTTTTATACTTTGTAAGAAAAAAACACTTTGTATTCTAAACTTTATACACACAAATACACACACATATATATACACATACATATAAGTATATACATACATGTATGTATATATGTATATACAAACACTTTGTATTCTAAACTTCATCAATAGAACATACCATAAACAAATTTTCCTCGTAAAACATACTTAAAACATGATATTTACATAAAAATGCTACCTTTATTTGAGAAAGCATGGATTTAATAAAATTTTATCATAAGAGTATGCATATCAACCCTAAAAGTATAGAATACATGTAATTAAAGGGATCTAAAACTCAGGTTTTGAAGCTTTCGAATAAAACCTTAGACCTGAGCAGAAAGCTTGAGATCTACACCATGCACACGTAAATATTCAATCTTTACACATGAAATCGTATCAAAAACATCATATGAGCTTTGAAGAATTTTTTCAACTTTCTCTTTCTACCACGAGCTCTCTTTCTTTCTCTCTAACCATTAAATGGATGCAGGAAATTGAACAAGGGGCGACTCTTCCTTTTTATACCTATACAAGGATAACCTTTTTTCTTTTGCCCCCTTTTTTGCCCCTTGCACTTATTTAAAACCTCCTATTTATTCCTTTTTTTCCTTTTTACAAATTTCGAGTGTTACAAGTCCACCCCATACATAGGTTTCGTCCTTGAAATCTATTACTCCTTAAAGAGATATAGGTAGAGGTGTTTTATTTCTTCCTCTGATTTCTAAGTTGTTTCCGATCTCTTACGATGTTTCCACTTTACCTTCACTTGGCTAATAACCTTATTCTCTAACTATTTCTCCTTCCAATCCAGGATAGCTAAAAGTTGTTCCACATAATTCAACATTTCATCAACTTCAATGTCAGTAAAGGTTTCTTCAACTTTGATGTCAGTAAAAGGGATAACAACATCACCTTTTGCCTGGCCCTTTCATAAGTGAGACACATGGAATTTGGGATGGATTCCATGTAGCTTGTTGGGTAGTTCCACTCCATACACCACCTCCCCAACCTTGGCAGAGATTTTGAAAGGTCCAATATACCTTGAACTCAGCTTTCCTCTTTTGCAAAAACAGATTATCCCTTTCCACGGGGGCACCATTAGCATTACGTTATCATCGACATGGAATTCAATCAGCCTCCATCTCTTATCAACATAAGACTTTTGTGTGTCTTTGGCACATTTCATAAAGGCATTAATATTTTCTAACTTCTTTGTTGTAGCCTTGATTACTTGAATACTTCCCAACTTTTCCTATCCAATATCAGCCTAACACACCGGGGTCCTGCACCTCCTACCATAGAGCATCTCAAACAGTGGCATGCTGCTACTAGCATGACAGCTATTATTTTAAGAGAATTCTCCTAATAATAGGTGTTGCCCCCAACTCCCACCAAAATTAATGATGCATGCCTAGAGTATGTCTTCCAATGTCTAAATGGTCCTTTCCAATTGTCCGTCTATCTGTGGATGGTAAGTTGAACTTATATGTAGTTTCGTCCCCGTTGATTCATAAAATCTCATCCAAAATGTTGATGTAAATTGGGTGTCTTTCTCGGATACAATGGACATTGGCACACCATTTCGTGCCACAATCTCCTTGATGAATAATTCTGCTAGTCTTTTAGACAAAAACGTCTTGTGGATAGGTAATAAATGAGCACTCTTCATTAAATGATCCACCACGACCCATATAGCATCAAATCTTGTAGCCGTTCGAGTTAGCTTGGTGATAAAATCCACTATCACATGTAACCATTTTCATTCGAGAATGTCCAAAGGTTGGATCTTCACGTATGGTATCTGATGTTTGGCTATCACCTGTAGGCAAGCTAGTCACTTACTTACATAATTCACCACATCATGCTTTAATCCCGACCACCAATAATCTTTCTTCATATTATGATACATATTTTTGGCACCCATAGGAATAGAATACCACGTCTTATGTGCCTCATCCAAAATCCTTCCTCTTAGATCCATAACTTATGGGACACACAGACACCCAAATCTAGTCTTGACACCATGGGTGTTTTCCCTAAATTCTGCAGATTGCCCCTGAATCCTTTCTGAATTGATTCTATCCTTTTTCAACACATCATTCTGTAAACCATTGATCTGATGCATAATGTTCAGCATCACAATCAACTAACAAGCCTTCACTCGAATAGGTTCGGGTCTCTTTTCATGACTCGGGGAGTCAGTGACCATGTTAGCACTACCTGGGAGAAAATGAATTTCACAATTATAATCTTTGATTAATTCCAACCATCTTCTTTGCCTCTTGCTAAGATCTTTCTTGTAAAAGAAGTACTTTAGGGTTTTATGATCCATGAATATCACGCACTTAGTCCCGTATAAGTAATGTCTCCATATCTATAATTCGAAGACCCCAATAGCCAATTCTAGATCATGTGTAGGGTAATTAACTTCATGGATTTTTAATTGACTAGAGGCATAGGCTATGACTTTCCCCTTTTACGTCAAGACATAGCCCAAACCAAAACACCAGACATCAGAATATACTAGTAGATCCTTGCTCCCTTCAGGCAACCTCAAAATGGGTGCTTGAGTTAACCTTGACTTCAGTTCCTAGAAAGCATTCTCTAGATCAATAACCCATTCGAATTTTACATCTTTTCTTGTCAACTTTGTCAAGGAGAAGCTATCTTATAGAAGTCTTGAATAAATCTCCGGTAGCAACCTGCCATACCCAAGTAACTACGGATCTCGGATAACGTCTTTCAAGAATTCCATTTCATTACCGCCTCTACTTTGGCATGGTCCACCATAATCCCTTCCGCATTAATAACATGACCCAGAAATTACACCTCGCGCAACAAGAATGCACGTTTCTAAAACTTTTGCATATAGCTTCTCTCTTATTAATGTTTCTAATGCCTCTCTAATATGATTGTCATGATCCTCCTTATTTCGTGAGTAGATCAAAATGACATCAATGAACATGATCACTAACTTGTCTAACATAGGTCACCACACATGATGCATTAGATCCATAAATGCTGCTCGGGCATTGGTCAATCCAAATGAAATTACGAGAAACTCGTGGTGCCTGTAACGTGTGCCCAATGTCGATCTCATAGTATCTTGTTTGTTTACCTTTAGCTGATGTGTGACATCTGTCACTCCCAAATTCGCTAGTTAACCAGAAGCTCGTTATCTTTTGAATTGTGCATTTATTCTATTCGTGAAATTAATATGTCTGATGTCAGTAGTTAATCGCGCGAATTTTAAATTTATAAAATAATAAATTGGATAAAATTTGTATTAATAATATTATCAATATTACTATTTTATTTGTATTATTATTATTATTATTATTATTATTATATTTTTAATAATAGTTTAGGGTTTAATTTGTCAATTAGGTAATGTTGAAGGATTAATGATTTCATAGTTAGAGGACTAAAGTGCAATTTAAGAAAAATATATATATAAAATTGTAAAACCCTTCTCGTACCCTCATCTCGCTTGCTCGCCCCCTCCCCCCTCAATCGATCTTCAGCCGTGAACAAAAGCATCCGACCGGTGTGGCCGTTGTTCGACCGGCGTGAGTTGTCGAGGAGTGATTCTGACTTCCGCTGCCCCTCCCTAATCCTGTTCGAAGGTAAGAATCTCGAAATGACTAGAATCCTATTTTTTTGTGTCGCAGTTGGTGTCGGTTGGTTTCGAAACGCCGTAACACAAGATATCATGTATTCTAGGGCCGATAGCGGTGCGTCTGTGCGTGCGTGGATCATGATAGTTCTGCGGTGGTGTTCCGGTGGTGTGAGCGTGTGTGTTAGTGTGTGCATATGTATTCAGTTTGTGTGTGCATATGTATGTATATGAATCAATGTGCGTGTATGTATATGAATTAATGTGTGTGTGTGTGTTCTAGTGTGTGAGCCATGTGTGTGTGTATGTGTTCTAGTGTGTGTGTGTGATTATGTGTGAGCCATGTGTGTGTGTTCCAGTGTGTGAGTATGATTATGTGGCGCGTAAATGGTGTGTGTCTTTTCTAGTGTGTGTGCGTAATTAGTGTGTGTGTGTGTAAAGGTGTATGTGGTGGTGAGATGCATATGTGTGTGGTATATATAATCTCAATATATATATGTGTGTGTGTAAGAGTGTGTGTGACTAGAAAATGATGTGTGCGAGGTTGTATGTATGTGGTGGGTGATGCATACATGATGTGTGTTTGTGGCTATTACTATATATGTGTATGAGTGGGTGTGCCTGTTACTAATCAACATAAGTTTGTACGGTATTGTATGGGTTATTATAAGGTAATCGGAATGGATATCTGTATATTGCAAGGTATGTAGCTTAGAGACTTGTATTTATGAACTAAGATGTGCATAGTATTGTATTGTATGTATGTATATATGACAATATTGTGGTTTGTATGCGTGTGATAGTAACACAATGAATCATGGTATGCGTGGAAGTGGGTATGGATTAGGAATTGGGAATTTTCACGTGGTAGTGGGTATGGATTAGTTATGAAATGAGGAGCTAAGATAGTTTGCTCAAAGAAAGTAGTACATATCTCTCCGTCGAACAGTAAAGTACTTAGATTCAAGGTGAGCGACCCAGAAAGAAATTGAGACTCATTTCTTGTATGAAGCCCGTCGATGCTAAAAGAAGTAATGTCACACATTTTTAGAGTATATAATGGGAAAAAAGGCATAAGAAGGAAAGTTAGGGAATATTCTCATCATTCAGGATTTTCCAGAAGGGTTTTCGGATGATTTATCTGGATTACCCCATCATCGTCAAGTAGAATTTTGGATTGATCTGGAGCAACTCTCATAGCAAAGACACCTTACCGACTAGCACCATAGGAGATGCTAGAATTATCTAGTCAACTGCAAGAACATTTAGGACAAAGGCTTTATTCGACCTAGTCACTCGCCGTAAGGAGCATTGATTTTGTTCATTTAAAAGAAGGATGTAATGCTCCATATGTGTATAGATTATCAAGAGTTGAATAAGTTAACTATCAACAACTGATATACTCTCTCTATGATTAATGATCTATTCGATCACTTACAAGGAATAACAAATTTCTCGAAGATTGACCTTTGATCAGGTTATCATCTATCAAAAGTTCAAGAAGACGACACACCAAAGATGACCCTTGGGACTCGATATGAACAGTACAAGTACCTAGTTATGTTGTTTGTTTTGACCAAATTCACCGGAATATTCATGTATTTGATGAATCGGGCATGCTAGCCGTATCAAGATAAGTTTATGATAGTGTTTATAGATGATGTCCTCATCTATTCCCGACCAAAGGAAGATCATGAACAAGATTTACGGGCAATAATAAAATTGTTGGGGGAAGAGAAACTTTATGCCAAGTTCTCCAAGTGTGAATTCTTGTTGTGTGAAGTGAAATTTCTGGGATACATGGTGAGTGAGAAGGGAATTTATGTTGATCCTAGAAGTATTGAAGTGGCTAAGAAGTGGGATACACCTAAGACGCTTTCAGAAAATCAACAATTCTTGGGATTGCTCGGATACTACCGATAATTCATGGTGAATTTCCCAAAGATTTCTGAGCAACTGATAATGTTAACCAAAAAAGGTAATAAATTCTATTGGAGATCCAAGTGAGGAGTTGTTTTTTTTCAAACATGAAAGGAGAAGTTGTGTAAGATGCCAATGTTAAATAATACTCATGGGTCAAATGATTTGGTGGTATTCCACAACATGTCACATCAAGGATTTGGCTACATTCTGATGTAGAAAGATAAAGTGATAGCTAATACCTCTCGACGGTTTAAAAATCACGAGAAGAAATATATTACATATGATTTGGAATTAGGTGCTGTAGTGCTTGCACTTAAGATTTGGAGGCACAACCTGTATGGATCGAAGTGTGTCATTTATATCGATCATAAGAGGCTTCAACATATTGTTGATCAAAAGTAATTAAACACGCGTTAGAAGCGATGAGCTGAGATTATCAACAATTATGATTCTGATATTCAATATCATTCAGGAAAGACAAAGGCGGCAAATGATGAGTTGAGCAGTAAGAAGCGTGTTAAACCCTTACGCGCACGAATTTTGGAAATAACCATACAATCAACCCTAAAGGCTTAGATTCATCGGCACCAGGGTGAGGCATTGAAGAGGAGAATATTACAAGTGAGGGGTTATGTGGGCTAGATAAACAAATGAAATGCAAGGAGAATGGTGTACAATACTTCGTGGATTGTACATAGGTGCTAAAGTGTGGAAATGTATGGGAACTAGTTATGAACGAAACACATAAGTCATGGTACTCTGGTCATCCTGGTGGGGACAATATGTAATAGTATCTTAAGAAATTATAGTGGTGGCAAGGTATGAATAAGGATATTGCCTCATATGTTGGTAAATGTTTAACCTGTTCTAAGGTTAAAGCCGAACACTAGAAGCCCTTGGGATTACTACAACAACCAGAAATCCCTAAATGGAAATGGAAGAATATAATGAAATAGTCAAAGTGAACGCACTATCTAGACCCTTAAAGACACGCTCAAGGAATGTGTGATTGATTTTGGTGGGAGTTGAAACA
This sequence comes from Flaveria robusta, assembly GCA_025506415.1. Lineage (NCBI taxonomy): Eukaryota > Viridiplantae > Streptophyta > Magnoliopsida > Asterales > Asteraceae > Flaveria > Flaveria robusta. The sequence continues at coordinate 11,190,114 of CM046472.1, forward strand.
ATCATTTGCCGTTTATTCAGTTGTTCTATAACAATAGTTATCACACGAGTGTAACACCCGGAAATTTTAAAAGAAAAGAAAAAGTGAAGAAAAAGAAAGAAAAAAGAAAAATAACCCAAGTTGAGGGGTTAAAGTTGTACAAGGAAAAAAGTTTGATATTATTTTATTCAAAAGACGGTGGCCGCCCACACCCATGTTCCATCAACTTTTCCATCGGTTTTAGAGAGAGAAAGAGCAGAATTCTCTCGGTTCTAGAGAGAGGAAGAAGAAGAAGCTGATTTAAGGTTAGTTTTCTGATTTTTAGGTTTTTTTTGGCTGATTTTTAGCCTCGGGTATGTGCTTATGTGCTCTTGTATGTTCGGTTGTGTGTTTTTGGTGTTTTTAAGTGTTTGAACTCATAAGCATTCGGGTTTGAAGAAGTCTTAGTTGAAAGTTACAAGAGGTGAGTTCTAGATCCCTGTTTTTAAATGTCTTAACCTGTTTTGGGGCTGGAAATGTATGTTATAACGTTTTTATTAAAGTTGGGTGTGTACCCGTATGTGTATGTGTGTGCCAGGTTGGGTGGGTTTATGATTCGGGATGATTTTTGATCATGTTCATGTTGTATGCTTGTTTTGATGCTTAGTATGTTGCAACTAGGCTAGAACAGGTTAGAATGATGATTTGGGGCAGAAAATAATGTTAGTTAGAAAACAGTTGGCCTTGCGCCTAAGATTCATGCGCCCCAATAGTGTCCATACGCCTAGAATTATGCCCATACACGCAACTACCCAAAAGCCTAAGTGCCCATGCGCCTAAATCAGGCTCATGCGCCTGCATAGTACCCATGCGCCCAGAAACCTGCCCATGCGCCTAAGTAAGGCTCGTGCGCCCCAATAGTGCTCATGCGCCTAAATCAGGCTCATGCGCCTGCATAGTACCCATGCGCCCAGAAACCTACCCATGCGCCTAAGTAAGGCTCGTGTGCCCTAATAGTGCTCATGCGCCTAAGTCGCCCATGCGTCTAAGTATTCATGCGCCCGCATAGTATTCATACACCTACATAGTGTCCATGCGCCCAATGCCTTAGAAAATATTCTGAAATTTTGGGAAAAAGAGATTTTTAGGCTATGACTTGGAATGTTTCCGGGGGTGATGTATGATGATGTTATGTTTATGGCCTGTTTTCTTTATGTTTCTTATTTCGTATTATTACGTGGCTTTACGTGGTGCGATTATGATAATGAACGTAAAGTATTATCTTAATGAAGCGAAAGATCTATGTTGGGTTTTGGCCAACAAGAATAAATTGAGGATTTTCAAGTCAACATTCAAGTCAACAAGAAGATGAAGAATTGAAGCTTGAAGTCAACAAGTCAACAAAAGTCAACATTATTAGTCTTGGGTTTATTTTGTAATTATTATAAATGCTAGATTAGTATAAATAACGATACTTATCATCATTTGTAGATGGATGGTTCACCACCAAGGGTGGGAATCATATTCCATCACCAACATCATATCATCATCCTTCATGGATGATGATTTCATCATCAAATCAATAAACAACAAGCATTATTAAACACAATTGTGTTCATCATTATTGAATTTTAGCATCTAATCATCAAATTTTGTTCATATCAATTTGAATCCTAAGATCCAAGCTCATCGATCTCGTTCGAATCGGGAACACACAATTGGTATCAGAGCTGGAGTTGATGGATTCATATTGATTTTGATCAGATTTCTTGGTTAGATTGCTAAAATTAGTGGAGATTTGAAGAAAACTTGGAGAAAAAGTTTTTGGTGTTCTTCACTAGATCTATGAATTTGATGTTGGATCTGATGAAATCAACATGAATTTGATGTTATCTAATCATTTCTATGATAGATTCATCAATTGGAAGGCAAATCAATCAAGTTTGGTGGCAATGTGATTAGAATTTGGGTTTCTAGTAGCATTTGAACATTTACACACACTAGTGTGTGTGTTCTTGGTGTTTTCAACAAATTCTCAGATCTGGAGCATGGAATTAGATCAACAATCAGTTTCGATTCGGATTTGAGGTGTTACTACATCAATTCAACAATCAAACAAACAATACAAGCATGAAATTGATGTTGTTTGATCATTATCTATGATCAAATCATCAATTGGAAGCAAAACATTGAAGATTGGATCAGAATCCATGAAGATTGGATTGAAGAGCAGTAGATCGCCATTTACACACACTAGTGTGTGTGTTCTTGGTGTTTTCAGAAATTCCAGGATCTGAAACATGGAAATGGAGCTTGGATTGATTTCGATCCATCAACATGATGTTACAACAACAATTTCATCAACAAATCAACATCAACATCAGTTTTGGATCAAAATCAAAAATCAAGTGGGTTTTTGAATGTTCTTCATGTTCTTCATTAATCCATGGATTTGGATGTGGATTTGAGCTCTAATTTCGTGTTTAATTGATGAACAATAATTTATCACATCAATTAAACATGAATCCAACATAATCAACAACAAATTAGAGCCAAAATGAAGTGATTTATGGGCTGAAAATTGAAGATGAGCTAGGAACTTGATGCGCCCCATTTAGAGGCTGTTGCTCCCCTTGGGCAACAGCTGCACAAGTTTTGGACAGCAACAATTAAAGCATTATGTTGCAACAAATCATCAACATTAAGAGCCGTGTTTGAGCAGCGTTTTAGGCTTTAAATAAGCACGTTTCTGTAGCAAAATGGACTGCCTTCTAACAGCTCGAACAACAACTGTTTAACAGAAAATTGAGCAGCTTAACAGCAACAAAATGGGTGGAATTTCAGCAATAGATTCTGCAACAAATTGGCAACAAACGTGCTGCGGTTCAGCAGCCTAGCAACAACGAACACGAGCTGCGTTTCAGCAGCAAATGAGCTGCGTTTCAGCAGGTAATTCAGTAACAAAACAGCACCGAATTAGCATCTAAATAGCAGCAGAAGAGCAGTCATTTCAACAGCAAATTGAGCAGCTCACAACCATCAAAAATAACATAAATATAACCAAGTTTATGCAGCCATATGCAGCCCTAAACATCAAACAATCAGCAGCTACAAACAGCAACAAATCAACAGCAATTCAGCAGCAGAACCGGTCAGTTTCAGCGACTATTTCAGCAGCAAATCAGGTCCGTTTCAGCAGTCTAACAACATCACAATGAGCTGCGTTTCAGCAGCGAATTAGCATCTAAACAACAGATGATTCAACAGCTACTTCAACAGCAGACAGGCTGCATTTCTGCAGCAAAACAACATCAATTCAGCAGCTACTTCAACAGCAGACAGGCTGTATTTCTGCAGCAAAACAACATCAATTCAGCAGCAACACCATCAACAACAACATAAAATGCAGTAGCAACATCAAAAGCATCAAGATCATGATCAACAACAACAACAAGAACACTCTCAACATCATTCAAGCATCAAGAACAACACTCTCTTCATCATTGCCTCACCAACAACAACAACATCACCTAATGCATCAAGAACAGAAAATAAAAACCTCAAACCTCACCAAAATAGTTGATTCAAGAAGGCGCTTCCACAACAACAACAAAAACAACAACATGGATCAACTATTCAACAAAATGGCATCAACAAGGAACATCAATATCAAGTTTCAAGCTTCAACCTTTATCATTGGAAATCTACAATTTAGGGGGAGTATTGTTGGGTTTTGGCCAACAAGAATAAATTGAAGATTTCCAAGTCAACATTCAAGTCAACAAAAAGATGAAGAATTGAAGCTTGAAGTCAAAAAGTCAACAAGAGTCAACATTATTAGTCTTGGGTTTATTTTGTAATTATTATAAATACTAGATTAGTATAAATAGCAATACTTATCATCATTTGTAGATGAATGGTTCACCACCAAGGGTGGGAATCATATTCCATCACCAACATCATATCATCATCCTTCATGGATGATGATTTCATCATCAAATCAATAAACAACAAGCATTATTAAACACAATTGTGTTCATCATTATTGAATTTTAGCATCTAATCATCAAATTTTGTTCATATCAATTTGAATCCTAAGATCCAAGCTCATCGATCTCGTTCGAATCGGGAACACACAATCTAAAATAATGAAAGTGGAACATAATGAATGAACGAATGAAAGTCTTGCAAGCAAAATGTAAGTAGGTTCACAACTCCTAGAGAGTTGTTAGCTCAACTGTGTGTCATACAGCGTGCGATCTTGGCTGACCCATGTGCGCATGTTATCTGCTTTATGTGCTTTTAGTAGATTTGGATACTGATGTAGTCAGGATAGAAAATGCTTAGGGTATGAAAGGTAAAGTAAGTGGCTAATCACAACTGGTCACTGTAATTAGGGACTTACTATACTTGACATAAACTGAGCTATTACCTTGAATTATCGTGTTGGTTTTTGAATCTTATAGTGTATTTAGAGGATGGTTGGTGGTAGATCTTCGAAAGCTTCTAGAGGTGCAGGTCGTGGTGGACGTGGTGCTGGACTGCGTGCCACAAGAGGCGGGGCTAAGGCTGCGGAAAGGGCACCTGAAGAGCCCGAGATTCATCACCAGGAAGGTGGTGATGAGAGTGCTAATCTGAGGGCCTCGGTGAAAGAGGCTGTTATTGAGGAGGTTCACTAGGTCATGCAGACGATCCTACCGTATGTGGTGGTCGAAGTGATTAGTGCTGTAAGGGAGGATGAGAAGAAGGAAAAGGAGAAGACTGCAGGAGAAAGGGAGCAACGGGAGACTGAGACGGTTGTCCCAAGTGATGAGGAGGAGGAAGAAGCGATGCCAGGAACGGCTCGGGGCTGTAATTATGGGGCATTCCAGAGATGCAAGCCCCCGACTTTTGATGGCAATGGCAACGCTGCTGCTGCTCATCGATGGGTGAGAGAGATGGAAGCTGTACTTGATATCAGCGAGTGCAGGGAGGACCAGAAGGTGAAGTTTGCCACTCATTCATTCGTGGACTCGGCTTTATGTTGGTGGGACAATATTGTCCAGGCCGAGGGTAGTAGGGCAATTGGAAAGATGAAGTGGGATGAACTGAAGAAGTTGGTGATTGAAGAGTTTGTCCTCACGGGGAACTTGACAAGATCGAGAGAGAGTTCCTACAGTTGGAGGCGGGAAACATGACGCACCAATAGTACACCATTAAGTTCAATGAGATGGCGCGACTGGTGCCAGATCAGGTGACACCTGTGTCACTAAAGATAAAGAGGTACATCCAAGGTTTGCCGGCGGATATTCGCAAGCACATGATCGCCGCCGGGCCAAGCACGTTTAGGTCGGTTGTTGACCTGGCGGGAAGGCTGTATGATGAGCGAGAGGTAGTAGTGGTTGAAGTGAGCAAGAAGGGTGGTGGTGGTGATTGAAACTGGAATAGGAAGCGGTTTGGACGCGGTGGTGTCGCTCCAAACAACAAGGTTGCAAGGGTGGATGACCGGCGAGTGACCGTATCAGGTGCGGGGACAAAGAGGTGTGGTAAATGCGGAAGGGAGCATACGGGGGAGTGTAGATGGGGATCGAACGTCTGCTTCAAGTGTGGGAAGCCCGGTCACATAGCAAGGGAGTGTGGGGCTGCAAGGTGTTATAATTATGGTGAAGAGGGCCATCTGAGTAGGGACTGCAAGAAGCCGAGGGCTGAGAGTTCTGGGGCAAAGAAGAAGGCTGGGAGTGAAGGGCAGAAGGCGAGCGCCAGAGCTTTCATGATGACCCGGGAGGAGGCTAGGATGGACCCCGATGTTGTGTCAGGTACGTTTCTAGTAAACCAAACTCTTGCTTTTGTGTTATTTGATTCCGGTGCTAGTAGGAGTTTTATTTTTGCTGCTTTCTGTGCTAATTTGCCCGCTAGAAGTAGAAGTATTGATGAACCCTTCGATGTAGAAACTGCCATAGGTAAGTCTACCAGGATTTCTGATCTGATAGAAGGTTGTGACATAGAACTAGAAGGTCATAGGTTTCCTGCTAGACTATTTGTTATGACCTTAGGCGGGTTTGATATAGTCCTAGGGATGGACTGGCTAGCGGCCTATGAGGCAAATATTGTATGTCGCAAGAAGATAATCCGACTGACAACGCCTGACGGGAGCTCGGTGACGATCTATGGTGATCGAGTTACTACGGTTTCGAAGGTAATTTCGATGGCGGTGGCAGGGAAGTATATGAGACGCGGATGTAGTGCCTACCTGGCTTACGTGAAGGATGTGGACATGTCAACACCATAATTATCCGACGTACCAGTTGTGTGTGATTTTCCCGATGTGTTCCCAGAAGACTTACCAGGTGTGCCACCGTACCGTGAGATAAAGTTTCAGATTGACTTGATACCGGGTGCTCAACCAGTTGCCAAGGCACCGTATCGTTTGGCTCCATCCGAGATGAAGGAACTGATGGTTCAATTGCAAGAATAGTTGGAAAAAGGGTTCATTCGACCGAGTATCTCTCCCTGGGTTGCTCCGGTCTTGTTTGTAAAGAAGAAGGACGGTAGCATGAGAATGTGCATCGACTACCGTGAGTTGAACAAGTTGACCGTGAAGAATCGGTATCCATTACCAAGAATCGATGACTTGTTTGATCAGCTCCAAGGTGCCAGTTGGTTTTCGAGAATAGATCTTCGATCGGGTTATCATCAGCTGAAGGTGAAGGAGCAAGATATTCCTAAAACAGCTTTTCGCACGCGTTACGGACACTACGAGTTTCTCGTTATGTCTTTTGGTTTAACCAACGCGCTAGCTGCTTTTATGGATTTGATGAATCGAGTGTGCCGGCCGATGTTGGATAAATCAATGATTGTGTTTATCGATGATATCCTGATTTATTCGAGGAACGAGGAGGAGCATGCCGGTCATATTCGGGAAGTGTTAGAGACTCTTAGAAAGGAGAAGTTGTATGCCAAGTTCTCCAAGTGCGCGTTCTGGTTGCGCGAAGTTCAGTTTTTGGGTCACATGGTGAATCCAGATGGGATTATGGTCGACCCAGCAAAAGTAGAAGCTGTGATGCAATGAAAGTCTCCAAAGACGCCATCCGAGATTCGTAGTTTCTTGGGATTGGTGGGATATTATAGGAGATTCATCCAAGACTTCTCAAAGATAGCTTCTCCGTTGACCAAGCTGACTCGTAAGGACGTGAAGTTTGTATGGGGTCGAGAGCAAGAGAAGCCTTTTGAGGAGCTAAAGGCGAGGTTGACTCAAGCTCGAGCCTTGTCATTATCCGAAGGAAGCAAAGATTTGGTGGTTTACTCAGATGCTTCTTATTTGGGGTTGGGTTGCGTGTTGATGCAAAGAGGGAATGTTATTGCCTACGCATCCCGACAGTTGAAGGTTCATGAGGTTAATTACCCTACTCATGATTTGGAGCTAGCGGCTATGGTCTTTGCATTGAAGATTTGGAGGCACTACCTGTATGGGACAAAGTGCACTATCTTCACCAACCACAAGAGCTTGAAGTACTTTTTCGAGCAGAAGGATTTGAATATGAGGCAGAGGAGATGGTTAGAACTTATAAAGGATTATGATTGCGAGATCCATTACCATCCGGGCAAAGCCAACGTAGTGGCGGATGCCCTTAGCCGAAAGGAGAGACCTGAACCTATCCGGGTGAAGGCTTATGAATTGGTTATGACCTCTGATGTGATGAAGCAGGTCAAGGAGTTTCAAGATGAGGCGTTGAAAGAAGATCGCCTTAACTCCGAAAGGATGAGAGGTCTAGTCACGGAATTGGGTGAAAACACTCTCGGTGTTAGGACCCGATATGGGCGAATGTGGATTCCTCGTTACGGAGACTTACGTGGAAAGATCATGGATGAGGCTCACAAGACTCGATACTCCATTCATCCCGGTACTACAAAGATGTATCATGATATGAAGAAAGATTATTGGTGGCCGGGTATGAAGCGCGACGTGGCGAAGTACGTGAGTAAGTGCCTTACTTGTTTGCAAGTGAAGGCGGAGCATTAGAAGCCATACGGGAAGATCCAACCTTTGAATATACCAGAGTGGAAGTGGGAGCATATCACCATGGATTTTATTACGAAGCTGCCGCGAACGACAAGGGGATATGATGCCATATGGGTGATAGTCGACCGTCTGACGAAAAGTGCTCACTTCCTACCGATCCGTGAAACGTATTCATCCGAGAGGTTAGCGGATCTGTTCATCAAGGAGATTGTAACTCGTTATGGTGTACCGATTTCTATCGTGTCTGACCGCGACACCCGGTTTACATCCAAGTTTTGGAAGAGATTCCATGATGCGATGGGGACGAGGTTACACATTAGTACGGCTTATCATCCTCAAACAGATGGTCAATCAGAGAGGACTATTCAGACGCTTGAGGATATGCTTCGAGCATGCGTCATTGACTTCGGAGGAGGTTGGGACGAACACTTACCGTTAGCTGAATTCTCATACAACAACAGTTATCATGCCAGCATTGGTATGCCACCCTATGAGATGCTATACGGTAGGAGGTGTAGGACACCCGTATGTTAGGGTGATATTGGTCAGAAGAAATTAGGGAGCATTAAGTTGATTGAGGCTACGATTGAGAAACTAAAAAAGATCAAAGCCTTCATAAAGGCAGCCAAAGATAGGCAAAAGTCGTATGCGGACAAGAGACGTAGACCGATTGAATTCAAGGTGGGCGATAGAGTCATGTTGAAGGTTTCACCTTGGAAGGGTATCATTCGGTTTAGAAAGCGGGGCAAGTTGAGTCCGAGGTACATAGGGCGTTTCCGAATCATTGCTCGAGTAGGAGAGGTGGCCTATAGATTGGAGTTGCCCGATGAGTTAAGTGGAATTCATCCAACATTCCATGTATCTCATTTGAGGAAATGCTTAGCTGATGAAGATTTGGTTGTACCACTGAGGATATAGAGGTAGACGAGCGGCTCAACTATGTGGAGCAACAAGTGGCGATCATTGATCGAAAGAAGAATAGACTAAGGAATAAAGTGGTTCCCTTGGTGCGAGTACAGTGGAAGCATGGAAAGGGATCAGAGTCTATGTGGGAGACTGAGGAGGAAATGAGATAGCATTATCCTCAGCTGTTCGAGGAATGACAGGTTTCAGGGACGAAACCTATATAAGGGGGGTGGACTTGTAACACCCGGAAATTTTAAAGAAAAGAAAAAGTGAAGAAAAAGAAAGAAAAAAGCAAAATAACCCAAGTTGAGGGGTTAAAGTTGTGCAAGGAACAATGTTTGATATTGCTTTGTTCAAAAGAGGGTGTGGCCGCCCACACCCATGTTCCATCAACTTTTCCATCGGTTTTAGAGAGAGAAAGAGCAGAATTCTCTCGGTTCTAGAGAGAGGAAGAAGAAGAAGCTGATTCAAGGTTAGTTTTCTGATTTTTAGGTTATTCTTGGCTGATTTTCAGCCTTGGGTATGTGCTTATGTGCTCTTGTATGTTCGGTTGTGTGTTTTTGGTGTTTTTAGGTGTTTGAACTCATAAGCATTCGGGTTTGAAGAAATCTTACTTGAAAGTTGCAAGAGGTGAGTTTTAGATCCCCGTTTTTAAATGTTTTAACCTGTTTTGGGGCTGGAAATGTATGTTATAATGTCTTTATTAAAGTTGGGTGTGTACCCGTATGTGTATGTGTGTGCCCGGTTGGGTGGGTTTATGATTCGGGATGATTTTTGATCATGTTCATGTTGTATGCTTGTTTTGATGCTTAGTATGTTAGAACTAGGCTAGAACAGGTTAGAATGATGATTTGGGGCCTGACAATGATGTTAGTTAGAAAACAATTGGCCATGCGCCTAAGATTCATACACCCCAATAGTGTCCATGCGCCTAGAATTATGCCCAGACGCCTAAGTGTGCCCATACGCCCAACTGCCCAAACGCCTAAGTGCCCATGCGCCTAAATCAGGCTCATGCGCCTGCATAGTACCCATGCGCCCAGAAACCTGCCCATGCGCCTAAGTAAGGCTCTTGCGCCCCAATAGGGCTCTTGCGCCCCAATAGTGCTCATGCGCCTAAATCAGGCTCATGCGCCTGCATAGTACCCATGCGCCCAGAAACCTGCCCATGCGCCTAAGTAAGGCTCGTGTGCCCCAATAGTGCTCATGCGCCTAAGTCGCCCATGCGCCTAAGTCGCCCATGCGCCTAAGTATTCATGCGCTCGCATAGTGCTCATACGCCTGCATAGTGTCCATGCGCCCAATGCCTTAGAAAATATTCTGAAATTTTGGGAAAAAGAGATTTTTAGGCTATGACTTGGAATGTTTCTGGGGGTGATGTATGACGATGTTATGCATGTTTATGGCCTGTTTTCTTTATGTTCCTTATTTCGTATTATTACGTGGCTTTACGTGGTGCGATTATGATAATGAACGTAAAGTATTATCTTAATGAAGCGAAAGATCTAAAATATTGAAAGTGAAACATAATGAATGAACGAATGAAAGTCTTGAAAGCAAAATGTAAGGAGGTTCACAACTCCTAGAGAGTTGTTAGCTCAACTGTGTGTCATACAGCGTGCGATCTTGGCTGACCCATGAGGGTTCACACACAGTCTTGGTGACTGTTCCATACGTGCGATATGGGATCCTTGTCGCTAAACCCTAGATTAGTTGGCTTCGTCCCCAAGAGGGGGGTTTAGCACATGACAGGATCTAGATAGAAGTGAAAGATAATATAAAGTGCAAAAAGTACGAAAAGAGCAATGATGGAACATAATAAATATTACCTTGATGTATGTACGATGTATGATCATGTGCGAAAGTATGAAAAGGTTTTAACGAATGGAAGGTAATTTGAATATTTTTATAATACTAGATATCACTCAGCAACGCTGACTTTTATGTATTTTCAGTTGGCAGGTAATGGTTGCTGAGGATGGCACGGGGTGAAGCTACTTGGCAAGGATTTGACTAGCATCCATTTTGTGCAGAAATGATATTTTTGTGTTGTAATGCAATTTATCAACATTTTGTAACTTTAACAATGATGTATTATTTCGCAAAAGTAATTATTAATGCATGAAATGGTTTTTGTTAAATTATTCCGCTGCAATGATTTATGAAATGTAATATGTTTTAATTATCATGCGCGATGTATGTCCAACTGTGAGTGTCCCGGGAACGGGGCCTTACAACGAGCATCTGGTATGCTGGGTTTGAGGCTTTGTATGAAAGGAAGTGTAAATCATCGGTGTGTTGGGCTGAAGTCAATGAAAGTCAATTAACGGGTCCTTAAATTACTCAGTAAGCAACCTATAAGATATTCCGGGTCAAAGACAAACTTAATTGCAACTAGAGATCGTTTATTAAGTTATACTGATAATCGATGATTAAAATTTCATGTGTGAGATCGTGTCTTGTTAAAGGCTTATCGATTAATGTCATCTTAGAAGTTCACTAGCATGAATGATACGTTTCACGTATTGGATCTCAAGAAGTGCATGACTAATGGTTCCTTTAATTTACGAATCGAACAAATTCGATTTGATGAGAAACTCTACTTTGTAAAACCGAAAGAAATTATCGACAGAGAGGTTAAGCAGTTTAATCACAATAAGATTCCAATCGCTAGGATTTGATGACACTCTATGCGAGGCCCTGAGTTTACTTGGGTATACAAAGAAAAGATTTAACATAAATATCTGCATCTACTTACGAGAATATTTTCTGGATCTAACTCCAGTTGAATCTAGGGATGAAATTCGCTCAACTAGTGGATACTCTAACATCCGTCACTGCCAGGTTCGTTAGTTAACCTAAAGCTCGTCATCTTTTGATTGTGAATTTATGCTATTCGTGAAATTAATATGTCTGATGTCAGTAGTTAACCGTGCGAATTTTAAATTTATAAACTAATAAATTGGATAAAATTTATATTAATAATATTATCAATATTACTATTTTATTTCTATTATTATTATTATTATTATTATTATTATTATTATTATTATTATTATTATTTTATTGTAAGGATTATAGAAAAGGCTGATGCACCCAAAACAATCAAGGTGCTTCCTCCATGCATGCACTTTGTGCATGGTGAAAGTTACTTAGGAAGTTTTACACACTTCAAAGAAAATAATCTAAGTGTAAAATCTTCCGAAGTCAAAGACGAAGTCTTTCGAAGTCATAAAGATAGAAGAATGATTTCTTCCAGAGACAGAGAAGACATGCTTTCTCTAATCAACTTTTTCAGAAAGCTGACCAACTTTCCGCTACCACTCTGAAGACTCACCAACTTACACAAGTTGGTGAAAAGGTCCATGCTTTAGGAAACTATAGATTATGGTCTTGAGTCTGTAACTTTCTACTTTATGTACTTTTATCCTTTTTGTAATATATTAGGATGTGAGTAATGGCATGTCATAGTCACTAGTCAAAAGACAATCTGCCTTTTGACTTTACATTGATCTTGTTGTCTAGATTAGTGTTTCCAGCTGGCCTTCAAAGTATGGCCGGCTGTAGGATGTAGTAAAAGTATCTCAGGTCCTTGTATCTTATTTTCTATGCTTTGTAACACTTGTAAAAGAACTTGAGAGCAATATACTTAATCCTTGAAAAGCATTATGTTGTTGTTTTTAGTTCTGTCTCACTTGCTTACTTGTGTTCCTTAGTATCATACCAAGGTTCCAATTCTCTATTTGATCTGTTAAGTGTTCTAAGTCTCTCCTTATTATGAAACTGATTGCATTGAACCCCTTTAATGGTCCTGCAATTGGTATCAGAGCCTTCCAGGCTCTTGATTGTAAGATCTCACCATCTTAGATCTCTTAGTTTTTATAAAACACTTAACAACTCAAATGGCAGCTCTCACAAAGGCTGATATGGAAACTGACACTATGACAAAGTCCCGACTGAACTCTCCTGAAGACTTTGATACTTGGTGTCAAAGAATGGAAGGCTTCATCAAGTCACAAGACTCCAGAATGTGGGAATCTGTTATCTCTGGACCTTACATTCCATGCACCTATTCAGCTGCTGCTGGAGGTGGCATGATACCAAAAGAGCTAGCTGACTTTTCTGAAAAAGATAGAAAGAAGATTGATATTGACCAGAAAGCCATGACCGCCCTCCAAATTGCTCTTCCAAACTCTATTTACAGGGGCTTCAAGAAGTGTAAAACTGCTAAGCAGTTATGGGATGCACTGAAGCTCATGTATGAGGGGTCCTTTGAAGCAAAAGTGAACAAAAAGGACCTCTTGAAGCAGCAGTTTGAGAATTTCACCTACAAAACAGCTGAAACCATGACTTGATAATACTTCAGGTATGTTGAGATTGTGGACACTCTAATGGATGTTGGAGTAAATCTTGAAAACAGGGACATTATAAGGAAGTTCATGTCCTCTCTTCCTAGACAGTGGACCCATTACTGTGTTAGTATCAAGAGGACTGAGAACCTCAAGACTCTTACTCTTACAGAGTTGTATGGTATTCTCAATGGCTACCAGATGGAGATGAACATGCAAAATCCATCTGGTAACTCCAGCATTCAGTAGAGTTCAGCCCTTCATGTGATTGAAAGGGATTGCAGAGAAGCACAGCATCATCTCATCTGCTACCCAGACAACTTACAAAAGGCTCCTTTCATCATCTTTCCTGAGACACCAAGGGAGACCTACATCCAAGGAAGTCCATTCCAAGAGACAAGCTCTTCTCATGCTTTTGTGTCTGCTGATGAAAGTTCAGGAAACTTTCTCTTCACCCTTGAAGACCTGGACTATATCCATCTAGATGATCTAGAGTATATGGAGATAGTCCAGCAGATGGCTCTTCTCACTCACAGAGCCAAGAAGTTCTACAAGAGAATAGGGAGGAGGTTTCCTAGCAATGCAGCAAGTGGAAAGTTTGGACTGGACAAAAGCAAAGTGAAGTGTTTCAATTATAACCAAATGGGACACTTTGCTAGAGAGTGCAAGGCACCTAGAACAATGGTGGCCAAGCGCAAACCAGACCAAACTACACTGAAGGAGCCACCCAGAATGAGAAGCCAAAGCAGCAAGCTGCAGTTGTTGTTGAAGAAGGAGGCTTTGCCTGGAGCTTAAAGGTTGAAGATGCATCTCCAAACCAAGCACTGATGGCAGATCATGATGAAGCCATGGTATTGAAACATCTTTGTAGTCCTGAATGTATTGCTAAAGTTAACAGATATAGGTCCTATAACTTGGAGATGAGATCTGATCTTGAGTCTTTAAATATCTTTAAATCTTATTTTAAAAGAGCTTAAAATGGGTATAAACTAAAAATAGAAGATTTAGAGAAAACCATTTCCACTTTTAAACAAGAACACACAAACTACAGGACTCAGATCAAAGATCTCATCACTAAGTTAACTGAATGCCAGGTTGAGCTTGTCATCAGCAAAGCCCGGGTAGAAAAATATGTTCTTGAAGAGAGACCTTCAAAAACATGATATCCTCATCCTTGCATGCCAAAGTGTGTTATCAGAATAAGCAAGGACTGGGATCTACTGAGATAGCTCCTCCACACTCTTTACTATCTGTAAGATCTCCAAGGTGTGGAACTTGTGAAGATGAGCTTCCCCTCATAGACCCCATGAGTGAAGAGGATGAAGAGGAGATAGTGAAGGATGGATCTGAGAAGAGTGAGGAAGATCATCATAAGAAGGGTCACTGTTCTCCTAAGGAGAGAAATTCAGTTAGGATGACCAAGTCCAAGAGAAAGAACTTGAACAGAAGAGCCAAGAGAAAGTCCAAGAAAGCTCAAGAGATCAAGGCCGCTTTCAACTCTAAGCAGAAACAAGTGTTCATCTCTACAAGATTTGAAGTGGTGAAGACTGAAGACTCAACTATGAATCCTAGTACCAGGATTCTAGTTCTTGTCAAAATCATCCCAACAACAAGAAGAAGGCTGATCAGTTGTGTACCACTGCTAAACAGCCTGAACCATCCATATCCAACAGCAAGTCACACCCTAAAAGGCTTACTACTTCATTGATGAAGATGAAGATGGAGATGAAAAGTTATCAAGATCATTCTTGCTCTCAAAAGAACACTCTCAGAAGAATTCAAATGGATTGTATCATGTGTGGTAGTACTTCTCATCTGGCTAAGGATTGCATTTACAATCCTAAGAGCACTGTCCACATGATCAAGAAGCAAACTTCTGAGAAGATCAAGAAGAAGCCAGCTTCTGAAGGAAAATCTTTTCCTTTCGGAAGCTCCAAAATAAAGAAGAAGACAAGTGAAAACTTGCCTTCGGAAGAAAAATTGGTCTCGAAAGAAAGGAATGCTTCCGAAGTACTGAAGCCTGCTGCAGTGATAGCAAAATCTTCGGAAGGTGTAGTCTCCAAAACTTCCGAAGCAGTCAAAACTTCTAAAGTGTTGAAGGTCAAGTCTAAGCGTCCAAAGGTGGTGTGGAAGACAAAGAAAGACCATGTGACTGAAGTTCTTCTTCAACAACAGCTGTTGGTCCACAAAGCTTGAACATAGGATCAATTACTATTGCATTGTCTTCAGTTGATGTTAATGAGCCCAAGACCAGCAAGGCTTAGGTTTCCAAATGTAACTAATCATCTCTTTTTATGGAGGAACAGCTAAAGACCAACAAAAATGTATGGATCATTGACAGTGGCTGTTCCAGGCACATGACAGGCAATGGCTCTCTACTCTAAAATTTTGAGAAAATTGATAGAGGGCCTGTTGCTTTTGGAGGAGATGCAGGAGCTTACACTACTGGAAGGGGCATGGTCATAAATGGTAAGCTCAGCATTAAGAAGGTAAATTTTGTCAAGGAGCTTGGATACAATCTACTGAGTGTATCCTAATTTTGTGATCAAAGACACAACATGCTCTTTACTGAGCATGAGTGCATTGTTCTCAAGCCTGGGGTGGTCATTCCTCAGGAGCAAATACTGCTCAGAGCCCCTAAGAAAGGTAACATGTACAAGATGGACTTGTAGGAAGCTTCCCCTTCAGGAGAAGTGTCTTTCTTTCTATCTAAAGTAAATAATGATGAGTCTTTTCTCTGGCATAAAAGAATGTGCCATGTAAACTTTAAAAACATGAACAAATTAATTAAGAATGATTTGGTAACTGGAATGCAAAAGAAAGAGTTTACAAGTGATGATCATTGTGTTGCATGCCTGAAAGGGAAGCAACACAAAGTATCTTACAAGCCAAAGGAAAGAAATTCCATCACTACTCCCCTACACTTGTTACATATGGATCTTTTTGGCCCCACCAGTGTAATGAGTCTAGGAAGGAGCTCATATTGTTTAGTGATCACAGATGATTTCACTAGATTTACTTGGGTCTTTTTTCTTTGAACTAAGGATGAGACTCCTGAAATCTTGAAGAATTTCATTCTAAAGATTGAGAATCAATCTGATCACAAGGTCAAGATCATAAGATGTGATCAAGGAACTAAATTTAGAACCAAATCCTTGAACATTTTGTGATGAAAAGGGTATTACAAGACAATATAATGCTGCTAGGACTCCTAAGCAAAATGATGTTGGTGAGAGGAAAAACAAGACACTAATTGAAGCTGTAAGAACCATGTTGTCTAACTCCAAACTGCCTATCACCTTCTGGGCAGAAGCAGTGAACACTGCTTGCTATGTGTAGAACATGGTTTTAGTAGTTAAGACTCGTGGAGACTCCTTATGAACTATGGCACAAAAGGAGACCTTTCATTGGTTTCCTCAGATCATTTGGATGTCCTTGCACAATCTTGAATACCAGAGATCAGATAGCCAAATTTGATGAGAAATCAAATGATGGATACTTTATTGGATACTCTTCGCAAGCTAAGGCTTATAGAGTTTACCATCTCAGAACTAGAGTAGTTGAGGAGTTAGCCAATGTGACTTTCAATGTACACACTCCTTATGTGAGAGGTTCTGGTCGAGATTGGCTGTTTGATCTTAATTTAGTTACCAACTGTTTTAGCAAGTCTTGTGAGGATGTTTCAGGATCTACAGGTAGTTTATCAGCAGAAGATCCTAACCCAAGATTTGAGCTGAGAAGACCTTCAAATCAAACAACTTCAGCTCTAGTGGTAACAAATTCTATAGATGGAGCTTCTATCAGCACAACCATGACAAATCCAGCTAATACATCTGAGGTGCCTTCAAATTCCAGCTCAGAGGCACAAAACTTAAAGGAATGAGCTTCAAATGTAGAAGGAAGTGGTAGTGGTGATAGAGATCAAGAATTTCTTGATGCTTACAATCACTCCATGGAAGACAACATCAATGATGTCACAAACTTATTGGATCAAGTCTCTCTTGATAAGTGTGCTGATGTGGTGGGAGAATCTACTCTACCTGATCAAAGAATTTCATGGTCTACCAACTTGATGTCAAGTGTGTTTTCTTATATGGGGTGATTGATGAAGAGGTGTATGTCAAACAACCACCTGGCTCTGTAGATTCAGATCATCCTGATTATGTCTGCAAGCTTGATAAAGTTCTTTATAGGCTGCACCAAGCTCCAAGGAAGTGGTATGAGACTCTATCTCAGTACCTATGTCAACATGGCTACAGAAGGGGTACTATAAATGGAACTTTCTTCATCAAAGGAACAAAATGACTTAATGCTGGTTCAAGTTTATGTAGATGACATTATCTTTGGGTCAACTAATCTAAAGCTCTGTAAGGACTTTGAGAAGCTGATGAATAATAGATTTGAAATGAGTGCAATGGGAGAACTCAATTTCTTTTTACGAATTCAAGTGAAGCAAGTCGACAATGGCATCTTCATAAGTTAGTCAAAGTATGTTCAAGACATACTAACAAGATTCAACATGACTGACTGTAAGGTCACAAAGACACCCATAGCAAGAAACCACTCCCTTGGACCTGATCTTAAGGGGGAGTGCATGGATGAGCATCTCTACAGGGCTATGATTGGGTCTCTTATGTACCTCACAGCCAGTAGGCCTGATATCATGTTTGCCACATGCATTTGTGCCAGATATCAAGCCAACCCCAGGATGTCACACCTAGTTACTGTCAAGAGAATTCCAAGATATCTCAAAGGTGCTCCGTCTCTAGGCCTTTGGTATCCAAAGAATTCTAACTTCAATTTGTATCCCTATACAGATAGTGACTATGGTGGTTGCAACATGACTGCAAAGTCTACATCCGGGGGATGTCAATTTATTGGTGGAAGGATAGTCTCATGGCAATGCAAGAAACAATCTTGTGTATCTACATCAACTGCTGAAGCTGAATACATTACTGCCGCTAGCTGCTGTGCTCAAGTGCTTTGGATTCAGAATAAGATGCTAGATTATGGATTCAACTTCAAAGAGACTCCCATCCACATAGACAACAATAATGCTATCTCTATTACAGAGAATCCTGTGCAGCATTCAAGGACAAAACACATCAACATTAGGTATCATTTAATTAGAGATAATTTTAAAAAAGGATTAATCAAACTTGTCAAAGTTAACACAAATGAATAATATGGTGATCTATTTAACAAAGCTTTTGATGAACAAAGATTTAAGTATCTGATATAAGCTATTGGGATGATTAACTTTGAGTAGCCTTTTCTTAA
This sequence comes from Flaveria robusta, assembly GCA_025506415.1. Taxonomy (NCBI): domain Eukaryota; kingdom Viridiplantae; phylum Streptophyta; class Magnoliopsida; order Asterales; family Asteraceae; genus Flaveria; species Flaveria robusta. Next base: position 11,208,606 of record CM046472.1, read on the forward strand.
ACTTAAATTCAATATTATTTCTAAAATCTATGTGTCCTCAGTTGTCTATTTTATCACGTTCATAAGCCCCTAACTATCTTGAAAGAAGAGTCTTTTAAAAAATATTTTTTAGATTTTTGAAAATTTTGAACATATTTCTTTTCGAAAGATACTAAGTTGCCTTCGGAAGAAAATTATGTCTTTAATATCAAATAACTGCTTATGTTAATTTACCTTCGGAAGAAATTTTTTTTAAACATCTTCCGAAGCCAAATTTACTCATAAGTACTCATATGCTATTAAAGAACAACTTTCTTCCGAAAGTACTTATGTCTCTGAAGTGAGAAATACTTTAAGTATTTTTCTTCCGAAGCAAAATTTTAAAAACTCTTAGAAATATCTTCCGGAGCCAAATTGGCTTTGGAAACTTTTATCAAAACTTTCGAAGCCAAATTACCTTCGGAAGATTTTCGACTTCCAAGAAAACTACTTTTGGGCACTTTTTCAGAGGTGGGACCGACATACGCATTTCAAAGTTTATCCTCTCGTATTAACTTTGTCTCAAATCCATTTCATATAAATATTCAACGGTTTCCCCCTCTTTCACTTTTCTCTCTTCATCTGCAACCTCTTTGTAACCTAAATTCACCCACAAATCGCCCTTGTTCTTATCTTCCTTCATGACGAAGCTTACTCAAATGGCCAACCAAAATCGCAGAAATCAACCCGATTTCTCCATGCAACTTCACAGGCAACACAATCAGGTTGCTCTGTTGAACTCTGAGAAAGATCCTGCTTTCTCAGAGGTATTCCGTTTTCTTTCTTTGACCAACTACTTCACCTCCCTCACCATTGATCCTCCTCTCTATGAGGATCATGTTCTGGACTTCCGGCGGACCTGCCAAGAGGTTACCATGGATGGGGAGAAGGCACTGTCTCCCACAGTGCAGGGGAGGACAATTTTCATCACTCCGGCCATCGTCAACTCTCATCTTCAGCTGGATGATGCAGAAGGTGATCTGTCCTTCTCAAATCTACTGTAAACCATTCCTTTGAGTAGATGGGCTATGAGGGAGATTTCTCAGTCCGAACCTTTAGGAAAGGGAAGGTCTCTTCCCAGTGGAAGTACCTCCTCCATGTTGTCCTTCACAGCTTATCCAACAAGCATGGAGGATGGGACTAGATTCCTAAAGATCTCTCCTTCATAGTTCATGGAATGGTTCAGGGGTCAAGTTCAGATATTCACACTTTATCTACCTAAATCTGTTTGCTAACTTGGACTCCCTAGAATACTACATGTTCCCTATATATGTCTAGCACATTCTTAACTGTGAACTGGCTCACAGTTGAGGGGAATAGGTAGAATTCTTAAACTGGGACTGATGAAGCCTGACATCTTTAAAATCATGAGAAATCTAGCTGTGGGATTCTCTAGGGTAGAAACAGCCCTTGTCCCCAAAATGTTAGAGCTTATTGTTCAAGGTGACAACCTAGCAGCACCAGCTAGTGTTGAACCCACACCTACTATCTCCTAACCATCATCTCAACCTACAATAACCATCACCTACTCAAGAAAACAGAAACGAACCACTACTTAAGCTATTCAGTCTGAGCAGGCCCCTATATTACCACCCATGCAAGAGGAAGTGGACACTAGAGCTCCCACTTCCCTTGAGAAGCAAACCACTCGCATCTCTCATATTATCTGTGCTGAGGTTCCTCATGCTCAGCCTAATGAGTTCATCACCCAAACAGCCTTAAGCCTTCACTCAGAGTCTCAAAACTCAAGTGAACAAGTTTCAGGGGATAGTTACCATCTGCAGCCTCTTGATCTAAATCAGCCAATCCCCAACCTTGAATTCTAAGATGATGAAAACATGGGCTTCAGTGAGTACCATGAGTCTCTCTTCTCCACCCTTGCTCAGGAGAGATGAGTGCTCCTGCCTCTCCTATGTCTAGCCCGCCCACATCATCCACCCCATACTGAGGTGGATCTCCCTGAACAAGTTCAGGAGGTCCATATGGAAGAGGCTCTCACTATTGCTAGTTATTACATCATTAAGACCTCCATCATGGTAACTCAGCCCATTGACACTTCACCTGAAGCTGTCAGTGAGCAGAAGAAATCTAGCAGCCAAGAATACTATGCTGGTGATGATGAAGAGGACATCAGTCGAATTCTCTCACCCCCCCCCCATGATTATTCATCTGAAAATGAGAGGAGTCTGAAACTAAAGGTGCAACAACTTGAACGACTATGCACCTCTTTAGTCCCCAAGGTCAGTCACTTAGAATCTCAAGTGACTACCTTACAGAAGAGGGTCAATGACAAGCAACTTGAGATCACCTATCTCAAGGGCAAGTTAGCTGAGAGACTAACAAGACAAACTCAACCAGGTCCACAAAAACCTATGAAAGTAGTGGACTTGACCTCTAGCTCACCTATGCAAGTGGGTGATGCTACCAAAAAGGGGGAGAAAGTCTTTACAACCACAGAACCTAGGAGTTCTCTCCTGAGTATGGACAACGAGGACTCACCACCCTCACTTGCAGTTTTCCAGACTCAACAACTTCCTCAGGCTCATACTGATGTGGAGGTCATAATTCAACATCTATTTGAGGAAGGAATTCCAATGGCCATGTCTGCCCCATCCTACCCTGTGAAAATCCAATAGTGGGATGGTGGTATGACAGCTCAAGAATGGCATTGGTGCTCTTAAGATCTCAGGGGCAGCAGGAGCTCTTTAACTTTCAAACCCTGAGATTCCACGAGGGTATGAACTTAGTTAACCTGCCCCTTGTCAATCCAAGCCAAAACATATAGGCTGGTAGAGAAAACTATTGGTCAACTGGATACTAAGACAGACCCTAAGATTAGCTTCGAAGGAGAAACCTTAGTAGAAGGCCCAGTAGTAGAACCTGTGAACCTTGAGACAGGCTCACCCTCAGCACCCAGTACCCTCAGTGAAACACCTGCCGGTGAAGGTGTATCACAACCTCTCTCTTGCCAGAGCTCAAGCTCATCACAACCATCAGAAGGCCAAAGCTCTCTCCACCCTGAGTCATACAGGCCAACAATTGACAAAGGGAAAAGGAAAATGACTCCTGAGGAGATTGAGGAGGAGAAGAGAGAGAGGAAGAGGAAGGCTAGGGAAGAGAAATCTGGAGAAGTCCCAAGCTTTATGCAAGCTGTAATCAGGGCTGCTCACAGGCCTGACACTCAGGATGATGAGTTAAGAGCAGCCAGATTGAACTATCTAGGACTAAAGAATTACAATATAGATGAAATCATCTCTCTCACCTTGGCAGAATTAGATGAACCGGCAGACAGAGAGCTGTATAAAGAGAGGAAGGAGGCTGAGGCTGCAGAACGGCTCCTCAAAATTAAGGAAGAAAGAAGAAGAAAGAAACTTCAAAAAGCTCCTGTCCTCTCTCCAGTTCAAAAAAGCCTTTAGAAGTAGCCTGTGGCTGATCAAGAGGAACAAAATCAGATAGGCAAAGAATAAGAAAGACAAAAGATGATAGCCTATCTGAATGCCATAGGACTCTATCAGGCAGCAGCTCTCAACCCTCTCTCATATGAGTACATAGAGTTTGAGTACCTCAAACAGCTTGATGAAGAAGCTCAAACTCAAAGAAAAGCTATCAAAAGGAAGATGAGAGAGGAGGCTGCTAAAACAAAAGTCACCATCAGAGCACAAGAAAAGAAGTCTGCTGACAGACTAAAGATGGTGAGCTTCTTGAAGCTGTATGCGTTCTCCGGAAGGAGACTTGGTCCTATGTCTCTATCCACAATGGATGAGCACATCAGAAGGATCAAGCAGAAGATAAAGGAAGGTCAGCTTGTTGACTTGCATTCTCCACCAAGTCCAGCTGTACCTAAAGTTGAGGTGAAGGTTGAACCACAAGAGACAACACAACCTGATCCTAAAGCTACATCCAAGCCAACTTCATCTTCTAACCCACAGCAGGGTTCTGAACCCCCTTCTTCTGAACAAATGGGGGATAAGGACCCAACTGAGGAGATTAAAAAAAGCACAACTGGCACTGCAGGTGACTCTTTTCAGTTGAAATACAGAAAGAGGAAAAGGATGGCCATCAGAAGGGACAAGAAGAAGAAAAAAAAGACTAGACAGATGGTATGTCATTAGAGATCAAGGTGGTCAAGATGTCTATCTCTGGCAGGACATGCTTGATCTACCTCTACATGATCTATTTGATATGAGAAGATACTATGAAAGTCTAAAGGATCCGGATCAATTAATGAAGAAAGGAATGCTTCTGATCCTAATGAGGACTGCCAACTACTAAAGAACTTCTTTGTTTTGATAGCATCAGCCTAGGGGGAGTTTGTAAGGATTATAGAAGAGGCTGATGCATCCAAAACACTCAAGGTGCTTCCTCCATGCAAGCACTTTGTGCATTGTGAAAGTTACTTTGGAAGTTTTACACACTACAAAGGAAATCCTCTAAGTGTAAAATCTTCCGAAGCCAAAGACCAAATCTTCCGAAGCCAAAGATGAAGTCTTCCGAAGCTTAGAAGACAAAGTCTTCCGAAGCCATGAAGATAGAAGACTGATTTCTTCCGAAGACAGAGAAGACATGCTTTCTCTGATCAACTTTTTCAGAAAGTTGACCAACTTTCCGCTGCCTCTCTAAAGACTCACCAACTTACACAAGTTGGTGAAAAGGTTCATGCTTTAGGAAACTGTAGATTATGGTCTTGAGTCTGTAACATTCTACTTTATGTACTTTTATCCTTTTTATAATATATTAGGATGTGAGCTATGGCATGTCATAGTCACTAGTCAAAAGGCAATCTGCCTTTTGACTTTACATTGATCTTGTTGTCTAGATTAGTGTTTCTCAAAGTACGGCCGGCTGTAGGATGTAGTATAAAGTATCTCAGGTCCTTGTATCTTATTTTCTATGCTTTGTAACACTTGTAAAACAACTTGAGAGCAATATACTTCATCCTTGAAACCATTCTGTTGTTGTTCTTAGTTCTGTCTCACTTGCTTGCATGTGTTCCTTAGTATCATACCAAGGTTCCAGTTTCCTATTTGATCTGTTAAGTGTTCTAAGTCTTTACTCATTGTGAAACTAATTGCATTGAACCCCTTCAACGGTCCTGCATTTATTTTTAATAATAGTTTAGGGTTTAATTTGTCAATTAGGTAAAGTTGAGGGATTAATGATTTCATAGTTAGGGGACTAAAGTGAAATTTAAGAAAAATATATACAAATATATAATCATAAAACCCTTCTCATACCCTCATCTCTCCGGCTCGCCCCCTCCCCCCTCGATCGATCTTCAGCCGTGAACATAAGCTTCTAACTAGCGTTCGACCACCGTTCAACCACCGTGAGTTCCCAGGGAGTGATTCTGACCTTCGCTGGCCCTCCCTAATCCTGTTCGAAGGTAAGAATCTTGAAAGGACCCGAATCCCATTTCGTTGTGTCACGGTTGGTGTTGATTGGTTTCGAAACACCATAACGCAAGGCATCGTATATTCCGAGGCCGATAGCGGTGCCTGTGTGCGGGCGTGGGTCATGATAGTTTTGCGGTAGTGTTCCAACGGTGTGAGCATGTGTGGTAGTGTGTGCATATGTATTCAGATTGTGTGTGTGTATGTATATGAATCAATGTGTGTGTCTATGTATATGAATCAATGTGTGTGTCTATGTATATGAATCAATGTGTGTGTGTTTTCCAGTGTGTGTGTGTTTGTGTGATTGTATGTGTGAGCCGTGTGTGTGCATGTGTTCCAGTGTGTGTGTGTGATTATGTGTGAGCCGTGTGTGTGTCTATGTGCTCCAGTGTGTGTGTGTGATTATGTGTGAGCCGTGTGTGTGTGTTCCAGTGTGTGAGTATGATTATGTGTGTGCGTATGTGTGCCCGTAAATAGTCTATGTGTAAAGGTGTATGTGGTGGTGAGATGCATATGTGTGTGGTATATATAATGTCAATATATATATATATATATATATGTGTGTGTGTGTGTGTGTGTGTGTAAGAGTGTATGTGAATAGAAAGTGATGTGTGTGAGGGTGTATGTATATGGTGGGTGATGCATACATGATTTGTGTGTATGACTATTACTATATATGTGTATGAGTGGATGTGCATGCTACTAATCAATATAAGTTGTACGGGTATTGTATGGGTTATTATAAGATAATCGTGATGGGTATGTGTATATTGCAAGGTATGTAGTTTAGAGACTTGTATTTATGAACTAAGATGTGCATAGTATTGTATTTTATGTATGTATATATGACAATATTATGGTTTATATGCATGTGATAGTAATGCAATGAATCATGGTATGCGTGAAAGTGTTTATATATATATATATATCTATATATATATATAGATATATATATATATATAGATGTAAATATTAATAAGTGTAATTGAATATATAAATAGGTAGAAATAAATTATGGGAATGTGGTCGGAGTTCAAATATAATGAGTAGATCGTGTACATCCCTGGACAAGTGTATATGTGCACTCGTAAGACGATTCGTGAGTAGGTCGAACGATCAACCCGAACCACCCAACCAACCCTTTATTAATTGAGTTTATTATGTTTATTTTTATCACACAAAAGAAAATTCAACAAATATTATTATTCAATTAGGAGTTTGAGAGTCATTTCAATTGGCTCGCAGCATTAAAAGCTAATCATTTCTCTAACACTCTTAATCATATAAGGTGAGTTTTGCGGCCTCATTTTCATTTCAATTATTTATAAAACCTAGGGGGAAAAGTATGCTGACCCTTTTTATGCTGTAAACTCATCTATATTTCACGAATATTGTGTTTACTATTGGTAAGTTAATATCTTGTACCAACAATATCTTGACCTTTTTGAGTATATTTTTTTAGGTAGCAATCATCAAGGATAGCTAGTTATGATGTCTTAGTGATGACCTAAGGAATTTGAGCTAGGATTGCTTTGACATTCTAAATAATGATTGTTGATTTGTGTTTAACAATCTAAATATGGTTTTTACTTAGACTTGTTCCCGGGTTGTGAGAATTCAACTTGGTTATGCCTGTTTGACTATGCTGTCGTGAAAATGACTAACCACGGCACAAGTCACCATTTGTGTCGGGTGATGTCATGACACGTTATTATATCATTTAATGCTTCTCTATTAATTATCAATGTGTTATGACTATCATGTCCGTTACATTCTCGTGTTTCCACTATAAGCGGGGGTGTGACATGATGGTAGCTTGATTTGAGATCTATTCTAGAGAACCAACTCAAACTCTGTAGTTGATCGAACAAATCATCGGTTTGGGGTAAGGGGTACCGGTTTGTTATGGTTAACTTATTGAGCTCGCAATAGCTGAGACACATCCTCATACTGCCATCCTTTTTTTTGACGAACAATACTAGAGCACCCCATGGGGAAATGATTGGCTGGATGAAACCCTTATCCAAAAAGTCCTCCAACTGAGCCATCAATTCTTTTAGCTCGAAGGGAGCTAAACGATATGATGCCTTGGCGATCGGTTGAACTTCAAACACTAAGTCAATTTGGAACTCAATTTTTCTATTGGGTGGCACTTTCGATAGATGCTTGGGAAACACATCAGAGATGTCACATACCACATGCACATCTGATAGTTATAGCACCTTCTCATAATCAGTTTTTACATAGGTTAGGTACGCGTCACTTCATTGCCTAATAAGGCTGTCTACCGTCATCATGGATATCATTCACGAAACGACGCACTTCTTGTCTCCATATAACGTAGCTTAACTACCGTCAGGCGTAATCAAACAGATCATCTTCCTTCGGCATATGATATTTGCTTCGAAGGTAGCTTGCCAATCCATCCCTAATATAACCTCAAAAGCTCCTAGGGTCGTAACATACAATCCAACAGGGAACCTATGACCTTCCAACTCTGTAAGGCATGCCCCAATCATTTTGGTCACTTTGGTTGATTTTTCGATCTCAATCTCAACATCAAAAGACATATCAATCTTCCTACTTCTACAATGAATCAAATGACAAAACAAAACAGATCCAAAGCCCCTACTAGCACCATAATTAAAAAGCATTAAAGCAAACATATGGTTTACTAGAAACATACCTGAAACTAATTCAGGATCTATCCTAGCTTCATCTCGAGTCATGTTGAATGCCCTCGCCTTGGCTTTGGTGTTGTCATCTTTTCCCTTTTCGTCCATCATTCTAATCCCCAACCTTCTGACTTCCCTTTCTTGCAATCTCGATCCAAATGACCCATCTCATCCCACTAATAACACCTCGTGGCCTTGTAATTCCTAGCATAATGACCATCACCTCCACACCTAAAGCAACTATTCGTTCCCGACCTCATTCCCCCGGATGATTCCTACCACACTTCTTACATTCTTTTGTTCACCAACTTCTCCCTGAGTGTGCGATGACCATCCACCTTTATTTTCTTTTCTCGGATTCTGTAGTTCTCACTCCTACACGTCCTCTTATTTCCATTTCTGTTTCCATTCCACCTCTCCGTCTTCCTGTAAACCAACACCTCTTCCCTCTTATAATATAACCTTCCCACCAAATCTACTACCAAACTAAAAATATTTGGCCCGGCATAAATCATGTTTCTTATTATATCCATTGGTAAACTCTGTATGTACCTTTTGATCTTTTTGGATACGGGGGTTACCAATTCTGGCACGAGCCTAGCCAGCTCATTGGATCAGGTCATGTACTCTCTTAATGAGTAAAGTTCCAAGCTTCCAAATACAAGAATTTCTTCTTAATCTTGTCCAACTCCTAATATGGACAATACTCCTCTAGAAATAATTCTTTGTGTTCAGACCATCTCATCTTTCTTAGGCTCATCTCTCTTCAGCTTGGACATTATTGTCCCACCAACACAAAGCTAAGTCTACAAATGATTGAGTAGCAAACTTTACTTTCTAGTCTTTCCTAACTTTGCTAATATACATAACAGCTACCATTTCCCTAACCCATCAGTGAGCGGCAGTAGCATTGCGGTTACTATCAAAGGTTGGGGCTTGCACCTCTGAAAGGCCCCATTATTACATAATGTGGCAGAGTGTTTTCCTGTTTCCTCATCACTATCATTGCTTTGAATTACTACTTGAGGAGTTGATGGTTCTTCTTTAGAATCCTCAGTTCTCTTAGTAGATTTCCCCGTTTCCTTCTCAACCTTCTTTCTTTTTTTTCTCAGCTTTCTCATCATCCTTTGCAGCCTTGATCACTTCCATCACTTCAGAGGGTAGGACATTCTACATAACATTGTAGACCTCATCGACGATGGCCTCTTTCATAGTTGATTTGAGCTTTGCAGCTCCTTCACCATCACGGTGGCTATGTATCTCCGACTCCTCATGAACGGTCTCTAAAGCCTTAGCGTTGCTTCTGGTGACATGTGGTCCAATAATATGCCTGTCAAGAGAACCTCCACGAGACGCCTTACCAGATTTCCTATCAGCCATGATTTCTATTTCCTATAGGATTTAAACACTAGCAAGGTCATTCAAGGTAATTGCTCTGATCATGACAATTATGGTAAGTTCTTAAGTATACTAGCCAAGTGTGATTAAGTACTTACCTTACCATCATGTCCTAAGAATTTACTATCCTAACACACATAAGTATTCAAACCTACTAAACACATAGATTCAAATAGCACATGCATATAATACATGTTTATTAAAAAAACATTTACCTTATGGCACGTAGCTACTTGGGCTGGCATCCTTTTATTTGGTCCTATTATCAGTTTAGGTTTTAAAAATATTTTACCTAATTCTCTTAAACTTTGGTTCTGATACTAACTTGTAATGCCCCTGTTCCTAGTAGACCACATTGTTGGCAATCATAGCATAAAACATTCTATATAAAACATTTTAGTAGAAAATTTTAAAAAATTCATCTCTATGCATAATTCATTTTTAAATAAATAGTTGTTCTCAAGCATTAACACTTTTCTAAAGTAAAACATTGAATTGTTCTTCTTAAAGTTGAAACAACATTAGGTGGGGTTGGATGCGAGTCTCCCAATGCCAAGTAGTTCTATCACTTGTGCCATCCTCAACAATAATCATTTCCTGCCAACTAATATACATACAAAGTCAATGTTATTGAATGAGTTTTAGTTTTATAACAATAGAAAATATGCATTTAACTTATTTTAAGAAATACACATTCATCACTCTTAACAGTCAAATTGACTTTCGTATCATCCTTTATCATATCCTTTATATTTCTTTTTTTCATAATCATTCCTTTTTCATAAATTGGGTTTGTACAAAGCAAGAGTCCAAACATCTGATTGACAATAAATGTCCATCCCTACCGGTAAACGTTTATCATGGTAGCTAACCCCTGATAGTTAACCCACACTGTAGTCACATAGCCTGCTCATGAATATGGGTCCATCTTATTCATCTGACTTGCTAAAGTGAAATCCATTCATTATGCTTGCAAGGCTTTTCAACTATCATTAGGTTCAACTATCATTAGGGCACGGGTAACATTCATTATGTTTTGTTGTCATTCTTTCCATTACTTAATGTTCCACTTTCCCATAAATAATAATTTATAGATTCCCTTTATTATCATCACATAACATGGAGCATTAAGTATTATTTCAAAAAATAAATAATCTAAAAAAATTAATATAGTGGAACCAAAACATTAAGCTTCTAGTCATCACATAGTTAGAATTCTAAATAAAACACTCAAAGTAACTTTTAATATGGGCAATAGTAATTCAATACGGGTAACAGTTTTCAAATGCAGTTGAAGTAACTAGTGCGGATGACTTATAGTAGGCCAATAAGGTTGTTTGGTACAAATGCAAATGAAAAGACTAATGCGGAAAGCTTACTAAACCAATGCGGATGAAGAAATCAAATGCAGACACCTAATGCTGATGACCAACACTTGGTTGATACGGGAAATGGAAATGAAAATAGATTAACAAGTCAAGGTGGGCTATTTATGCTGGTGAACTACAACAAATGAGGACATCCAACTCGGATGACCAATACTTGATTAATGCGCGACATAATAAGAAGGTGGAGAACAATACACGAATGCGAGTAACAATAATAAAATGCAGTTGAGTTTATTACTAAAGTGGGGAACGGTAAAAAATACGGGTGACTAAACCTTCTACTCATTTTCTTTCTTAACGTTCCTACTCAATAATTCAGTAGTTTGTGATTCAAATCTATACATCTAAGGCTCATATAACTAAGTTTCATCAATAGACATACCATGCAAAAATTTTCCTCATAAAACATACTAAAAACATGATATTTATATAAAAATGCTACCTTTATTTGGGAAAACATGGATTTAACAAACTTTTATCATATGAGTATGCATATCAACCTTAAAAGTATAAAACACATTTAAATAAGAGGATATAGAATTCATATTTTGATACTTTTGAATAAAACCCTAGATCCAAGAAGATCGCTTGAGATCTACACCATGCACATGTAAAAATTTAATCTTTACACATGGAATCATATCACAAACATCATAGGATTATCTTCCACTTTTCAGATGAGCTAAACATAACATGGTCGTGCCCTTCCATTCATTTTGCTTGCAAGACTTTCATCATTACATTTCACTTTTCATTAGCATTATTCCACTTTTATTACGTGATACTTTACTTATAATAGTATGTAGCATACTAAGTAAAGATTTGTCATAAAACTTTATCATTTTGAAAATGATTTGAACAGAACAAAACATCACATGTAACACATCAATCGTGAAAGAACTAGATCATATGCGACAACATCAACCTAAGTGAGAACCTATACCTCACGCGACAACTACAAAGTCGCGTGAGAACATGCATGAATTGAAACCCTTGCAGCCCAAGCTACCTAACTCGCGTGAGAAACTCCTATCACGTGAGTACATTACAGCTCAACTAAATATCGACTTAATATTGGCTAATACATCCATAACTTAACAGTTTCAAGCAAAATCATCATATTAAGAATATATAAACATAGTAGTATGCATAACAGTCCTAAAACGTGGAAAAACTTGTTTAAAAAGGGTCTAGAACTCATCTTTTCGAAGATAACACCCAATAAAACCATTTCCTGAGAGCTTTTTGACCGGGAACTACATAACTATGTACTAATATCATTACCAATCATTCATTAATGCAGATATACATAAAAAATCATCGAATACATAACTTAAACATCTCGAAACCTTGTTTTCTTACTCTAACTTTCACTTTTTTCTCTTTAACACCAGCGGTTATCACACCAAAGTAGGAACAACCGGGTGCTTTTACCTACTTATAGGGTTCCCCACACCAATTACTTGGATCTCGCGCGAGAACCCTCATGTCACGCAAGAACTCCTTTTCCATGTGAGAACTCTCTTCTTCTTTTGTTCCTTGGGAATTTCAAGGTGTTACAAGTCTATCCCCGTTATTTAGGTTTCGTACTCGAAGCTTGTCGGTCGCCGAACAATTGCGGATAATGCCGCCTCATCTCTTCTTTAGTTTCCCATGTAGAGTCTAATCCCTTTCTATGCATCCACTATACACATACAAGTGAAACCACTTTCCTCCTTAGGTGCTTCTCTTTCTTATCAATGATGGCCATAGGATGTTCTACATAATTCAGCCGTTCATCCACCTTGATATCTTCAAGTGATACGATCATGTCCTCATCAGTCAGACACTTTCTCAAATGAGATACATGGAACATAGAATGAATTCCATTTAACTCATCGGGTAGCTCTAATCTATAGGTCACCTCCCCTAGCCGTGCAATAATCCAAAATAGCCCTATGTACCCCGGGCTCAGTTTTCCTTGTTTCCAAAATCTGATAATCCCTTTCTAGAAAGATACCTTCAACATAACCCTATCAACAACCCAAAACTCTATCATCCTTCACCTCTTATCGGCATAAGACTTATGTATATTTTAGCTACTTTCACAAACTCCATAATCTTATCCAACTTCTCTATCCTGGCCTTGATCACCTTGATGCTTCCCAATTCCTTTTGTCCAATATCAACCCAACACACGGGTGTTTTACACTTCCTACCATATAGCATTTCATAAAAGGGCATACCAATACTAGCATGATAACTATTGTTATATGAAAATTCGGCTAACAGTAAGTGTTCATCCCAAGTTCAACCAACGTTGTTCACACATGCCCTAAGCATGCCTTCCAATGTTTGTATTGTCCTTTCTGACTACCCATGTGTATGAGGTTGGCAAGTAGTATATTGTGTAACCTCGTCCCTATCGTATCATAGAACTTCTTACAGAACTTGCATGTAAACCGAGTGTCCCTATCAGATGCAATAGATACCGGTACACCATGACAAGTTACAATTTGGAGTACGTGTCGTGTATTGGTAGAAAATGAGAACTCTTCATCAAGCAGTTTACAATCACCTAAATTGCATCAAATCATCTTGTCGTGCGAGGCAACTTTGTAATGAAATCCATTGTAAGGTGTTCCTACTTTCATTTAGGGATATCCAACAGTTGCATTTTTTTCATATGACTTCTGGTGTTCTGCCTTGAATTAAAAAACAAGTTAGGCACTTACTTATATCCTCCGCAACGTCACACTTCATTCTTAGCCACTAGTTATCCTTCTTCAAATCATGATACATCTTTGTAGCATCAAGATGAATGGTATATCGAGTTTTGTGAGCTTCAACCATAATCTTTCCTCTCAGATCTTCATAATGAGAAATAAACATCCGCCCAAATCTGGTTTTAACACCAAGGGTGTTTTATCCCAAATCTAAAACTTGTCCTTTCATTATTTTAGAATTGATTCTATCATCCTTCAATGCCACATCTTAAAACTCTCTACTCTGCCTCATGAGATCTAGCATTACAATCAACTCATAAGACTTCACTCGGATCTGTTCAGGTTGTTCATTTCAACTAAGGGCATCAGCTACCGTGTTAGCTTTACCTAGGTGGTAATAAATTTCACAGTCATAATCCTTAATCAACTCTAACCACTCTGTCTCATGTTAAGATCCTTCTGTTTGAAAAAGTACTTCAAACTCTTATGATTTCTAAAGATGGTGCACTTGGTTACGTACAAGTAGTGCCTCTAGATTTTTAATGCAAAAACCATGGTTGCGAACTCCAGATCATGAGTAGGATAATTGACTTCCTCGACCTTTAGTTGTCTAGAAGCATGGGCTATAAACATTTTTCATTGCATCAATACACAACCCAACTCTTAATACGAAGGCATTTGAATAAACCGCCAGATCATCATTCCCTTCTACTAACGTCAAGAAAGGGGCTTGAGTTAACCTTATTTCAGTTATTGAAATGCGTCTTCCTATTCTAAACCCCACTCGAACTTCATGTCCTTTCGAGTCAGCTTGGTCAAAGGAGAAGCTACATTGAAAAAATCATGTATACATCTTCTGTACTAAACCGCCAAACCCATGAAACTATGGATCTTGGATGGTTTCTTTGGGAATTTCCATTGCATTATTGCATTGACTTTCATAAGATCCCATGATCCCATCATGGTTACTCACATAGCAATGAAATTGAACCTCACGTAGTTAGAATGCACACTTAGAGAACTTCACATACAACTTTTCATTTCTAAGTGTATCTAATACTTCCTTGATATGGCTGGCATACTCCTCCTCACCTTTTGAGTAAATCAGGATGTCATTAATGAATTCAATCACCGACAAATTCAACATCGGTTGCTATACACGATTCATGAGATCTATAAAAGAAGCTGGCACGTTGGTTAAATCGATGAACATCACAAGCAACACATAGTGCCCATAACGCATACAAAAAGCTATCTTAATAATATCCTACTCTTTCACCTATAGCTGATGGTAACCACATTAAAGGTCTATCCTAGAAAGCCAACTGACACCTTGAAGTTGATCAAACAAATCATCATCCTTGGCAACGGGTACTAGTTCTTTACAGCCAACTTGTTCAGCTAGCAGTAGTCAATGCACATCCTCATGCTACCATCCTTATTCTTGACAAACAAAACCAAAGCACTCCATAGTGAGACACTTTGTCAAATGAATCCCTTATCCAATAAATCCTACAACTGGGTCATCAGTTCCTTCATCTCATAAGGAGCTAGGCAATACGATGCCTTAGCCATAGGTTGAGCTCCTGGTAATAGTTCAAGCTAGAACTTAATCTCACAGTTAGGTAGCTCACCTATTAGATCTATAGGAAAGAAGTCAGAGAATTCACGCACGATCGATACATCAGACAATTACGGTTCTAATGCATACACATCTGTCACATAGGCTAGGTATGCACCACGTCCATGCATCAGACACTTTTCATCCGTAATTATCGAAATCACCTTCAGAACCGAACAAACATGATCCCCATAAATTGTAACAGAACTACCATTGAGCAGGTTTAGTCAAATCATCTTTTTGCAACATATGATATTGGCCTCATAGGCTGCTAGCCAATCCATCCCTAGGACCACATTAAATCCTCCTAAGGTCATCACAAACAACTTACTAGAAAACCTATGGCCTTCAAGTTCACTAATGTAGTTTCTACATCAAGTGGCTTGTCAATCTTTCTACATCAAGTGGCTTATCAATTTTTTCTACTCCTAGCAAGAAATTTGGCACAAAATGCAGCATAAATAAAACTTCTACTAGCGCTAGAATCGAAGAGTATAGAGGCACAAACGTGTGTTAATAGAAATGTACCTGACACAACATTGGGGTCCACTCTAGCCTTCTCTTGTCATAGTGAAGTCTCTTTCCTTAGCCCTTTGCCCTTCCTTACTCTTTTGAGTTCTTTTTTTTGTTCTGGAACCTTCAACCCTTGGCTTTTTTTAGTCTCTACTAAGATGGTCCACTTCTCACAGTTGTAACACTTTATTACTCCATAATCCATTGCCATATGCCTTTTTTTTCACACTTAAAACACAGGTTTGATTCCCACTTACATTCACCAGCATGATCCTACCCACATTTCTTCCATGCCCTTTCTCTCACACTTCCTGTCGCTACCTTCTAGTCATCCACTCTCACCTGCTTACCAATAGATGTAAAACCACCACTACCATATTGTTTTCCACTCCCATTCCTATCACCATTCCACTTCTTTTTTACTTCCACCGCTGTCACCTCTTCTTGCTCATCTTAAAGTCTTCCTACCAGATCAACCATCGACTTAGACATACCTGGTTGAGCGACGATCATGTGCCTGCATTTATTTTGCTTGCAAGACTTTCACTCATTCATTACGTTTCACTTTTCGTTAGCTTTATCTTCTAGTTTGATTACGTGATACTGTACTTATAATAATACATAGTATACCAAGTAAAGATTCATCATAAATCTTTATCATTTTGAAAATGGTTAGAACATAACAAAATATCACATATCACACATCAATTGCGTGAGAACCATATCATATGCAACAACATCAACCTAAGTGAGAACCTATATCTCGCACGAGACCATGCATGAATTGAATCCTTGTAGCCCTAGCTACCTAACTTGCACGAGAACATGGTAGTTTTTGAGAGAGAACTTCACAAATCAACTAAACATTGACTTAATCTCAGCTAATACATCCATAACCTAACCATTTCAATCAAAATCATCATGTTAATAGCAGTATGCATAACAGTCCTAAAATGCATAAAAACTTGTGTTAAAAGGGCTGAACTCACATCTTCGAAGATAACACTCAATAAACCCTTTCCCGAGAGCTTTTATATAAGGAACAACTTAACCATGTACTAGTATCATTACTAGCCATTTAGTAATACCTAAATACATCAAACATCATCGAATACTTAACTTAAACACCTCAAAACTTGCTTTCTCACTCCACTTTTGCGTTTCTCTCTTTAATAACACAAGTTCTAGCACCAAAGTAGCAACAACCGGGTGCCCTTACCTATTTATAGGGTTTCCTAGACCAACCGCCTGGGTTCTCGCTCGAGAACCCTCATGTTGCGTGAGAACAACCCTTCCACGCAAGAACTTTCTTCCTCTTTTGTTCCTTGAATTTTGGGCCGTTACATTTGGCCTATGAATGTCCCTGCACCTATTAAAATATTTAGTGTTAAATGGGGACCCAAGCTTGTTCAGTCTTGGGTCTTTCAGATTTTAAAACATAACTAAACTCATTAGAGTAAACAAAAGATTCTTGGGTTTGGGGTTTTGGCTTGGTTTTTTTTATAGATGGTTGAACATGATCAACATCTATCTTAGGCTTTCGGACTTTCTTAACTTTTGGAGCTTTTGAAATGCTAAGTCTTTCTTGTTAGTCTTCTTCTTCCTTTCTACTGATATTCCTTTAGTAGTTGGTCTCTTCTCTGTTGAACGTTTAACAATCTTCTTTTTAACGGATGATCTTCTTTCGTTAACTGTTGAAGGATTAACCACTACTAAATCCCTTTGTATAGTTGGTTTCCTTGGTGACATAGATGTTTAATGGCTTGATCTACTCTTTGAATATGATAATCTTCTTGATAATGATGAATTACTAGCTATTGATCTTTTGACTACTTATTGTTTTTGCAGATTCTTCTTTTGTTGTCTTTTTTGTTACATCAGCATACATCATTGTTTGCTACCTGATAGTTTCAGATGTATCTCCCCACGTAGTGAAAGGTTTATCAGTAGTTGCGTAATTATTTACAAACTTTGATGCTTTATGTTGATTTAACAATCTCTTTTTAACAATCCCTGGTCTTTGTGAAAAACCTTGAGCTACAAGTCTAGCTTTATACCTTGTAACTTCATTTTTTTCATTTCATTTTCGTACAAAAAACTATTTATATCCTATAGGCTTTACGGCCATTGGAGTAGTAACAATAGGTCCAGAAACATTTCGTTTGTTAAGTGAATCTAATTCAGCTTGCATAGCTCATTTCCATTTATCCAATCATGTCTATTTTGACAGCCGCTAACTAATTTTGGTTCAGGATCATCATCTCCACTCATGATGTCACTTGCTAAAAATAAGAAAATATTTCATCAATACTTTTCATTTCATCTTGATTCCATAAGACGTGTGTGTGACCATAGTTAATTGGCATTTCTTTGTTATTTTCATCCAAATCCTCCTCATGAGAGATTTTGGTATTTAGCGTTGCATCAAGATCATTCACTTAATGGTCAACGTCTTTTTCATGAATTTTTCTTTTTCGAGGATTTTTATCCTTAGAACCAATTGCTCTTCCTCGTGTCAAATGTCTCTGAGAATCATGAGCCATTGTGTTATCTATTTGCTTATTTGGAATCTCAACTCGAGCTGGATCATTAGCAGCTGGTATATGAGATTTAGTAACTCTGTTTGTATCTGTAAATGCATCAGGTAGTTGACTTGCAATTGCTTGCAGGTGTATTATCTTTTGAACCTCTGTCTCATATTGTTTAGTTACTGAATCAAGATACAATAATAAAGGAACATACCATGAGACATCATTTTCTTATTTTTTCTTTTCTCCCCTTAATGCCGGGAAAACTAACTCGTTAAAGAGACAATCAGCAAAACATGCTGTAAATGCATCACCTGTTAAAGGTTCAAGATAGCTTATGATGGAAGCTGATTCATATCAAACATATATTCCCAACATTCTTTGAGGACCCATTTTTGTGTGTTGTGGTGGTGCAATAGGGATATACACAGCACACCCAAAAATTCTAAGGTGGGAAATGTTTGGCTCATTGCCATAAACAAGTTGTAACGGAGAATATTTAAGATTTGCACTTGGTCTTACACGAATTAGTGATCCAGCACGAAAAATTGCATGACCCCAAATAGACACAGGGAGTTTTGTCCTCATTATCAATGCACTAGCTATTAGTTGTAGACGTTTGATTAACAACTCAGCTAAACCATTTTGTGTGTGTACATGAGCAACACGATGTTCAACAATAATTCTTACAGACATGCAATAATCATTAAAAGCATGTGATGTGAATTCACCAGCATTATCAAGTCTCACCCTCTTAATAGTATAATCAAGAAAATGTGCTCGTAATTTGATAATTTCCGCAAGAAATTTCGCAAATGCTACATTACGAGTTTATAACAAAAAGACATGAGACCATCTACTTGACGCGTCTATCAAAACCATAAAGTATTTAAATGGTCCACATGGTGGATGAATTGGCCCACGTATATCTCCTTGAATTCTTTCAAGAAACAAAGGTTTTTCACAGTCGAAGGCCTTGTAATTAATTTCCCAAGAGAACAAGATGTCACAAAGGAATTTTATTCGATTGTGGGATCTTTTGATATTTCAATGGATGCCCATGAGTATTTTCAATTATTCTTCTCATCATTGTAGATCCTGGATGGCCTAATCTATCATGCCATAAGTTAAGTGTTTCATGATCACAAAAATTTTCTTTAACTGACATATATGCGTAAAGCACATTAATGTATGTATAATGTAAACCAGATTGAAGCATTGACAGTTTTTCTAATAACTGATATTTGCTTATAATATGCAAATATTTTTCATTATCAACAGTCCTTGACTGAGTATCATATCTGTTATGATATATGTTTTTGAAACTGAATAGATTTCTTGTTGATTTTGGGGAAAATAAAACATTTTCTATTATAAGCTTTGTACAGTTTGGTAACGCTAAATTAGCTTTTCCCACTCCTTCTATCAGGTCTGTATGGCCTGATATTGTATTAACGATTCCTTTTCTTAGTTTAAGTTCATAAAAATATTTATTAGATCTAAGTATAGTGTGTGTGGATCCACTATCCGCTATACATATATCTGCTTCATTTGTTTGATCTTGCACTCTAGTGATGTTCATTTTAATCTTGAATGTATTAAGAAAAATAATAAGTGAATAAAGACGATATTATTATATTTTAACTAGAACTTTATTTAATCAAAAGAGAAAACATTACATGAAGAAAGATACATAATTAAAAATATGAAAACACTTAATTTTGCATATAACTATTGTGGTCAAGCAACACGTGTTTCAGAGTTCTATATCAAAGTTTGCAGTGTTCAACTCAACGTTGAGATCATTAAAATTATCAACAAGGTTTACTTCCTTCTCTTTCCTTTTAACAGAGGCTTGGTATAGTTCACATAAGTGTGAAGTTGGGCGACAAGCCTTTGACAGGTGGTTTGTGCTACCATAACTAAAACAGGAAGTGCCATTGTTTTCGGACTAACAGCTTCATTCCCTTTATGCTGGTTAGAATTATTATTTTGTGGAGCGTGGTAATTGATTGTTCTTTGATTTCTACCACGGCCATATCCACAGCCATGACCACGTCCACGGCTATAAAAATTACCTTGGTAATTATTATTACGATTAAAAGAATGGTTGCGACCATTAGGGTAACTTTTATCAAAAGAACCACGACCATGACCTCGTTCTCATTTTCTTCCAGAGTTTTTAGTAGCAACATTTACTTCTGGAATTGCTAATGATCCTCAGGGACGAGCTTGATGATTTTTCATCAAAAGCTCATTATTTTTTCTGCTACGAGGAGAAATGAGTTTAAATTAGAATATTTCTTAAACTTTTGCAACCTATATTATTGTTGCAAGTTTACATTTGATGCATGAAATGTGGAGAAAGTTTTCTCCAACATATCTTCCTCCGTAACATTTTGACCGCAGAATCTGAGGGTTGAGCATATTCTAAACAAAGCAGAGGTGTACTCATTTACCTTGGAACCTAAGATTGTTCGATTCATCTCTAGCAGTGGGAAGTAGAATTTTCATTTGATGATCAAATCTGCTTTTTAAATCTTTCCATAAAATGTATAGATCTTCACAAATTTGAATATTCAAACTGCAGCATTTCATCAATATGCTTATGTAAAAAGACATCAGCTTTCGCTTTGTCTTGATCCAAGAAAGCATTTGCCTCTTGTATAGTTTCTAAGACACCTATGGATTTCAATTGTATTTTTACATGAGCCGTCCACGACATATAGTTTTCTCCACTAATATTGAGGGCTGGAAATTCGATTTTTGCAATGTTTGACATTTTTGTTTGCTAAACAAGAATTAAGCAAATAGTAAGAAAATTATTAGAATCCATATATATCAATAAACATTGCGATACAATAAAGCGATAGAGCTATAAACAAATACAGAAATAAGAATAGTTTAAATTCTTCAGGTGGTAGTTCAGCAATGGGAATAAGAATTAGAATGAGCATTTTGGTTGCTAGTATTAAAACCGGGTGTATCATCTTTGAAAAATTGCCTTGGATAAACTTGAGAAAAGAGATAATCTGTTTATTTTAAACAAAAATAGATTGATAGTGATCAATTTATAGTTTAAATTATAACCGTTTGTAACGGCTATGTAATTGCTTACAACGTCTATATAACTGTTTATAACAGGTATATAACCGTCGTGTGTGTATGTATCGACAGTAAGTTTAAATAAAATAGATAAGTATAAGATTATGTTATAAAAACATGAATTTAGTTTATAAAAACAAAAGAGAATAAGAACGACAAATTAGGATAAGAATAAGATGTTAGTACGAATAAATGTTAGTAAACATAATCAAAATGTTAGTTGTATAGAGTTAGTTGACATAAAAGTAAATATTAGTTGTATAACTAAAGATTAAGTAAAAGTTAGATGCATAAATAAATGTTAGTTGCATAAGTAAAAGTTAGATGCATAAAAAATAGGTTAGATGCATAACTAAAAGTTTGTTGACATAAACAAAAATGTTAGTTGCATAATCAAAAGTTAGATACATAAATAAATGTTAGTTTGTTAGTAGTCTCATGGTTATCAAGATTTCCATAATAAGATCTTATTTATGTTTACTTTATTTATCTTAGTTATCTTCTCAATATAAGATATTATATATTATTACGTAATAAAGCCCTTACCTTAATTAATGGATGACTTTGTGCTTTATTGATCTTCTTGATTAGAGTTTAAGAGCTCTCGTGCTGATAACGTGTTATAATATCATAATAATTAACACAAGATTAGTGTTATAACCTTAAGAACTTCAAATAGAATTGCAAGAGCAAGAAGAAGAGAAATGTATAACTTATGAAAGTGTATACACGAGGTGCATCTTCTCCTATACATTGAGGTGGTATTTATACTATAAAGATCAATCATTTTGGTAGACAAGTAAAACTATTTGGTAGATAAGTAGCATAGTAAACTTATCTACAAGTTTAACAAAGAGTTTATCCACTTACTATGATAATAATTCATAATATATATATATATATATATATATATATTTGAAATGGTTTACTTTTTAAATTTCTTGTTTTTTAGCCTATTCTCATGTTTCAGATAAAAGCTATTGCCGAACGTATCTTTGACTTTTGAGCCATATATTATCCTTATCATATATATTAAAAACAAATATCATGAATAGTAGCCATGTTAACTACCTATTTGCTCAATATTTTTATTTTTACATCTTATATTAAATAAAAAATATTTAATACTAAAGCATGCTTCTTACGACTAAGCTACTGCAACCAATAGAAATTATAAATACCAATAAACCAAATCTTCTCATTTAATATATTAAGATCAATGTCACAGATTTTTTTAAATTAAAAAAATCAAAAGTTTGTATTTTTTGTGGGACCATGTGTAGATTAAAACTCAAACAAATCTAAGTCATTGATATTAATAAATCAAAGGTGTAGATTTCGTTCATTGTTTTACATAATTTTTATTGGTTTATTGGTTTATATATATATATATATATATAGGGGAGGGATCAAACGAGAACTTTTTTTTTTGTAAGAACTCTAGTAACCAATGTGAGCCACTAATTTTTAATGACAAAATGGTAAATAACATAAATATAATAAAAAAAATCATAAAACAAAAAATAACATGAAAATTAAAAAAATAAATACATAAAAATGTTTCTCTCGTTTCCCTCTTTCATAAAAAAATAAAAAATTCTAAAAATAAAAAAAATCGTTTTTTTTCTAAAATTCGTTTTACACATATGTAAAACCAGATTTACACATGTGTAAAACCGGATTTACACGTGTGTACAACAAGATTTACATATGTGTAAATAACAGGTGGACGATTTTTATTAAAAAAAGTATATCAATATCATAGGCATCAGAAAGATAACAAAAATACTGAATTTTAAGGTGAAATTTTTTAGAAAAATAATATCGTGAAAAAAATTTATTGACATATAAAAAAAAGGTGTAAATAGCATGTGATTTGCATGTGACCAAAAATGTGTGCCTCATATTGGTTTTTAAAGTTCTCACAAAAAAGGTGGTGCTCAAGATCACCCTACCCTATATATATATATATATATATATATTGCAAGACCAGTGAAGGAGTTCAATGCAATTAGTTTCACAATGAGGAGAGACTTAGAACACTTAACAGATCAAATAGTGAACTTAAACCTTTAGAATGATACTAAGAAACACAAGCAAGCAAATGAGACAGAATCAAGAACAACTACAGAATAGTTTTCAAGGATAAAGTATATTGCTCTCAAGTTCTTTTAAAAGTGTTACAAAGTATCGAAAAATAAGATACAAGGACTTGAGATACTTTATACTACATCCTACAGCCGGCCATACTTTGAAGGCCAACCGGAAACACTAATCTAGACAACAAGATCAATGTAAAGTCAAAAGGCAGATTGCCTTTTGACTAGTGACTATGACATGTCATAGCTCACATCCTAATATATTACAAAAACGATAAAAGTACATAAAGTAGAAAGTTATAGACTCAAGACCTTAATCTACAGTTTCCTAAAGCTTGGACCTTTTCACCAACTTGTGTAAGTTGGTGAGTTTGAAGAATGGCAGTGGAAAGTTGGTCAGCTTTTTGGAAAAGTTGATCAGAGAAAGCATGTATTCTTTGTCTTCTGAAGAAATTAGTCTTCTATCTTCATGGCTTTGGAAGACTTTGTCTTCTAAGCTTCGGAAGACTTCTTCTTTGGCTTCGGAAGATTTGATCTTTGGCTTCGGAAGATTTTACACTTAGTGTAATTTCTTTGCAGTGTGTAAAACTCCCGAAGTAACTTTCACCATGCACTAAGTGCATGCATGCAGGAAGCAGCTTGAGTGTTTTGGATGCATAAGCCTCTTCTGTAATCCTTACAAACTCCCCCTATGCTGATGCTACCAAAACAAAGAAGTTATTCAGTAGTTGACAGTCCTCATTAGGATCAGAAGCATTCCTTTCTTCATCAATTGATCTGGATCCTTCATAATTTCATAGTATCTTCTCATATCGAAGAGATCATGTAGAGGTAGATCAAGCATGTCCTGCTAGAGATAGACATCTTAACCACCTTGATCTCTGATAACATACCATCTGTCTAGATTTGCAGCAAATGTTCAGGGCAGGATGGGTCTTCCTGATGCAAGAGGCTCTACATGAATTGGAGTTAATTGAGCAGCCTCTTCTTACACTTCCTCAGGATGTTCTGATTTATCCTAAGGTACTGAGGTGGATGCCTTGGACTTCTTCTTCTTCCTTTTCTCCCTTCTGATGGCCATCCTTTTCCTTTTTCTGTATTTCAACTGAGGAGAGTGGCCTGCAGTGCCAGTTGTGCTTTCTTTATACTCCTCAGTTGGGTCCTTACCCCGTATTTGTTCACAAGAAAGGGGTTCAGAACCCTGTTGTGGGTTAGAAGATGAAGTTGGCTTGGATGTAGCTTCAGGATCAGGTTGTGTTGTCTCTTGTGGTTCAACCTTCACCTCAACTTTAGGTACAGCTTGACTTGGTGGAGAATGCAAGTCAACAAGCTGACCTTCCCTTATCTTCTGCTTGATACTTCTGATGTGCTCATCCATTGTGGATAGAGACATGGGACCAAATCTCCTTCTGGAGAACCCATACAGCTTCAAAAAGCTCACCATCTTTTGTCCGTCAGCAGACTTCTTTTCTTGTGCTCTGTTGGTGGCTCTTGTTTTAGCAGCCTCCTCTCTCATCTTCCTCTTGACAGCTTTTCTTTGATTTTGAGCTTCTTCATCAAGCTGTTTGAGGTACTCAAGCTTAATATATTCATATGAGAGAGGATTGAGAGCTGCTGCCTAATAGAGACCTGTGGCACTCAGATAGGCTATCATCTTTTGTCTTTCTTGTTCTCTTCCTATCTAAGTTTGTTCCTCTTCAACTGCCACGGACTCCTCAAGACTTTCTTGAACTAGAGAGAGGACAGGAGCTTTTTGTTGTTTATTTCTTCTTTTTTCTTCCTTAATTTTGAGGAGCAATTCTATAGCCTCAACCTCCTTTCTCTCTTTATACAGCTTTCTATCTGCCAGTTTATCTAATTCTGCCAAGGGGAGAGAGATAATTTCATCTATGTTGTAATTGCTCTTAACTCATCATTCTGAGTATCAGGCCTATGAGCAGCCCTGATTGCAGCTTGCATAAAGCTTGGGACTTCTCTAGATTTCTCTCTCCTAGCCTTCTTCTTCGTATCTCTCTTCTCCTCCTCAATCTCCTCAGGAGTCATGTTCTTTTTCCCTTTATCAATTATTGGCCAGTATGACTCAGGGTGGAGAGAGCTTTGGCCTTCTGATGGTTGTGATGAGCTAGAGCTCTGGCCAGAAAGAGTTTGTAATACACCTTCACCTGCAGGTGTGTCACTGAGGATACTAGGTGCTAAGGGTGAGCCTGTCTCAAGGTTCACAGGTTCTACTACTGGGTTTTCAACTGAGGTTTCCCCTTCGAAGCTAATCTTAGGGTGTACTTCAGTATCCAGTTGACCAACAGTTTACCCCGCCAGCCTCTGTCTATATAATTAAGCTCTTTGTTTGAATTCCTTCAGCACCCACGCTTGAATCACCTCAGCTAACCTGCCAGCCTGTCTATTTTGGCTTGGATTGATAAGAGGTAGGTTAACTAAGTTCATATCATCATGGAATCTCAGGCTCTGAAAATTAAAGAGCTCCTGCTACCCGTGAGATCTTGATAGCACCAATGCCATTCTTGAGCTGTCATACCACCATCCCATTATTGGATTTTCAGCTAGGTGGGATAGGGCAGACATGACCATTGGAATTCCTTCCTCAAATAGTTGTTGAATTATGGCCTCCACATCAGTGCGAGCCTAAGAAAGTTGTTGAGTCTGGACAACTGCAAGTGAGGATGGTGAGTCCTCATTGTACATACTCATGATAGAACTCCCAGGTTCTGTGGTTGTAGAGACTTTCTCCTCCTTTTTGGTAGCATCACCCACTTGCATAGGTGAGCTGGAGGTCAAGTCCACTACTTCTATAGCTTCTTGTGCACCTGGTTGAGTTTGTTTTGTTGGTCTCTCAGCTAATTGCCCTTGAGATCGGTGATCTCAAGTTGCTGGTCATTAACCCGCTACTGTAAGGTAGTCACTTGAGATTCCAAGTGACTGACCTTGGAGACTAAAGAGGTGCAGAGTCTTTCAAATTGATGCACCTTTAGTTTTAGACTCCCCTTATCTTCAGATGAAGAATCATGGAGGGATGAGAGAATTGGACTAATATTCTCTTCCTCATCACCAGCATAGTATTCTTGGCTGCTGGATTTCCTCTGCTCATTAACAGCTTCAGGTGAAGTGTCAATGGGCTAAGTTGCCAAGGTTGAGGTCTTAATGATGTAATCACTAGCAATAGTGAGAGCCTCTTCCATATGGACCTCCTGAACTTGTTTAGTGAGATCCACCTAAGTGTGGGTTGGATGATGTGGGCTAGAGATGGGGGTGGCAGGAGCACTCATCTTTTCTTGAGCAAGGGAGGAGAAGAGAGACTCATGGTACTCACTGAAGCTCATGTCTTCATCATCATAGAATTCAAGGTTTGGGATTGGTTGATTGAGATCAAGAGGCTGGGGATGGTAACTGTCCCCTGAAGGTTGTTCACTAGAGTTTTGAGGCTCTGAGTGAAGGGTTAAGGCTATTTGGGTGATTAGCTTATCAGGCTGAGCATGAGGAACCTCAGCACTGATAATATAAAAGATAGGAGTGGTTTGCTCCTCAAGGGAAGTGGGAGCTCCAGTATCCACTTCCTCTTGCATGGGTGGCGATATAGGGGCCTACTCAGACTGAATAGCTTGAGCAGGGGTTCGTTTGTGTTTTCTTGAGTAGGTGATGGTTATTGTAGGTTGAGATGGGGGTTGGGAGACAGCAGGTGTGGGTTCAACACTAGCTGTTGCTGCTAGGCTGTCACCTTGAGCAATGAGCTCTAACATTTTGGGGACAAAGGCTGTTTCTACCCTAGAGAATCCCACAGTTGGTTTTCTCATGATTCTAAAGATGACGGGCTTCATCTGTCCCAGTTTAAGAATTCTACATGTTCCCCTCAACTGTGAGCCCAGCTCATAGTTAAGAATGTGCTGGACATATCTATAGAACATGTAGTATTCTAGGGAGTCTAAGTTAGCAAGCAGATTTAGGTAGACAAAGTGTGAATAACTGAACTTGACCCCCTGAACTAGTCCATGAACTATGAAGGAGAGATCTTCAGGAATCTGGTCCCATCCTTCATGCTTGTTGGACAAGCTGTGTATGACAACATGGAGGAGGTACTTCCACTGGGAAGAGACCTTCCCTTTCCTGAAGGTTCTGACTGAGAAATCTCCCTCATAGCCCATCTGCTCAAAAGATTGGTTAACAGCAGATTTGGGGAAGGACAAATCACCTTCTACATCATCCAGCTGAAGATGAGTGTTGATGATGGCCGGAGTGATGAAGATTATCCTCCCCTGCACTGTGGCAGATAGTGCCTTCTCCCCATCCATGGTGACCTCTTGGCAGGTCCGCCAGAAGTCCAGGAGATGATCCTCATAGAGAGGAGGATCAATGGTGAGGGAGGTGAAGTAGTTTGTCAAAGAAAGGAAACGGCATAGCTTTGAGAAAGCAGGATCTTTCTCAGAGTTCAACAGAGCAACCTGATTGTGTTGCCTGTTAAGTTGCATGGAGAAATCGGGTTGATTTCTGCGATTTTGGTTGGTCATTTGAGTAAACTTCGTCATGAAGGAAGATAAGAACAAAGGCGGTTTGTGGGTGAATTTAGGTTACGAAGAGGTTGCAGATGAAAAGAGAAAAGTGAAAGAGGGGGAAACCGTTGGGTATTTATATGAAATGGATTTGAGACAAAGTTAATGCGAAAGGATAAACTTTGAAATCCAGATGTCGGTCCCACCTCTGAACAAGTGCCCAAAAGTAGTTTTCTTGGAATCGAAAATCTTCCCAAGGTAATTTCGCTTCGGAAGTTTTGATAAAAGCTTCCGAAGCCAATTTTGGCTTCGGAAGATATTTCTAAGAGTTTTGAAAATTTTGCTTTGAAAGAAAAATAATTAAAGTATTTCTCAATTCATAGACATAAGTGCTTTCGGAAGAAAGTTGTTCTTTAATAGCATATAAGTACTTACGATTAAATTTGGCTTCGGAAGATATTGTAAAAATTTCTTCCGAAGGTAAATTGTTGTAAGTAGTTATTTGATATTAAAGACATAATTTTCTTCCGAAGGCAACTTAGTATCTTCCGAAGAGAAATATGTTCAAAATTTTCAAAAATTTAAGGAATATTTTCTAAAAGACTCTTCTTCCAAGATAGTTACGGGCTTATGAAGGTGATAAAATAGACAACCGAGGACACAAATTTTAGAAATAATATTTAATTTAAGTTTAAAAAAAGGCTACTCAAAGTTAATCATCCCAATAGCTGATATGAGATACTTAAATCTCTGCTCATCAAAAGCTTTGGTGAACAGATCAGCATATTGTTCATTTGTGTTAACTTTGACAAGTTTGATTAAACCCTTTTCAAAATTATCTCTAATTAGATTATACCTGATGTTGATATGTTTGGTCCATGAGTGCTGCACAGGATTTTCTGTAATAGAGATAGCATTATTGTTGTCTATGTGGATGGGAGTCTCTTTGAAGTTGAATCCATAGTCTAGCATCTGATTTTGAATCCAAAGCACTTGAGCACAGCAGCTAGCAGCAGTAATGTATTCAGCTTCAGCAATTGATGCAGATACACAGGATTGTTTCTTGCATTGCCATGAGACTATCCTTCCACCAAGAAATTGACATCCCCTGATGTAGATTTTACAGTCATGTTGCAGCCACCATAGTCACTATCTGTATAGGTATACAGATTGAAGTCAGAATTCTTTGGATACCAAAGGCCTAATGATGGAGCACCTTTGAGATATCTCAGAATTCTCTTGACAGCAACCAGGTGTGACATCCTTGGGTTGGCTTGATATCTGGCACAAATGCATGTGGCAAACATGATATCAGGCCTACTGGCTGTGAGGTACATGAGAGACCCAATCATAGCCCTGTAGAGATGCTCATCCACACACTCCCCCTTAAGATCAGGTCCAAGGGAGTGGTTTCTTGCTATGGGTGTCTTTGCAACCTTACAGTCAGTCATGCTGAATCTTGTTAGTATGTCCTGAACATACTTTGACTAACTTATGAAGATGCCATTGTCAACCTGCTTCACTTGAATTCCTAGAAAGAAATTGAGTTCTCCCATGGCACTCATTTCAAATCTATTCTTCATCGGCTTCTCAAAGTCCTTCCAGAGCTTTGGATTAGTTGACCCAAAGATAACTTCATCTACATAAACTTGAACCATTAAGTCATTTCCTGTTCCTTTGATGAAGAGAGTTCTATCTATAGTACCCCTTTAGTATCCATGTTGACATAAGTACGAAGGTAGAGTCTCATACCACTTCCTTGGAGCTTGGTGCAGCCCATAAAGTGCTTTATCAAGCTTGCAGACATAATCAGGATGATCTGGATCTGTAAAGCCAGGTGGTTGTTTGACATATACCTATTCATCAATCACCCCATATAAGAAAGCACACTTGACATCAAATTGGTAGACCTTGAAATTCTTGGATGCAGCAAAAGCTAGGAATATCCTAACAGCTTCAAGTCTTGCTACTGGAGCAAAGACATCAGTGTAGTCAATCCCTTCCTCTTGAGTATATCCTTGAACAACTAGTTTTGCCTTGTTTTTGAGGACAAGTCCTCTATCATCCTTCTTGTTTCTGAACACCCACTTGGTTCCTATGGTAGTCTTCCTTGAAGGAAGAGCACATAGGTTCCAAATCTTTTGCCTTTTGAATTGAAGTAGCTCCTCATGCATAGCTTCAACCCAACTTCCATCTTTTAGAGCCTCCTCAACTTTCTTTGGCTCTACTTGGGATAGGAAACAAGAGTAGAGACAAACATTTTTGTCATGGGTTTGTCCTCTTGTTCTTACCCTTTTTTCAACATCTCTAATGATGTTTGTGGTGAGATGAGACTTGTGGATCCTGATTTGATGGAGCAAAGCAAGTTGATTTGAAAGATCTAAATTTGAAAAATTTTAATCAGGTAGTGATGATTCTCCCACCCATCAGCACACTTATCAAGAGGGACTTGATCCAATAAGTGTGTGACATCATTGATGTTGTCTTCCATGGAGTGATTGTCACCATTAAGAAATTATTAATCACTGTCACCACTACCACTTCCTTCTACATTTGAAGCTCCTTCCTTTAAGTTTTGTGCCTCTGAGCTGGAATTTGAAGGCACCTCAGATGTATTAGCTGTATTTGTCATGGTTGTGCTGATAGGAGCTTCATCTACAAAATTTGTTACCACTGGAGCTGAAGTAGTTTGATTTGAAGGTCTTCTCAGCTCAAATCTTGGGTCAGGATCTTCTATTGATAAGCTACCTGTAGATCCTGAAACATTCTCACAAGACTTGTTAAAACAGTTGGTAACTATATAAAAAGAGAAAAAGAGAGAGAGATAGAAAGAATCATGAAAGAATTAGTTTTGATTTGAAAACTTAATAACTAATTCATCTTTTCTTTAAACATCTATAATTATTTCATTAGATATTTAAAAAAAATTGCACAATAGCATCAAGAATTGTTTTTTTTCTTTAATCTAAGTATAATTTTCCTATATTGCATATGTGTTGCACATAAGTAATATATCAAATTACATATGTGCAGTACATCGTATTATATATATGTAGTATTTGCGTATAAAACTTTTTTTTGAAATAGCAATATTATATACAAATTAAAGAAAAAATTTTATAATTTAATGGTGTAATTTTTTTAAATAAGAATAACGAATGAAAAAGTTATAGACCTTTAAATTAAAAAAACGTTTTCAAATTTTTAATATATAGGGATCAAATGTTAACCCTTGTTTATTGTGTCGATTAACCCAACTAGTGGTTTACAGCATGCCAAATGGCCACTGTAAGTTAGAGTTGCAGTAATAATACTAGGATCCGTAACGAACGTTAAAAAGCTCATAACAATTAACAAGGTCAAGATAACAATCATAACCCGAAAACACGCGAATACGTGTAGTCGCTTTTTTGACAAAACAAATCTTACGACACCTCCAACACATTTAAACACTTAAAACATCTTATTTTTCATTAGCATAAAGATACAAAATATCACACAAAGCCTTGATGGCCATACACATATTTTTTAAAAAGCACTTAACTCGAAAAGCTCATTTTGCATAAAAATAAGAAACATGTAAGAAAGGTATAAAACCATAATATTAAAGTTTTTAGAAGTTTAATATGATTA
The DNA here is from genome assembly GCA_025506415.1 of Flaveria robusta. Lineage (NCBI taxonomy): Eukaryota > Viridiplantae > Streptophyta > Magnoliopsida > Asterales > Asteraceae > Flaveria > Flaveria robusta. Next base: position 11,240,181 of record CM046472.1, read on the forward strand.
AAATAAGTTACAAAACAAGTTTTAATGATTCATAGAGTTATAGTCTAAGTTCTATGAAAACATAAAAGTTAGAAAATTTATATTTTTACATAAAATTTAAAATAAGGATGGGGCGTAAAACTCAGAAAATAGGGTTATTTTAATGGTATATGTTATATTGGATATAATGCGAAGGGAAAGTTTTGACTAAAGAACCCTACAAGCCAAAACCCGAGATTTAACTAGGATTTAAGATGACTAACCGGATTATAATGAAAAGAGTAAATTACAAAAAAATCCTTTATTTATATATCAGCTTTCATGTTTCATCATTTATCTCTGGTAATTACACTGACAGTTCTTATGTAAAAGGTTTATAGCATATTAGATCATTTACACTAACTGATGTTAGATTTTCTCTTAAATGGAGTGTTAAATCACCAAGTTAATTACCCTCTTATTATTTACCCACTCCCATCCTCTTTTCTTCCCATTTCTTTGTTCGCAAGTGAGCAAGTCACCAAAATATTTACTAAACTTGGTTATTATCACTCTAATCAATATATCAATGTTTTCAGAACCGGACCGGACAGTGAACCGGATGTTTTACCGGTCTGATGGTCGGACCGGTTCAACCGGTCGGACCGGATATAAGAACCGGATAAAATTATAATTATTTTTTATAAATATATGTAAAAAATTACTCAAAAATAAAAAATTATATAAAAAACCGGTTCAACAGGTTCGACCGTCGGTTCGACCGTCGGTTCGACCGTCGGTTCGACCGGTCCGGTTTCCGGTTCGACCGCCGGTTCGACCGGTTCAACCGGTCCGACCGCCGGTTCAATGTCAAAACGGTTTTAAGCACCGAACCGGACCGGTTTAGAGTCCGGTTCCCGGTCCAACCGGTCAGACCGGCCGGTCCGGTCCGGTTTTCATAACATTGCAATATATGATTACTAGTTTAAAACTCTCAAAGAGGTTTTAACTTTTACTCAACTCAACGGTACTACGACTTCATTGTGTCCATTCTATCCCCACCCTCAATCCCCATCTACTCATTTCACCACTACCACAATCTCTAAACCCTACATCTATCATTGTCTCTGTTGTAGTGCTCGTCACCGAAGTATGTGCAACAAAAAAATATCAATAACACAAGCAAACTTATATGAGATAAAAGAGTGTGAAGCGGGGTTCTACCCTAACTAAATCACCATCTCCCAATTTTAAGTCGGTAAACTAGAACTCATTCATTCGAACAAAACTTAATTGTAGATTTTTTTGTACAAATAATTACATTTTATCGTTGTTAAAATATTTACAGTTTTTGAGCTAGGAACATATGAAATATGGTGTTTAACTAAACGTAAAAGAAGATCATATAAAGTTATATTAATTAATTTCTATTTGATATTAATTGTAACATGCTAAACTAGATGGGAGATGTAGATAATGATTGATGAGATGGGGCACGGGTTATAAATTTGTTTGTTTTTCAAATTCAATGATAGAATTGTCATGATTTTTTAACATCAGTTAGTGTAAAGTTCCAAATGTGTTACAAACTTTTTACATAAAGTATGTCTGACGTAATTATAAAGTTCCAAATGTTTTACAAACTTTTTACATAAAGTATATCTGACGTAATTATTAAAGATAAATGATGAAACTTGCAAGTTGATATATTAAAGGATGTATTTTTTTAGTCTAACAAAAATTATATAAATATATGAAATTTAATCAACTTTAAGAGTTTAGTAGCATAATATGATAATAAATGACAAAAATCAAATTTCATTTTTAGAGTTGATTTGCACGTTAAAAGAAAATATGAACACGAAATAGGCTAAAAAAAAAAAAAAACTTTTGAAAAATGAGTTTTACAACCAAATTAAATGAATCCACTAAACCTAATAGTTTAATGTAACATAATAAAGTAATCCGGGAGTAAAAATATGCAAAAAGACCTCCCAAACACAAAAACATGTTAAAAACGAAACCGCAAACGCTAAAAACGTAAAACTGACAAAAACAACTAAAAAAACATTTTATTTTAATTTATTACTTTTTATGACTAAAATAAGTTAAAAACCAAATTTGAGAATTTTTATAATTTTCCTCTATTTATTATAAAAGTTATAGTTATTAAAAATATGTAATTTACAAACACATAAAGTAAATTATAAAAAATCTAAAAATATAAAATTTACTAATTGTACTAAGATATGATCCATAATCATATTCCATTAATTAAATTCAGTAAAATAATTTTTTTTTAATTTATTTTACATAAGGCATCCAAAACGCAATTCAATATGTCCTTAAAATACAAAAATTATGACAACTTCGGTTTTTAGGCATAGAGATTTATTTTACAAACCAAAATGGGCCACACAATTACACCAAGCCTTGTCTTGAGAGCCCATGAAATGGGCCTAACAACATTGGGCTTAGGCTCACATATATACACACACCCAAATGGGCTTTGGCCCACCAAACTCTAATTAGGCCATTGGGCAACAAAACTTAATGGGCTTTGACCCACATAACGATTACGAGCCAATGGGCTATCAAATGATTATAAAGTATGATGAAATGACCAAATGGGCCTCGGGCCCGATACCTTAGATTAGGGGTGTGCAAGAAACCAAAATAATCGATCCGTAACCAAAATAACCAGCGCAACCGAACCGAAAAAACCAAAACCGCTAAGAAACCGAGGTTTGGTTTGATGACTGATGTTATTAAATCTAGATAGATAATAATATCCTACTTTATTCTAATACACCTCATGATAATACAAAACTATTTATAATACTTATATAATTATATTAATATGTATGTACACTACCATCCATGCATACACATATACATACCGCATACATACACATATATATACATATAGGACATACATACATATTACACATATACATACATGCATCATGGCATAAACAAATATACATATATCAAACAAGACACACACCTAAGCATATATGCATGCACATGTACGCATACATGTATATATATTGTAACACACACACACACACACACACTATATAATACATACATACGTACGACACACATGTATACATATACACTTATATTTTTCTAGTACCTTGTATTAAACTTATTAAAAATAAAATTAAAACCTAAAAACCTAACCACTAAACCACCACCCACCCTATTCACCAATCCTTGCACTTGCATGGCTTGGAAGACCTTAAATCTTACCAATATCCATGATTTGAACACAATCCACTCAACTATCTTATCAAATCTTGAGAAATCCAAGATCCACACTCTCTCTTTCTCCCTATCTCCGCCGCAACCATCACCCCTACCTCCACACTTCATCATTTTCCATTTTAACTCCATCCACTCTATTTCATCCTTCTCTTATTTGAACTCCACAACAATCAAGATTTCAGGCCATCTTGGTAAATTTATTCGACCCAAGCACAAGCACCATCAACCTTACAAAGTCAAGTTAATCATACAACACACACTTGTACACCATCAAGTATTTCTTCCTACACTTAAACCTGGTCTAATCTTCCCTTTTGAACAGCATTCTCTTTCCATATCAAGCCCTCACTTCAGCTCTTGAGCTCCACTTGAGCAACCGTTGCATCAAGGTAACCCGTTGAAACCCAAAAACACGCGAAACATCACGTATCGTCATGATGGTGATACAAAAAACCCCATGACACCCCAACATATTATGAACCTATAAAACACTTAATTTTTCTGTAATTGAATAATACAAAAGCTTTCTTATAACCATCCTTGGTCACAAACCTGGTTTTAGTAAAACTATTTAACCTAAAAAACTCGTTTTTCACAAAATGTAAAAGTATATGGTCCAAAATCATAAAGTATGATTTAAATATTTTTAGATGCTAAAATTATCTAACTAAAGCTAAAAATAAAATTTCATAACTTATGGAGTAGTCATTTGCATTTTATAAATAAGAGTAAATTACATTGATGGTCCAGTGGTTTTTTTTTTTAATTTTGGAATTGGTCCGTGAGACCTTTTTTTTATGAATTTGGTCCCTAAATGCAAACTTTGCTTACATATTTGGTCCCTGATTTTAACTCTAGTTAATATATTACCGTTAAAAAGGTTAGATGAGGTGTAACTAAGGACTTTTTGGTCATTTTGCATCTGCCCCCATCCTCTTTAATAAAGCGGCCCTCAATCCTTCATTTTAAAGCCCTAGAAATCCCACAAGTTCAAAGCTTCGATCGGAGTACTGGAAGAAAGAACCAAAGATGGTGATTTATTCATGCGGCTACCCAACATCAATTGTTACGTCTTGGATGACAAGAAATTCGGGTCGGCACTTCTATTGTTGTGCTAGAAGGGGGAAAATTGTGGTTTTGTTGGATGGATTGACCCACCAATGTGTGCAAGAGCTGCGCAAATCATCCCTAGATTGTTGAGGTCTATCGAGAGTTACAAAGAAAAGGCAAGCCCAAGTGAAATTGATAAGAGAAGATTGAAGTATATGCTAGGAATTAGTTGGTTCCTATTCATTTTTTTTAAGTGAAAGAATGCAATCATGAAATCAATAGTTTAAGTAACTGGGATTTGGTATGTTTAATGGTTATCAAAAGTTCAATGTTTTGCATTTGGTATGTTAACTTGGTATGTTCAAATGGTATGTTTAATGGTTATCAAAAGTTCAGGAAATTAGTAGTTTAGTATGCTCAAATGGTCCATAAGAGTTGTTAACTTGGTATGAGTTGGTATGATAAAATGGTATGTTCAAATGGTCAATAAAACAGTTGAATATGATGCATATGGAAGTTGTCCATAAAACCAAATCCATGAGCAAGTTGAATCTAATGGAAGTTGTCCATATAAGCAAATCCCACAGCAAGTTGTCCATATAAGCAATCCAACAACAAGTTGTCCATTAAAGCATATGAGTCAAGTTGAATCTGATGGGAAATGTATATAAAACAAATAGACCATAAATGCAAAAATATATTGCTATCCATTAAAAACTAAAAGCATATAAATGCAAATGTATTGCTGTCCATAAGTTAAATTGCACAATATATATCAGTTGCATATGTAAATTAACCATAACAAGCGGTTGTCCAAATAGCCCATATGTACATTATCCATAACAAATCCATGTATAAATCATATGTATGAGTTAATAAAAGGCTGCTATCAAAATATAAAATCAAAGGTTCCAACAAGTAGCATTAAAACATAAAACCAAATCCATAATATTTTCGAAAAAGTGACCAAAACAAAAGCATAACAGCTCATACAAAAGTAGCATTTAAACAGAAAATCAAATCCATATTAGTTTTCAAAAAATGGCCAAAACACCCAATCAATTACTTAGTAATAGGTTGCTTCCCCTTTTGCTCTTGAATTCCCATGAGAAGACACCCCTTTTGTACGAACTGCTTCTTGACCTTTGCATGTTTTTTTTATTATGCCCTGGTTTGTTACATTTAGAACAAGTGATAGGCTTTCCTTGCTTGGTAATCTTACCATTACGTTCAATTTCATCAACTGTTTTGTTCCTTTTCTTTTTTGGTCTTCCAATTGGAGTGTGATGCTTAGGTGGAGTTAAAATTGTTGGACAAGAAGATTTAGGCCATAGATGTCTGCCATTGATTGGATCAACTTTCTTCATATACACCTTTTTCCATGTATCTAACCAATAGACTGGATCAACCCAAGATTCTAGAATCCCAACTGATATTCCATTAGCAGTCATGTTGTACATACATGCCAGTACATGTTTACATGGGATTCCGGTTAATTCTCATTAATACTTTTGTAGACCATTCCAAGTCACTTTACATTTCGAAGCCTCCGATTTGATTTGATTGAAAAGTTTAGTGGTTGTAGGTGAAAGAGGTCCTTCACTCGTATCAATAACCTTCTGTACATTCATAATCTTCCTCATAATATACTCCCTTATGTACTCCAAAAAAGTTATAATTGGTTTGTATCTTTCTTGTATATGTTTCTTGTTAAATACCTCACACATGTTGTTCAACAAAACATCACTTTTGCATATACCTGTTTTCATAGTATATTATAATTTTTTTTTACTTTAGGCCATAAGTAAATTAAAGAATTAAAAGAAAAGAAGCATAACTAACCATTAAAATGAGTCCTAGACCAGTGTCTTGAAGGGATCTTAATTAGCCAATCATATGCACCTTGACTGATCTTCCCTAACTCCTCCATAACTTTTTGAAACTATGGGATAGTTGTTGCAGTTGTAGCTCTCCACAAGAAATCTTTGTACAATTCCCCCTTCCAATTTTTTTTCATGTTTTTATGGATGTGTTTTAAACAAAATCTATGCTCAGCACAAGGAAATATCTTTGCCAAAGCAGGTATTGTGCCCTAGTTTTAAAGACGAAGAATACTTAGGTTCTAATCAAGTTATACATGTAATATATAAGAAAAAAATACAAACCTTTTGTCTATCACTTACAAAAGTAAATTTTGAATTTAAAGTCAACCTCAGATCTTCATCCAAACCTTCCAAGAACCATGTCCAGGAAGAAGTGTTTTCAGCTTCAACAATCGCATATGCAACTGGATATATACTATTGTTAGCATCAATACCCACAGCTGTTAATATTTGACCAGGTCATGGCCCCTTCATGAAAGACCCATCCAACCCTAATATTCGTATCATACGTGATTCAAATCTTTTTTCAAAGGACCTAGGCAGATGTAAATCCTTCTAAACATCCTTGTATCACTAGCCGGATCACAACATGGTTCCACCTCAATCTTTACCGTGGTGTCTACGTTGGTTCTCTGTAACTCCAAACAATAGTCCCTTAATAGTGCATACTACTTTGTGTAATCTCCCTGGATCTTTTTAGCTGCCATAACCTTTGCCCTAAGTATTTTCATCTCAGAGACATGAACCTCATACTTGTGGTGCAGTTGTTCTTGAAGTGCTTTAACTGGTATATCAGGGTTGGGTTGTATTATTTCTTGTACATCTTTAGAGAGGTAAGTAGTTGTATCAGAACATTCTGTAAGTAACTTTCTTACCATGATAAGAAAGTTACTGTTCCCAAGAAATTTACTGTTACCTTAACAGTAAATCTCTGAGCCTATAAATACAATGTATAGGCTCATACTTTTGGATAAGGCTTAATACCTAACAATACAATCAATCAATCACAATCAAACCCTAGCAGCTGCAACATCATTTACACCAAAATCATCAAAGAATCATAGCAATCATAGCAATCATTATCATTAGCAATCATTATTTGTTCATTTATAATCATTAATATGTATTTTTAATGAAATACTTTTGAACCAAATCTTATTTGTTCATGAATAGCAGTTAATTGGTCTGTTCTTCATTATTACTTATTAGTGCATTTGTTATTTTGTATTCAATCAATCAAACAACGAATAGTGATAATTCCGCGATCATTATTCGAATTCAATCTAACCTGATAATTCCTGATTGCGATCCTTGGATTCACAGCTCCTTCCACATCAACCTCCAGCTTCACAATGTTTCCCAACTGCAAAGGAGTCTTTTTCTTCTTTCTTTTCTCTCTTTTGGCATTGATTCGGTCATAGGCCATCTTCAGGATCTTGATGCATTTAAGGAAGAAGAGCATACCAGCCTCTCCAAGTTTGTTGTTGATTTCCCTGAAGTGCCTGGTGTAGATGTAGTGAATGTAGGATTCATCAAGTAATCTCACTTCATATCCACTGAATAATCGAATTTCAGCACCCTCCTTTCCTCCCCATCTTCTTTCAATCACCAACTCATAAGTCTTCTCATCATAGAAAACATTAGAGATTCGCTTTGAGGTGTGAGTACCTGCTACCATTTTCCTTTTTAGGGACTATGTAGGCTTCACCTTCAACTCAGGGAGCACTACATCTTCAGCCTCTTTTGTCTTCTTCTTCTCTAGAGGGTTTTGAAAAGATCTGTCTTTCCTCATACAAATGGTTTTCAATGATTTGAAGTTGTCAGTCCTTTTAAACATCTTCAGAATATCTTCAAACTCATACCCTCTGAACATAGCTTTATGGTTGATCAATTCCAGATTAGCTAGTTCCTTCAAGTCACGTATCTACAGGGAGTTCACCAGAGCAGAGTACTCTATAAAGAACTGAACCAACCCTGAGATTCTTTTGATCATAAACATATTCCAATCACTATCATACTTCCAGGTAATAATTTTCACATCTACTTTGCCCTGGGGAGTAGATACACCTTTAATCATCTCTGTAGTGGGGAGCCCTTCTTGTAGCTTCGTATGAGAAGGCTCAGCAAACCACTCAGGATTTCTATGAAGTATGGGTGCCAAAGAATCATGATCTTCATGGGTGAGTTGGATGTCTTGGGCTGAGACCCTAGATCTTGGTTTCTTGCTCACTATCTCTTCTTCAAGCTTCTTTAATCTTTCTTTCTTTTCATTGATTAATCTCAGCATTACAACCCTTAATGAGTTTGTTTTCATATTACCAAGCTTTCTCTTTATGTAGCCTTGCTCAGAGAGATACTCCTTCATCTCCCTATCAGTCATGTTATAGGGATCCGGATATAGTGATTGAGGAGCCTCAGTCTTTTTGGATTTTGAGATTGTGGGAGATACAGGTGACTTGGCTGTTTATGCCTCTTCATACTCAGTCACAAAAGTAGGATCCAACAACTTGTTCAGTTTTTCTTCCTCTTTAACCATTCCCTCATAGGTCATCCCAAACACTTCATCGGCATCATAACCATGATTGATCAGAAACATTGCTTTTACCATCAGATCATCGGTTTGAGCTTTCTCAACCATCTCTTGTACTGAAGTTTCAGCCTTCACAGGAGTTTCTTTTGCTATTGGTTCATCAACCACATAGCCTCCTTCAATTTCTCCTTCCTCCAGGTCTATAAACTCAGCCCTTTTCTTTAATTGTTCCTCAACCTTTTCATGTTCTTCAAGAAATTCAGCAATGGCTGCTAGGCTTCGAGGATCATCTTTTTACTTCTTTTTGATAGGTTCTTCTTCCTCAATGGGTCTTTTGCCTTTAGCTTTTTCAGATAGATACTTTCTCTTTCGGGTATATGTTTGCATACTAGAACCAGAAGAGAATTCTGCAATTTCAGCTTCTTTACTTTCTATTTCAGTAGCTTTGTTTTCAGATTTAGCTTGTTCTCTTTCTTTGTTCTTTGCAACTGTTTTTTCTTGTTTCTGTTGTTCTTCACAAAGTCTTCTGATAACTTCCTTTTGTTCATCAAACAAAGTGATAGCTGGTACAATCTGCAATCTCAACTTCTTTTCCAAAGGCACAGGAGATTGTGCGGTCACCACTATGGGTTCAGTAGTTTGTTGTTGATCTTTCATGAAATCCTAGAATTCATCATCAATTATGAATTCCTCTGATGAGTAGATATCTAGTTCTTTAATCATGTCTCTGAATTCTGATTCTTCATCTTGGGATTCTTCAGATTGTTTGCTTGTGTACATCACCATAGCTAAGCTTTGTTCTTTATGTTTAGTTCCACTGGATTCAGCCTCTTTCACAGACTCAGTGGTTTTCATCTTCTTAGCTGGTGGAGAGCCATCATCACTCTCTCCAGAAGAACTATCACCTTCCACATCCTTATCACTATCATTTTTCTTCTCCCCATCATCTTTATCATCCTTATCTTCTTTTTCTTTCTCCAATTCTTGTTTAATCATGATCAGTAGCTCCAACTCAAAAACTCTCTTGTTCAAAGTTTCTATCTGTTTTTGCAGATCAATGATTATATCGGTTTGTTGCTCCAACAGGCCTTCTTGTTCTTCCATAGCTATAGATTGGATGGTCAAGGAGTCTACATGTCCACTGACTTCATCCCTTGAATGTTGAAGAGCGGCCTTTAATTCCTTGATCTCATTGTCTTTTTCTTTCTTTTCTGCTTCATATTTCTCCTTGAGTTCTTTAATTTGCTTCTCTTTTTCATCTAACTCCTGAAGTCTGTCTTTGATAATACTAGATCTTCTATCCAGAAGTTTTTCCATTCTTGCTACCTTCTGTAATAGTTCTGAGATCATTTCATCCTTTACATCAGGAGATGATTTGGAATCCTCTAAAGAGCTGGTAGATTCACCAAACTCAACAGGTTCTGTAGTAATAGGAGGTGATGAACAGGGGAAATATGTGGTGAGATAATGGGAGATCTGTGAGGTGATGAAATGGGTGATATGTGTGGTGATGGAATGGGTTTTGGCATAAAAGGTGATGCAATCTCAGCTTCTTGAACAGAAGGCCTAGTGTGAAGATCACCACCTACATCCACATGTGGTGACACTGGCCTTTGTCCTTCTTCAGCTATTCCAGCATGCTCATCAACATTGTGTTGATCAGGAGCAGCTTGTTGTTCTTCTTCTTGATCTTGCCCATCAACAGGAGCTTCTTCCTCTTGGTTAATCTGCTGTAACATCCAAGGTAGCAGAGGAAAGAAAGTTCCACTGTAGAAGTTCCTTGGATCTCTCTTTTTGATGTACTTGTAGGACTTTGCATTATAGTGAGGAATGTCCATCACTGGTCCGTCAGGCACAATCTGAGGAAATGCCTCATTAATCAGACATTGCAGAAACCTTGGATACATCAGAAACATATGCATCCTCCCCTCTTGAATGTTGGATACCAGGCCATTGAACACATAAGCTGACATATTGAATGGCCTGTTTGTGCATAAAGCACAAATAGCAGATGAAGTAGTCACTGGGATATCATTCCATCCTGTCTTCCTCTTTGATAAACAATGTTGGAATATATGAATGAGGAACCTCCATTGTAAATCAACCAGTCCTTTAACTATTTGTTTGCCTTCATAACCTCCTTCATACCCAATGTTGGCAAAGAAAGTCATGATCTCATCATCTTCAAGTTCCATAGGTGAGTTTGCATCATTATCGAACTGTAGACATTGTCTCACAGTCTGTTCAGTGATGGATAATGAATGATCATCAGTGCTTCTTCCAGTCAAGGTTCTAACACCATCCACTTCAGCAACTACAGCTGTGCTCCAGAAAGACCTTATGAAATTTTCATAAATGACAGGTCTAACAGTGATGGCATGAGCAACTCTGGTGGTAGAAATGAATCTGATCATATCTCTAAGTCCTTCAGCCTCTGGTACATCAGGCTCAAGATAACCACTAACATTGTGGAGCTTGCTCCACGTAAGATTAGCCATTGTACCCTGCAGAAGAGGCACATGAATTAGAACATTTAACAATGAATGTCAGATTGCAAAGTTGAAATCAAGTGAATTTTCTCAGTTTGACTTTGGTTGGTCAAAATTAAGGATTCATAGGTACTGTTCCATTAGACCTAGCTTGATTTTGGTAATCAACGTTGTCGATTCTTTTTGATTTTAACATCTTTTAACACTTAAATTAAGTTTTGATTTCAACATTGTCGATTCTTTTTGTACCCTGTTCATGCGATGAACCGAGGTTTTTGCAAATCACTTGTTTGTTGTTATATTCATAACCATGAGGTTCATTGTACTCGAAAATGATGATCAATTCTTAGTTTGAGTTTAATTTTGATGATTCTTAGTTAACCTAGGGTTCTAAGTTCATCAAACGTCTGACGGTTTAGGTCATGAGGTTTTCAAATAAGCACCTTATTTCGATACTACTGTAGTTAAGAATTGAAATCGAGGAGAAATTGTGATGTATGAACTTAGGAATCACAGGTATATGATGATGGTGAAGACGGTGATGATGGATGAAGAACAGTAGGAAACGCTCGTCGCACTTTTAAGTCTCTCAAATTTGAAAAGTATTAAATGACCTTTTGAACTCTGTTTAAATAGTCAAATTAATCGCTTTAGTAAACTTAACAAGATTTAAAACAAATGCAGTGGAGCACTGTAGAAAATGCGTAAGAGGGAAAGGTCATCAGCATTTGTTCACTGTAACAAATGCGGAAGTGCAAAGACATTATCACCATTTGTGCACTGTAGCAAATGCAGTTGACAAAACTTCAACATCACTTCATCATTTACTACTGTAGCAAATGCGCAAGAACAAAGTTTGTCAGCATTTGTGGCACTGTAGCAAATGCGCAAGAACTAAGTTTGTCAGCATTTGTGACACTGTAGCAAATGCGATAGAACAATTTTCCTTTTACAACATTTTCTTCAACAAATGCGAATGAACACTTAAGTAGTTCGCATTTCTTGATCTACAACCATCATGACAGAAGAGTGCAAGCACACTTTATTTAATTTATGATACAAATACATAAACTTTCAGTATTGATGTCAACCATATTTAGGAAATGTGGCAGAACAAAAGTTAACCACATAAAGAAATACGGTTGAACAACATTGTCCGCATAAGTTTTCAACACTTCAAAATTTGTGCATTTTTGTTTGAAGCAAATGTAGTAGACTTAACTTGTCCGCATTAGTTTCATTGGTTTGTCAACGAATTAAGCCAGTTACCCGCATTGGTTATACGCCAGGGTTACCTTCACCCGCATTAACCAATGCACTTACCCGTATTAATTTTTGAACTTAATCAAAATTAATGTTTCTGCAGAGTGAACTCTTTTCTGTTTTTTTGCTGATTCATTGACTGTTATGAGGAACTGTCTTTGCTTTTGACTTGAATCTTTTGAAGTTTTGACTGTTGATGGGATTGTCAATTTTTGCTTGGATTGACTTATATATCAGATGTGATACAAGTTTCATAGTGTTTGACTGATCTTGGACTTTTATGCTTTCAGATATCTGCATAGACTGAGATACTATAGTATAACTTCTGCACCAACACAGTCAATTCTTTTTTAATTTTGTAATGATATTGTAAAAAAAAGGAAATACCTGTACAAGCTAATCAAAATTTTAAATTACTCCCCCTAAAGTTTATATCCATATGGGATAGAAACTTTAAGGATTTAAAACTTTTGAAAATGAAATATTTTTGTAATGATTTTGTTTTCTTTTCTGTTCATGAAGTGGAAGTATACTTTTCTTGGGATCATATCAATCTTACATTACACAAGTGCAAGCTTTTGTTAGTAAAATAGACATAGTTATGAGCTTATTGATTAAAGGTATGTTTGTCCTCTTAAACTCATGCTTGGTTAATATTGTGATGCATGTGATATTTATCATGTTTTTTATTAATTTGAGCATTCAACATGTACCCCACACTCAAAAGCATGGCATGATCAACCACCCGCATGACATGCACTGTAGAACTTTTTCACAACTTACATGACGAGGTCATTTACAGTAGGAGATCCTATTTTCACTGATCCTCATTGGGATTCTTTTACTTTGATCCTTTTATTAATTTGATCCACATTGGGATTCTTTTTCACTACACTTTGGAAGGTGATCCATGATGGGATTCTTTCTATTCATTCACAAGGAATGTAATATTTTGTTAATTCATCCAGGGTGGATGTGTTCCACATTGGAAATCTTTTGGATCATGACATCAGCACTATGTGCTTGTTTCTCTAGATCTTTACTCAGCAAAACAAAGAAGAAACTGATGTAGGTGAAAGAGATTCATACGGCATCATTACCTTGTGTGTTTAGGTTACTACACACACATACACTTGGATAAGCCAATACGTATCAATACTCTGAGATGAGTGCTTCACAGTTGAATATGGGTTTTAGTTCATCACATCATGTATCTTCTTTTCCAAGTTGAGCCTACCCGCACATAAGATAAGTCATGTCAGTCTTTTGAAATTTTGAGATAATCACAGTGAATGATATAACGACTGTAATTATATCATTTCCCATTTGAAGTATATATCATATTCTTCAACAAAATGACTTCTTTTTGTGATTTTCTATAACTTTTTAATTGTTTTTGATGTTTTGGGTTTTTATTATTCAAAGTTAATCATGCCAATTAATTGAACTAGGAATTCAAACCGATTAGGTTCAAATGCCTTGGTAAATAAATCAGCCAATTGATTATCAGTGTGAACTTGAATCAATTTGATTAACCCTTTTCAGCACAATCTCTCAAAAAGTGATATCTGATTTCAATATGTTTTGTTTTTGAGTGCTGAACAGGATTATTTATGATAAACATTGCTGTTGTGTTGTTAATATGAATTGGAGTGTGCAAGAAGTTAAAACCATAATCAAGCATCTGGTTTTGAATCCAGAGAACTTGAAAGCAACAGGCTGATGCTACTATATACTCAGCTTCTGCTGTTGAAACAAACACATTTGTCTACTTCTTGCACTACCAGGAGACCAGTCTGGGACCAAGAAATTGACAACCGCCAGAAGTGGATTTCCTATTGAAGTTGCATCCCCCGTAGTCACTGTCGGTGTAGGCATAGAGATTGAAGTCTCCTTCCTTTGGATACCATAATCCGAGAGCAGGTTTACCCTTAAGATATCTGAATATCTTCTTGACAACATTAACGTGAGATTCCTTGGGATCAGCTTGATATCAGGCACACACACAACACCAAACATAATGTCATGCCTACTAGCTGTTAGATACATAAGTGAACCTATCATAGATCGATAGTGAGTCTGATCCACTAATTTTCCTTCAGGGTCTGGACCGATCTTCAATTAAGTATCAATAGGAGTTCTGATGGACTAACAATCAGCAAAGTGGAATTTCTTTAACATTGTTTCCACGTATTTTGATTGATTGATGAAGATTCCATCTGTTGTTTGTTGGCCTTGCACTCCTAAGAAGAATGTGAGTTCCCCCATAGCACTCATTTGGAATTTAGAATGCATAAGGTCTTCAAAATCCTTCCAGAGAAGCTTGTTTGTAGAGCCAAAAATGATATCATCCTCATAAATCTGGACCAGCAACATGTCTTTTCCTTTTTTTTTCTGAAGAGAGTCTGATCAATCTTTCCTCTTTCATACCCGTGTTCAAACAGAAACGATGATAGAGTCTCATACCACTTCCGTGGGGCTTGATGAAGACCATACAAGGCTTTGTCCAGCTTGTACACCCTGTGTGGGAAATCTGGGTCTTCAAAGCCTGGTGGTTGACTCACGTAGACTTCTTCAGCAATCTTTCCATACAAAAAAGCACACTTTACATCCATTTGATAAACAGTGAGTTTCATGGATGCTGAGTATGCAAGAAAGAGTCTTATGGCTTCTAATCGGGCAACAGGAGCAAACACTTCATCATAATCAATTCCTTCTTCTTGTGTATATTCCTGTGCCACCAATCTTGCTTTATTTCTGATGACAATTCCCCGGTCATCAGTTTTGTTTCTATATAGCCACCTCGTACCGATAGGGTATTGTCCTTCGGGAAGATCTACCAGTTGCCATACTTCTTGTTTCTTGAATTGTAGCAACTCTTCCTGCATTGCCTCAATCCAGCTATTGTCTTGAAGAGCCTCTTTAATATTTTTGGGTACTGTTTGACACAGAAAGCAAGAAAACAAATAGATGTTTGCAATGCTTGACTTGCTTCTAGTCACCCGTTCATTAAGTTCACCAATGATGCTTTCCACCGGATGATTCTTGTGTATTCTGGTGGTTGGTATTGAGTCACCAGCAATGGATACATCAAGATTGGAGACATTCAGATCATCTTGGTGAGAGGCACCTTTATCTTGTGATGTAGGAGAGTTGCGAAAGTAATCAAAGTCTTTTCCAGTTCCTGCTTCAACATCAGCAACACTTTGATGACTTTCATCATTTGAAGTTCTCTCAGTTTCAACCGGTAGTGTAGCTGGATCTTGGTTTCTTACTTCAGTCAATGGTTCTTCTGAAGGTGATGGAAGTGTACTAGGACCAACTTCAGTTGAAACACTCTCATTTTGAGATGATTGTCTGACAGGATCAGCTTGTAGTGGGACATCTTCATTCAATTGCTCAGTAGAAGTAGGAGGAATCATCAGAAAATCATTTCTTCTTTTTGCGGATGCAGAGGATTCAGCTGATTTTAGGTTTCCTGCAACAGACAAGTGGAATTTATCAAATGATCTTGTAAAGGAGTCAATATCTATTGATGTGGGAAAAGAATGCTCATTGAATTGAACATTGGTTGATTCATCAATAATGTTTAATCGAGGATTAAACACTCCATAAGCCTTTGAGACAGAGGAATATCCTACAAAAAATCCTTCGTCAGACTTTGGAGAAAACTTTCCCAAATGGTCTCGGGTGTTTAATATTGATACAGAACTACCAAATGACTTAAAAAATCCAATGAATGGTTTTCTGTGAAAGAGAAGTTCATATGGAGTCTTGTTGCTTTCTTTTACAATCAAAGTTCTGTTTTGTACAAAGCACAATGTGTTAACTGCTTCTGCCCAAAAGGTAATTAGCAGTTTAGCATCGGCTAGCATAGTTCGTGCTGCTTCAATTAGTGTTCTATTTCGCCTTTCAGCTACCCCATTTTGTTGAGGAGTTCTAGCTGCACTGAATTGATGAGCAATGCCTTTGGTTGCACAAAAAGAACTCATATCTTCATTTTTAAATTCAGTCCCATTATCACTTCTAATTGATTTGACTTTATGATCAATTTGATTTTCAATTTTAGTGATGAAATCTTTTATTAATTGGGACGCTTCGTTTTTATGAAGTAAGAAAAAGACCAATGTAAATCTGGAAGAGTCATCTATGATCACTAAACAATATTGTTTCTTTCCAATGCTCATAACATGAGTTGGTCCGAAAAGATCCATATGAAGTAACTTCAGTGGAGAATTGTTTGTGTTCACAAGTTTTGGCTTGTGAGAAGATTTATGTTGTTTCCCTTTGAGACACGCTGAACAGTGGTCGACAAAGTGAAATTCTTTTTGAGGTAAACCAATTACATGGTTTTCCTTGACCAATCTATTCATGTTTTTGAAATTTGTGTGTCCCAAACGTCTATGCCAAAGCTGTGACTCATCAAAAGATGCTTTTGACAGAAGACATGTTTTTTTTTTTGGTAGAGCAGAATTGAGGTTTAAGACATATGTATTATTCTTCCTCGGGGTCTTCAAGATAACCCATTATTCAGGAATTTGAAATCCTGGTTTCAGAATGTAACAATGAGTAACAATGAAGTGAGTAGAATATTTCTTATCGCAGATCTGAGACACGCTAAGCAGATTGAAGTTCAATTGTTCACAGTAGTTCACTCTATCAAAACTCAACATCCTATTTGTCACAGATCCTTCACCAGTGATTCTGCCACCTTGTGAATCTCCACCAAATGCCACAGTAGTTCCTTGAATATGCTTGAAATCATGAAGGAGGGAACTGTCTCCAGTCATGTGTCGGGAGAACCCACTGTCCACATACCATAGGCTATTGGACCTGTATGGACGACCCTTCAAGCATAAAAATAAATAATTAGAATGTGGTATCCAAGCCATGATGGTCTTGGGTTTCCCGTTCTTATCCATGACAGTAACTTCTTGATATTTTCCTCTAAATTGTGACTTAGAGGATGAAGTTTTGTTTGATTTTTCATATCTTGCTGATTTCATCTCATCAACTTCATCTGAAGAGTCAGAAGAGTATTCAAACCTTTGGTCCCTATTTCTTTTAAGAAATTGGACACGTTTTTGATTGTCAAACTTCATTTTTGATTTATGAAAATCATGAGTTTGTTTGATGTTGTGGTTTATATTTCTTTGAACATTCTTTAACTCTTTCTGATTATCTAAGTCATCATCAAAATTTGAAATCCTGGATTGTTTATTATAAAAATGACTTCTGATTTTAGGTTTCACAGGTGAAATTGGTGAGATGGGCTTATTTTGTGGAATTCTCAAGCCTTTTTGTTTGAAGAAACAATCTGATGTATTGTGATTGGTCATATCACAGATAGAACAATATTTGTTGAAGTAGCAATTTTTTGTAGAATGATTGTTCATGTAACAGATTGAGCAGTATTGATTAAAATAGCACTCCTCTGTTCTGTGATTTGACATTTCACAAATGTCACAATACATGAGTTTGTCTTTTGTGGTTAATCTTGATGCCTCAGTAGATGTACCAGCTTTTAACTGAGCATCACTCTTTGATTTCGAAGAGGAAGCAATATCAGCCTTGTTAGCAGTTTGTTTCTCAATACTACTGTTTTTTACTCTTTTTGGTTGATGTTGTTTCCTTAATCCTTTTCTATCCTCCTTTTCTTGTTGGTTTACATGATCTTTATTGAAGATGTCAAAACCAACTCCTTGTTTAAATTTTATTGATGGTGAATCTGTTTTACTTTTGGTCATTTGAATCAGAGGGTTTTTCCTTTGCTTTTCAGTGAAACTTTGTCTGATATGGTTGAATTCTTTAGAGATTTGTTCTCACAATCAGATCTGCTTTCAGCAGATGGTTTCACAGTCGCATCAGTTTTTTTCTTTTCTTTGAAAATTGCAGGTATGAATTTCACAAATGGCACTATGGCTTTGACTGGGCTTCTTGGTTTAATGACATTCACTGACTTGTCTGAACACTTTTTGATTTTAATTGGATAACCTAACTTGATTTTCTCCTGATTTGTTTCAATATAAACACTTGGTTTGTTTTGAGGATTTGTAATTTGTGATACTACTGAGTTAGTTTCAATAGTTTTAGGTTCATTTTGCTCAGTAAGAGTGATTGACTCAGGCATGATAGTGTAATTATCATTGTATGGTGGGGGACATGAATTGTATCCAATCCCAGTCATATCCTTAGGATCCTTTTGTGAATCAAGCATCTCTTGCAGCTTGACTGAAGACAGTTGAAACTTTTCAAGTTTCACTTCAGTGGCTGATTGCTCAGCTTTGGATTGAGTCAACATTTCAGTTAACTTTTCGTTTTCAGCTGCAAGAGTATACTTTTCTCCGTGTAGTTTTTCAATATCAGAGATGAGTGATTTGATTTTAATTTCAAAGCTTTTCAGTTCTCTTTTAAGCATCTCTGATTTTACCTTTTCTTCTTTAATCTTAGCAGCTAATTTGTGATTGTGCTCACGATATCCCTGCAGTTCAGCAATGCATTTATCACTACAAAGATTAGATTTTACCTCGGATGGCATAGGAGTTGGGCCATCATTTATGTGAGCCATAAGAGCATGATAAAATTAAGGCTTCACTTCCTCAGCATACAGGCTCCAATCACATAATCCATCTTGTCTGATGACAAGAGCATTAGAAGTAGGTTGGCTGCTTCCATGGGCTTGATTGGTCAGTTGTGGCTGACTTTGGTATGGTTGTTGATGTTGGCTTTGATGATGATATTGATGTTGATTGTTGGATTGAAAGCTTGAGCTCGATTGTGATGATTATTGGCCCTGAGAACTCCTCTGAAAGCTGTTGTTGTTTCTTCTTGGAGCATTGCATTCTCTTGAGAAGTGGCCAGTCATACCACAGTTGAAGCATTTAACTTTGGATTTGTCATATCCAAGTTTAGTATTCTCATTCAGACTTAGCTTCCTACCCTTCCGAAAAAACTTTTTAGCCCTCATGGCTATCATAGCCATCTACCACTGTAGATTCATTTCTTCTACATCATCAGGATCCATTTCTTCTAGGTCTTCTTGGATTAAATGAGCAGAAGTGAGTCTTCCTCCCAAGTAAGCTTCAAAACTTGCAACAAAGGCATTGTAGGTAGCCTTTTGCTCTTCGGATCTCTGGTCTTCAGGCATACTTGAGGGAGTGGTAGTAAATCCAGTTGATTGATATAAGGTTGGTGGCTTGTTGGTTGATGGAGCAGCAATAAATCCAGTTGATTTTACTTGATCTCTGGATGAGAGGAAATCATCTTCTTTAGTAATGAATGCATTTTCCACAGAATGAGTTTCTGATGGAAATTTGTATGCCTCAATGACTTGTGGTCCACCAAGGTTTCTACTCCTTTCATCAAGTTCAAGAGCTTCAATTTTTGCAATCATCATATCCAGAGTGGTGCTTTCCAGATCAAGTGTGTTTTTCAGCATGGTTACATTTTGTTTCAACTCTCAGGAAGACTGTGCAACATTTTCTTGTTCAGCTCCTTTTCTTTATATGTGACCCCCATAATCTCAAGATCATTGACCAACTGCACAAACCTATGCAGTTGTTTCGAGATTGACTCCCCTTTGGAGTGATGGAAGGTTTCATATTGATTGACCATCTAGTCTTTGTTGATTTCAGCCACTTCACTGCTACCTTCACACATGATGAGCAGTGCATCCCATACAGCCTTTGCTGTTCCATATTTTCAAGTTTTTTTAGTACATCCATTTTCAAAGCTTGTGTGAGAATGGAGTATGCTTTAAGGTCAGTCTTTATCTTCTTATACTCATCATCATCAAGAGTTAGATCTTCAATGGGTATTCTTGATGTTTTGTATAAAGCAGCTTGGTCAGCAGAGAGTGACACAGGGATGTAAGGTCCTTTGCATATGGAAATCCAATAATCCGGATCTACACCTGTGATGTAATTCATAAACCTGATTTTCCATTGCTTAAACTCAGATTTATGTTTAAGCATAGGAGGTTTAGAAGCATGACCAAGTTCAGAAAAGTTAAGTGAATCCATTGTAATAAACTTGTTTTAGATTGTTAGAATAAGAATTAGATTGATTTTTAAGTCCAAGTGGTCCAAACAGTTTACTTTTTAAAGGTTTTAACAGATCTGATGAACAGTAACAGTTATGTTGTTAAGACAACCGACTGTAACTATTCTGTTAGCTTTAATGTTTGAAGATTATGATGTTGATGATATAGTTGTTCTGATTTTTGGGTAGAATGAGCTGTTCGATGATATGTTGTTGGTTCAGTACAGATGAACAGTGAATCAGTCGATGTTTCACGAGGATTTCAGCATGAATACATGTTAGAAGTTGATGAACTCACTAACAGTAACTCAATCACCAGTTCAATCGAGTTTCGCTCAGATCTGGGCAGATTTGAGACGAATCCGAGAGCCAAAGCTCTGATACCAATTGACTGGGTGGTGAGAATGATATTCTCAGTTGATGTGAATCAACTAGGACCGAATATGATGATTGAGTCAGTGGTTATATTGCGGAAGGATATAAACACAGATCATTGAATGCTCGAAATACTCATAAATGCTTTGTATTAATGGTGGTGTAAAGTTACAATGAATGCTAGGGTTTTAGCATGAAACAGTAACAAGACACCTCTGAAACATATGACAATCGAACATTCTAATATTCTAGTTGTCTCTATTTATAGGCTGACAAAAGGCCTTTACAAAATGACTAAACTATCCCTGTACTATACATCAGGAAACTAGTGTAAGTACAAAAGTCTTCATCAGCATTTTCTTCTGTTCATCCGCATTAACTAATGCGGATGTGTTGATCTTCATCAGCATTGGTGTTTGGTCATCAGCATTGAGAAATGCGGATGAACAAACACTTAGTCGCATTTGTTGCTGAACATTTGCATTAGTGAATGCGGATGTACAAATACTTGGCAGCATTTGTTCGGCTGTCCGCATTTGTTAATGCGGAAGAACAAATACTTGTCAGCATTTGTTCCATGGTCATCCGCAAGAACAAATACGGATAGCTGACACTTAGTCTTCTATTGAGCAGATTTTTCATCCGCATTACTTCTTGGACTTAGGGAGAATTCCAGCAGAGCAACCATCAACCACCGCTTGAATTGGCATATATGATCCTTTCAGGGTCCAACACCGATCAACGGGGTATGACAAAAACTAACACTACAATCTTATAGTCATAACATTAACATTTAAAGGACTTAATTATGCCTAAAATGATAAACAAAATATGAACACTTTTTAAAATACCCGTAATTTGCCAAGTCATAATTTGTATTTTAAACAACACAAAATGACGATTTCTAAAAATAAGCTTCAAAAACCATTAAGAGAATTCAAATAACATAAAATATCTTTAATACGGATATCTAAATCACTTAAAAACATTAAGTGTCACCATAACTAAACAATATACGAAATTCAAAACTTTAGGGTGAAAAGTGTCAATTGAATATAGTTTAGCGACCAAAACAATCAATAACTGATACCTTGTTTTCTTGGAATTAAAAAAAATTATTATGAAAATATAATCTGAAATAATAATGTATAAACTTATATTTTGATAGAACACAAGTTAATACTCCAAAACATAAGACATAAAGCTTAATTACACATGTGTAATAGGAATCAACAATACAAGTAAAATAAGCTTAACAAACATGAGGAAGACATATATATACATACTTAATAAGATGCTAATACATATGAAATGAAAATAGGAAGCTTGCAGTTTGCAACACACTAATCCTTAAGTATCTGCTTAATAACTATGAAAACAACATTCGGGTGAGTCGCATGAAGCCTTTTTTTACTTAACACTTTTAGGGTGGAATACACACCTTTTAATACCTATTTTTGCTGAAGCACTTCCCGCTCTTGTCCAAATGTTGGTATAATCATTAATTCATCAGAAGCCACGTAATTTTTGGATAGTACTATTTAAGGAACACCCCCCCCCCCAATAATGGTTGTGTCACAGATTAGTGCTGTAAAAAGTGCATAGCATGGAACATGTAAACCCAACGTTCTAGTGGTATGGGTTAGGGGATATTTCTAGCACTCGGGCAGGTTGCCTGGGTCAGGTTTCATTGTAATACATCTCTTGTGCACCTAAACTTGTGATGATTTTAATATTTTCTTATGATGGGTCACGTGTTACAAACTTATGAGCTCATCAACATTAAGATATCGTAGTTTGGGTGTGTATTTTAGGAGAATAATAAGAAACATGTGACACATGGATAGAAGCATACTTAGTTGGAACTTTGGAGATCAGCTACCACCCTATCTATTCATCTCATGTTCTAGAAAATTTAATAGTTTATGTTATTTGGGTTTAGACAACTATCATTATTTAGACCAAGTGTAAATCAATGATGATTATGCTACTAGGATACATTTGGTAATAAAAATAAAAGTTAGGATGATCATTGACTAAACTGATAGCATTGGTTACTATTGACTAATAGGTCATTATTTTAATTATTAAAATCTGATTTGCCGTAATAGTATTTTGATGTAATGTTTAAAAACAAATTATTATGTAATGACATTTAAAGTTCTACTGCTATGAACAATGATTGTTTGAAGTTTAAGAATTAGTTCCATATCTTCACAGGTAGAAGAAATAGAAATGTGTTTGGCTAAGATGTTAAAGACAATTAAAATATAAAACATTAAACGAGTATAATTGTATTAAAGATGAGTAATACAATTTAACAACCAAGTTAGTGTTAAGACCTTTGCATGCTCTTAAGAAACTCAAACATAATATCTTTTCACGGTAAATTTCAAGAACAATAATTAACTCCACTAGTACAATCTACCTTTGTATCGTAAGAGACATACACATTTTCAAATGAGATGCAAAACTTGTGTGAAGGAAATCGTGTACTTGTTTGAAGGAAATCGTATACACGCCTTAGTTTTCTACCTAACCATTCTTCGTATTTTCCTTACTTCTATGGTAGGTGTATTGTAATATTTGTAGAAAATTCGTGATAAATTGAGATTCGCGAAACGCTATCAGAATGACCTATTTGGCTTCACACCAAATTTTCAATCGGATAAAACTCAATTTTAAGAACTAGTATGATTTGTATGAGAATTCGTGAACAAAGAAGATGTAGTAGAATGACCAAAATATCCCGAAATCGACATTTGCAGGGAATGAATATATGAAAATTACACTTTCTACCCCAAAATTTCACATGTGAAACTTCGGAAAAATCAAATTTTCATGCATTTTTTATAAATCAAATTTTCAACCAGGGGCTCTGCCCCTTGGACCCTGCCAGGGGCTGCCGCCCCTTGGACCCCGCTCCCAGGGGCGCTACCCCCTGACCCCCGCCAAGGAGGCGATCACCCCTAAGAAGGTTTTCGATTTGGAAGATCATAATAAACTCTAACAAGTGTGCAATCCGCACCTCCTGACTTATTTGATAGATATTATGATCAAATTTGTCATTATTCAATCCAACTAAATTAAAATATCTAACATTCCTCCCCAATTTTAGTGTAATCCTTGATTAACTAAAACAAACTTACACAAATAACAAACTTATGCAAAAATGAAATATCGTGGCGATTGAATTTCATCTTAGTATATTACACATTTCAAATATTCAAATATCAAGGTGTCACTATGGA
The DNA here is from genome assembly GCA_025506415.1 of Flaveria robusta. Lineage (NCBI taxonomy): Eukaryota > Viridiplantae > Streptophyta > Magnoliopsida > Asterales > Asteraceae > Flaveria > Flaveria robusta. The sequence goes on from CM046472.1 coordinate 11,264,290, forward strand.
TTGAACCCTTGCTATTTATAGTGAATACATGAAGATAATATACACAAAAGTTTACATACTTATATATTCTTACTTGCAACTATATTTTACTAGCCTTGTGTCCTTATCCTTCATAAGCATATCAAAGCCAAGTCCAAGCTTTTTGAAACAGCTAGACTTCATGCTCATATAGGTAGCTCTTTTCCTCTTGCACCTACATATGCAATTTTTCAAAAGAACTATTAAGAAGTTAGACTTCAACCTCTTCAACAGAAATATCCAAATTCAACATAAACATACCATTACATAGATAACCAAATCCAACAAAAGTACCATGTCTTGACAAGATATACTTGTCACTTTCCAACACTTGTTTGTAACCACAATTATTTAATACAATACCAGACAACAGATTCTTTCGAATCCCGAGTACATACAACACTTTATTTAATACTAAACATTTTCCAGAAGTAAACACAAGCTTCACATTTCCTAGTCCTTTAATTGGTTCGGTTGTAACATTGCCCATTTTTAATAATGATTCATGTGTTGAAAGTCTTTAAACCAACAAAGATCTTTACACGCATGACTAGTTGCTCCCGAATCAACCCACCAAACAACATCATCATCCTGCACATAAAATGATTCAGAAATTAGTGATACATAATTCTCATCCGAATTATAATTTGAAACTAAAATCTGACCTTGTTGCTTTCCCAGATCCTCTTAGATGCACTTCGACCAACATCATTCTTGCCTTTACCAATTCGACAATCCTTTTTGAAATGACCTGGTTTGCCTCACTTCCAACATGCTAATTTTGGCTTCTTGTTAGGGCCTTTGTTGGTTGTTGTTATCTTTAAACTTTCGTTTGCCTTTAAACTTGTTGGCATTCTTTGATAATTCACCTTCTTCCACCATGTTCACTTGTGAAGGTCAAGCCATGTTTTTGTCCTTCATTTTGTCACCCTCTTGAGCCCTTAGGGATTCTTCAATTCTGAAGTGACTATCAAGTTGGACCAGACTCAATTCCTCCCAGACTCAATTCCTCCTTCTTATGTTTCAAATTATGTTTGAAATCTTTCCAAGAAGGAGGCATTTTGTCAATTATACTAGAAACCGAGATGGATTCATCCATCTTCATATCATGTTGAACAAACTGTCCCAGAATCCTTAGTAGTTCATTATAATGTTTCATGACAGGCCTTGAATCCATCATCTTGTAATTTATAAAATTACTAACTAGAAATTACTTACTTGAAGAATCTTCTGCCATATATTTGGATTCAAGTGAATCCCAAGTTCGTTTGCAGATTCAACATTTTGATAGATGTCAAACAAAGAATCAGACATACCGTTTATGATGTGACCACGACAGATGTAGTTATCGTTCTCCCACTTGCAGCGCCTCCTATTCTATTCCACAGTCTTGTTTTCCATCAATTCTAGCATGGGAGTACTTAGAACATACACAACCTTTAGAGTGGTCAACAGAAATGCATCTTCTTCTACCATCTTCGAAGGTCTTGTCCTTCAAACTTGTCCAGTTTTGCGAATTTGCTTGTCATGTCTTTCACAGATTCACCGTCCATCATCTTCAACAGCAATTGGTTCAATCTTTGTAGAAAATTCGTGATAAATTTAGAGTCGCGAAACGCTATCATATTAAACTATTTGGGTTCACACCAAATTTTCAATCGGATAAAACTCAATTTCAAGAACTAGTATGATTTTTATGAGAATTCGTGAACAAAGAAAATGTAGAATGACCAAAATAACCCGAAATCGACATTTGCAGGGAATGGATATATGAAGATTACACTTTTTACCCCAAAATTTCGCATGTGAAACTTCGAAAAAATCAAATTTTCATGCATTTTCAACCCCAGCCGTGGCTCTGCCCCTTGGACCCCGCCAGGGGCTGCCGCCCTTGGATCCCGCTCCCAGGGGCGTTGCCCCCGGACCCCCACCAAGGGGGCGTTGCCCCCTTGTAACCCCCATTGCTCAAGGGGTTCGCCCCTAAGCAGGTTTTCAATTTGAAAGATCATAATAAACTCAAACAAGTGTACACTCCGCACCTCTTGACTTGTTTGATAGATATTATGATCAAATTTGTCGTTAGTCAATCCAATTACACTAAAATATCTAACAATATTCTTTCGTTTGTTTTTGTTTTTCATTTGTTATTCTTACATATTTCTCGCAATTTTTTATTTAAAATTTGCCTTGTATCGAATATGCTAATGAAATCGAAACCCATTATTATCTACTTACATAACAAAACACTTTGTCTTCACTTTACCTTCAAAATGAATATGAACATTCTTCATAGACAATCACCATCTTTTTGTTTCATATTAATCTACATTAATGGCTAGTTCTCCCCCTCAACATATTATAGCATAGACTGAACATATTCCCAAAAATTACCTTAAACTACACAAATTGACAACCGGACATAACAGTAACGATGTACAGACTAATAGAAAACAGCATGATGATTTTCTCCCAAAATTGTTGGAGACACTTAGCTTTAAGACCTTACATATGTATGGAATGGAACAAGATGTATGGTTGAATTATTTTTGCTCCATGTATGTATGTTTCCTGTAAACGTAAATTGTGAAAGCAAAGATCAAGGCTTGGAAATCACAATAGACGGGTAAAAAAAACAATAGTATAGTAACCGACTAGAATCTTGTTGTAAACAGGTCTGAAATGGGTTAATAGATATAAAACATTTATAACTTTTTATTCTAGCGTTACACGCAGGGTTATTCACGCTATAGTTTGAGTGGATTTGATGGAAATTTTGGACCTAACTGCTAATACAATTTAAGAAAATGACAAACCAAACCCATAGGGTTTGAACCAATTTGTAATTCTTTTTTCAAAATCGTATTGCAATTTTCAAAGTGATAAAAACGGTTCATGCTTAAAATACATACTGCATATTTTAAAAATGAAAACAAAATAATAATAATAATATTAAAGAGGTAGTTCGGTTTACACGACTGGTCCAAGTTCCAAACCATAGACTAGATGGTTACACCACCAAAACCAAACCGTATAAATCTCAAACCAACTGACTTGGTTTGGTTTGGGCGATTTAGTCAATTTCAACCGCTTATGAACACCCCTAAGTTAAACAGGTTGATAGGTGGGCATATTTAATTTTATTACAACCTATGAACTTATTTATTAAATAGGTTAGAGAAAGCAACCCAAAACATGATTAAATTGGGTCGTGTGGGGAATTGCCACCTAGATTAGAATCGATTTTAGCAAGAAACTAATGGGGAACAAGGATTTACCAGTTACTATTGAGGAATCTGAACAACAATGAATGCAATTGTATATAAACACCCAAAAATCATTGCACCAGTAAGAAAATTATGAAGTAGCTGTCGGTCGTTTTTTGTAGGTATAAAAACGGCTTTCAGTGTGTTTGTCAGTTCAAAGAGTCGACATGACACCTGCACAGAAGCAAGGGAAAACCATAGAAGAAATTACTAATTTTCTGGCAAATCATTAATTACAAAAGGTGAAAGGAGCTGTTTCTCACCAAGACATAAATTGCAGTTGTAAGCATGAAATTAAGCATTGGGTAATTTGGAATAAACGAAAGAAGCCACTTCGGCTGTGCATTCGGGATATCTGATCTGCACATTGCAATTAAATTGGCTTCAGGAGTAATTTCTTCCAAAAAGGAAGTAATTTAATTATAAAGACTAGAAAAAATGATAAAATTCAACCAAAGAAGATGTACTCACCTAAGCCAGATATGGAACTGAGAAATGTAAGTCTCCAAAGTGATCTTACCAAGCCACCTAGTATGTGCAACAAAAAAAAAACGTATAACTAAATAAAGCAATGTATTTTCTTAACCTGAAAGCTTTGAGTCTGGGAAGTTAACAGAAAGCTTACGCGAAGAGCGTTAACGAGTAATTTCGAATGTGTTGAGTGAAATTCCTCAAGCAGATGTAGACACTGACAGCAGAAGATGAAACATTTGTATTTTAATAAATGAATATACAAAGCATGACAGAATACAAAAATATTTGCAAACAGTTACTGGAGATGCTTAACGAATAAGAATAGTTACACACGTTATAGGTATCCATGATGTGTAGGGGTGGTATTTGTTGTATGTAATCTTGTCCAACTTGTATATGTACTCATACCACATGTAACCAGCCTGAAAAAAATAAGGTAAGCTGATAGATTCTAGAATTACTGGGAAACTGCTGGAATATCGAATTAGTCGGCCCACTAAATGCATTTGAAACTAACAGAAACCCATATGATTTGTTCCACCCTAGCTTAAAATTTTAAATTTGGCCTGCTTGGACTAACCACAAGGGATACAGATACAATGGATGCCTTGATGACGCGTCTCCGCTTACTATCAGACTCCTCAAGTTTTTCCATCCACTTTTCGACCTGAGGTAATATCATATAATATGGTTTCAGTAATAGTATATATCTTGAATTAAATAAGAAAAAAAAAAAAAAAAAGCTTTTTGGCGCTTGCATTAGGGTGAAGATATGCATAGATCATTCCAACAATCCAAATATAGCGATCTAGCCCAGATCTGAAATGCCACTCATGCAACCGAGGAAGATCTGGTTTTGCAGGATCAGTGTAACCTGCAATAGGAATAAAAACTATTTTCAGGAAATTATTGTCACATATTAAATCTGGCTATTCAACTACAGAAAACCAAACTCATAATATCATACGGTCCATATTGAGTATGGCATATCACATGGTGCATATTGAGTGAAGTGAAGCATGCCAAACGGGTTTACAAAACCCAAACTCTCAAATAATGACAAATTCTGGGGGCCAATAGCACTCCATTGTAAGCTTGGGGGCAGGTCAGACGTTGTGACAGATCTCAAGCCCAAATTTCGTCATTGGGAGATCCAACCGAATTTAGATTTTTGAATTTTGGCCTACTCTTTAATCTTTATAAATAACTTCACTTGCAAGTAGGGAATTATATACACGGAAACTTTTATAATTCATCATCCAAACTATAGAAACTTTAGAATTGAAGTCATGGACTCATAGGGGCATCTAGTTCGCGGAATTTGTTGGAATTGAAATTAGAATTGTAATAGTAACTGGAATTTGAATTTGAATTTAAAAAATTCCTTTGAAAATCCAAAATGTGTTAGATTGGTACATTTGTTATGAAATTTTAATGCAAAAATACATTACAAGAAAAACTTACCCCTTAAAAATTAACAATATAAAACAAAGATTTATACTAACCCCCCACCTCATCCCCACCACCTTGTTAGAAATTAATCTTGATGTTCAAGGATGTATACGGGTGAACCAAGAAAGATGAGGGTGGAATTAGTTAACATGTAGAATATGTTAGTCAAGGTAATATTAGGAAAGTATTGAATAATTTGGCTGTGAATAGGTTGTCGTCCAGCTGTGTTTGAGCTATTATTTCATAGTAATTAAGGTTAGAAGTAGTATAAAAGAAGGTCATTGTATAGAGTTTAAGGTGTGGTCTTTTGTTCTTCATATTTATAAAAAGAGTTGTGGTTGTTCCCACAATATACCGAGTATTATCTTTGTTTTCCTGGGCCAATATTCTAACAATTGGTATCAAAGCGAGGGGAACGATTTCGGGAAGAAGATTGAGCATGTGAAGACGAGGAGAAAGATGATCGGGCTATGAAGAAGAACGAGGCCACCTGATTGAATCTGTGATAGATTAATCGTAGCCCGAACCTGTGATAGGTTCAAACAAGTCAATTGAGAAGATCCAAGGGGAAAAGCAGTTGTGTGATCCAACTGTAGAAGGAAAAATCTGAATGATTCAGATTGCAGAAAATCTGTGCGAGACAGATTGGGTTTTGTGCGAGGCAGAACGTAAGGTTGTGTGAAGCTACGATCAGAAGTGAAGAAAACCTGAGCGATTCAGGTCCCCACTGAGAAGATTTAATCTGTGAGGGATTATTCATATATGGGACAATCTGTGTCACACAGGTCGTGAGGAGGAGAACTCAGAAAAGCAAAAGGCAAGAAGAGCTTGTTGTTGTTTGCAATAGTATTATCTTTGTTTTCCTGATTCAGTGTAGGAAGCAAAGCAGTGTGTGAAGCACTAGAGACCAGATCTGTGTGATTCAAATCAATTAAGAAAAAGTAGTTTGCTGTGTGAGGTGGCAAAGAAATTTAATCTGTGAGGGATTATTCATATATGGGACAATCTGTGTGACACAAGTCATGAGGAGGAGAACTCAGAAAAGCAAAAGGCGAGAAGAGCTTGTTGCTGTTTGCAATCAAAGGAAACAATTGGCAAGTGACTAGCTAGGAAGTGAGATTGTTGGGCTGCTGTGATAGCAGGTTTGCAAGGCTGCAAGCAAGGAAGAAAACAGCACAAAAGTTGTGTGAGACAGAACAGAAGCTATGTGAAGTAGATTTGAAGATCGGTGATTGATCAAACTTGGAAGAAACATGGTTCCAGCGATTGGAATTCAAGACCAAGGTGGTACAACATCAAGATTAAGGGCGAGAATGTTAGAAATTAATCTTGATGTTCAAGGATGTATACGGGTGAACCAAGAAAGATGAGGGTGGAATTAATTAACATGTAGAATATGTTAGTCAAGGTAATATTAGGAAAGTATTGAATAATTTGGCTGTGAATAAGCTGTCGTCCAGCTGTGTTTGAGCTATTATTTCATAGTAATTAAGGTTAGAAGTAGTATAAAAGAAGGTCATTGTATAGAGTTTAAGGTGTGGTCTTTTGTTCTTCATATTTATAAAAAGAGTTGTGGGATAAGTTTAAAGTTTGTGTGATGCAAACAAAGTCAGGAAGAATCTGTTCCCACAAAAAAAAAAATCCACACCTCTTTTTATAAATATGAAGAACAAAAGACCACACCTTAAACTCTATACAATGACCTTCTTTTATACTACTTCTAACCTTAATTACTATGAAATAATAGCTCAAACACAGCTGGACGACAGCCTATTCACAGCCAAATTATTCAATACTTTCCTAATATTACCTTGACTAACATATTCTACATGTTAACTAATTCCACCCTCATCTTTCTTGGTTCACCCGTATACATCCTTGAACATCAAGATTAATTTCTAACACACCTACGCCCACTCCCCACCCCACCTCACCTCAAGTAAACTTGTTTGAGCTCAAATCAAGGAAACGTAACTTCTTAAGAGATTGTGGAACCGAGCCATTTACATGGTTTCTTACTAATTCAGAATATGGAGATAATTCAAATTTGATAAATATGTAGATTATTCAAATGTGATAGTGCACCAAGAATTTTCCTTGGTATCTGATTAGATTAAGAACTCTTAAGGCGACGGTCGATGGTGGTTGAGGCAAGCATTCGGTGATGGGTGGGGATGGATGACGATCAGTGGCAGGTGACATCTACGACGGGTGTTAGCAAGCGTCATGGATGGCCATGGTGGTGGTGGGTGACAAGAAGCAGATGGCTAAAGCGACAGGTAGTGGCAGGCGTCATGGATGGCCAAAGTGGTGGTGGATGACGAGAGGCAAATGGCTACAGCGACAGGCGGTGGTGGGTGACATTGTGACAACGACATCAGTTGTTGGCGACCGATAACGATGGGCGATGGTGTTGGCTAGTGCAGCGACAATTGGCTAAGGTGGTGGATCGGGGGATTACTATCGGATTTATAACATTTTATGTGGAATCCTTTTGAAACATTGGAGGATTTTATAATTCCATTAAGTGTGGAATTTGATTGGAATTAATTAGAATTGCAAATTCTTCTCCTAGCCAACCAAACACATTAATGAGCGTAATTTAAATTCTAATTCCACTGAATTCCAATACATTCACGTCAACCAAACGGCCCCATAGTCTTCTCATTTATTCATTTAGAGGTGGCAATTCAATTTGACTACTTATTAAAGGGCGAATCGGTTTATGTATTGACTCTTAACGGATGAAAAAGGTAAAACAAAAGAAGGGCTCTAAGGAAAAGAGTCAAATACGTAAAATGAGTCAAAAGTCGCCCACAACCTATTTTTAAAGGCATTCATATTAAAAAAATCAAGATATTATAATATTAGTGAAATGATAAAACTGTGTAACCACATTTGACACACTAGTTAGTTACTAAAATTTCACAAGAGTTCTTTTTCAAGTTGACGTGATAGGCCCTTTCAAGAAAATTACCCACTTTGAACGGTTACCCACCCCCTGACCCCGCCTCACCCACCCTACCCCCTATTTAACCAACTTTGATCCAGTTATACTTGGTCTCTGTTCAAAGTGATAGCATATTAACATGCACTTGAAGGAAGAGAAAATGCACCTAATAGGAATGTAAAAGGGCTCCAGATCAAATAAAAAACTCCCGGGATCTCCCAAACCAAGATGACCACAAGAAAGCATGCAACAATCTTCACAATCATCACTGATCTTATCTCGTTATATTTACTTCCAATAGCAAGTGCCCCATACACCATAAGAGTGAAAAGAGTGTGCATAGGACAAATATAATAGAGCATATACTCATTGTTGAGAACTATACAACAAAATGCCACAAAAAAGTTTAGCCTCCACATCATCTACAAAAAAAGAAAAAGAAATAAAATTAGGTGCAACATACAACTTAAAATGTAAAGGCGGGCACAAAAGGACATGGAAATGCCAATCCTTCAAAAATATAGAAATGTGACTATTGTGTCATGTTTTGATATCTGAAACAAAATAAGCATCACCTAGGACAGCAAGAAATAGGTGAATTAACAATCAAAAAGTAAAAAACTAAAATAAAATAACCTGAGAAAACCGTGCAACACTGAAATCCTTTCGAATGTAATAGTAGGAGAAATTGCCAAAACCAGTCATCCAGACATACGCGGCAATAAAAACACGAATCGCATTGTATATCTCAGTAGCAGCAAAGTAATGATACATTAAGAAGAGAACCTGTTAAACTCCAGAAAAAACAAAAGCAGTTTCAATATAATATCCTTTTACTGGTACAAAATAATGTGCAAACTGTTAGGTGGTACAGGCCTAAAATTTAAGTTTAATTGAAAGTAGCAAAGATGAAATTAGATGCACATAATAATACAAAAAAATTCTTGCCTGCATCCATCCTTTCCACTCCTCTGTTTGATGTCGATTGAGGTAAAGTATAGATTTTCCAGAGAATGCTGACTTGTCACTATGTTTCTTAAGAGAAGTCATTGCTGAAACAATGATAAGAAGAGCGTATAGGAACAGGAAAAGATCGCGGTTGTAGCTCTGTACAAGGAATATACAAACAGTTACAAACAAAAAAAAGAAAAGGTCTAAAGTCAAAATACACCAATGGCTAGAATAGAATTTTAAAAGGGAAAATCATAAGGTAAATGACCTTTGTTGATTCAGGAATTAAGTTGGTGCGGTCACATAAGTAGAAATAGAATAAAATTCCCCCAAATTCTGACCTGCATGAAGTAATTAAGTCATTTGTAGTTGTGTCTGCATAGAAAAGAATAGACCCATCAAAACAAATCAACACCGAGAAAGTAATGACTTACATTGCTCTTAGGGTTGCTCGGCTTTCAATTAAAAAGGACTCCTCCATCATTACAAACCTACAACACAAGAGGTGCAGAATGTAAGTAAATATTTCACTTAAACAGAAAGGATTAAAATAAGAAGAAATCAATCAAATTGTTAACTAGCCTAATTAAGTTTGCTTTAACAGAAGCAGCAGATTGCCTCATTGATGCAGAATTTGTGAGGCCTCCTTCCAGCAAAACAGCGCGATCATCTTCCTTAATTGCTACAGTTTCCAATTCAACCAAGCTATTGTCTGAATGGCTGCTTCCAAAAGACAATTAAAGAGTCTAAAAGAATATACTTGAATGTATACTAAAGGTAAGATTTATATACTAAAATATTTCAAGGCGCATCTAAAATAACTGAAGAAACAAGGCAGTTCAATTGTTTATGTATGTTGTAAGAAGCCACATGTTGAACTCATAAAAACTTCTAAGTATATGATAGAACTCCAACGAATCCTACCCATCAAATCCAAGTTCCCTAAGCTTTCAAAAGTTACATACAAAAGAGAGAAACAAAGCACTTATAGTAAGTTAAGATACTAACAGTTCAGAAGGAGATGAAGATTTCTTGTATTCCAACCACTCTGAATAAATCCAGGAAACAAATATAGGGATGATACCAAGCAAAAAAGAAACCTGCAAGATGATAATAATGGAAAGATGAAACGATAAAGAGCTAAATAAAGAAGAGCAGTATGTTTCATGTACACAACTGTAAAAACATACCACCAAGATATACTTTCTACCACTATTATTGAACAAAAGTTAATACCAAGCATTTAAATTTCCATGTTTAGTGCATTTAGATGTTCCATATCAATCCAACTTATATAGAAATCTGTTTGAATTTCACATTCGAAACAGCAATATAGAGAATCCAGTCCACTATCTTTATTTTCTTTTGACCTGTTCCTGTTTCTCACATGAATTGGTATTTTAAAGGGCTACGGAATTTACCTAACCCAAGCTCAATGTCAAAAACTTCTGGGTTTGCAAAGAAATGAGCATTCACTATGATGCATACAGCATTTTCTACGAAGTGCACATAAACATATGATATTTAAGTGAAGAAAAAATATCATGTGCAAGCTTAGTATTTGTTCATCTGGGGTATCATTATTACAGAAAATTATCAAGAAAAATTCCAGTAAGATACAGGATGATCTGCTTATAGAATAAGTGGCTCTCAATGAAGGAGTTAAACATGATTTCGCAATCAAAAGAGAGCTTAGTTAGTATGGACGAATGATATATACAAGGGGTGAACTGGAAAAGAGTTTAAATTGTGTTAGGGGTTTTACTCTATCTATTGTTTGGTTGAGTTAGTGTAGAATTAAAGTGATGATTGAGTAGGATTAACCGATTAAGAGACTTGTTTAGCAGGTTTGTTTTAGTATAAATATAGGGTTAAAGGTCTTTGTAATTGGGAGAGTCGAGATTTTAATAAACAAGGAGTCGATCTTTTGAGAACAAATTTAGTGTTTATTTTGGGCCTGATCTCCAACAATTGGTATTCGAGCTTGGTATATGCGGTTTTGAGACTCCTTTTTCGAGTGGGTGAGCAGCCCCTGGGCCGCAGGGCTGAAGACAGAACAAGCAAGCAACTAATCAAAGAAATAAATAGAACTTATAGAAGTTGCAGAAGATGAAGATATCATTCGAAGCAGCAATTGGAATTGTGGAAAGCTGTTGTAATTGATCGAAGAAATAGCAAGCAAGCACCTCTACAAGTTGGAAACGACCTCTAAGAAAGCAAATGCTACTCTTGAACAGATAGAAGAAAATAATTGAAGATAAGCAAGCGATTTGGCACACTGCAAAAGGTCATTGTTGAGAGAGGAAAAACAAAGCAAGCAGATAAGCATGTAGGAGAGTTAATTATAGACGCCGTATAATAAAAAGTACAAGCAAGCGGGCATGTAGATGAATAAGCAACCAAGGTAGCTGGACTTCTAATTATCAACGCAGCAGGTTAGCTAGCTCAGGAATTAATTGAAGCAAGAAGACACATATGATTGAAGAAATCGAAAGCCAACCAGGCAGAAGAAAGAAGACTGTGGAATAATTTGAAGCAAACAAGAAAGCAAGAACAAAACAAGTACGTTAAGAAAAAGAACCAAGCAAGAAATTGAGCAAGAGTCAAAAGGCGGCAAGAAACCAAAGCAAGTATTAAAGAAGAAGCAAGAAAAACAAAAACCAATTTTGTTTTAGATTAGCAACAGGAAGAAAACAACAAGATTAGCAAGAGGAATGATTCCGGATAGCCAGTAACGAAAGCAAGTACTGTAGAGCAAGAAGAAAGTGATCTAGCAAGAAGCAAAAGTAAGAGCTGAGTTGAATTTGTGTGAACCGATTATGCAAGAGACCAGTCAAGTGAGATGACTATAGAGAAGTACATGTGTGCAAGTAACGAGCAAGGAACCTGTGTGGTTGTTCAATCAAGGAACAAGAAGCAAGACCTAATCAAGATTAAGAGGGAGGATGAAGGAGGTAATCTTAAATTGGAAAAGAGTTTAAATTATGTTAGTGGTTTTTATGTATCTATTGTTTTGTTGAGTTAGTATAAATTTATAGTTAAAGGTTATTGTAATTGGGAGAGTTAAGATTTTTAATTAACAAGAAAGAGGCTATATTTTGCGATCAAATTTAGCGTTCGACTTTGGGCCTGATTTCCAACACCCAAACTATACTTAGGAACTCAAGTACGTGTTCTAAAACAAGAAGAACTTATAGATTCTGGTTACGACAAAACAGCATGAGTTATCAAACATATGATCTAACCAATGCCACCATCAAGGATAACTTAACAATTTCATAGAATAAGATCACATGATGTATTTGCACTGATGAGGTAACAAAGGGAGCTAACGGATTCACCTAATAGAATGCTGCAATAAGTAGTATAGAAATAAAAAGGTCATGCCAATATCAGACACTACACTACATCAAAACCCTCAGATGAGTGCATTCTCTAACGCTAATGTCTTGTACAGAAGATCTAAAATGCTAAAGCAGAAGTTAACAATCTCAAAAGAAATAGTAAAATAACTAATTCTATTGAGGATAGGGAGGGATCTTACTCATCAAAAGCAAGGATCATTCACTAACAAATACTTAGAGAGTGAAAACACACAATTTGGAAACACATAGATACAACAGATGTAAGCTTCAAGCTCATCAAGTTCCTCATCGCTCATGGATATGCAGATCAGTTACCATTTTACCAAACATATGTACGCATCCAAATTTGCATATGCTAAACCGACTAATAACAGATCAGCAATAAAACTAACTATAAAAAGCATACCAATATAAGATTTAGTAGTCACCTGGCCAGGGGTTAGAGGTTGAGAAAGCACCATATCGATCGAATTCAGCAGCAACAGAGCAACAAAACAACGAGAAATCAAATGAATTGAACTTTTAGCATCGAAGATTGGATCTACAAGTAGAAAGCCCCTTCCTTAAGAATATGTGTAACAGTGAAACCCTAACTACTAGTGTAGAGATCTGAAGCAACAACAACTGGAAGAGCCGTCTTTATCTTGTTGAGATTCAATCAACCGTTGAGTTTGTGCATTTGTAATTAGCTAAGGCCACCGACACTCGTGTAAAACAACCACCAACTTCTTCCTTAATGATATATGGATATTATATGATTAGCCTTTGGGTCGGGTCAAGATTGGTTCCCATGGGTTCGGGTTCAGGTTCGACTCTGTGGGTGACTGGGTGTTGGCGGTTATTAGAAAGGGGCTGTTTGTTTCAGTATTTTAATGGTTCAGATATCTGAATGGTTTAACATTTAATGGTTCAGAGTGTTTATTTTGTAAGCAAATGTCTGAATGGTTAAGCATTTTTGCATCTGAATGGCTAAGCATTATACTGACTCGGAATTGTTAAGAGCTTTTATCTGAATTAGTCAGACATTTGTCTCTAAATAGTTAAACGATATACTAGTTATTAATGATACAAACATCTTACTAGTTCAGCATTTAATGATTCAGACCTATTAATAATTTAGCACTTACTCATTCAGAATTGTAACACTGATGTCACAAAATTCACAATAGTTCAACTGAATGTTATTTTTCGGTTTAAAATTAAATAACCGTTCAAACCAACTTTGGTTTTACGCTTAATTTCTTATTAACTTTTTTCCTAATGGCAAACTATTCTATTTTTAAATTACACCAAACAAAACTGCATCATATTGTTTGGTTTTATATTTAATTTCTTATTAACTTTTAATCGGTTGATTTAAATAATATCTAAATGTTTAATCTACAATTTAAAACATGGACCGTAAGATTTGAAAACATTTACAACTAGCTTTAGTAAACCCGTGTAATACACGGTTTGAATAAATAAAATATTGATATAATTAAAAACTTTTAATTATAAAATGATATTTTAAGATATGATATGACTAAAACTGCTTATCAGTAAATACTGTAAGTAACAAAACAATTATATAAACATTTTAAACTTCTATTCTTAATTTTTTTTACAAAAAAAATAAATATTTTATTCTGAAACAACCGTATAAAAATATCATTTTAAAAATTTTTCTTATTATAACACCCAATTTTAATTATTTTTTAAAAAAGTTACTTTTTATAAACAAAAATTATAAAATATTTCATATTTTTAAAAAAGTTTAATGTTTTATAAAAAAAATTTAATTTTATAAAAATTTATTTCTTTAAAAATAACATTAATAAAAAGATTTCTTTCTTAATTTACTAAAAAACTATTTTAATAAAAAAAGTGTTAAATAATATTATTAGTAATTAAGGTAATTATTTAATATGAGAGAGAAGCGGGAAAATTTTGTTAAGAAGGATTGTGGTGCTGACACGTGTCATCTCAAGTTACTTTTTTATTAGAGTAGGAGGATATTGCATCACTTATTAATATTTTGTATTAGGTTTAATAAAAATAAAAACATTCTTCATTAATTAACTTACTTAAAGTGTAGTGAGAGCTCAACTTAAGTAGATTTGTGTAATTTACGTGTAATAGGCCTTGAGAAAAATGATGAGGTTTTAAAATTATATTGTTTCCAAGTTTCAATATACATGACTCTATTATAAGTGTTATGTTTTAACTCAAATTTTCTAATTTTTTTTTTTAACGGCTGGTTAGTGATTAGTTGAGAAAAATAATGAGTTTTTTTTTTTCATTTTCCTCACGACCGCTTTGACTTCCTAGATCCACCATCTCATGATTGCTATCGCTTGGCTTATCATCTCCCTTATAGGTAATACTTCATTTGCATTTTCTTTGATATTACGTTTAAGTTCTCATCTCAACGAGTCTCCATAATAATGTATTTGTTTTTTTGAATTCCTTCTATTTGTTTTTCGTGGCTAATATAATTTAAAAACTTAGTATAAATTGAAATATCTACTTACACTAGTAACAAATTTATGTTTGCTACATTAAATGGTATGCTTTTAAATTGGCTATAATTTCAATTCTTATTGTAGCCTTTGGGTTTCATCGCATAACGTTATTTTCAACAAATGATATGTATCTTGACTATAGGAAACTCATATAACAATATAAAGAGATTACAGTTAGAGAATATATTTTTTCAATTATAACTTTTAAATAGTTGCAAATTTTGTTGAAATGGGTGAATTAATCACTAACTAGTAAGTACCTCTCCAATTCTTATCATATATATGACATTTTGCAGCTATGGGTGTTTAAAACCATCTAAACCCAAAACCGAATCCGAAATATCCGAAAGTTTGAATCCAAAATATTTAAATTTTCAGATATCCAAAATTTTGGATTTGGACAGTCATTTTGAGGATTTTTGGATATTTGGATATCTGAATTATCGAAAATATTTTTTCTAAAATTTATTAAATAATAAATATTAAGTGGAAATTTCGGATATTTACCTTTATTTTGATCCATATAGGATTGAACAGTTATATTTTGTGTACATGCTGTGATGTGTATGGCACAAGTCTCTGTTCCACTTCGTTTACTGTGAGTTCTTTATATGGTTTCCTGTCAAGGTTTTGTAGAGAAAGAGGGCTGCCAGTTAGTTTTCTAGAGAAGAAGCTCCTGGTGGCGTTTGCTCGCTTCTCCGATCGCCAGCATTACGGATGGACGTTCTTCTCCTCTTTACACTCAGTTTTATAGGGAGACAAAGGGGTGACTCAGTTGGTTTTATAGAGAGAGGGGGATGTCACAGTTTGTTTATAGAGAGAGAAAGGCCCGGAGGTGGTTGTTGACAGCCGCTTCGTTGGCCGGCCTCACTTCTTTCCTTTCAGTCCATTCTCATCGGTTGTGGCTCTCACCCGACTTTCGTTGGATGTTTATGGTGGCGGTAGAAATGGCGGTGATGGTGGTTAGATCTGGTTCCCGTTTCGTTTGTGATGGTGGTTGGGTTCGTTGCATTTGTGCCTAGTAAGGTGGATTTGTGGTTTGTTTGTCATGGTGGTGACGGCGGTACGATCGATTGCCGATCTGTCACCCCTCTATGATTGGGTTGGACGAGGCAGCGGTCCTATAGCTGTGAATGGAGGCGATAGTGGTGGTGCGACCACCATGTTGCCTTCTCGCCTTTGTGTCCCTCCGATAACCATTTAGGGTTTTAGATTTGTGACGTGATTAGGCCTGGTGTTCGCGGCGCGCGACCACCATTGTTGCCCCTTTGCAGCAGTAGCCTGATTGATGTTGCGGTCATGGCGGTTTTCGATCCCTTTTGTTCGCATCCAAATTGGTAGACCTATGGACGTACCTGCCTAGGTGTTGCTATTACCGGTTACAGTAACGATGGTTTCGTTGTGTTGATGATTATGAGAACCTACTCATCTGAGACTTGCTTTTGGGTTTCTCTTTTCGGTTCTCTATTGTCTGGAGTACAAACAACCGATGCATGACTGTCGATTTTGTGTTGTTGGTTTGATGGTTCTTTTGGGTATGCGTCACTCCCTGATGGCCTTTGTTTCATGGTGTCAGTGATGATAAGGACCATCACATCTGAGACTAGTAGCTATCACTGTTGTTTTGTCAACCAGATGAACTCTCAAGGAGATGATGAGATAATCGGAGTGATGTCGGTTTCTTTGGTGTGGCTACCGTTTATGGTTAGCAGGCACAACCGAACATCGTGTTTAAGCTCGAGCATGACTCTTCTCCAGCTCCAAATTTTTTTGACTCAACCATTATGCGCGTACCGCATGCTATGGAATACACTAGTTTTTATAAAAACTTCGGATATCCAAAATCTTTTTTAATAAAAAATATTAATTTTTTTAAAAATAAGTTATATTAATAGATTTAAATAGAAATGTTGGCGCAAAATGCATTCTTTTACATCAAACCCCACACAAAAGCTTCTTTCAGGTGAAATATATCAGTTTTATAAAATAAAAAAGAATATTAAAACATCAAAGTGTATTCAAATGCATGAAGTGTATGAACTTTTACTCTATTGGAGTAAATGAGTTATTATAGATTCAACTAAAAAGATGTTAGTTATACTTTGTCATTAATTATATTAATTTTTGATTATATTTTGGCATATGTTTTGCATTATTTGCATTCATTTTTTGTTTATTTTATACAATAGTAGTTTTTGTGGGATAGAATCTACTTTGGTGTGTTTTGGTTGGTTTTATACGTTTATGAAATTGGGAGAAAATAAAAGGGCTTAAAAGAAATATTATTAAAGGAGAATTTTTAATTTTAAAGAGTGCAGGAAAATCCCTAAATTTAGAATCTATTGATGGAGATAATTATCTCTATGATTTTCTTAAAAGATAAACAACAAGAAGTCCTAAAAAGGTGGATCTGGAAGTTAAAGGATTAGAATAAATAGAAAAGGGCTGGAAAAAAGAAGGGGGATCCAGGAAAACACATTCAAGTCGACTAAGAAGGAGGAGAAGAAAATCAGTTGAAGTATTTTCTTTCTTTTGCTGAAATTGTGATTTGGGAAGACAATTTTATTATTTTGGTTTTGATTGATCTAGCCGTCATGTCCGGCTAAAACAATTTTTAGTTTCAACATTAAAGTTTAATTTCTTTTATTCGGTTTGAACTTATGTGAACCGTTTATGAGATCTATTTATTTTAATGGTTTGTTTGTTTGATTCTTGATCTTAAACCCGGATCTACTCCGGTATATATTAGGTTGTTAATAAACCTGATCAACTTATTAATTTTTCTAATAAAGTTCTTCAAATTTTAAAACCCTAATAAAGTTTTGATTTTTGATATAAGGAACAATTAACGGTTTGAGTTTGTATATGAATTTATTCTCGTTATAGAATCATACAATCTAGTTAAGCATACCTAACAGCGTGTGTGTTTAATTATGATTGATACTTCTATCGTTGCAACCCGCACGCTAAGATCCGAATGGCGTGAGCTTAGAGTAGCGGGTTGGCTCTAATCAACGAACTGCGCTTGATTAGACATTAGATAGAGTGGATATCCGAACGGCGTGATTTCTAGTATCGATACAAATCATTAACAAAAAATAATCATTGCACCATAATCGTTAATGATCGTAAGCCAAATCGAATCAAGAAATTATCTTAGTGTTGGAATTTGCTTTCATATATTAATTTATTTCACAATTTAATTAAAGTTTTTATTAATTTCTTTTCAGAATAAAAAAATACAAAAAAATGTCAATTTTCGTTTTTCCTGCAGAACCTTAACACAGCCGCGTACAGTTCTGACACGGCCGTGCCAAACTACTGGAATTTTTTTATTTTTTTCAATTTACTTTTAGTTTTAGTTTTTAATTAAAACCCCCATGTTCCTTAACCCGTAAGCAATCAAAGTAATTATGCTTAAACATTTTTGGTATAAAATAATTGACAAGTATCCTGAGGACACGAACCCTACTTCCGCTCATACTATTCTTAGTGTGTGTGACGGTAGGTTCACATTATAATTATTTTATTTGCTGGATTCGACACCCAATAAAAGATCGAACTGTATTCAGATGTATGAAAACTTGTAAATTGCTTTATTAAGACCTTTTATTTCATACTTATTAATAAGAGTAAATTATAGAAAACGTCCTTTATGTATATATCAACTACAGGTTCGGTCCTTAATCTTTATTAAATACACTAGACATCCTTAACAATTAACATTAATCATCCTTTTACGTAACGGGCGTTAATAATCTCAGTTAAATTTATGCTAGTGACAAATGTACCCTCATTGTAATACCCATTTATTTAAGAAACTTAAATATTCCCAATCTCATTATCCTTTAACCTAAGTCGACCGGCCCCCTTTTAATCCTTCAACAACACCGATCATCACCATCGTCAACACCACCGCTAACACCACCCATCAACACCACCATCGACACCACTATCCCCCATTTAATTCTTCATCATAATCACTTAATGTTGCAGACCACGTTACCCGTAGCACTTTCAAATCTAACGGTACAAACTGGGTCAACTTGATCAGCTACCCTACACCGAACCCGTGACCCGAACCCTTTGGAAGCTTTGATATCTAATTAATTTCCAGATTCTTTTAAGTTTTGTTTTATTATGTGCTTTAATTCTAGTATGTTATTTGACTTTGTCTCCTTTTAAGTTGGAGGTAGTGGGATAGGCAATTAGTCCATGTTCCTAGCAGTTATTAAGTTGTAATTCCATTTATGTATGGATCAAAGGAATGCAAATGGGCAGAGAGAATTTACAACAATTTTAGTTTGCTAGTTTGTGAACTTTCCATTGCAATTCTACCCGTGGCAGGGTAGAAGGTGTTCTTTGGAAACCATGGTGTGAAGCTAGTGGTGTCATATGTATCTAGTTTTCATCCTAGTTCAACCCTATGTCTCTAATTCGTGTGGTGCCATCTTTATCACGAGTTAGCCATATAATTTTTTTTTTGATTTTATTGATCCTGGAGTTGTGACTGGTTTATACATCAGCATACAACACTTAACACCACTGGTAGAAATACTAAGCCGCCAACCTTCAATACCAAAAGATAAGTTATTTACCCCCATTTAATCCTTCAACACCAGTGATCATCACCATCTTCAATACCACCGATCACCACCACCCTCGTCACCACCGCCAACAGCAGCAAACAACACCATTGGCCCCATCTAATCCTTCATCACCATCGATCAACAACACCATTTAGAAAACAAAGAAGAAAACCTTCAACATCAAAAAATAACATATTTTCCTAGGACGCTTCAATTAAACCAAATCTGTCGTCATCAATTATGATTTATGGCGATGGTGTTGCTATGTTGATTGTGGTTTTCAGTCATGAATTGTCAATGGTTGCTTTGTGGTATAAGATTGGTGGAGAAATGGAGAAGTGGGTGAGGAGTGAGTTTTTAATTGATTTAGTATTTGTTTTTATTTTTTTAAATTTTTTTATTAATAAGGGGAAATTAGTCATTTAATATGTATTTATTTAACTGAAAAATCTAACGGTAGTTAGTGAAAAGGACCCAATATGTTACAAAAGTATTAGATTAAGAATGTCTACTATAGTTAGTGAAAAATTAAAGACTAAACCTGTAGGTTTGTATATATATATAAAGGATGGTTTTGTGATTTACTCTTAATCATATATCATAACTATTTGTTTAGGTGCTAATACCTTTATTGGTTTGAAGCATGTTTATGTGTAACATAACAATTTACTTTGTAGCTATCACCTATAAAAACATAAAGGACTCTAGTTTAATATATGACCATCAACATCAGTCAGGCTTAGTTTTAACGTATTAATCAATATTATAAAAAAATTAAAATGATTAGTCTGGCCTAACATACCATAAAGGATTAGTTAGAAACTTCGCATAATTTTTTTTTTGAGCAAAGCCACCAACCAAAAACCTAATTCTCAGATATTTACATACCACGGGTGCCTCTTTTAAGGTAGAGAAGCGTTGGCAGTCGCCATGGTGTTGGCAAACGATACAAACCAATTACAAATTAGACATTGAAATTATAAATTGATAACATCAATCTATAAAAACAAAAAGGAAGAACACTCTATCCACAATGATGAAATCATTTGAAAACCTAAATTTCAAGTCGAGAGGCGTACAAGCGAACCATATGGCCGAGGAGAACATGAGTACAGAGACGAATGACAAAGACCTACTAAAACAAAATGGTAAGCCCTAAACCCTACTCCAAAGCATGAGTTGTTTCTTGTACACACTTGTATTATTTGAAAAGCTTGTAAGCCATAACATTAACACATGCATTTACATTATATAGATAAGATAACTACTTGCAACATGACATTTAACACCATCACTTATATTACTTACAGGATCGGTTAAAGGTAATGCAACAGTTTCACAAGGTTGGAGAGAACAAACAACACTTAGCAGATCAAATAGGGAACCGACAAATAAAACAAAGAACAAAAGTAAAAAACACAAGTAGAACAAAGAGAGTGGTTTTCAAGAATGATGTATATTGCTCTCAAGTGTTTTCAATTGTTACAAGGCTTAGTCCTACGGACTAGTACATGAGACACTTTATACTACATTCTACAGCCGGCTATACTTTGAATGATAGCTGGAACATTAATCTATATAACAAGATCAATGTAAAGTCAAAATGCATATTACCTTTTGACTAGTGACTATGACTTGCCATAACTCACATCCTTATCTATTACAAAAAGGATAAAAGTACAAAATAGAAAGTTACAGACTCTAAGACCTTAATCTACAGTTGACAAAAGTATGAAGATATCACCAACTTGTATAAGTTGGTGAGTCTTCAGAGATGACAGCGTAAAATGGTTCAGCTTTTATCCAAAGCATGTCAGAGAAGGATTGTCTTCTCTGTCTTCGAAAGAAATCAGTCTCTTGGCTTAGAAAGACTTTGTTTTGAAGCTTTGGAAGACTTCATCTTTGGCTTTGGAAGAAAGGGTCTTTGGCTTCGGAAGATTTGACACTTAGAGAATTTCTTAATGCTTTTATCAAATCTTCCAAAATAATTTCCTTTGTACTTCAGTATGAATGCTGAGAGAACTTTGGTTTGCATCAGCCTCTAAGTTAACTCTTACATAACTGTTAGACATTATAATACTTTCGTAAATTAAGCAACCAACATACTTGTGCTTGAGCATTTAGACCTTGAACTTGATTTTGCAAGACCGATTTATAGCTTGAACCCTTCTCGAGAACAAAGACCATGTCCAACAAACAAATTGTAGAATAACATAATAAGACATGTTAATGCCAAGTGCATTTAACTTATTCATGCTAGGCTAAATGAAGAACAATAAATAATTGTTCTTTGATCCAATGGTAATTAGATGCATAGATATTGTGCCAATATGCTTACATTTAAAAATTAAGATAAGGTTGATTCACAAAGAAAGCAAACCTAAATGGTTGTTCATCACTAGAAGAGTGGCTTAAAATCAAGACGAAATTATTCTTTAACAAACTTGTTGGTAGAATAAAACGTTAACAAAATCGTTAGAATTAAATAAGCTATGTCTCTTTTAATGGTATAGACGCTCGAGCATAATAAACTAATGAATAAAATTAGAATATCTTAAGTTTGCTATTGACAAAGTAAGCAAAATGAATAACAAAAACAAAACTGAGATTTTACATTACTATTTGGAGAAATGGATACAATCAACTTCAAATCAAATACAAACACTGTTTTTGAAGTTCAACAATTAAACAACCCACCAATTAAACTTAGATCACTTGAAATAACAATAAAAAAAGAAATCAAATAAGAATCCCAAACACTCTCAAAATATCCATATATTGAAATTCACTTAATGAGTTCCTATAAATGTAAAGTTATATTTCCCCACTTGTTCGTATTCTATTCATATTCTCTTCTTTGTTTAGTTCATATTTAGAGATTTGTTACAAAGTCTAATAGTGATATTTTTCTATTTATAAAAATCATTTATCTGTTTTGGTTTGATTTTGTGTAGAATCATTTATGTTGTTTAGATATGTGAAGTGTAAGAACCTTCATGGCATTGTTGAAGGTTTAGGTTTTGATCTGTATATCATTTGTATTGTTGCAACCTCACTAGGCATATCCTTTCTATGGTTAGATCCATAAACTAAGCAGTTCATAAAACACTATCATATGTCCTTCCATTCTTTCATAGCAGACCACTCATGGTTGTAAATCTTCATTAGACAATCATGAAACCTCTTCTGGCTTGAGGTAATAAACAATAAAACTACAACATGTTAATAGAATATGATGATCTCAAAGATTTATGCCTACAACCACTATTATTATCGTTTTCCATCTTTGCTTACAACCTCAACCCTTAAAAAAGTTCAAGACTCAACTAAAGAATTTTATTATTATTTTATTTTAAAACCAAAACCTATAGTAATAATTTCCTTTTATTTTTTAAAAATTAAAATATATGTAAAATAATTGGTTCTTGTAAATTTTAAGAATCAAGGTCCCTTTTTTAAAACCTTGTTTCGAACATTATATTAAATTTGTATTAATTTGTAAACCATATTAAGTTTTTTAAATTATATTACTTTACTCTTGTCTTTATAAATAATAAAAGTAAAAAACAAAACACAAATTTTATTTTGACTTTCCTTCTCAAGTTATCTTTTTCTCTTTCCCTACTCTCTACATTTTATCTATCTTTCTCACTAGAGCTCAAAAACCCTAAAACAATAAGATGTCAGACAATTCATTTTTTTCTTTCAGAACCAACTTATAATAAAAAAAAAAAAAAAAAAAAAAAAAAAAAAAAAAACCCTCAATAGCTACTCACCCCCTCACAACTAATCTGTTTTTACTCTCATTTCACAAACTCACTGACTTTTAAACACTAAACCATAGTAGTCGCAGCACTCAACCATTTGTCTTTTAGTGCAAAATGGTGGTGAAGATTAGAGACATGAGTTGTGTTTACGGTGGTGTGGTAAGATGGTGGTGGCGATGTAGTTGTAGATCTAGTGAAGTTGGTGTTGTACATTAGTTGTAGATACGATGGTGGTAGCAACTATTTGTTGTCCCACTCCAACCACAATGGTTTCTCACAAGGCGCGATGGTCATAAAATCATCGTCACTAGTCGACCATTATATGAATTTGTAAAACATATGTCGCAATCATTTTAAAGTTTCATAACTATTTTTAAAGTTTAAGTGCGGAAGTAAATGTAGAAATTTAAATTCTTTTCAAAACACAAGATTAAAAATATTACATATCCAAAAGCATTGTTGTCCCTAAATGAGATGGGTCTCCATGCAAACTAATTGGATGCAATTTCATATACCTAAGAAAACATGCGTGAAAATATTGATGAACAAATTAATTCGTGAATTCATAGATTTAATATTAATAGTAATCTCTATTCTAATAAATAAAAATAAATCGGATACTTGTCACAATTCTATGTCATCTAATAATTGGTTTTCCCACTTCTACATCCTCTTAATTATGAATGCTATAATAGCTATTAATTAATTAATAACTATCCTTAATTAAAATTTCAAATATGTTAACTTTAAATTTTCAAATGTGTAATACATGGGTTTATTCAATCCATATAATACACAATATCTAAGACGTAACTTTTTATATTATTAACCATATAACAGTAATTTTATTTAACCCGTGTATTACATGGTATTGTAACCTAGTTAGTCTAATAGAAAAGAAGGCTTTACATGATTTGATTGTTGTACATACAATATGACAATATTACATGAGCACACCAAAACCGAAGCTTGATTGTATGAACTAGGTTACTCAAATGCATTAACTCGGTTACCCTTATATGAAGAACATTATTTTTACATTATTATATGAAGAACATTATTATGTTACATGACATGTAAGAAACAATAACATATTACATCATGTAATAATTTTATTATTATATTCTTTTGATTTTAGTTTTTTTTATATGCTAGTTTGTTTTTTTATGTTACTGTTATTGTTTTCTCATGAGTTCGTTTGTTGTTTTATTATACGTTGTTTGTGTTGTTTTTATTGTTTTTACTTTGTGCAATATGATAAAATATCACATAAAAATACCATGTTTTGTGCTTTTTTTTCTGATTATGTTGGTTTACCTTAAATCAACTAAAAACATATTGTTTTATGTTAAATAACGACATCACATATTGTTTTATGTGAAAGCAATAGATAATGTGTTTTTTTGCGTGAAATTAGACAAAACATGCTTTTAGCATGAAAGCAGCTTATAGCTTCGTGTTTTATGTGAAAACAACACAGAACGTATTGTTTTACTTGAAAACATCTCAGAACGTGTTATTTTACATGCTACTAACATATGAAAACATTATAGGATGTGTTATTATATGGTAAAACTATAAAGAACATGCTGTTTATTATAAAACAACATAGAATGTGATGTTTTATCTTGTTATTTTAGTGTAAACAACACATAAATGTATCTTTTACCCTAAACAACACAATACAGGATCTTTTACCGTAAAACAATACATAATGTAAAACAACATAGAAAGAGTGTTTTTTTTTATCATGAAACAACGCATAATGTACTGTCTTATCATACCACCAATATTGTCTGCTTTGCCAAGAGTAGATCACGGGTTTGCTTTTGGTAGCCCGGGTGAAAACTTCTCACGGAGGTCACTCATCCATGTATTGCTACGACCTGAGCACGCTTAACTGTGGAGTTCTACTATCATCCACAGTCAATAAGCCCAAAAAGTGTTTGTGATATTAGAGGCAGAACATTTTTTATGAACTAGGAATCTCTTCTATTCACGGCCGATGTGGGATTTATGTAGGGCATCACATTATCTAAAGTTGTGTAGTAAAAGGCAGTTATAAGGGTTACGGTTGAAAATTAATCTGAGTTAAATGGGAGTTGTATGTGGTCAAAGGAATTATGTGCTCCTATGAAAATAGGAGTTGGACATGCTTGCATCCTCGTTAATCTAAACTGGTGTAAAATGTATGGCCAAGCTCCAACTAAGAGTGGTTCGTTAGACTACTTCAAATTAGAGACGAAAACTAGAATGGTTGAACAATATAAAAGAAGGATATCTATGACTTATGTTCAACGAATGTCTTAAACGAAAAGGAGAAATGGTTAACAATATAAGTCTACCATGGTTATAGTACTTGGTTATGTAATGGGTTACATCAACATAAGGAATTAGTTGAAAACTATAAAATGCCATGCAATACGAGGGCAGTGAGATGCAATTAGGCGTCCACCACTATCTAAGTTGAGAAAATTAGTCAATGAATCATCCGAGTGGGAATCTATTGGATATTACACGTCCAATCATAGATGATATCAACGATGTTAATAATGACGATCCAAAGATTTACGCTTTGGACAACAACAAAATATTAACGTATAGTATTTACATGTTATAGTTCATGAAAAGCGAAATTAAATAATGGTATTTGATTATTTAGTGAAATAATCATGGATTAATTATTTTGTAAAATAATTAATAAAAAGGGATTAAATGTTTAATGTTTAAAAGTCAAATGATTAAAGGTTTATAGTGTATTTAATTAAATGCTAATTAATAAACTAAAAAGGTTGTTGGTAAGTAAATGTTAATTATTAAAGGGGATTAAACTTTAATTACCTGTGATTCAAAGTGTAAATACAATAAGTATAAATAAGGAATTAAGGGTAAACCCTAATATACAGTTTTACTAACCCTAAAAGCCATCACCGCTGGAAAATGGGGACCTAACCAAAATAAATGAGATACTGATTCTTCAAGCTGCATGCTTGAAACATTGAATGTTATGAAAATTGGGAGAAAATTATCCTATATATGAAAAAAGAAACATGATGAACAGTAATTCAGGGGTAAAATTGTAATTTCAACTTTAAGGTTGAGAGAAAGAAAACGTAGCGTTCGAGGTTAGAGAGAGCGGTGGGAGCTTGTAGTGGCCGGTGGCGGAGATGGGAAAGAAGGTCATTGGAGGTAGTGCCCTTCGCCGGCGTGGGTTTTATGGTGGAAGGTTTTTGGCGGTGGTGGTGGGAAACGATGATGACGATGACTAGTCGCGATTTACGATGGTGATACGACAGGGTGTTTGTGGTCAGGGTTCATGGTGGGCGGTTGTGGTATTGTTGTCGACGACGTGATGGTGGTGGGTGTGATGATGGTCCCATCATAGTGGTGGTGGGATGATAGTGGTGGTGGGGCCTACAAATCTGTGGGAGAGAGAGAGAGAGAGAGAGAGGGGGGGAGGGAGGGAGGGAGGGTGTTGTGCGGTGGTGGTAGTGGTTGATGCATGCAACGGCATCGCGGTTGTGGTCATCGGAACATCAACGGTGACGACCCTAAGGGTGGTGGTGGTGGTCTTCGAAGGTTGTTGGGACAGAATTCTTTATCTGGGGGAAGATGGGTGAATGAAAGTGGAGATGATATTGATATTTATTATATTATTATTAATCAAATATTTATCATTAAATCCCCCGGTAAATTCAATGGTTATCGATATTTTAATTACGTTTTATTATAGGTAAATTTAATGCTTATTAAATCCTTTCATAATTCATTCTCATAATAGTGCAACTAAAGATAGCTCATAAGTTTTTTATAATCTGAAATTTTAATTAATTCTATACTTGAAACAATCAAGTTAATGACATGTAAACAAGTAAAATTATTTTCTCTCTTAGATAAATCTATATTATCTAACGGATAGGAAGTTGTTGTAAGAATTTTTTTTATCTGGACATTCTTTTGACATTTTATATAATGTTTCTATTTAAAAACTTTCAAAAAAATAGAATACATTTCTATTTAAGTACGTTAAAAATTAATATAATTAGACTTTTGTAATTCTATAAAGTATGTTTTGTTTATATTTTTAAGCTACATCGTTTTCTATATTTTAAGATTACATCATTTTTTATATATTTTTTATTTGAATTTTCGACCTTATTTATAGCTCAATCACATAGGCCGTAACTAAACGTCCTTTTTTATTACGTTTTTAATTTGTTCACATATCGACATATATCAGCTGGAAAAAACTCGGATCAAATATAATACTTTTGCATTCAACATATAAATTCGAGAAAGTTTACGTTTCAGCGTAAATTTTGCTCGCAAACGAGTCCTGTCGACTGTAACTATACTTTATTACGCCGCAACGATGCCGATGCAACGCGCGCGCGGGTAAATAACTAGTTGAGAGGAATAAATGGGAACTTGTCTCACGTTGGTGGTGAAACAAACCTTGGAATGAAATATAAGTAGAAACATTTTTTAGATTTTTTTATCTTCTAAGAGAAACTCAAGTGGTGACCCTACAGGATGTGAAGTACCTGAACTCACACCTGCATAAACACGTACGCATGTCACTGCAGTGATGAACTTACAATTCGTGCACTTGTGTTGGACAGTTACTACTTCTCACTTTCCCGTAACCGCGCTCATTTGCAACTGAGATGAGTTTCCAAAGGATCGCTTTGTGACTGCTCCTAAGTAGCTCTTGCTACTAATGTGTCAGTTGCCACTGCTTGACTCCTTCTCGCAGCAAATTCAAGTTGAAAATGATAAAACATGTTTAGCAAAGGTGCTAAAGACGTTTAGTATATAGTCAAGACATAGACATTAAAAGAGTTCAACTAGATAAAAGATGTTTAATACAATATAACACGTGAGTTTAGTATTGAGGTGCATCAAGTTATTTTCAACTATTTAACTAACAAGTCATCTTAGTTCCTAAATGGACATGAACCAATAACTGAGTAATGGTGAGGTGTTTCAAATTATTTTCAACTATTTAACGAACACTCAAGTCATCTTAGTTCCTAGAGGACATGATCCAATAACTTGAGAGAGTTTATATGTTCTCAAAAACACTCAAACACACAAACACATTTTTTCATGGCAAATTTCACGCTCTGATGATCAATGGTACGATATGTTGTTAATGTGCCTTGAGAGGTATGTACATTCTCAAAAGAGACATGAAACTTATTTTAAGAAAACTTTGTTAAACACGGGCCTTATTGTTGTGACATCCATCACAAAACACGTCAGTTGACTTTAACTTTGACTTTGACTTTTCCTTGATTTTGACTTTGACATTGTTGTAACTAGTGGTGACAATATAAGACATGTAACATATGTAACTAGTGGTCAGATATAAGATATATGGGGACAATAAACCCTTAAGTAGTAAGCCTTAGCATAACAAGTTAAGACAAAATACGAAGATAAAATGTCACAAGAATATAAATCACACATTAAACACAACAACATCGACATAAGAACTATATGACTTAACATTGGATATGATCACATTAAACCACACATCTTAATAATTAAGTTATATGACTGATCATTAAGAACCTGACTAAATGGATTACAACAAAGTAAATAATTAATTTGAATAGTTTGTAATCAGACTTTTGTGCTTTAATTTTAGTTTGTTTGTGACTTTCCAGGCTTATTTTCATACTTTATATTGCGATGTGAGTTTCGTAGCCCTTTTTCTTTACATATTTTACTTGGGGAAAAAGCTTGCTTAAATCTTTGACTATGTCATGATTATTGTTTTATTTTGACTAATGTGTGTTGTTTGGGTCATGAATAATGAGTCTATATTTCCTACATAAGATGTGTTCTTGTTCTTAAGTTCATGTGTTTTTTTCATAATCATTTAACTTCAATTTATGAGCCATAAGACAGTACTAACGAGTTGACACCTTCACCCTTGTGTTAGTATGATAGCTAAGACTAAGTTGGTCATGACAAACCCTTGGGTGAATATAGTTCGGTTAACTATGTACTTATGCTTGTACTTGGCATGCGTCCATCGTTAGATTTGGTTATGGACTTATGTTGGCGTTTGGACTGCTTATGTACGTATACACACACAAATATTATACTTGTCTTACACGGCAATATTTTAACTTACTAACATGCAAACTCATAAACGTATGTTAACCTTTTCAAGCATGTCTTTTCAAATAATAATGTTTTAGGCTTGACTGGAGTTAACTAGAGACTAATAGAAATGACGATCCATCATTGGACAAACATTTAGACAAATTTTTAATTATGTTTTGGTAATTTGAATTTCAATTGTTTGGATTGTATGTTTGGTTGTTTAGTATTTTGGTTTGCATGTGTTGCCCTAGATGTACCAGTTTGGGATTTTAACAATATTTGTGAATTGTTTTGACATATCCATTGATGGAAATGCATTTAGGGATTATCTTTTACCTCAATATGTTATTATGATACTGTCCATATTCTCCTTGGCCCTTGGTATTCTCCTTGCATCAATGGTAATCATATTGAAAGATTCTTTTAGTTGTATTTGTATTTCATTGCTTCTTGTATTTTTCTTACACAAATGTGAGCGTATCCCCCACATTGTTCTCTTGATTATCAATATAATAATTGTTCTGTATTGAATATGCTAATAAATCAAGACCCGTTATTATCTATTTACATACATAACAAAAGACTGTCATCACTTTCCTTCAAAAATATATAAGAACATTCTAAACACACAATGGCTATCTTTTTGTTTCATATTAATCTACAATACATGTCTGGTTCTCCCTCCTCAACAAATCATAGCATGCAAACCGAAAATATTACAAAAGAATTACCTTAAACTAACACAAATCGACAACCGGACTTAACGAGAAAGATGTCCGGACTAACGGAAAACAACATGATGATTTTCTCCAAAATTGTTGGGAGACACTTGGCGTTATAACCCGACCCATGCATGATGTAATGATCGGAATCTAGATGTACGGTCGAATGATTGTTGCTCCATCTATGTATGTTTCTTGTTTTAAACAGGAAGCATCTTGTAACAATCTTTCAACTTCATTTTGCCTGTAAATTTAGATTGTGCAAGTAAAGATCACGACCAGGGAAATCACAGGACATAGGGAAAAACAAGATATCAACAGAATAGAATCTTGTTGTAGATGGATCATATTGAAATTTTAGAAGTGATAAAAATGGTTCATGAATAAAATACACATAAAACTGTGTGCTCCAAAAATGAATTAAATTAATAAATAATAAATAGAAAGGTTAAAGGATCGATTCAGTTTACATGACTGGTTGCAAGTTCCAAACCACAGACTGGATCTTTAACCACCAAAACCAAACCATACAAATTCAAACCAGCTGACTTGCTTTGGTTATGACAGTTTAGTCAACTTCAACGGCTTATGAGCACCCCAAGTTAAACGGGTTGACGGGTGGACATATTTAATTTTATTACAACCTAAACACATGTTTACTAAATAGGCTTGAGAGAACAACCCAAAACATGATTAATTTGGTTCGTTTGAGGAACTGCCACCCCTAGATTAGAATCGATTTCAACAAGAAATTTGTGCTAATGGGGAACAGAAGGATTTACCAGTTACTATTGAGGAATCTGAACAACAATGAATGCAATTGTATATAAACACCCAAAAATCATTGCACCAGCAAGAAAATTATAAAGCAGCTGTCGGTCGTTTTTCGTGGGTATAAAAACGGCTTTCAGTGTGTTTGTCAGTTCAAAAAGTCGACATGACACCTGCACAGAAGCAGGAGAGAACCATAGAAGAAATTACTAATTTTCTGGCAAGTCATTAATTACAAAAGGTGAAAGGAGCTGTTGCTTACCAAGACATAAATTGCAGTTGTAAGCATGAAATTAAGCATCGGGTAATTTGGGATAAACGAAAGAAGCCACTTCGGCTGTGCATTCGGGATATCTGATCTGCACATTGCAATTAAAATGGTTTTAGGAGTAATTTCTTCCAAAAAGATAGTTATTTAATTATAAAGAATAGAAGAAATGATAAAACTCAACCAAAGAAGATGTACTCACCTAAGCCAGATATGGAACTGAGAAATGTAAGTCTCCAAAGTGATCTTACCAAGCCACCTATTATGTAAAAAACGTATAATTAAATAAAGCAATGTATTTTCTTTACTTGAAAGCTCCGAGTCAAGGAAGTTAATAGGAAGCTTACGCGAAGAGAGTTAACGAGTAATTTCGAATGTGTTGAGTGAAATTCCTCAAGCAAATGTAGACACTGACAGCAGAAGAAGAAACAAATGTATTTTAATTGCAATAAATGAATATACAAAGCATGACAGAATACAAAAATATTTGCAAACAGTTACTGAAGATAAATAACAAATAAGAATAGTTACACACGTTATAGGTATCCATGATGTGTAGGGGTGGAATTTGTTGTATGTAACCTTGTCCAACTTGTATATGTACTCATACCACATGTAACCAGCCTGAAAAAAAATAAGTTAAGCTGATAGATACTTACTGGGAAACTCATGGAATACAGAATTTGTAGGTCAGCCCAATTCAAGAGGGTCTAAATCTCTAAAATACAAACAAAAGTCTAATAATCGTAAAAACAATAACTGACATAATGCAAAAACTAGTTATTTCTACTAACGAAAGTTACTTGACCACTTCTAACTTCCCCCCTCTTGACTTAGTAGATCAAGAGTAGAACCGAACAGCATCTGGAGATGCTCCATTGACCTAGCGAGGTTGACCCATTTGTTCTTTCTGGAGTATACCTTTAGTGGGGTTGTATCCAAGTACATAGAAAATCTAAGCATTGAGTTATAATTAAAGTAACCAATATTTCAAATACATGGGTTCAGTTCGGTTATGATTAACTCAATTATGGAAGAAGGTGACTGTAACCATAACCAAATGATTCGGTTATCACACTAGCTTTAACATAACCATAACCGAATGATTCAGTTATCACACTAGCTTAACCATAACTGATCGGCTTCATAGACTACGAATTAATTTGGTTCATTTTTTTGGGCAATCAGTTCAGGGTTCAGTTGTAGTTGGGCTTTTGCTTACCCCTACTTCGTGGAGTATACATCTAGTGGGGTTGCATAACTACCTCCTGCCTGGTAAAATAATTTGTCCTCAAGTCGAAAAGAAGGAAACTACCACGACCAGGCCATACTTTTCCCAAGTTGCTTCTTCCAGTGGACGGTCATGGCACGAAAATAAGTAATTTCAAAGTAGGCCGACCCACTCCATGAACCCAAAGATGAGCTACAACTGAGTGACAGAGTGAAGCTAAAGGTCAATTGCCCAATCGTTTGTCATAGGTAGAGGGGTGATGGGCGAAGTAGGGAGCTGACCACGAGCTGGTTTGAGCATGGAAATGTGAAAAACTGATGGATGCAGGAGCCTGAAGGGAGCTCAAACTCATAAGCAACAGTACCGACTTTGCAAATAATGCGATAGGGTCAAGGAACCTGCGGGAAAGCTCCTCATACCTGCGTTTAGCCAGACTTTTCTGCCAACAAAGCTGAATTCTAAGAGAAACAATTTCGCCAACATTTAACGAAAAGTCGCGGTAGCTTTTTGTAGAATGCCATGTAGCAGCTTTAACAATGCCAACAAGTTTAATTAATTGATTTTCAGTTCAGTGTTCATAGTCTCTCCCATAACATATGGATGGAAAGGAGGATCCCGCCCATAGACTGCCAAAAAGAGAGTGGTACGAGTAGAGGTATGAAAACTGGTATTGCAAGAATACTAAGCCCACAGAAGAAAGAAGCTCCACTCACTAGGTTGCTCGTGATCAATATACCGAAGATAGGCCTCCAAGCAACAATTAATCACTTCGGTTTTGCCGTCAGTTAGGGGATGGTATCTGGTGCTCATATTCAGGGTGGTTTGGCAAAAATGAAATAGTTCCTGCCAAAATTTACTCAAGAAAATAACTTCCTGGTCTGATACAATATAACAAGGAAAATCGTGCAAACAAACAATCTCTTTGCAAAACAAAGTGGCCACCCCATTAGTCTTAAAAGGAGGGGAGAGAGAGAGGGGGGGAGGGGATAAAATGAGCACACTTGCTCAGCCAATTAACAACTACCAAAACAGTGTTGAACCGGATTGAAGGGGGAAGACGATGATAAAATCCAGTGAGTTATCTTCCCAAATCTGCTCTGGAATAGGTAAGGGTTGGAGCAACCTGTTAAGAGATGAAGTCTCGAATTTGTGTTGTTAACATGTCAAACAGTGCTGGACAAAAAGACAAACGCCATGCTTCAACCACCAAAACAGTGTTGAACCGGTTGGGAGGGGGAAGACCAATGACAATATCTAGTGAGACGTCTTCAAGAACCCACCATGAGCTGGAATAGGGGTGGCATGAGCCTCGCAAAGAATCTTCTCCCGGATTGTCCGGACTTGGGTTATCCGGAATCACCACACGAAGTTCGTATAACAGTTTGACCAAGTATAAGAAACCCAGACAAGAAGGATCCTCAGCTACTTGTAGCATAATCCGACTCGTATATGAGTCGATTTTGAGGCATTCATGAATCTCGGCAGTCTCCAAACAATAAGGAAGAACAAGAGTGAGCAAATTGACAGTTTCTGGTCTTTGTAAGAGGGCATAACCGTCCCTGTTTTTCCCGGATTGATGACCAATCGAGAAATCATATGACAATAATTTCAACAAAAGCCAATGATGTTCAATAGTAGTAATGCATTGTTGCAGGAAGAATTTTAAGGCACGGTGGTCAGTTTTGGTAAAGAAATATCTACCCATAAGGTGATGATTTGACATTTGAACGGCTAAAACTAATGCTAATAGTCCCCTGTCATGAGCAGATTTGAGCTGATTCAAAGGTGAGAAACCTTGGCTGAAATAAGGTACAAGGTGATCGTCGTGTGTTAGAATACCCCTCCAACTTCTCCTAATGAGGTGTCACATTCCCCCATAAAAGGCATGATAAAATCGCGTAATCGAAGAATCGGAGCTGAAATCAAGCTCGAGTTTACTGAAGGCGGATAGAGCCTCGTCAGACCACTACAACCCATCCCTGGTGGATGCAGTGAGAGGCCTGGTTTCTCAATTTCAGTTTTTTTTGGAATGTGGGTATGGACGGGGGCAGATATTTGGTAGTGCCGAGTTAGGGACTAAGGGCATCGATTGAAAATGGGAACAGAATAGTGGAAGGGAGGTCGAATTTGAAATACCTCTTGACATTCTGTGATCAGCAGCTATAATAGAGTCGAGATGTCAGGATTGTTTTCTGGTTTAGTAGCGATGTGTTGGAAAGTAGCAGATTTTTGAGGACCCGATGCCCACACCCTTGTAGCTTGTATTTCTGGCCATCGATGGTGAATATAAGGAACATCTCGTTCAATTCGCATGGATTGTATTCAAGTATTCAACGAGGCTAACCACCATATGCCCAACATAATGCCTGTCCCTCCGATTGAAAACAGGCAGAAGTCTTGAACTGTCCCTCCGATTGAAAACGGGCAGAAGTCTTGAGTCATTTTGAGCTTCAAAAGTTGCAGGGAAGCATTCCTACAAACCCAGCTACATAGGGTAATATTTCCATTGCCGATTTGCACACTGAACGAGGATTCAAAATGGGTAGTCAGATGACTTCGACTCAACTCACAAACAAGAGTATTGATGGTAAAATTGTGGGTTGAAACACTGTCAACAAGAATGAGAACTTCTGTAGAATTGAGAATAACATGAAGTTTCATTGTGATGGTTTGCAATTTACCGAGAATGGGATGCAAACTGATTTCAGCCATATCATCGAGGCTGGTCACTGTTTCTTCACCCTCAAGTTGAGGATGTTCATTATATTTCATCAGTAGCCCCAATAACTTGAAGGTTCCTGCTTGCAATGGTGTGTCGGTCCGTATTTGCCTCCGAAACACTCCCCATGAAGATAGCGAGTGTGATTCTTTGTATCTGAAATGCGTAAAGGTAGGTTCTTTTGCGTGGTGGTGGTTAAAGGTGTAGCATAAGACCGGGGCCTTGGTGCTGATAGGTAATGCCACCCTTTTCCCCGTTAGATGTGCCCCATCTTCGATTTAAACTCTAGCACCAAGCTCATGGCATTATAAACGGTTCCTTGTCGATATGAACATCAGCCTTCAATTCTTCTTTAAGTTCGTTTAGAAACACGCCACAAACAAGTGTTAGGTCAATTTGATGCCCGAGCTGATCTTTTTGCGAATTTTGGTCGATATTCTTGTACAGTAACCGTTTGCTTGATACTACAAAGGTACTCATTAGGGTTTTGAAATTCAACAGAACCAAAGTTACTTCTGTAAAGCAGGAACTAGATCTTCTCGGTAGTTGATTGATTGTTCCATGGACATGCACAGATATAAGTCCAAGGCGCAACCTTCGAGATGCGTTGCAGCAGCGTCCATCTTCTCATCATCAGGAATATGATAGTAGTGAAGATCCTTTTCTGCTTCCAAAATCTAGCCTCGTGGTCCACCGTTATTGAATACTGGAACTTCAATTCTGTATAGGAGTGATATTGGTGGTTGTGTCTCCATGATGTCTCCCCATCCTCATACATTCCTGACCACTATAAGGGTGTAAGTTTTGAGGAAGGCTACATCATCTTTAACGGATTCCATGGCTTCAAGGCGAGTGGCTATAGCGGCCAACTGGGTAGCAATAGGGTCTAGGTTGGTGGGTGAGGTGTCGGTTATACTCCCCACTAACGGATGTTACTTAACCACTTCTAATTTCTCCACTAATGGAAGTTACTCAAACACTTCTAGCTTCCCCACTCAGCCAAAAAAAAAAGGATAATGCTCTTGACTTTGTGGGTTAGGAGAAGAACCAAAACCAAATGGCATCTGGAGCTGCTCCATTGACCCAGCTGGGTTGACCCAATTGTTCTTCCTAAGTATGCCTTTAGTGGGGTTATATCTTAAGCCCACAAAATCTTGACTAAAGAGATGTCTGAATACAGATGGACAGATGAACAGGTTGCTTAACTATTCAAAACAGGTTCGGCTTGAAACCCATCATTTTCTTGGCCAGGTAGTGTTGACCCAGAAAATTTTTTTGTCCCAACCTTAATACTTTTTATGTATAATTAATAGGTTAACCATGATCAGAAAACAAATTCATAACAATAATATGTATCTTATGGTTTAGGAGGTTGTATGACATGTTGGATCTGTCCCACAAAACATGTTTAAAACTAACAGAAGTTCATTTGACCCATCCCACCCTAGCTAAAATTTTAAATTTGGCCGGTTTGAGACTAACCAGAACGGATAGAGAAACAATGGATGCCTTAACAACGCGTCTCCGCTTACTATCAGACTCCTCAAGTTTTTCCATCCACTTTTCGACCTGAGACAATATCATATGATATGGTTTTAGTAATATTATGCATCTCAAATATAGAAAAGAAAAAAGAGCTTTTTGTAGCTTGCATTAGGGTGAAGATATGCATAGATCATTCCAACAATCCATATATAGCGATCTAGCCCAGATCTGAAATGCCACTCATGCAACCTAGGAAGATCTGGTTTTGCAGGATCAGTGTAACCTGCAAATAGGAATAAAAACTACTTATAGCAAATTATTCTGACATGTTAAATCTGCATTTCAACTACAGAAACCAAACTTGTAATATCAGATGCTGCATATTGAGTTTGGCACATTGGAGCACAGCAAACGGGTGGAAAAAACCCACTCTCAAACTGTTAGAAATTACACAGCCCAATAGCACTCCATGTAACCTCAGGGACGGATCAGACATTGTGACAAACCTCAAGCCCAATTTCTTCATCTGGGGCTCTAATATGCATTGTTGCCATTTTTATATTGTAAATAGTGTGAGGGGAGTACCTTCAGTTTCAACGAATTTATTTTCTTAAATTTTGGCCTACCGTTATATATAACTCCTCTTGCAAGTTGAAAGTTTATATACCAGCAGACAGAAACTTTTGTAAGTTAACATCTAAACTATAGAAACTTTAGAATTCAAGTCATGGACTATTGGTCTTCTTTTATTCGTTTGAGGTGGCAATTCAATTTGACTACAATTTAAGGGGTGATTTGGGTTATGTTGTCTCCTAAAGGGTCAAAGGGGTAAAACAAAAAATAGCATAAAGGAAAAGATTCAAATGGGTCAAACGAGTCAAAAGTTGATTATAGTTTATTTTTAGAGAAAATTACAGTTTTATTTCTTTACGCATATAACAACTTGCAGCTTCATCCTTATACTTTAAAATCACCCAGATCATCTTTTATGTATAGTGTTTGTCACGCATTCCAGCCTTTCCACTAACTGTTAAATTTTCTGTCAAATAATACTTTTTATATAAGAAAAAAATTTGAAAACAAACAATATATGAGATCCACTTAAAGATAAAATAATATAAAATCAAATCCCCTTCATCCTCTCCACCACCAAACCCTATCCCTCCCTCCTATTGACATCAAGAATCAATCCACTCTTCACCTTCTTCTCCAGCATCGATGGATGAAGCTATTGGGGTGAAATTCAGTATATATTCAAGAGGAAATTCACAAAAGGAGTTCAAATTTATTAATGCACAAATTAAGCATGTTTTGAGCCACTCAATCTGAAAAAAACCAAAATTAACCAAAAACTTTAAAATTGAGTTCAAATTCCCACTAATCATATTTCCTTCAAGATCAATCACATTAAATCTCTATATGCCCTAATTATCAACATGATTTTCATCACTTATATCATCGAACGAGAGAGATAATCCCTAATTTCTAAATGTTTTGAGATGGCAGGTGACAATACACGCATTACTTTATGTTAAATCACCACCAAAATCTAGACAATTGTTTTTCATCTTCTATTTAAATTTAGGGTGTGGGCCCTATTGTCAATAGCGGCTATACCGACCGCTATAGCGCGCTATGTAGCGTGGCACCCCTCCCTCGCTATTTGTCAATAGCGACTGTATAGCAGAATTTTATAATTTTTTTTTGGTAAATATGAGATTTAGATGATTAGTAATCGAGTATTTTAGCTATTTTGGGGGTCTTTGCTTAGATTTCCTACTACTTTATTGCTAAACATGCTTATCTATTGAATGTAAAACATTCTTACATATTATTCTACTTAATCTCATTAGCGGTCGCATGGTGTGGCTATTTACCGTTATTCATTGATATGGGTGTGGGTTTAGCAACAAGTTGTGTATCATTAAACAAGATTCTTCTTCACACAAGATGATGAGATATGATGAAATTAACAAAGATTTGATAATGCTTGCTTGTATACATACGATTTTGTTCAATCCCTTCATACAAACTCGATGAAAGGTAAAACCCAAGATTAGAACCGTCATAGTGTTTAGCATAGGACACAACGTTTGACTTTGACATGATTTACATACTAACCCTAAACTTCATATAATACATATGTGACTCTAACTATGACTTTCTAACAATGACATAATTGACCCAAAACTAATAAAAGGTTTAGTTTATAACTTCCAGTGCAACAGCAAAGGACGATCGTTGGAGGTAGTATTACAATCATTGGGAACCCATATCATACCTACTTTGTGTTTCGTGTTATAGCAGCCTTTTTTTAACATCCTAAATCTTGTTGTGCCCACCAACTGAGTAGTTCGGTGAGTGAAACAAGTACTTTTGTTGTTATTTCATTTGTGATTGACGAGACCAATGCATCTCTTTCCATATGGAAGAAAGAAGCCTACCTAAATGGTGAAGTAATTCAAAGAAGACCAAAAATTTAGGAAGATTAAACTCAGGCTAACTATGAGAGAGGTACTAGAAATTATGAATGAGGCTATAGCATTGGAAAAGCAACAACCTCTGCTGATCTTTATTTTTAAATGAAATTAAAAAAATTCTAATTTCTAATTTCTTTACTGGACTCTCGATACGTTATCATTGCATAATCTTGCTGAGGTCATGTCAGCTATTTATTGGCTCTTCAAAACCAGGCTTGTTCGCATCTATAGGAATTGTTGTGCGTATCTATAGGAATTGTGTGGTTGTTGGAGGGCAAACCTAAAGGTGGAAGATGATGGATCTATACTCTATAGGGCTTGTTTTTTAAGTTAGTTTATTTTTTTATTTCTTTTACGAAAGGGTAAAATAGTCATTCTTAAAAAAAACTCAATGAAATTTTTGACATCAGTTAGTGTAAAGTATGAAATGTGTGGTAAACATTAAACAAAAAGGATGGTTTGTGTAATTAATAAAAAATTAAGGACAAAGAATGCAAGTTGGTATGTACCTAAAGGGTCAAAAGTGTAATTTACTCTCATATATAAATGCATTCATATAATCATATTTAAAAAAGTTAAGAAATTAGCTTATTAGTGAAATAATAAACTTTTGTAACCATATTTAACACACTAAATACTTACTAAAGTTTTGGAAGGGTTTTAAAAAAAATACCCAATTTGAACAATCGCCCACCCACCTAACATCACCCCCCACCCCCTATTTTACCACCTCTGATCCAATCTATGTTGTCAAAAGCGCAAAAGGCGCTCGCCTAGGCGCCCAGGTGAGGCGAGGCGCAGCCACAACGCCTTGCGGCCACCAAGGCGCTCCGGCTAAGTTCCAGCAAGAATCCGGCCAAAACCTGCCAATTCCGGCCATTTTCCGGTCTGAACAGGTTTCAAACAGCCATAAATGGCCTGGAACCAGCCAAAACTAGCCTTAAACCACTCAAACATGTTTAAAACTATAAGAACAAGTCTGAAGAGATGGCATGAGCTGCAGAGTGAAAATACTTTGAGAAAAGAAATGTAGAAGATGAGATTTGAAGAAGACATACCGTTTTTTGTATCACCAATTTCCATTGGTCAAATAAGTGAATTGAAAACTCAGCTTTAGCCTTTTCACTTTTGTGTGAAAGTTGACATTTGATGAATTCCTGTAGTTCATTGCTTTTACTTCTTTTATATATATAGTTTAGATGAAATTAACTTGTTCAAAAAAAATGAAATAAACTCTTATTGATTCATTTTATTTGACCTTTTTATGTATATAGTACTAGTCTTCTTAGGTTAGATTTATTATTTAAAAGGGTTTTAATTTTTTTGTATTGGTTAGATGATTCAAATTGCTAATTATATTAGCTTTTTAATTATATTTAGGGAGTAATTATAGTTTTATATATGTACTATATATATTCTTTTAATTTTTTTTATTGTTGCGCTTTAATTGTCTCGGGCGTTTGCTTTTTTTGCGCCTTGCTCCTAGGCGAGAGGCGAGGCTTTTGCGCTTTGAGTGCTCCTAGCGCCTTTGACAACATAGGATCCAATCATATTCAGTGTTGTAAAAATCTAGATTAATCGCCAATTTAATCGGTAATCAGTGGTCAACCACTGCGATTTCACCTAATCAACCCATAAAGTCGATCAATGGCGGTCAAAATCGGACCTAATTAGTCAAAGTAAAGGAACTTGGTACTAACTTGTTAACCCAATCCAACCCGACCCAAGGATCCAGATTTTAATTCCTAAATCCCCCATCGACCTAGCCATATCTTGTTCCAAAATCATTGTACAATACGAACAAGAATATGATCAAATTTGAACTATGATTTTTGACGTATTTGAACTAATGAATTTTTAAGTACTTGATTTGTTATGTTTAAGTTTAATTGTTTATGTTTGAACTATACTATGTGCCCTTTGAAGTATTGTATTCATATATATCTATCTGTGTGTGTATATATATACATATAGGGGCAGGTTCTAATGAAACCATGATTATAATTAAAAACCACGAAAACCAAGGAATACGTATATGTAACTACATGTTACCATGTGTACAACTATGTGTTACGTATATGTAACTTGTTTTGTCATCATCTTTGTTCCTTGGGGTTTAAATTAAAAAATATATAATGACCTTAAATATTGATGTTGAAGTTTACTCAAATACGCTTTAAACAATTAAAAAAACAAATAATTTATAAATTTTGTAATTTGTTAGACGTGGTTTTCATGATTTTCAATTATAAACATGGTTTTCATTTGTCCCTCACATATACATATGTATGTATATGTATGTATATACAAATAATTTATAAATTTTGTAATTTGTTAGACGTGGTTTTCACGATTTTCAATTATAAACATGGTTTTCATTTGTCCCTCACATATACATATGTATGTATATATAAGTTTGAAAATTTACATAAAAATTCCAATCTGATTAATCCCGATTAATCACTACTTGGTACCCCATAGCCGACTAGCACCTAGCGGTTTTTACAACACTGGTTATATTTGCTCTATGTTTAAAGTGGTAGCATATTAACATGCACTAGAAGGAAGAGAAAATGCACCTAATAGGAATGTAAAAGGGCTCCACATTAAATAAAAAACTCCCGGGATCTCCCAAACCAAGATGACCACAAGAAAGCATGCAACAATCTTCACAATCATCACTGATCTTATCTCGTTATATTTGCTTCCGATAGCAAGTGCCCCATACACCATAAGAGTAAAAAGAGTGTGCATGGGACAGATATAATAGAGCATATAGTCATTGTTGAGAACTATACAACAAAATGCCACAAAAAAGTTCAGCCTCCACATCATCTGCAACAAAAGAAAAAGAAATAAGATTAGGTGCATCTGAACAACTTAAATGTAAAAGTGACTGTCACAAAAGGATAGGAAAATTTCAATCCTTCTAAAATACAGAAATGTGACTATCATGTCATGTTTTGATACCTAATACAAAATAAGGACATCACCTAGGACAGCAAGAAACAGGTGGATTAACAGTCAAAAAGTTAAAAAATAAAATAACCTGAGAAAACCGTGCAACACGGAAATCCTTTCGAATGTAGTAGTAGGAAAAGTTGCCAAAACCAGTCATCCAGACATAGGCCGCAATAAAAACACGAATCGCATTGTATATCTCAGTGGCAGCAAAGTAATGATACATTAAGAAGAGAACCTGTTTCATTCCACGAAAAACAGAAGCATTTCAATATAATTTCCTTCTTACACTAGTACAAAATGATGTGTAAACTGTTAGGTGGTGCAGGCAATAAGAAATTATGAATGAAAAACAGGAATTTAAGCTTAATTCAAATTCTCGAAGATGAAATTAGCAGCGCATTAATAATATAATAAAATTCATGCCTGCATCCATCCTTTCCACTCCTCTGTTTGATGTCGATTGAGGTAAAGTATTGACTTCCCAGAGAATGCTGACTTGTCACTATGTTTCTTCAGAGATGTCATTGCCGAAACAATGATAAGAAGAGCATACAGAAACAAGAAAAGATCGCGATTGTAGCTCTGTACAAGGAAAAATACAGAAGGTCAAAAAAAAAAAAAGAAAGGTCTAAAGTCATAATACACCAAATGATAGAATAGAACTTTAACAGGGAAATCATAAGGTTAATGACCTTTGTTGATTCAGGAATTAAGTTGGTGCGGTCACATAAGTAGAAATAGAATAAAATTCCCCCAAATTCTGACCTACATGAAGTAGTAAAGTCATATGTAGTGGCGTCTGCATAGAACTGAACAGACCCAATCAAAATAAATCAACACTAAGAAAGTAATATGACTTACATTGCTTTTAGGGTTGCTCGATTTTCGATTAAAAAGGACTCCTCCATCGTCATAAATCTACAAGACACGAGGTGCAGAATGTAACTAAACCTTTCTCTGAAGACAGAAAGGATAAATATATGAAGAAATCCATCAAATTGTTGACTAACCTAATTAAGTTTGCTTTAATGGAAGCAGCAGGTTGCCTCATTGAAGCTGATCTTGTGAGGACCCCTTCCAGCAAAACAACCTGATCATCTTCCTTAATTGCTTCAGTGTCCAATTCAACCAAACTATTGTCTGAATGTCTGCTTCAAAAAAAGACAAGTATAATATATATACTAGATTGAAGTAAGGTCTATATGCTAAAATGTTTCAAGGCGCTTCCAAAATAACTGAATATACAAGCCAGTTTATCCATTTACGTATGTTGAAAGAAGCCACATTTTGAGCTGATGCATACTAAAACTTCTAAATATATAATAGAACTCCAATTAATCCTAACCACCCAAACCAAGCTCCCTAAGCCCACAAAATCACATAAAAAAGAGAGAAACAAAGCACTTTTAGTAAATTAAGAAACTTACAGTTTAGATGGGGATGAAGATTTCTTGTATTCCAACCACTCCGAATAAATCCAGGAAACAAATATAGGGATGATACCAAGCAAAAACGATACCTGCAAGGTGATAATGATGGAAAGATGATATAAAAACAAAGCTATATAAAGAAAATCAGAATGTTAGACTTATGTACATGACTGCAAAGACATACCACCAAAATATATGTTCTAACACTATAATAAAAGTTAATACCAAGCCTTTGAACTTCCATTTTTACTTCATTCAGACTCCGTTTACACACAACTTGCATAGAAA
The DNA here is from genome assembly GCA_025506415.1 of Flaveria robusta. NCBI lineage: Eukaryota > Viridiplantae > Streptophyta > Magnoliopsida > Asterales > Asteraceae > Flaveria > Flaveria robusta. Next base: position 11,308,098 of record CM046472.1, read on the forward strand.
TTTGTTTGAATTTCACATTTGAAACAGCAATATAGAATATCGAGCTCACTATGTTTATTTTCTGTTCACTTGTTCCTGTTTTTCACACGAATTGGTATTTTAAAGGGCTACGGAGTTTACCTAACTCTAGCTCAATGTCAAAAACTTCTGGAGTACTTATTATGATGCACACAACATTGTCCATGAAACTAGTGCACATAAACATATGATATTTGAGTGAAGAGAAATATTGTGTGCGAGCTCAGTATTTGTTCATCTGGAGTATTATCATTACAAAACATTATTAAGAACAGTTACCATAAGATACATGATGATCTGCTTGTACGATAAATGGCTCTCAAACAGAAGTTATTGTTCTAAAACAAGAAAAACTGATAGCTTCTGGTTACGACTTGACAATTTCATAAAATAATTTCAAGTCATTACAGAAATGCAAAGGTAATGCCATTATCAAACACTAAATCTACCTTCAGCAGTAAGCATTGAGCAATTACAGACCACTTTAAAAATAATCAAAACCCTCAGATGAGTGCATTACCTGATGCAAATGTGTCATGCAGAAGATCTAAAATAACTAATTCTATCGCAGATAGGGAGGAATCTTACTCACAAAATCAAGGATCATTCACTGAAATGCTTATAGAGTAAAAACACATAATAGATATAAGCTTCAAGTTCATTAGGTTCCTTATGGGATCAAATCAAGGTCGCTCAAGGATACTCAGATCAGAATTCAAACAAATACTCATCCAAATATGCATTTACTAAACCGACTAAACACAGATCAGTAACAAAACTAACAACAAAAAAAACATATCAAGGCAAGATCTAGCAGTCACCTGGCCAGGGGTTAGAGGTCCAGAAACAACCATTTCGATGGATTTCAACAGCAACAGAGCAATGAGAAATCAAATTACTTGAAATTTTCGCATAGATCTATCGGAAAACACACATACGAAGCCTCTTAAGAGTATGTGTGTGTATATATACAGATATACAGAAGAGTCAGATATAGGAGACAGTGAAACCCTAACTGTTAGTGGAGATCTGAAGCAACAGCAAGTGAGAGAGGGTGGGGGTTGCTTCGGGAATGAAGATCGGAAGAGATGTCTTTGTCTTGTTGAGATTCAATTAACCGTTAATCGGTGGTTGTGGCTGTGGTATATGTATCTGAAATTGAAATTAGCTATGGCAACTATCTTAAAAACACCCACCAACTTCTTCATCAATGTTTAACCCCTTGGTGGTTCTCGCGGGTTCGGGTTTGGTTTTATGGGTGTTCGAAGAAGATTTGGATACAACTGACGTTAAAGCATGGGCCTTTCTTTGTTAGCTTATTTGATTTTAATAATTTTAAATTATCGTTTTGTTTATAGAATTCTCAAAAATTAAAATTAAAATTAAAAAAAAATTTTAATCAAATTTTATTTGTTTGATCAATAGATAAAATTAAAATTGTAATTGTAATTGAAAATTTTTTTTTATTCATTAGAATTAATATTTCTTTCACTTACTCGTTAAATATATTAACGGGTGTAGCTATACATATCCCATTTTAATTTGTTTTTACTTGTTATACTCCTCTTTTTAAATTTGTAGTAACATACAATTCAAACCTTTTGCTTTCTTTTTTTGTTTCTTTATCCTATTAAGATAATTAGTTAAATCGAATAACTAAATAACAAATTCAATTTTATCTCCGTCCATTTAGCAACAAACTTTGGTAAAACTCCATATATTTTTTTCAAATCACTTTAAATCTGTAAGTAGACGATTTGGATGTTCATAAAAAAAACAATAGGACACCAGGAGGTTTACATGGGCTATATATTCATAATTTTTTTTAATTAAAAATTGAAACATCATTGTTACTTCAAACTTAGTTTGTTTGAAAAATAACTAAATAAGTGAAAATTTAAAAATTGAAAGTCAAAGAAAACAACAGCAGATGACGGTAATATGAGTTGTCGTGGAGTTAAGGGTAGTTGTTAAAATCATTAATCGAAACTACGTTAGTTTATATGTTATTTACTCAAAACGACATAGTTTTAGCTGGGTTCACATCTAAGTTTTTGTGCCTAACAACATCATATTCACTCACCATGAATATAATGACTTTTATTGTTATGTTTTGTTGTTCGAGTGCTTAAATGATCAAATCATTATGTTCTAAAAAAATTGGTTTATACAACTTTGAATTCTTTGATGAAAAATTTAATATAGTTTTTATTTTGGTTATACATTTTTAGTGATGCTTCGTTGATTTTGGATTGTTTAATGCAACATTTATTTCACGGTTTGTTGTATTTAGATTCTTTTATGTAGCATTTAGTTTGTTATTCTTTAGATGGTTGTAGCATGAAATTGATACCTTTTTTAATGATTTATTGTAATTAAAGTATAACATAAAATTTAGGGGGAGAATATGACACTTTTGAAAATGATATTTTAGGGGGAGTGGTATGACAAGTAGAAGAGGGGGGTGTGTATAGCCCCACCCATATTTAACAATCCAATGAAATATTCAAAATTAACATTTCAATTCCACTTAAAATTGACCAACCAAACACGTTATTAATTTTAACAAGATTCCAATTACAATTCCTTTGCAAAACATTATGCGAACCAAATTATTAGTCGGTTTGATTTTGTGGTTGTTTTTTATTAACTTGTGGTAGGTAGATTGTAAATATTAAAATCTGTAGTAAACGGTTAGGTTTATGATTTCAAGCTTTTCAGAATATAGAAAACATGAACGGACCAAACCGTAAGATTTACATTAGTATATATTTTAAAATATTATATACCATTTATGTATATTTTAAATTAGGTTTAATGAAAAATAAAACAAGCTAAGTTTATTAGATTACTTGAATTGCAGTGGAAGGCCCATGATCTAAGTTTTTCTAGCCATATTGAGGTTTAATAGGGTTCCATTCAAATGACTCGGTTTGAAAAATCTAATGGTTCCAAGTTTTATTATACATGACTACATTATAGATTCTAGATTCTAACCCTAACTCATTAGGTGGTACACACATGCCTGCTCGACTTTTCATGTGCCTCATGATTGTTTTGGCTTCCAAGTTCCATCGTCTTGCGCTTGTTATTGCTTGGCTTCGCTCCATCATAGCACGTCAAGGTAATACTTCCTCTGCATTGACTTTGACTTTCAGTTTTAGTTTGCATCCTATCTGTCTCAATAATCGTATACTTGTTTTTTTTTAATTCTTCTATTTGTTCTTCATGAATAATAATGTAACATCTCTAACTCTGCTAGTGTTGATTGTCACTTGAACGGTAATTAAATCCAAAACATAATTCCATAAACAGTATAGTTTAGTGTTTGATGTCCTCAGATGTTATTCGAAAGTACTAATTAAATAGTTAAATACATCAAATTGTTTATAAGTCTTCCTTATCTAAGTTGTCATTCTTCACTCCTCCCTCGCATAACCCTACTGACCTAACATGCATGAAAACAAAAAAAACCTAAGTATAACGCTCAGTGAACAAAAAATCAGATATAACATATAACAAAATAACATGATTTGTAATAATAAAGAATACCATACAACAAATGTATAAGACATATATCACATCAAAACATGAAGTACCCTATGTTAATAATCCTATCATGTAATTATTGAATAGGGGAAACATAAGTAGCGAGCCTGTAAACCAATGTGAGATGGAATGCGAGTAGATATACAAACTATCCACTAGAGTTCTGAGTAGAATGACATACAATCATCCATCAGAAAATATATCATAAATAATCTAGAACCAATCCATTCACCTTTAAACAAATAATATATATATATATATATATATATATATATATATATATATATATATACCAAGAGGGTGAATATAAATCCAAAGTCTTTTAAAGAGATGGTATGAACTCCTCCCTCGCATAACCATGCTGACCTAACATGCATGAAAGCAAAATACACCTTAGTATAACGCTTAGTGAATGAACAATTAGAAATAACAAATAACAAAATAACATGATTTGTAATAATAAAGAATACCATACAACAAATGTATAAGACATTATTCATTATATTACATCAAAACATGAAGTAACCTATGTTAATAATCCTATCACGTAATAATTGACTAGGGAAAACATAAGTAGCGAGCCTGTAAACCAATGTGAGATGGAATACGAGTAGATAGACAAACCATCCACCAAAGTTCTAAGTAGAGTGGCATACAATCATTCATAAGAAAATGTATCAACTAATCCATACACCTTTAAAGAAATAATATATATATATATATGTATGTATGTATATGAAGAGGGTGAATATAAATCCAGAGTGTTTTAAAGAGATAGCATGAACTCAGCTCACTGCCTGGTTGATGCCCCGTCATTGATGACGCAACAACGTATCTTGGTGGGGAGACATGGGTAACAAAGTATAGAAATAAATAGTAGCCTAGCTACTTATAATAGGAATTCGAGCCAAATAGTAGACTTGCTACTTGTAACAAAAAATCAAAAACTAAAGAACACCCTAGCTATTTATTATAAGGATTACCAAATTTTCCTTAGCCACAAGCAAAAGCAAACAACGACTTGGTCATCCTTAATTCGTACGACAAATCAGAATTCATGATTTGAAGCTCGTAGAGCTAAATGGTGTTCTTTAGCGGCTTCAAAAGGAAGAGCAGAAAGAATGAGGGAGAGAGTTGCGAGATAGAGGGATTACTTGGGTCAATATCTAGATATGTGAGAGTTCAACATCGAAAAATCAGAATGTGATAGCGAGGATTTCAAATCGTAGTTATATAGTTAGTCTGTTGCAGTCGATGAGCTCAAGAGGATTGATGGGACAATAAGATCAAATTTTCACATTTAATATGCACAACATGTGTAAAATTCCAACCGATCACGAATGGGGTAAAGTGAAGACGCCCATGCAAGTTAGAAGAGCACATGCCACTCAACTCTTTTTCTTTGTTTTATGTATATTCAGTTTCATCCAATTTTATGGTTTTTTATTATTGTTAATTTATCATATTAAATTCTACTTCTTTTATTTCAGGTACTATAAACATGATCCAAAAACTTAGCATAAATGAAACTATTGACTTACACTAGTAACAAAAAATTATGGTTGCTACAACAAATGATAGGCATTAAGATCGGTTACAAATTTAGGCATTTCTTAACCTTTGGGTGTTATAAGTATGACATTGTTTTCAACAAAAACATCTAAATCTTGATACTAAACTCATATAACAAAATAAAGGGACTAGAGATGAAGAAATTATATTTCCCCCTTATAATTTTCAAAATAATTGAATTTTTTTGAGTTAATTAAATGTCTAATTAGTAATTACTTCTCTAGTTATTCACACACACGCACTCACACAGGTATATTCACACACATGTGCATTTTCTCCGTCTCTTCCTAAGTAGCGTAGATCACGAGATTCTAGATGGACAATGAACTATTTTTTTTTGTCCTTCAACAGTTCAACATTAACTTATACTTATAGGTTTGGTATTATTAATCCTTATGTTGATCGCACACATCCTACAAACTTTACACCTATCACCAGGAGACGCTCAATAAACGCTCAAATGATCGTATTAGCTCAAAACTTCTTTTAAACATGAAAATCTTAGCCTTCATGTTGCTTGATAGTAAATTTCAAGATATGTTGTAATATATTATTTTATTTCCATTACTGACTCGTATTTTGATGATTATGTTCTTAGCTTTTGTTGTGTTATGATTATTGATTTGAACTTATAGAATGTTCTATGGCTTTAATATAGTCGATGTTATTTAGTTATTTGGTTATACCATTATTCCAACTAGTTACTTACCCGACGCGTGTTGCGGCGGCGTTAGACGTAGCTTGATAAAATATAGATTATAATCGACCGACTCATTTTCAAACTAAATTTATGTCAAAACGTAAAGCAACTAAAATTTATATCGTTGAATGAAAACGTATAATTTTAGACCTGACTCTTTTTCAAATAAGTTATTTTTTGTCGAATGGTAGACCAACTCAAAACGTAAATAAGAAAAAAACACTTGCAGTGACGTCATATATGATGTGATAAATTATAGATTACAATCGCTCCGTCTCATTTCTAAACTAAATTTACGATGTAGAGCAACCGGTTTTTTATTGTCGAATTAAAACATATTATATTTGATCTGACGTATTTTTAAACAAAATTTACATCGAAACTACATAATAATAAGCATGGAAACGTTTTATATTTGACCTGACTCAATTTTGAACAAAGTTTATGCCAACACGTCGACAAACATCAAAATGTAGGCCATTTCAAAAGGTATATAAAAAAAACACGAAACTTTTTATTTGTTTTACCCGACTCGTTAAAGTTAAGTCAAAACGTAGAGAGCCTCGAATTTATACTGACACGTATATTAAAACACGAACGTGAGAAATTATTTTTTTAAAGTACAATTGCATAGTGGTAAACCCGAAACTTTAGAAACTTAAGGAGATTAAAGTAATAATTTACAAATTTTCTAAAATATTTTAAAGGATAGAAGGTACAAGTTAAAAGTTGAGATTGACCTTTTTTTAAGTAGAGGAAGAAAAAGAGAATGAACCGGCATTTACTATATGTGTCAATAGAAAAAGGTGTGCGGCCAAATTAAAAACGCAAAAGAATCAAGTGGCAAAATCAAAAACAAATAAAGTTTGAGTGTTAAAAGAAAACCTATAAAACAACACTGTAGCGTTCATGTTGTAATTTAATATATAGATTATACTAGTAGTTAAATTATGTTGATCCAAAATTATTATTCCTATACTTTAAAAACCAAAATCGGTGGCAAATATGATTGTGGCATACGACTTTGGTTTTTAATATAGATAAAGTGACTGCAAATAAAACAAAACAAAGCAAGCATTTGATTTGGCTTAGTGGTTAAAGCTCTCCATCTTTAGACATATAACCCAAGTTTGAAATTCATGGGTGTTAATGCCATTGCTTTTTTTTTTTTTTTTTTTTTTTTTTTTTTTTGTTTATAAATTTTTTCATTTTCTTTCTTACTAATTTCTTTGAATTTTTTTTTGTTTCAATGTAATTTTTTAAGAGTTTCGATTTTTAATATAATATTTATCAAACGTAAAAAATTCATCTCGGTGTTGGTTTTTTAAACGGTTTTGTTTTTTTGTCCACATCAATATTAATCTACTAAATGGTTTCATTGTTTAAATAAAGTTTTAAATTTTATCTGCGTCAATTCACGACTTTACACATTTTTGTTTTTACTTTAATCTAGAATTTTATTTAGAACTAAGTCATGTCTAAACGACAACGAACGGGAAAAATGAGTCCTTTTACGCCGCAACCAGCAACGCGCAGAGCAAGTCGTAACACGTAAGGAATCACCATACTTATTTTTATTATTAACGTCACATTTTTTTACGGTTCAACGCCCCGCCGCAACACGCGGGTCGTAATACTAGTTACATATATTTTCCAAAGTTAAATCCAAATTTTATAAATTAATCTTTCTAGAATATTGGAAAAGGATTTTGTTGATTTTTTTTTAAAATAAAAACAGTGCAGTCAAAAAACAAAACAAAATTTTCAGGAAACACTTATTTCACATAAAGATATCTATTTCAAAATCCAATATCATTCGCATCTTACTATTTTACATTTCAGTTATACATATAAAACTAAATAGCCTGCTTTATGAATTTGCATGTTCATGTTTTCAAAATAACACTTTTTAACATGCTTAGAATTTAAAGTACCAAGTACCTTTACTGTTTAACTAATTTCATTGTTCCTTAATATATCCATTCTCCTCGTGCTTATGTACATCTAAAATAGATGGAAAACCAAGTTAGTGATACAAATCAGTTGTAGCTTATAAATATCAGATACATGAAACCCTATGAATGAAGAAAAGTCTACAAGGAAAAGGATGTAACTTGCATAGTCGGATACTCGAGCTCGTTTTGTTAAAAGTTTGTCTCAAACTAGGCCTAAACAACCCCAAGTTGAACTCAATCTAACTTGAAACTCGTTTAATGAACAAGCTCGACCTTAAGCTTCATACAGTGAGCTCTATTAGGTCGTAAACTGATGTAATTCATTTGATTTGCAACCCGTTTTGACCAATTCTAGCAAAACCACAGCTATGATTACCCTTCTAGGTTCACCAGGATAAAGAAACCACAGTGCCAGATCTAAAATAGTTAATAAAGAGTCTCATCTCGCACTGGGCTTAGCTTTGTACAACTCTCCAGATCCAACTGCTGCACCAACCAGGCCGGGCAGGGCCACCCCGTGCATTTTCACATGATCAAGTTTGTTTCTAGTTATTGTGGCTCTGCATAAGGTCAGCCAGCATGATCTTACCACAATTTCCAGTGTCGAGGCGATCAAATATTTTGCATATTTGTAATATGTCTTTCTCTGAGATCTTTCCCATCTCCTTTAGCTTGTATATCACAAATTCCGACTTGCTGAAACCATGTAAATATTTAAATTTAGAATCTAGTTAAAATGCTTCAGAGTAATTAGGACAAAAACTATGATGTGTTAATATTTGTATTCACATAACCTGTGGCATTTGGCCCAACTGACCAAATTTACGTTTTGCCTTTCACGTCAAGAATTATTCAAGGTAAATGATAACAAAACCACACTATGTTTAAGGTTTTATGTCCTGGCCATCAATCCATTACATATTCAGCATATTGTTTCTCTCTCACTGTAATTAATAACTTATCCAGGTTTTAGGTTTGACATTTACTATAGTCAGGCTAGCAAAGAAGAACTTCATTAGCCTAATGTTAAACCCTGACGTAAATGATATTTTACATGGATAATTAGTGTTTGTATTTTCAATAGGTAACTGTTACTGTTATATTTTATCTGTTAATATTAGTATTGTTAAAGGAATTTAGGACTAATGATTGCAAAACAATGGAAAAGTGCCAGTGATCTACCATCATGAAGCTACCGCTGAGATTAGAACTGGAGATAATTCACATTTGGCCTCTGCCCCTGATAGATACTACCGAATATATAGAACTGCCACTGATGATGTCAGCGGAGTTGCTTTCCTGACTTATCATCCGGGGTGTTTGTTTTGATAAAATTCTGTCTTCAACTTAGAATATTATTAAATCTATATAGACTAGGGTTGATCAATGTTTTAGACTTTTAGTATAAACAGTCATTGTGATCAATGTAATCAAAACATCTTTCGTTTCAATGAATAACAATCTCTACCGAATTATGATAAGGACGTTCTTCAAGTACGTCTTGTGTTCTTGATTAATTGTTTTTGCTTGTTAAGATTATTCCCGCTGCAATCTTTACAAGTGTATTACTGATCCAGGCAAGTATAGTTAATAAATTTGGATTCTTAATTTGGGGATTACATAAATATAGATTAGAAGGAATAGTATATTAGGCTGAACTTGATATATTAAAGTGGATTATAATTATAATTTTAATTATCCGAGAGACAGTCAAGCGTAGTTATTCAGACATTTTGAACAGACTTGAGTCCTATCACATATGCATGACAAGGAGGTCTAAAAGGCTCGCCGTACCAAAATTATCTAACATTAAATGAGACTATGGATATAGAAAAAGGTCAAAATAAAAAATTTGGACCTCCTTCCCCCTCACTTTCCACCCAAAAAAATAAAATGTTGCCACAATCATAAAACAATTGAAGCATTTTATTTAAGTCGATTTGATAAATGAAACAAAATACATCAAACGTTATCAAATAAATTAGTGCGGTTCTTTTAAAGAGTATGAACCAGTAGTCTAACCTAAATTCCTATCTTTCTCAACGTATTTGCTCTTATTTGTTTCCAGGAAGTTTCTCCATACTTACGTTTCTCCTCAATACTTCGTTACTTATATAAAACGATCTTGATCATTTGACTAAAATGAAAGTTCAATATCATCATAGACACTTGTAGAGACGGTCATTAACAAAAAGAACTCAAAATGTAAACATGGAACTCTACCTAAATCAACATATTTCTAGCTATACATTTCAAATAGCCAAGCGATCCGGCCCCTCCCCGGACCCTACGCAAAGCGAGAGCCAAGTCAAACACACGGTATGCCCTTTTTTATGTATGCTAGCTATTGTTAAGCCAAATGTGCTACTCTTTACAACTTTGTAGCTATGTGTCGTAATCTAATATGAAATTAACGTCACATATATAATAAATGTTGGTGTATAGTTTATCTAGCATTCAACAAAATATTAACAAACCTAATGAAAATAATGTAAAAAAACTATATTGAAGAAAAATAATTTACCTCACATAGCCGTTGTTATCAATATCTGCAGCAAGAAACTGAGACACGGTCAGACCTTGGTCAAGAACCCATTTAGCCATCCTCCTATTCCTCTTATCCACTCTAGCCTCAGCCAAATAGAGAAAGGCCCGAGCCACAGCCAGGGTCGACACAAGCAACCAAACTGAAGCAAAGATACGCCCCGCCATGGACCTAAAAGCCCGGTCACCATACCCGACAGTAGTCACAGACATAACCGATAGATAAAAAGAATCAAGCCAGTCTAGCCTCTCTACATAATGCATAACACCAACACCGACCCCGATACAAAGAACAACAACCCCTAAAGCTAATGCCACTTTCATCCGAATCCTCATCCTCCCCTTTTTAACATCAATTATGTACGAAGGGTGATCCACATTATTCCCATTCTTAATCGACCGCAATAAATGGCTTTCTTGCAGATCAAGAACATAGCTAACCATCCCACTAAGCAAGATATCAATAAACCCAAATCCAACTAACACAAACATGATCGAAAACAGTTTTGTGACAACAGTATTAGGGGTTATATCACCATACCCAATTGTGCACATAGTAACTATGCAGAAATAAAGAGCATCAACCACCACATGCGTCTCAGAAGCAACAAAATGTTCTCTATTGTACCAATATATAATCACACCAAGCGACAAATATAGAATCAAAAGCAAAACCGCTTGGCGAACAATTGAAGACGAACTTGATTGAGGGGGTTTAGTCTCTGATGGGTGTTCAAAATCATTGATGGCAGCCATGGCAGGTGCTGTTTTCGACCGATGCAGATTAGTCTTCCCGAATGAGTAATTGGGATCTGATAACCACGATGGAGGTGTGGAAGCTTGCTCCGGATCAGAAACCCCATTAGGGATTAGAACCGAATTGATATGAGAAATGGAATCAGAAGCAAAGGGCCGTTGAGGGTTACTATTAAAAGTGAAGGCTAAAGCATCGACGATGTTCGAAGAAGGCTCTCTGGGGGAACCAAATATGAGCATATCTTTGAGCTCTGATGGGGTTAGGGATAGAGGGATGGAGATTTCATCATTCTCAGGAAGAGGGCAAAGAGACGATGGTGTTTTGGGTGTATTAGTCGAAAGAAGTGGCGTTTTATCCATCTGAGGAAGTGGAGATCGATCAGTAAGAGAACAGAGGCAAGAACACCAAAGTCTTGAAACGAAAACACCTGATTGATTACTAACAGGTATGTAAGCGAAGATTTTACCAGTGAAGTTGGGATCGTTGATTGAAGCAGAAGATTCGTTGCGATGATGATGTATGTATGTATGATTATGAATACTATTAATTAAGACGTGATTGACGGAGGAAAAAAGGGAAGAAGAGATGCAAAGGGACGTATTCAAATGTTAATTATGGAATCGATCGGGTGGAGTTGAGGTCAACCAGATGATGGAGGATGGAGGACACGTAGAGATGATAATCGCCACCTGTCTTTACGAATAATCAATTTATTAAGCTAATAATTATGGAATCGATCGGGTGGAGTTGAGGTCAACCAGATGATGGAGGATGGAGGACACGTAGAGATGATAATCGCCACCTGTCTTTACGAATAATCAATTTATTAAGCTAATAATCATGTACGTGAAGATGCAATAAATGTATGAAACAACGTACTGCGCTTATTTCATTTCCCTAGGGTTTGGGTTTTGGTGTACTACACGTACCTGTGTTCATGTATTGCTTGTGGGTGAGGAGCTCCTTCTCTCACCGGTCGTGATGACACATGGCAGCATTGCCGAACCCCCACCCACGCCGCGGTTTTGTTGATTCTCGGTGAACCCATGCTGTGAATTTTAGTCATTGTGACTGTTAAATCTAGCTGTTAACCCCCACCCTAACGGCTATATTTTTTTGTAAAAAAAAAATTCGAACACTATAAATATCAAACAATTATCATGAATTTTATATACCAATCTCAACATTTCTTCTAATCATTTCAGATATTATACACTATGAAATCCAACAAAAAATCCACAAAATCACTAGCTCAAACCAACAAAAAAACATAGACCGAATATATGTGCGGGTCCAAGTGAAATGACTACCTATGCTCAACCGTTTAACCCATCATCACCACATATAACGGATTGGTTTCACAACCTGTATGATTTGTCTCAACTGTCTCCAAAAATGCCTACGTATCAAACCCCACCATCATACTACCACCCAACTATGCCCGCATATCAATCCCCATGATTTTTGTATTACCAAAACATGCCGAATGCTTTTAAAACGCATCCCATCATGTAGAAAAAGAAAAAGAAAAAGAAGCCAAAGAAGAACATAATGAAGCATTCAATGATCTTCAAGTTTATGAAAGTTAAGATGAAGAGATTCGTGTGGAAGAAACCCCCTCCCCCACCAAAATCTAAGTCGAAAGGTAAATCGAAAACCCAAGCTACTAACAAGTCTTGGGATAAAAATAAGGGGGAAGCTTTGGCAAAGGATTCGATTTATTTATCCTAATATCTTAGATTTAGAGATCATAAAAAAAAAGAGTTCATTTCAGAAGAAAGTGTTTACACTTTAATGTCACTCTTGGTGGAACGAACCGCGCCATTGATGAACTGAACTCCAAATGGGAGAGAATGAATAAGACGATTAGTCATTCTAACAGGATCTATGTTCAAACGGTATTTTTTTTACTTTCATATATATATATATATATATATATATTATTTTTATAATTATAGTACCTATCTAATTGAATTTTTTGTTTTAAAATATGTAAAAACATCGTTGGACGAGCGGAAGCAACGACGATGATATCGTCCTCAAAGCGTTAACCGAATACAAAAATGTTTACAAGAGGAAAGGTTTACAAGTATCAAGGCGTGGAATGTTGTAAGAAACCATGCCAAAAGGAAGCCGGTGGAGGTTAAGGTTGCAGAGTTTGGTACTCAAACAATAAAGAGGACTAAAACTTCAAAAATCAGGCCAATACGTAAGCTCAAATGAGCCCGTTACAAACCCCCCTCCCTGACCTCAATGAAAACGCAACACCGATCGGTTGAGACGTAAAGGCAATAAAGAGGACTAGATACTTGTATCAAATAATTTTTATCATTGTATGTTATGTTTTAGCTAGATCATTTTGTTTTTTTTTATAATTATGTTTTCCAATGATGATATTTATCAATGTGTTTTTTTTAAACTCATAGTATTCAAGATAACATAATCACAAGTAGAAAACACAATTAGTCATTTTTTATATATTATATAAACTTGTTGTTATTTTATCATTGTGTTTTAGAATTTAAAGTGCACAATGATGTTATTTATCAATGTGTTTTATAATACCTTTAATGTTCAGAATAATATAATGACGAGCAAAAAACATAATAAGCCATTTTATCATTTTGTTTATATATTATATACAAGTGGTTATCTTATCATTGTGCTTTACAATTCGAAGTATACAATGATGTTATTTATCAATAGTTTTTTTAAACTCATAATGTTCAGGATAACACAATAACGAGCAAAACACACAATGAGCCATTTTAATACGTACTGTGTTTTATGTATTATATCATTTGTGTTGTTTTTATCATTATTTTTAATGTATTAGATTAATTAGTTGTTATTTTATTATTGTGGTTTTACATACTAAAAATACCAACAGTGTTATTTTATCATTATATTCTTTTAGAATTTATTATGTTAGAAAAACACAATATTATTAAAAAAATAAAACAATTAATAAAAAAACAAAATAAACTAAACTAAAGACACAATGATGATTATGAGCTTAAAAACATAAAACAAATTATTATATTTTTACATTACAATTATGTACTCATTTTAAAAACAAAAAAAAAACACTCATTTTTATGGTATAATTTTATAAAGAAAATAATATCGTATATAAAAGTCATAAATGTTTAAAAATATTTTGGGAATTGGAAAAAAATAACTAAGGTGGACATGCCTAAAATATTCATATAGCAAACTTCCTTCCTATAATTTGATCTCAATCATTGATTAAAAATATTGATGGTGGAGATTACTTTTTGCACTTTAGATAAAAACCGTTTTTATTTGAATCCTTCCACACACACACACACACACACATATATATATATATATGTACAATATACAGGGACAGTTACTTTACAAAGTACTTATTTTGTGCGAAGCGTATGAAGTTTGTGAAGAGAATTATCACGCAAAAACAAGTAATAATCATGCAAGAAGTGGCATATCCAAAAATTTTTTCAGGCGGGCGGAAACTTTTTAAGGGTCGGTTGAATCTAGGGAGACATTTCTAAGTAAATCTTTCTCCATAAAAAAAATACAACTATCACTTAATTTTTCATCACTCATCTGATTACGCAAATCGGACTTCACGTACTTCATTGCCGAAAAACATCTTTCAATTGTTGCGGTTGCAACGGATAATACGAGAGCTAGCTTCAATAAACGATATACCAATATAAATGAAAGGTGTTTCTTTGTTTGAACCATTAATTGTACAAGACTTGATAAACCATCCAAGTTGGCAAATCGACTATCCGTTTTTAAATTGTCAATATAGATCTCTAGTTCAACAGGAAGTCTTCTTTTATCATTTTCATCGAAATCATTCGGGTACAACTCGGATAATCTTAATATTTTTGAAACGTCAAACCACTAAAATTATCACAAGAACTCAAACTACTTAAAGAAACAAGTAGGTTGGATGTTACCTCGTTAAAACGATTCCCAAACTCTTGTATTTGCATATCTAAAACCACATTGAAGCAATCATACTCAAAATAGTGGCGATATGTGATATTTGTTTTTTGTCTTGGCTTCTTTGGGTTAATGTACTCATCATCCATGTTTATCACTTCAAGTTCAAATTTTTCACAAAAAGAGTTAACATTGTCAAAGAACTCATTGAAACCCTCCATTCTAAATTTCTCTAGTTGGCGTTTGGTAGAAGAAACCAATGAAACCGCATTTAACAAATCTTGCTCTTTTCTTTGAAGACTTTGAGACAACATGTTTGTGATATCTAGAATATGCGACATCAAGTGTAAGTAGAAGACAAAGTTGTATGTTTTCATTTTCGATTGAAGTCCATCCGCTTGTTTGACACGTGCAAGATTGACACCCGTTTCTTCAACATATTCAAGGACTTCCATAACCGATGGATATAAAGTAATCAAATGAGAAAGAGTTTTATAGTGAGAATTCCAACGAGTATCCCCGGGCCTTGAAAGTGACATTTCTTGATTTAACCCACTTCCGGTAATAAGGTTATCTTCCAAGTTCTTTTTTTGACTTTCGCGAAGCTTATCTTGTCATTTGTAAGATGCACTAACGACATTTGTTAGAACCTTTCCATTTCAAAAGCTTCCAAACATTAAACTCGCCCGACATATTACTTGCACCATCATAACCTTGGCCTCTAATATTAGCCAAACTTAATCCATGTCGAGCAAATAAATCATCAAGAGGATTTAAGCATCAATGCGCATGTCTCCATCACATGAACAAGTCCAATAAACCGTTCCTTAACTACCCCATACTTATTGACATATCGAATAACCACGACCATTTGTTCCTTTTTGGAAATGTCACTAGATTCATCAACTAATAAAGAGAAAACATCACCATCAAGATCTTCAAAAATTTTTTTAGTACCTCTTGAGCAAAACAATGTTTGATATCTTGTTGAATTGTTGGACATGTCATTTGATTATTCCCGGGTGCATTTCTTAAGATAACCTTCCCAAGTTCTTCGTTTATTTCACCCATTAATTCTAAAAGTTCCAAAAAGTTTCCTTTATTTAATGAATCATCCGATTCATCATGACCGCGAAATGCTTGTCCTTGATTCAATAATTTTTTGGCAAGCCTCATAGAAGCACCTAATCTAAGTCGGTATTCATACTTGCTTTGAATCTGCTTCTAAAGGCGGCTCGTATCGATTGATTTCATTAAGCAAATCATCACACTTTTTCAAACATTTATTGTGCAAACTATTAACTTCATCCACATGTTTAACAAGTATTTCTTGTTTTTTCCAACCATTAAAACCATCAGAGACAAACACGTCTTTTGAATCTCCAAAATACCCTTTAAACAAGTAGCAACATAAGCAATACACACGATCATTCTTTATAATATACTCTAACCATCTTGGATGAGCATCATACCAACTTTCATTAAAACTTCTTAATTCTTTACCAATCTTTGTTTGTGGGAATACAATATATTTTGGTTGACATGGCCCTCTAAGTAAGTATGCCCTCCTAATTTCATCTCGTTGATTAGGGTTATATGTGACTAGTAATTCCTATACTAACCTACTAAATCGTTCCATATCATAATCTTAGACTTTTAGTATCTTACAGATTACAATATACAATATAAATATATAATCCTATGTTAATTTTCAAACCCTAGTTTTTAACCCAAAATTAAGAAACCAAAAAATTAAGAAATATAAAATTATACACATTACCTGGCCGAAATTAGAGGTCGGAGACTCAGAGCAGCCGACAAGGTCGTCGAAGAGCTGGGCTGCCGGGTTGGTCTGAAGCTGGGGCGCTAGGCTGCGGCTATGGGAGTTCAGGCGTGCAGGGGCAGGGCCGCAGGTGCAGTCGGAACCCAGAGAGGCTCTGGTCGAAAGCTGGGCTGCGGGAGTTTAGCCGGGCATGAGCAGCCAACAGGTCGCCGGAGTTAAGGCGACAGGGGCAGGGGCGGACAGCAGTCGAAACTTGGAAATGGCAGTGGGCTGGGGGCTTGGCCGCTTGGGGTTTGTGGAGAATTGAAGATAATTGTTTTTTTAAAAAAAAAAAAAAACTAATTGGGGATTTGAAAGGTGGGTTGAGTTTAAACATTGGGCTAAATTTTAAATTTTGGGCTTGAAAGATTGGGTTTAAAAAGATTGGGTTTGATTTAGGTTAAATTAAAAAAAAAACTATGTTTTCAAAGGGGGGTGATTGCAAAATTTTACTAGGGGCGATCGAGAATTGAGCATATATATAACATTAAAAATTTTTTTTTTAGGGTGGGCGGCCGCCCCCCTCCCTTGAGGGTAGATACGTCCTTGTATGCGACCATGGTTGCAATCTAAGAGCATTTACGATAGCTTCACATCCTCATCCTCATAATCAACACAAAATCCTAATACTTTAAAAGTTGTAATCATTTTCTAAAAGTTTTTCATATTACCTTCCTCGCATCTATCTTTATTTCAATTAAATAATAGTTAATTTTCTTTTTATTATATATTCTATTTTTTTTCACTCGCAACTACTAATAAAAAAGATATAATCATAGATATAGGGAATGGATAGCAACCCCTAAATATGAGGATTATTATGGGTTCTCGTAAAAACATAGGGATTGGAGATGAAGATGAGATTTCGGATGTAAGAGTAAAACTACGTTATTTTTCATGATTCTCTTATATTTTAAATTTAAGAGTAAATATGGAAAACTAGTATGAATGCTCTACATCCTACATGTTATCCCCTACCTTTGGAGAGGCAGCACGAAGTCATGAATGCATTAAATCAATGAGACTAACCTAGTATTAAAAATCGTTTGTGAGACACATGAGTATGAGCTCATTTTTTTTTTTGTAAGACACCTTAATTGATAGAGAGAATTTAGAGTAAATTAAATGCATAGTTCTTTTGATTATGTTAAAATTTTGGATTTACTCTTTAAAATTTAAAATCTTGCATATAGTTCCTATTGTTTTTTTAATCTTTCATCTATGGTCCTTATGTCTTTTAGTCAACATTTAGTTATGTTAAAAATTATAAAGATGATACTTTACTCGTATTGACTATCCATTTGATTTACCTTCTATACTATAGTATTATTTCTATTAAAGGAAGCTTTATATTTTTGTTATTCAAAGTTTTTTATTTTTATATTATTCTTATTATTTCATTATTAATATGTTTATTATTTAATAAAGCATGATTTAAATACACGAATTAAAATTTTATTTAAAACATTTTTTTAAATGTTCACTTTTTAACATTTTTAAACCGTTTGTTTTATAAAAGTCATTCTTAAAAGTGTTTGATTTTTATTTTTTAAAATGGGATTTTAAATTTTTTTTTAAAACCATTCATTTTTATAAAATATCTTTTAAGAAAACATACACAGTTTTTAAAAGTCAATTTTATAAAAAAATAATTTATAAACGCCTTTTTTAATATTTTTAAAAACATTTAATAAACAAATGGTTTTAAAAAATAATATTTAGAAAATAAATAAATTTTAAAAAATTATATTTAAAAACTAAATGGTTTTAAGAAAGACGATAATGTTTTTAAAAAGTACCTTTAAATATCAAAAAGTTTTAAGAAAGATGACTAAAAGTAAAAGGTTTAAAAAAACATTTAGAAACTGAACGATAAAAAAAAGACATTTTTAAAAACCTTTTTTATTTATGTATTAAATAATAAGCATATTATTAATAAAAAAATAAAAATAAAATTAAAATAAAACATAAATTTCATTGACAATCCCTATAAATAAAATAATAATTTTGATAAATTTAATATTACTAACTGAACTAACAGAGTAATAGCCGTTGATGAAATATAAATATAACATTAGGGATTATATTCGTAATTTTAAATCTTTATGGACCACATCCAAAATTTTGACTAAACCACATGAACGATCCGTGTAATTTACTTCAGAATTTAACATGGATATACCCTTATTAACTTGACAAAAATCAAATATACTAGATCAATACAAAAAATATCATATATATTCAATTTAAATGAATTTTATTTTATGATCATTATACCCCCAACTAATTGTATAAATTTATTTTTATAACCATTCTACCCCTACCCGTCAAAAGAACTTATAAGAATTTATAGAAAGACATGATGTGTCTGTATTTAAAACGTTTATCATATAAAAAACAATTAAATAATAATAAAAAAACCTACGACTTCACACAAAATATCCACCTCTAAATGGATTTTCAAAAAGTAAATATCTTTAAAGAGAAAATTACATAAATAGACCTTGTGATTTAATAAAATTACATGTTTAGTTTTAAAACTTTAAAATTTTCAAATATAGTCCAAATTGTATATAATCATTGTGTTTTTGGTCGCTAGCATTAAACTCATTCATTTTTTATACATTTTATAAAATTTAAACTAACTTTTAAATTTAATTTTAGTGACCAAAAGTGTAACGCCCAGATAAAAGTTTGCACTAACTTTACACTTTTGTAAAATTTGAGTAGATAAAAGTTTGCACTAACTTTACACTTTTGTAAAATTTGAGTATCAAATTTGCAATAACTATACAAAAATTAGCACTAATTTTATAATTTTCAAAGTGTGAAAATCAATCTTACAATCTGATCAAAAAACAGGTATCATTTATGCAATTTTCTCTATCTTTTGAACAATATACTCCTCACATACTTAGATGTTGTTTGTTTTTTCTACAGCAAATGTCTACAGTTAAAGATCATATCTGCAAACATCTATAAGGGAAAAAGTGGACCAAACCTTTGTAGTCTGCAAAAAAAAGTGTCTGTTTTTTAACGTCTACAGACTGCTAAAATCAACTGGTGGTAGTATACGGCGGTGCTGGACGGTGGTGGTGATGGTGGACGGTGGGTGGTGGTGGACGGTGGGTGGTGGTGGTGGACGCGGACGGTGGGTGGAGGCGAACGGTGGGGGAGGCGAACGGTGGTGGTGGCGGCCGGTGATGGTGGAGGACGGTGGTGGTGGAGGACGATGGTGGACATGGTGGTCGTGGGTGATGGTGTTTAATACTCTGCAAACTTTATAAGACTTTATAAGTGGTTGTGTCAAGGCTGCACCATGCAGACCTCGCACATACATTTGTTAATGAAAAGTATTTCAAAAACAAACACTTTTCAGACCTCAACGTTTGCGCGTGGTATGCGCGACGTACACAAAAAAGATCTGGAAGAGTTTTTTTGGTAAAACAAACACTCAGTTAGTTTCACGCCGAACCATCAATCACTTGATCGGGAAGCTCCATAATGTCGTTTTAAATTTCAAATCTAGGAATATGTACGGTGAGAAAAGAACCAAATTAACCAATCAACTAGGCTAACTGTATAATGGTTTAAAACAACCTAAATTAATCAATGGTTTAGTTTATAATTTTTCGAGTGACCATTTAACTAAATTTCACTTATGATTTCCGTTTAGGATATAGCTGAATACATACGAATGTAATCAATCTGATAAATGAATGACATTCATAATTGTTTTACTATAATATTTTATAACTATTTTTAGTAAACTCGTATATTACACGTGTTGAATGAATAAAATATTAAATATAATAAAAACTTATTATTTATAAAATGATATTGTAAGTTAAAAAATGATTGTAATTATTATAATTAGAATGAATTTTTTTTTTCAAAACAAATGTTTTTTAAAAATGTAATTTTTGAAACCTTTTTATTATAACTGCTAATTTTAATTATTTTTTATTTATAAAAATTTTACTTTTCAAAAACATCAATTTAAAAATATTTTGTATTTTTAAAAAAGTCTAATGTTTTAAAAAAATTTCTTATTTTATAAAAATTTGTTTCTTTTAGAAATAACATTATTAAAAAGTTTTATTTCGTAATTTTTAAAAATCTATTTTAAACTTAAAAAGAATTAAATAATATTATTTGTAATTATATATTTTATTGCCAGCGGATAAAATAACCACTCGCAGATGTAATCTGGACCGTTTGATCATGCCCAGGAATAATCATGACCGTATAAAGTCAGCGGTTATTTCTACATTAAGTTGGTTTAATGCAGTTTGAGGTGGTTTCTGCATTTTGACAAATTCAGCCCTTTCTGCTCGTGTAACCTATGTAATCCGCAGGAAGATTTCCTTAAAAATTGGTAAGGATTTGTGTTATAATGTAGCTCACATGGATTGCCCACGTCCCACTACATTTCCGCTGCTAACTACTTAAGGTTGTCAATATAAATGCGTCATTTTTTCAATATCTTGTGCTGTTTTTTAAATCCCTCTGTGATCTGAAAGACCTGCGCACTATTATGGACGGAAAAGGTATCCCAACATTGCATCAAGATCCTAAGGTATTTATTTGTTTTGATTGTCACGATCATTATATGTTCCCGCTTTATAGTCTAACATGGAATTAATTTGTTAATTGTTAAATTTGTTCATTTGTTTATTTTAGAATGGTTCAGGTACTGCTGATGATAATCCAACTGTGGGTCTGAAGGATGACGCAACCAAGGAATTCATAATGAAGGTTGTCTCAACTATAAATAGTTTGTTTAAAACTTCTTTCTGAATTTTATAGTTGGTACTTTAGTTCTATAAACTCTTTTGATAAATAATTGTGATTTAAAAACTTTTTCCGGATCCCAACCAGGTTAGCAAGCAATTTTGTTTAGAGTTGGAACATTTAACGGCAGAATCAACAGATGATATTCATAGGTCAACTGATGTTTATGATGGTAATAGTGTGGAGATCATTTTGTGTGGGTCTAAGTTTAGTCCATACAAATCCCAACTTCATCGAGAAATCAGTGAGGAGGTATTGTTGTTTATAAAGGCTGTTGATTTTGTTTTTAAATCTTTACTTGGTGGCATGTGGAATGTAACATTTCTGCTATTTTAGTTGTGAAAGTATGAAAAGGCTGCCAAGATAAGGAGATCACTCAAACAGTGGAATTAGGATGAGGTTATCAGTGTTAGCAGTTCGGATGAAGATGATGAGGATATCCATGACCTGAAAGATACGGCCAATTATGGGCCATGTTTAATGAAAGAGAAAAACTTTCTGAAACTCACTATGAAGCTGATGAATGAGTCCGGTTCTGATGATAAGTACAACCAGGATAAGAATGGTTTCAATCAGGATATGGATGAGTCCAGTTCCAAGGGGCTATTGAAAATCCCTCGGGTCATTGTGCATAAACGCAACCGGTTTGTGTCAGTTGCTCGAAGCATCTAAGTTATGTGGTTTATGTTGTTATTTATGTCAACTTTTTTTACTACTTTCGACATGGTTTTATGCACCGTTTGTAACCTTTTGTATGATGTTGTCATTAAACGTTAGTAGTGAATGAAATGCATTTTGTTATTAATACGCAGAGTTTGATTATTGATCCGGTAGAAAGGATGCAAAGTTGAATTAAATGTTAGTATTTAAACGTTGTGTAGCCATATACATACTTTTGAATTTGTCCTTAACATTGCATTTTGTTATTAATACGCAGAGTTTGATTATTGATCCGTTAGAAAGGATGCAAAGTTGAATTAAATGTTAGTATTCAAACGTTGTGTAGCCGTATACATACTTTTGAATTTGTCCTTAACATTTTATGAAAAGAAATTAAAAACGAAGAAATTAAAAATGAAATATTTTTAACGTGGGAATGTCTCAATTTTTTTCATTAAAATATAATGAATAATAGACTCTTGAATTCCTTTTTAAACATTTCTTACTAACAAGTTCTATAATATGAAAAAAGCAAAGATGATAAATAGTGTTTTCGAGGGTATTTTGGGTATTTCGTATAGTCTCGGGTTGCGTGTTGTTCCTTTTTATCTGTTACACAGCTCCTTTCATCCCTTTATGGCGGGGGGTGCCGACGGTGGTCCTGGTGACGGTGGAGCGACGGTGGTGGTCGCTCCGGTTTGGCCGTCGCTTCGTCTCCGTCGGTCCGTTTTACGAGGTGTGTGTGGGGTTTGTGCTCTTCGGTTGAAAGGGATCTGAGGGTTGCGTGTTGTTCCCTTTTATCTGTTACACAGCTCATTTCATCCCTTATGGCAGTGGGGTGTCGACAGTAGTGCCGGTGATGGTGGAGCGAGGGTAGTGGCCGTTCCGGCTTGGCCGTCGCTTCGTCTCCGCCAGTCGTCCGTCTTCCTTAAACCACATGCAAAGGAGGGTTTTTTTTATGGGGTTTATAAGGTGTGTGTGGGGTTTGTGCTCTTTGGTTGAAGGGGCTCTGACGGTTAAAGGTGGTACATCATGGCTGCTTGGGCCGCTGGCCTTTCGTTTTCTAGCTACACATATGCGGCGGTGGTCGTTCGGCCTCTGATAGATCTGTATTGGGTGGGTCTTTGGTGGGGGTTTGTGCGCTCCGCCTGAAGGGGTCTGAGGGTCAACGACGGGACACCACCGCCACCAGGGTCATCTACCTTTCGTTTCCTGCCGCATAGATACGGTGTTAGTGGTGGCCGTCGGGTTTTCAGATCCATCATCTTCTTGGTTTACCGAAATGAACGTTGTTACCTAATGCACCTTAATGAATGTTGTTACTTGATGCACCTAGGTTCTCCTCATTTAAAGCTTTGATGTTTCATGCTTGGTTATGTCGATGATGATGGGTGGATATTTGGTGGTGACAAATCTCATCTTCTGGCCGCCGACAGATCTCTGTTTGGTGGATATTTGGTGGGCTAGAGACGAGCATTCTAATGGTCGGTGACCGTTTCCTACCGTCATGGACGCCGTTCCCTTGGGGACAGCCACTGCTCGGCCTCCCGTTTACGGTTGAGGCAGACCACGCGGATGATTTTCATGCTGGTCATTGTGTCGGTGGTGATGGTTTGACAACCATTGTAGGTTGTCCTCATCTGTTTCCCTCTGATACCCTCTTTTTGGCTGATTGAAACATTAGGGTTTTCAGATCCATCATCTCCTCATTTGAAGCTTTGATGTTTCATGCTTGGTTATGTCGATGATGATGGGTATTTGCTCATATGAGACTTTGCATGATATTCATCTTAGGTTTTGATGATTTCGGTTTTGCATGTTATTAGGAAAGATGTTGATGATGATGACCTTGGCTCATCTGAGACTTACATGAAGTTGTTTGTTTTGTTATTACATGTGGTACTATCCCAAGCTGTGATGATAACTGATGATGATATCGGTTGTTTTAGTATGGCTACCGTTCAGGGTTAGCAACCGTAACTGAAAATATTTTCTGAGCTCGATCCATCACACGCGCAACGCGCGTGGATGAATACACACTATTCTAATTAAAAGAAAGTAATCATATAGGTATTATTAACGGAACAATCACTCCAGTCAAGTTGAAATTTAATTTTTTTGTTAGTATAAGTACCTAGATATGTACCATATAAGAAATTTTAAATATTAAGTGGTAATTACCTGGCGTGTACTAGGTATACTTTCAAAATCTTAACTAAATTCCTAATTTTAAGGTAGCGAAGTTAATGGGAAGTTCTTAACATCAGGTTGTTTAATTTACCCAATGACAGCCTATTTTTCCGTGGATTCAATCTGATGGCGGTTTTAAACATGAATGGTAACTACATGTTATGTACCATGTATACTTTCTAGATTATGTTTAATGTTTTTAAAAAATAATCTAAATTACTATGTTTAAAGCGGTATAGTTTAGTGGGTTAGTGGGTGGTTTCCTTGAATCGGTTAGTTTCTTTCACATTATATATATTTGTAATTTCGGATTTATTATTTATTATTACTTAGTATTTTGGATCAATTTCATTTATATCCCTATATATGATAATAAATTTCGTATATTTCCAAGTTACATTTTAAATATCATACAAATATCTCTCTACAAAACATAACTAAGACACATATATCCCTACAAACCATAACTAATATCGCATATATCCTTCAAAACATAGCAAATATAGTATATATCCCTACATAACATATCATCATCGTATATATCTAAACTAGATTATAAATATCATATATATTCCTCTATAATAATAAATATATCGTATATAATTATATATGAACATATTTGGTAAAAACTTTATAAAATTTTAACCTTAAGTGAAATGTTAAAACTTTAAAACTTTATTTTCAACCTTTTTATACTCATCTTTCTACTGCATTTTATATCGTTATTTTATTCCGATGTTTACTATTTTTTAAGTTGACTTAATATCTAATTGTGTATCAAATCTAAGGTACTTATATTAAATGATTTAAAAAAATTTTGTATCCCAAAGTATAGGCAGGGATGTTTTAACAATATGCGTACCTTCTACGTATTTTCAGGGCTCAAATGTTTAAGGATCCAAATAAATAATAGAGTTAATTACGCAAATGGTCCCTGTGGTTTATTGAAAATAATAGATTTGGGTACTAAGGGTTTTTTGTAACAAGTTTGGGTATTATGTTTTCAATTTTGCAACAAGAATGAGTATTAAAACTAACAGCCGTTAACTTTTCTGTTAGTTTTAAATAAAATGACTAATATACCCTTTAAGGGACTACTTGTGTAATTTTATGTCTCTCTTTGATTCAAGGACCATTTATGTAGTTACCTATAACTTAAAAAACCCAACCCAACCACTCTCGTCGCTTTCAAATATCAGCCACCACTCTTCTTACCCACCATTTTTTTCGACCGCCACCACTAGATCCGCCGCTGCCGCCCACCATTTCAGCCCCTTGGGTAGTAATATCGCCATCGCCACCACCATTGGACACAATCATAGATGAAGCAACCATAATAGAAAACCCAAAATTTGTCAAAAGGTTAAACCACCACCACCTAGCCACCACTATCGGCCACCATCACCACCATTTTATCCAACCACACTTATCCGACAACATCTCCACAATCAATACCAAACACACTGCTCCCCCCCACCATTTTTACCTTTTTCTCAAAACCCTAAAACCTAAATCAAGCATTACCTACTTGGGGATTCTTGAGTTTAATGCTTGTAGGCAGCAACGGATGATGATGGCGTTGATGGTCCTGATGTTTCAATGGAGATGAAGCAGCATTGGATGGTGCAACGGTGGTGATTATGCGATGATGATGGTGAGCTGGTGGTGGTGATGGTCGGATGAAGGCGTTGAAGGTCCCGTTGTTTCATTTAAAAAGCTGAACAAGATGGTGGTGGTGAGATGGAAGCCGACGATAAGGGTTGGCGGGGGTGGTAGCAGATAGTGGGGGTGCCAGATGTGGTAGCCGGTGGTGAGGGCGGCCTGGTTGTGGTAGCCGAAGGTGGGGGCGGCGGGGATATGGTAGCCGGCCATGGTGGCGACGGGGATGTGGTAGCTGGCGGTGGGGGTGGTGGTGATGTGGTAGCCGGAGATGGGGGTAGTGAAATTAGATCTGGAACATAAGGATTGAGGAGTGTGTGTGTGTGTCTATGCATTTGTATATCTATATGTATAAATAAAATTACAAAAATAGTCCTTCTTATGTATTAAATGACATAAATAGTCCCTATAAGGTAAAAAGACGAAAATGCCCTTAGATTTAACAGAAAAAATAACTTCTTTTAGTGTTAATACCTTAACTCATTGCAAATTGAAAACACAATACCCGTACCTGTTATAAAAAACCCTTGTTATAGAAAACCCTTAGTATCCAAACCTGTTATTTTCAATAAACCACATGGACCATTTGCGTAATTAACTCTAAATAATATTATAAATCTAAATTGTCCTAGTCCAGCCTCAACCGCTATCCGTGTAGTTGTGTACTTCCAGAGTTTTAGGTGGATTCGCTTAGTGGGTTACTGGCTTAGTGGTCTCCTTATTTTAAGGTATTTTTCTCCTATATAAAGTGGCTCAATGTTCATTATTTCAGTTTCAAAAGCAGTGTACTCATCTACAGAATCCTCTTTGAATTAGTGTGTATCTTTCGGTTTCAGTTTTTTAAATCTCTTATATTGTTATTATTATATTCTAATTTGAAATGCAATTATGTGGTAATGTTGATATATTTTCTTTTACCAGTGATATCGCTCTGCAGGGAAGTAATTGTTTACATTGGCAAGTATTTATTTGAAGGTATGTAGTTATTAATCCTGTGTTAATAATTTTCAATTCTCTAATGATGATTAATTCTGTATTTCTATTATGTGTTATTTATTTGTTCTTTTGGTGTTCTTAGCTTCCTGTTACACTATTTGTGATTTATGAGTTTTTATTATTATTAATTTTTGTATAAATTGTTTTCTAATTGAGCGGAATAGTCACTCCCGATAAAATACACCATGCCTGATCTTCCATGTCTTTTGATACTGTTCGAGATAGTTGCTAGGCTTCCTGCAACCCTTGTCACTCAATGTAAGGTGGTGTGCAAAGAATGGCGGTCTTTCTTATCAACGCATGAGTTTGCCCGGCTGCATTGTCACCATATGAGGTCATCAGCGGACCATAGAGTTATATCAATTGCTCAGCCTGGATGCAAACTTCGTTCACTGAATTATCACTGTCCTGATTTTTTGATTGATGTCATGGTTCATAACCCGTTCAATGTTCACGCAAGACATTTTTGTTTTTATCATCGTTGGACGGGATGGTATGTCTTTTCCTAAAGAGCACGGCTGAGTTGGTTGTTTGGAATCCTTTAACCCGTTGGTTCAAGAAATTGCCAAGCTCATCGTCTAATGGATTCTACAAGGTGCAATCTGATTCTGTTGGCTTTTGTGTTGACAATTCATACAACTACGACATTGTACATATATAACGTAGGAGGGGTACTTTGTCGGTTTACATCTATTCTATGACGTTAGGCGAATGGAGAACGGTATCGTTTTTAAAAAAAGCGTCCTTACCATGCTGAGACTTATAATTGGTTTGCTGGTACTCTTTATGGTAATCGGTTGTACTTTATGGTGTATCAATGGTGGCTTGTAGGAGACAAGGTGGTTGTTTGATTTGATGTGGATTTGAAGCAATTTTTGGAGATCTCTATTCCTATTTCAATGGTGGGAGGGAGTTGTGGGATAGTTAGTGTTAGTCGTGGGTTTTTTAATAATGCACTTGACTTATGGCGGTTTGAAGGTGGGATGTGGACGCAAGTTCTTGATGTTTCTCGTTCCATGCATGTACCGCTATCACTGATGTTCTCCATCACATATGTCAATGTAAATGACATTTTCTTTGTGCTGACAGCATGGGGCGAGGTTTACCAGCTAGATATGCGCGCCCGTGGGTTTGAATCTTATTTTTTACGAGTTATTTGCTGCATAAAGTGAGTCATTATTCATTCTTTTTTCATTATGTTCCCTGGTTCAAGGTGTTTTTGAGCAAATTCTTCTTCCGGTCGGTATGCTTCTTTCGATTGATTGTTATTAAATTTCTTTCCTTCTTTCTTTTATCTATTGATTTGAAATGCAATGCCCTGCTATATTTGCCTTTTTTTATGCTTTCCAGCAAAATGCTTTGATCTAATCACTCGTTATTTTTGTTACTAATCTTGAAATCTGTTTCAAAATTTATGATCCTCACAGAATTACGTGTTGGGGTGTTGTTGTACTGTTTGGGTGTTTGTCACCATCTATTTCAATATTCATCTACATCTTCACTTCAAGGAAACCTTTTACGAAAAGGTTTCTGTATGGTTTATGGTTTTAAAACAACAGAATATTTAAGAAATAATTGATCAGATAATCAAATTATTAGCCTGTCAAATAGATGTACTTTGTTCATGCCTATATTCTAATTTAGATATAAGGAGTTAGGGCAACCTATAAAGAAAATTAAAGATTTCCTAGGGTTAAAATTTGTATAAGAGAGAATCTAACGAGTATTTGTCGGGATGATACACCTAAGCATCTATGCACATTGAGAGATAAAGGTTTATTAAGCAGGAGCATATATCAGATTAGCAAGCTTTAAAGGCTATTGTGCTAATACAAGGAGTCATAAAAGAAAACAGATACGATGATCATGTAAGTACACTTACTTTAGGGGTATCGTAACATACCAGGTTCCAAAATAAATGAAAAGGGGTATGTGCTTCTTATCCCAGACCCATAATTGCCGTTTCTGTGTGTATACATATATCAGTAGTGGTATAATTGGTGACATCGGGCGTCCACTAAGCTGTTGGACCAGATCGGCATATATATAGGTCATCGTCATCTTCGACATCATGATGGTTGCTGTATCGACCAACGCAGTTAGTTTTATCACAGGGAAGGGCGATCTATGTAAGGCAATTAGCCCGCATGATGATAAGTAATTGGTCAGATTTTGGGAGGAGGCAGTGTGCAATGAAAAGGGAAAGCAAGGGGCTAATGTTCGTTCAAGCAATGTTTATGGTTTGTGTGAGCTGATTTTGGTGATAGATGCTTCCGAGTCATGCGGGTCACTCCCGGGTACATGCTCCGCCTCCTGAATCCTTGGTTTACTTAATATTTATGGCCCATAAACAAGGGTTTTGTGATGGAGGTGCCCATATAAACCGGCCCCGACCCAAGCTTCAACTTATGTTATGTTGTCCGGTACCCACCCCGTGATTGACCAGATTTCTTACCAACCTGATGTTATAAATACAATTAGCATTCAATCATTTTTAACAATATCAATATTCTAAACTTTCTTAAACAAAACTTAAATATATGCCAGATTAAATGGCAAGTGTTTAGTGGAGCGAAGACGAAGAGTACGCATTGTCAAGTTCTTGGGTACACGTTTGGACCGAGTCAAAACTATCGATGATGATTTCAGGGATCACGTCAAGGATAAATTTGATGAAGAGATGGATTATACAGTTGAGGTGCGTCGAACGTATGAACTAACAAAAAAATGGAAAATAATCATGAGAGTTGTTAAAATATTTCATCAAATCTACAGCAGGCGGATGGATATTTTAGAAGATCGTAACAATGACGCAACAGTTGTTCAGGAATCTCGAGTCGAATACGAACGAACTACTAGAAGACCGTTTGCTAAGTTAGAAATTTGGGAGCTTTTAATAGATAATTAGTAGTTTGAATCTCCAAAATACCCTTTAAACAAGTAGCAACATAAGCAATACGCATGATCATTCTTTATACTATACTCTAACCATCTTGGATGAGCATCATACCAACTTTCATTAAAACGTTTTAATTCTTTACCAATCTTTGTTTGTGGGAATACAATATCTTTTGGTTAACATGACCCTCTAAGTAAGTATGCCCTCCTAATTTCATCTCGTTGATTAGGGTTATATGATGAAAGTGGTTTGCAATCAGCAGGGTCCAAAGGAAGTGTACCCACGTCAACATATTCAGGAGTTTTAGACGAATATTCTCCAACTTTACTCTTGACAAAATGTTCCATAATGTGACTAGTAATTCCTATGTTAACCCAAATTATATCATAATCTTAGACTCTTAGTATCTTATAGATTACAATATACAAATAAATATACTATCCTATGTTAATTTTCAAACCCTAGTTTCTAACCAAAAATTAAGAAACCAAAAAATTAAGAAATATAAAATTATACACATTACCCGGCCGAAATTGGAAGTCGGAGACTCAGGAGCAGGTCGCTGGAGAGCTGGGCTGGTCGGAAGCTGGGCTGCAGCTACGGGAGTTCAGACGTGCAGGGGCAGGGCCGCAGAGGCAGGTTAGAACTCGGAAGCTCAGCTGTGAGAGTTTAGGCGGGCAAGAGCAGGTGACCGGAGAGCTGGGCTGGTTAGAAGCTGGGTTGCGGGAGTTCAGGCGGGCAGGAGTAGGTCGCCGGAGAGCTGGGCTGGTCGGAAGCTGGGCTGCGGGAATTAAGGCGGGCAGGGGTAGGGGCAGTCGGAACTCAAAATCAGCAGTGGGCTGGGGGCTTTAGGGCTTGTGGAGAATTGGAGATAATTGTTTCTTTTTTTTTTAAACTAATTGGGGATTTGAAAAGTGGGTTGGGTTTAAACATTGGGTTAAATTTTAAATTTTGGGTTTGAAAGATGGGGTTTAAAGAGATTGGGTTTAAAGATTTAGCTTATATTAAAAAGAACAGGGTTTCAAGGGGGGGGGGATTGCAAAATTTTACTGGGGGCGGTCGAGAATTGAGCGTATATTTACATTAAAAAAAATTAGGGTGGGTGGCTGCCCCCCTCCCCTGGGGGTAGGTACGCGCCTGCATGCAAGGCAGATTATACTCGCGTGATATTATCACGCAGAGATATAATTATCACACAAGAATACATTCTTGCGTAATAATTCTATCTTTGCGTGATTACTTTTTACACTTGCGTTATAATTCCATCCGTAACGTTCATTCTTACATGATAACTTTGTATGCTTCGCACTAAAACAATAATTTGTACTCTCTTTCTCTATTTCTCTCTCTCTCTCTCTCTCTCTCTCTATATATATATATATATATATATATATATAGGGTAGGGTTATCTTGAGAACCACCTTATTTTGTGAGAACTCTAGGAACCAATCTCAGCCACACAAATTAAGTCACATGTAACTCACATGCCATTTCCACCTTTTTTTTAAAACGTTCATAACTTTTTTTCACGACATTATTTTTTCAAAAAAATTACATCATAAAATTCAGTATTTTTTTTTATCTTTCTAACGCCTATCATATTAATATTTTAAAAAAAAATCATCTAACTGTTATTTACACATGTGTAAATCCTGTTATACACATGTGTAAATCTGGTTTGACACATGTCTAAATCTGGTTTTACACATGTGTAAAACAAAATTCGGAAAAAAAAACGATTTTTTTTATTTTTAAATTTTTTTTATTTTTTTTATGAAAGAGGAAAACGCCTTCCCCTATATATATATATATATATATATAAACACACAATATATTAAATTAAAATATTTTGTGATCAGTCTAAATTTTCTATTAGGATTATATGGCACTACAACTAAAAAATTTCGTTGCATTTAGTAAACATACATATACATTTCCAACGATAAGATACAACAATACTTCAGAGATTACATGAAAGCGTGGTGCACAAGGAAATTTAGAATTGCTAAAACAACAAAAAAAGATAGTTCAATAGAAAATGCAAGTATAAAATTTTTAACTGAGTTTTTAAATCATGAAATAGAAAAGAAAAAGGATGGTGAGGCCTCAATGTCCATACTCTAGGTAGAACTCTTACGTTTTGTGATTGCAGGTAAGACTTCCTCCTCCTTACTTGCATAGGTGAGCTAAAGGTTAGGTCTACCACATCCATAGATTCTTATGAACCTGGTTGAGCACGCATGGCAGGCCTCTCAGCTAATTTTCCCTTGAGATCGGTGATCTCAAGTTGCTAATTAAGGACCTGCCTTTGTAGGGTAGCCACCTGAGATTCTGGGTGACTTACCTTAGAGACCAAGTAGGTGCATGTTTGTGACAATGTGTGCACCCTTTGTTGCAAACTCCCCACATCTTCATCAGAAGAATCATGGGGGGATGAGAGAGCATAACCAAAGTCAGTTCCCATAACATCGGATATTGGTTCTCGGCTTCTGGATTTCCCCCGTATCATGACAGCTTTAAGAGAAATTGTCAGTGGCACTTTCTAAAGTGATAGTCTCTTCCATATGGACTTCTTGAACAGGTTCAGGAAAGTACACCTCAGTTTGGGTTAGATAATGGGGGCTAGATATGGGTGTAGCAGGAGTACTCATTTCTCCTTGAACAAGGGAGGTGAAGAGAAACTCATTGTACTCATTGAAACCCATATCCTTATCATCATAGAATTGGAGGTCTGGGATTAGTTGGTTTAAGTATAAAGGTTGTGGATGGTAACTGCACCCTAAAGGTTGTTCACTTGAGTTTTTAGATTCAGAGTGAAGGCTTACGGCTTGGGTAGTGCAGGACCGGTGAAGCTGTTCAATGCAAATCAGTTTCATAATGAGGAGAGACTTAGAACACTTAACAGATCAAATAGGGAACTGGAACCTTTATGGAGATACTAAGAAACAGAAGTAAACAAGAGAAATAAAAACTCAAGAACAAACTGATTGGTTTTCAAGAATAAAGTATATTGTTCTCAAGTTCTATTACAAGTGTCACAAAGCATACAAAATAAAATACAAGGACCTGAGATACTTTATACTACATCCTACAGCAGGCCATACTTTGAAGGCCAGCTAGAAACACTAATCTAGACAACAAGATCAATGTAAAGCTAAAAGACAGATTGTCTTTTGACAAGTGACTATGACATGCAATAGTTCACATCCTAATGTAATACAAAAAGGATAAAAGTACATAAAGTAGAAAGTTACAGACTCAAGACCTTAATCTACAGCTTCCTAAATCATGGACCTTTTCACCAACTTGTATAAGTTGGTGAGTCTGCAGAGTGGCAGCAGAAAGTTGGTCAGTTTTTCTGAAAAGTTGTTGATCATAGAGAGCATGTCTTCTCTGTCTTCGGAAGAAATCAGTCTTATATCTTTGAGGCTTCGGAAGAATTGGTCTTTGGCTTCAGAAGATTTTACGCTTAGTGTAATTTCATTACAGTGTGTAAAACTTCCGAAGTAACTTCTACCATGCACAAGGTGCATGCATGCAGGAGACACCTTGACTGTGTTTAAGTGCATCAGCCTTTTTCAATTACCTTACAAACTCCCCCAAGGCTGATGCTACCAGAACAGAGAGGATGCTTAGCAGTTTGCAGTCCTCATGTCTTGATCAACAGTGTACAATCAGGAATAGATGGTCTTCCAGATGCAAGAGACTCTACTTTGAATGGAGTTGATTGAGCAGCCTTTTAATACACTTTCTCAAGATGTTATTACTCATCCTGAGATGTTGAGGAGGATGCCTTGAACTTTTTTTTCTTCATTTTGTCCCTTCTGATGGCCATCCTTTTCCTCACTCTATACTTCAACTAAGGAGTGTGGCTTGCAACACCAGATTGGCTTTCTGTGCTTTTCTCAGTTAGGTCCTTATTCCCCATTTGATCAGTAGGAGGGTATTTAGAATCCTGCTGTGGGTCAGAAGATGAAGTTGGCTTAGGTGTAACTTTAGGTTCAGGTTGTATTGTCTCTTCAACCTTCACCTCAACTTCAGGTGCAGCTTGACTTGGTGGAAAATGCAGGTCAACAAGCTGACCTTCTTTAATCTTCTGCTTGATCCTCCTGATGTGCTCATCCATTATGGATGGAGACATAGGACCAAGTCTCCTTCCAGAGAACCCATACAGCTTCAAAAAGCTCACCATCTTTAGTCTGTCAGCAGACTTCTTTTCTTGAACTCTGATGGTGGCTCTTGTTTTAGCAGTCTCCTCTCTTATTTTTCTCTTAACAGCTTTTCTTTGAGTTTGAGCCTCTTCATCAAGCTGTTTTAGGTACTCAAACTCAATATATTCATATGAGAGGGGATTGAGAGTTGCTATCTGGTAGAGCTGTGGCACTCAGATAAGCTATCATTTTCTGTGCTTATATGAGTTTACCAACAATGGT
Organism: Flaveria robusta; assembly: GCA_025506415.1. Taxonomy (NCBI): domain Eukaryota; kingdom Viridiplantae; phylum Streptophyta; class Magnoliopsida; order Asterales; family Asteraceae; genus Flaveria; species Flaveria robusta. The sequence continues at coordinate 11,342,585 of CM046472.1, forward strand.
TTTTCTCATGATTTTGAAGATGTTGGGTTCATCAGTCTCAGTTTAAGAGTAGTACCTGTTCCCCTCAACTATGAGCCTAGTTCATAGTTGAGAATGTTCCGGACACATCTAGGGAACATGCAATACTCTAAGGAGTCCAAGTTGGCAAGCAAGTTTGTGTAAACAAACCGAGTGTACTTGAATTTGACTCCTTGAACCATCTCATGGACTATATAGGATAGTCCTCAGGAATTTGATCTCATACTCCATGTTTGTTTGATAAAGAGTGGATTATAACATGGAGGAGGTACTACCATTTGTAAGAGACCTTACCCTTCTTGAAGGTCCTGACTGTGAAGTCCATTTCATAGCCCATCTGCCCAAATTATCCATTAACATCTTCTTTGAGAAAGGAAAGCTCGTATTTTTCATCATTCAGCCTGAGATGAGTGTTGATGGTGGCTGTGGTAATCAAAATAGTCTTCCCCTACACTATGACAGACAGTGCCTTCTCACCATCCAAGATAACCTCTTGGTAGGTTCTCCAGAACTCCAGGAGTTGTTCTTCATACAGTGGAGGGTCTATTGTGAGTGCGGTGTGGTAAGATGATTTAGAAAGAAAGTGGCAAACATCTGAGAAACTAGGATCTTTCTCAGACGACAATAGAGCAACCTGGTTGTGTTGCTTGTGTATGTGAATTATTCTAATGTTTTATTTAAAAATATTATTAGGTAATTGAAATAATTAAGATTTAAGTTAGGTTTGTATGTCGGGATAGACATTGGACTCATCTAAAGGAAATGAAGACTCCTTAGTTAAAATTTTATGGATCCGAACCATTTGTATTTTAATAAAATTTTGTTTTAAATGCAATGTAAATTGTTAAGGATTTTTCTTAAGTCTTTTTATATATACAAACATTCGAATTAACCCTAAGTGTTTGAAATACCTCCTGAGTGAGGATTTGATTGTATAATCAACCAAATTGTCTCAACTTGAGACATTAAAATTTTTTATACATAAAGCAAGAATCATCCAATTGAGTTATAATTTATGTAAATCAAAAGCATTCAAAAGACTTTCGTTGAATTCAAAACTCTTATTGACTTTCAAATGAATAATTTTTAGCCCTATACACATGTTACTAATTAATTAGGCTCATATGCACATTCGAGGTATGACATGTTAGTTGTTCATATGTTGTCATTTATTCACATAATTTTTGTCAATACTTGGGAGGAGGTTGTTAGGATCCTAAAAATACGAAATGTTGTAGAAATGCAAATTAATCAAGTTTTGATGCAATCTACACCAAAGAGACTCTAAAGAAAGAAACAAAGATTCTGACTTAAAAGGCGTAAGTTCTAACGAAGATGGTCACTATACTGACGAAGAAAAGAAGAATTTTGGCGGAGAAATCTCACCTAGAATCAGATACATAGAACACAATATTACGTTAAGTCTTTGTTATCTCATCTTCTAGAAGAATTACGAGGCACATAAACTTGATCAAGTTGCTCATACAGGTTGACTTTCTCACGGATAGGAAGACATATGTGAAAACTCAACTTACAATAGCTTGCCTACGTCAGCACAACAAGATAACGTGACTGAGGTAGCAGTGGATAAAGAATAAACTTGACCAATCTGGTCCAATTGTGGGAAATGAATAGAATCCAATTCCTTATCTATAAATAGCAATGTCATGCGTAAGTGAAATATGCATAAAACTAGCCTTTTGAGCCCGAGTGATTCATAGCAAACACCCTTACTCTCTTTAGAGAATCAATAAACCAAGAATCCCAAAGAAAAAAACCGAGCAACCTCGTTGATCTAGCAATGCAATTTTTTAGTGTAAGCAATCCATTAGATACCATTAATTCATTCAGCTATAGCCACTCAGGTTAATAAGATGTAATAAGAAAATTTTACAAACTAGACACATTAGTGTTAAGCTTTAATTTCTTATTCCTCACAATCTATATGTTGTAATCGTTAGTTTTCACACCTGCAATACCATTATTTTGCCACCTTAAATTTGAGATTAGTAAACAACAATAGACTAACAAAAACCAAGGCATCAACAACAACTCCAGCTAGAAAAACATATATATGACCACATTGCCACTTAAAGGCAGACGAAGGCCAGCTAGGGGTCGTGAAACAAAAACCCAACGATGATAACAAAAGAGTCACTTTCACCATAATAGAAGCAACATAAATTCCAGCTACAAAATCACAACAACCACCATACCGTCGGCCACAACCACACCATCGCCACTGGGATTGGCAAAACATAAAAAAAAAACTCGATAGCGATGGCTGTGAAGGCCTCCTAGGGTTTGTAAAACAGAAACCCAACGGTGATGACGAAGGAATAAGTTTCATAATTAAGGAAAAAACATCGAATCTAACTACAAAAACCACAACAACCATCATATTGCCGACCACAACCACACCATCGACACCTAGGGTTCGTAAAACAAAGAGACACCAACAATGGCGATGAAAGGCCCATAGGACTCATGAAACGGGAACCTAATAGTGATAATGGATTGACTTTCACTATCAAGTAAACAACATCCAATTCAACTATAAAACCACAACAACCACCAACGCCACCTAGGGTTTGTAATTTAGAGAGACCTGATGCCGATGACAAAGGCCCTCTTCTCTTTGGCATGCCAAAGCCAGGGGATAGAGAAAGAGGTCCGATGGAAATACATGTGAGAGAAACCGATGTAATGAAAATAAGATTTTAAAGGGGCACATGGACACACAAAAACATGTGTACAAATATAATTGGTCTATTAGTAACTTACAAAACAATCGAAACCCAACCACAAACAACTTGTATAAAGAACCAACAAAAAGTTATAAAACACTTCATATTATCATGAGCTTTAAATAAAAAGATAATACATAAAATAAATGCTCTATTGGAAGATTTAAAATGCACGAGCTTCTTTTGGGTGAAAAGTAGGCCAAAATCATACTCATTTGAATGGTCTGAATGGGTTAAATTCCAAATTTAGTTTGTTATGTTGTAATTTTTTCTCGTTGTTACTTATTGTACTTGTGCTCACAACTTAACAACTTGTTAGAGCATTCACAACCCGTTCTCTAAATTTATGTGAGTATATTTCCTATATTATATGGTATGGTTATAAGTGATTTTGAGTGAAATATATGAGAAATTTACTATTCAATCTGTTTTTTGAGAAACACTGTTCAAAACCCTATAATGTTTTTAATATATTTTAAGTGGTTGTGAGTGGAGAAGAGAGAAAAAATAATGATAAAGTTGAAAATGAAAGATAAAAAATAATAATTTTTAGTGTAGTTATATGAATAAAAATCACGAATGGGTTGTGAATGCTCTTAGTTGTTTTTTTTTAATACTTATTCTTCCTCTCAAAAAAGAAAAAAAATAAAAGAAAACTAAACAAGAGCATCCGTTTTACAAGATTGTTAATTGTTTATTTAACAAGAAGCCAACAATCCGTTCGTCCACTTGATGGTGTCGTCCTCCCTCCAAGAACCCCTCATAAACCCTTTTCCGCCATTGAAGCTGCTTCTCAAAGCTTACAGCCGCAATGAACGCTGCTGCTAAATACTATTCAGAGTGACGTACGACATGCTTCTTCGGCACCGGAAACCCCTCCATGGTCTCTTCGTCTCCAACGCCTTGTCTCCTGCTGCTATGATAGCCTTCAAATCCACACCCTCTTCCCTTACTTATCCTCCCTACAAACCCATTTCCTTTCTTTTCCCCTCAAATTCATGCCCCAATTTGCTTCCTTCACCTCTTAAACCCTCTGATTTATCCTTCTCTACTCATGCCACCATCCCCAGACCAGGTAATTCTGCATTTTTCTCTATGTTAAGTCTAGATACTGTAAGTGTGTTCACAGTTGCTAATGGTTTTCACTAATCATCTAGCTCTCCCAGAAGTATTGGTTTCGTGTCTGAATTTCGTATTCATTTCATCACTCTTTATATGGGATTTTAGAATATTTTATGTATAAGCAGCTAGTTTTGGTTCATGCTCTACATAGTTCTGCCACATGATCATCGATGCTTGCTGAATGAGATAGTTGGTGCATTATCATCAATTTAACTGGACTTTGTGTTGTCACATAGGTGCCTAGCCTTGATGAGTGTTGGACTGTTAGATGTATATGATATTTTGTGTAGCTGCAAGATTTGTGTTTTTGTGGTTTGTATTAAGTGTGGCTACCTTATACTCTTCATACCCGTAATGATCAATGTTACATACACTTGGATACCCTTCTCTTTAGTTATCATATTAGTAATCTTCTGCCTTAAACTGTAACTTTTTTTTTAATGAATTATTTACTGTTACAACATCGGCCTTCTGTCCTTTGGAATGTCAATAACTGTGGTATTGTTGTTTTGCTTTCTATTATAGTTCCAGAAGTATATTTGGACACACCCGGCAATAAATTACTTGATACGCCACAGTTGAAGCTGCTTAGATCAAAATTGGAGGAAATTGGAATAGCCAGTGGACGTTGCGAGCCTGGGGAGACATATCGCTTGCTCTGCCCCATGGTATGCACAAGCATTGCAGGCTTTTTTGTCTGACACTTTGGTGGTCATTGAAAATTGAGAACAGTTATTAAGCGAAAATTTTTAATTATGTAAGGAATGAATGGATAAAATTACAAAAAAGAACATGCTTATGTGTAGTTTGTAACTTTGTATGCAATTAAAAATGTGAAAAATTAATTCTTATCAACTATAAAATTGTTTTTTATTATTGATTAACAATTTTATATAATAGGTTTTTCATATATTAATATATAATTTCAATAATCACTTTTTAATGAATTGTAATATTAAAATAAAATTCAAGGTGAAAAGTCTTTGAAATGAAGTAAAAAAGAGGGTTGATTAAGTAATATTAGTTTTCTTAAATACTCAGTCTACTGTAGCCAGTATGAAACTGATTGTTTGACCTTTAAGTGATCGCATGATCAGTTGACAAACTAAAATGTGATTATTGTGACTTCAAGTTACAACAAGAGATTATGAGATTGATAAAGCACACCCAAACACACCTTAAAAAAAATAATGCATCACTTGTCATAGGTCTCTCAAACGCCCGTCTCTTTGGGTTACTCAGATTTTATTAAGTTTTTCTTCAGCTCTTCTTCGTTTTGTTTTATTTATCTTCATAAATGGATAAAATCTAAATGGATGTTTCTACTCCAATAGTGCAAAGGTGGCGATTCTAGGGAGAAGTCACTCTCTCTCCTTATTGCTGAGGATGGGTAAGTTGCCTCATTTATCACCATTATATTTCTATTCTTTTTTGGCATATCTCATTTTCCTTTTATTGAAATGTTGTAGTAATGCAGCTCTTTGGAATTGTTTTAGAGCCAAGTGTGGATGGAGAGGCAATACACGTGTAACAATTCATTAATCATTTTTTGGTTTTTTTCATACTTGTTATCCTTTGAGCATTCTTTAATTGTTTTGTGTTTTTGCAGGCTTCTGCAGATGTTAAGTCGAGTTACAACATGATGAATAAAGTCACCCCTAAAGTGAAAAATGTTAGGGGAATCACAGTGCAGGAATTAAAGTTAGAACCTTTGTGCCACGATGTAAAATTTTCTCCCGTTAACTTATCTTATTTATGGGTGTTTGAATTTCTATTGCAGATAATATGAAAATGATCATGTGACAGGTAATTAAAAATAGAATTTGTGTATCAAAGACATAAAAAACTGATTATTGTGCGATAATCAGATCCATAACACAATTCAAATACCCCTTTAGTGTAAAGATGAGTTCAAAAAGTACCCTGAATACATATGTTTGATATTATCATATTTATGTGATTCAGTTACGTGAATATTTTGCTGAAAGAATGATATCTGAAGAGACGTTACGGAGAAACTCTGTCATGCAAAGGCGGTATGAAAATCAGGTACAAAAGATACCCTTCTAAAAGTAAAGTTAAATTTGACTCATATTGTTATTGGTTGTCTGGTTGAGATCGAAGTGACAATAATGACCCATTAACTTATGAATGAGTCGGTTCATGTTATGTTTTATCTTTAATGGATAAAAGGGGTAAAACAAAATATAAAAATATTATATTAAAAGGAATGCTAGAAAACTGGATCGTGGAATTACACAAGAAGACGATTCCCTATTGAAAAACCACACATTACATTGACCTTAAACCTTCTATTAATACTAAAAACAATAACTTGCAAACTAAGACTCCTATTAGACTTAAACTAGGAAACAAAATAAACTAATTAAACAACCAAATGAAACTCAAATACTATAACCCAAATTAATATTAATAATTATCTAATTTATTTAATCAAGATTAAATCCTTCATTCTCGCCTAAATCTTGATATGAACCCGTTACTTAATCAAAACAATGTCAGCTCATCCCCTCTAGCTAAGTTAGCCTTTTCCTCCCTTGGTTCATGGTTCATGCATTTGAATGCAAAGTGACCAGAATTTTCACATTGGTAACATTAAATCCTTCATTTGTCTCCCTTTTATTGGTTCTCTTTGATCATTACTTGAACTAGAATGCTCCTTACGATCTCTTGCATGACTTCGACCTTTACCACGACCTCTGTCATCTTGGTTAACCCATCCACGAACTTCATGGCCTTGTTAACGAGAATCACTATCATTTCTTGGTTTAAGTTGTTCATCATCACGAGTAAAGAATAACTTACCTTGTGTGTCCTCGAATGTGACTTTGGGTTTTATCCGCTCCCTATAAGCTTTTAGCTGTCCCATCACTTCTTCAAAAGGCATCATCTCAATTTCTAAGTACTGCTCAATTGAGGTGACTATCGATAAATATTTCTTCGACATAGAATTTGAAAATTTCCTCACGAGTACCTTATCATCAAGTGAAGATCCAAGATTGTTGTACTTCGATTGTAACCCACTTAGCTTATCGGCAAAGTCGTCAATGGAATCTTCTTTTTTCATCTTCAATAGTTTCACGTTGTTTCTTAGAGTTTGCGAGCGTGCCTTCTGAACCCCTTTTGTTTGTAAATCAGACACAAACTTGAAAGAATAATCAAGATTTAATGTATAAAATTGCTATTGATTGTCAATTGATCTTACAGACATGTTCTTCATGATGTCGAAGGGAATATAAACCCAATCAACCGATACATCGCTTCATAGAACGACACAACCATTAGCTAGCTATCTAATACATATTTTACCCGTATATTTACATATTTACATACTAAACTCCAAATATACTTTCTAACAATGACTCATATATACTTAATGTTAATTTTCAACACTCCCCTTAAACTAAATATAGTTTTAGTGAGGTCTTTAACTTGCTTGTCTTGCTTTCACAGTAGCGTTGGTTCTTCATCATCGTAGATGAGATTGAATTCTTGCTGTTTGTCATTCTCCTTGTTCTTCCATTTGGTGAATTTGTTTGCAAAATGATCGTGTTCCCCACATTCATGACATCTAAACTTGCTTTTGTCTTTACTTTTACGACCCATGCCTCTTCCGTATCCATTCTCTCCTTTGTTAGAGTTTCTACCTCGTCCTCTACCACTGACTTGATTGTTTGAATTTGCCATTAGAAGTTTCTCTTGATTATTAGCCTCCGGTTCATCTTGACTTTTAATAGGTTATTCGAAGGCCGTAATTCTTCCAACTGCTTCTTCAAATGGTATTATATCAATTTCTTGATATTATTTGATAGATGCCACAATTGGTAGGAACTTCTTTGGAATCGAGCTAAGCAATTTCCTTACAAGTACCTTATCTTTCAAAGTACTACCAATACTTTTGAATTTGGATTTTATATTGTTTTACTTTCTCGCAAAGTCACTTACCCATTGAGTTGTATTCATTTTCAAAGCCTCTAGTTCACTTCTCAATGTTTGTAACCGTGCTTGTTGAACTAGATCAGTTTCAAGGTATTTGACTTTGATTGAGTCCCAATCTTCCTTTGTAGCAGAGTAATGTGCAACTTGCATTATTAATACATCTTGAGTTAATATTTGTAGAGTCATTGCCTTAGTGGTATTTATCTTCTTTTCATTCACTGATTCTGTTTCATTCTTTGCATCAACTGTATCCTAAAGACCATAGGCCTTTAAGATAGTTTTCATCAACAATGCCCAAGTAGTGTAATTTGTTTCATTCAATTTGGGACATTTAAGTGATACATTTCCTTGTTCATGAGTTGATGTACAGCTTGATGCATTACATGCTTTTTATCAACTACCTTTTATTTTTCCTCTCTTGCTAACTTGCTTGTGATAGGATGATCACTTGATCAAATCGATCAAAATTTTTTGCTTGCTTCTGGCCAACTTGCTAACCAGTTTGTCTTGCTTTTTACCAACTCAACTTGCTAATCAGCATCTGACCTACTTACTAATTAGATTCTTTGCTGCCACGAATTTGATAGAATTTATCTGACCAACTTCTCGTGACCAACTTGCTAATCAGGTTTTTATGCAATTATGCGTTAGCTTGCTTTGACCACGGATTGATCTTTTATTGCAAATATGAATCACAATGATTCTACTTACGTGCTAATTGAACAAATCATGTTTGATTTGCTATTTGAACCAAAAGTTCTGCGTGCTACAAAGCAATGGATTTGTTAACTTGCTATGAACCACAAGGGTTCGATTTAACTTGCTATGAACCAAAAAGGCTCGTGACTTGCTAAAACCACATGGTTTGTTTTAACTTGCTACAAACCAAAATGGTTTGTTTTTCTCTTGCTATGAACCACAAAGGTTTGATTTGACTTGCTATATTCAACATACCACAAAAGATTTGAAACTTTCTTTTGCTATACTCAACGAATCACACATGTTCGAAGTTTTTTTTGCTATATGAATCATTGAGATTTGGTTTAACTTGTTATGAATCACAAAGATTCTTGATTATCTTGAAGTCTTTTTTTTGAATTTGAACAACCCAACAGACCTAACCTTAAATTATGTTTTATTTGGGATTTACACGACACTCAATGGCTTCTCAACTTGGTTGTTATCTTTAACCACAATATCCCAAAAATAGACTTGTATGTGAACATGAGACGTGACACAATCACAAGTTTCAATACATGAACAACGACAACAACTTGATCACAGGTTTCGTATAATTGAACAGGTGTTCAAATCGAATTACTGATGATAATTTCAAATTTCAAGTTTTAACAATTGTATTTCAATTAGAGCACCCCTGATGATTTAATGAAGGCAAAGGAAAAACTTTTGCTGTGTGCCACCCATTGATTAAATCAGAAACAACTATTGTTCCTTTAGTTCTCCCAATCGATTGCCAATTGCATAGAGGAACGATGTTGTTGCTTCCTTTTCCTTTCCCCTAATCAGTTAAATCACTTGCTACTAACTGTGAATCAAACAAAAAACAATTCTCAACAAATTGACTTGTGCGATTGTGTTCAAAGTGACAGGCAGTAACAATTTGAGTAGCAAACCGAGAAATTGATTCTTTGATGTTCTTGAGCCATTTTGCTATGATTATTTTGTAAGAACTGATTGTCTCTTTTGTTTCCTTTCTGATTGTCCCATCGGCATGCTTTCACAGCCAATTGATCTTGACCTCGCTCTGAGACTAATGTGGTAATTTGGATCAAGCAATCACACAAGAACATGATTCTATGACTAACCACCAGTCCAAACTTTTTATTGCAATCAGAAGACCACACATTACATTGACCCTAAACTCTCTATCTATACTAAAAACTTTAACTTGCAAACCAAGACTCTTACTAGACTTAAATAAATTGAAAAACCAAATCAAACTCAAATACTACATCAAAAGTTAATATTAATAATTATCTAATTTATTTAATCAACAGATTAAATCCTTCAAGGAAACAGATTGACTGAATGAATGCCCAAAGTAGATTTATAATGCATGAATTCTCCTAAATCATTTAATTTAAAAGAACGGTTTAGTTTAAATAATGAATTTTTTGAACCATATTTGGCACTCGTTTCTTAAAAAATAATTAAATATTTTGGAGAAAAAAGTGTCAGCCCACTCCGACACTACCTGTTTTGACCTGAAATCAATTTGCCCCATCACCTAACACATCATATTATCAAATATTGCTATCTGACTAGTCTGTGTATGTGTTTTAGGTCAGCTTGATGTGGCCCTACCTGTTTTGACCCATTACTCAACCCACCTTATTTATTACCCATGCATCAGATATAACTTTCTCACTTATTGAAATATGTGTGTGAAATTTTAATCTGATTGAGATAACTCATCCTCAGTATTGTGTTTGGCAGACTGTTATTGCATTTACTTATAAACGAAGGGGGGAGCTTATTAGTTGCAAGTACCGTGATCTTGCAAAGAGGTTTTGGCAGGTTCTCTCTTCCTTTCTTTGTCTCATCCATATTTGTATGATAAAAGATGCACTATCAGAAAAAAACATAGCTTATGATGGTTTCACATAAAATTTGCAGGAAAGTGATACGGAAAAAATATTATATGGACTTGATGATATTGAAGGAGCAAGTGATGTCATCATTGTAATATTTTCAACTTATAAAACATTTATTCACAAGTGTAAAACACTTCAATCTTCTGTGGTTTTTTTGTGTTTTTAACCTACTGATATAATTCTGATTTTTCCTTAACAGGTTGAGGGTGAAATGGACAAGCTCGCAATGGAAGAAGCGGGTTTCAGGAACTGTGTGAGTGTCCCTGATGGTGCTCCTCCACGAGTTTCTTCTAGAGATTTACCATCTCAAGAAAAGGTTGCTTCAACTTCAAGTTCTGTCATTTTTGGGGTTTTTCTTGCTGGATGTTTTTGTTAAAGTATTAGGCTTTTTGTGAGTTATAACATAAAGCTTTTGTAGACATTAAAATAATAATATTATGGTCTGAAGAGTATTATTATTATTATTTATTATTTATTATTTTTTTAAATATACAAGTTGATATTGACAGGTATAAAGTCGGACATATTTCACTTTCTTATATGTTTGTTTCCCAATGTCTTGAGTGATTTGTTAAACGGTTTTTCTTTACGCAATTGAACATGGTTGTGATCTTTGTTTATGGAGTAGAATATCCTTGTGACCATGCTCAATACATTTGTTTTTTATTTTATGAACATAGGACATAAAATACCAATATTTATGGAACTGCAGGGAGTATTTAGAAAAGGTATGTTTAACTAGATAATTTTATTTTGGTTGTGTTTCATCTGTTAGGTGGCAAATTCAACCCATTTACTTAAGAATGGGTCGTTTTGGGGCATTGAGTCAAATAAATACGTAACTGGCAAGTGAATAGGTCAAATCGGTCAAAAGGCATTGTGTTCTTTTTTATTTTTTTAGTTTTTAGAATTCATACAATCTTCTAAATCGGTTTATTTAATATTGTGTTAGCAATCATTTTTAACACATTAAATTTTTTAATTAAAAAATCTATAAATTGAACAAGAAAGTGGTGGTAGGTCAAGCCGTTTTGACCTATTACATGACCCAGTGACCCATCCATCTTGCCACATCCATATCTATACTTGGATTTCAAAGTTTTAAGGATATCATAATTATTGGTATGTTGCAGGCGTCTCGCATAATACTTGCCACCGATGGAGACCCACCTGGTCAAGCCTTAGCTGAAGAGCTTGCACGTCGCCTCGGTAGAGAAAGGTTAAGTTTGATGATGTTGATGATGACCTTACTTGTTTAGTGGTAGTGAAGTATCTGACTTACAGTATTACCCCTCAAGTTTTTTTATTATTATTACTATTTAAACAGGTGCTGGCGAGTCATATGGCCAAGTAAAAACAAGAATGAGCATTTCAAAGATGCTAACGAGGTTCTCATGTTCATGGGCCCTGCTGTGTTAAGGGAAGTAATTGAGTCTGCTGAATTGTACCCTATTAAAGGCTTACTCACCTTCAGAGATTACTTCAGTGAAATTGATGCATATTACCATCAAACCCTTGGTTCTGAGCTTGGAGTTTCAACTGGATGGAAAGCTTTGGACGATTTATATAATGTATGTTTGCTTGTTCTCTGTAGGCCTAAAGACTTGTTATAATTGTTGCACCTGTGTGTTTTTCAGATAAATATTTATTACGTTTAATGCACATGGTCTTTGGTGCCTTGTAGTTTATATTATGTTGAATAGGTAGAGGTGAGAAAATTGGTGGGTTGGGCTGGTTGGTGACAGGTCAAAGCTTGTAACTTCTGTTACATCCCATAACAGGCTAGGTTAGGTTGGCTTTGATCTGTAAAACTTTTTTTGCCAATTTTTCTTTATTCTATATAAATAAAAGTCACTAATAATATACAAATTTTTATTATTCTAAGAGTAACCTCATATGTTGAATAAAATAATTTGGGATGTTTTAGGCTGCTTTTCTTGAACAAGGGAATTTTATGTATTAGAAACACAGTTTGGGTGACTATTTCCTTTTAAGGAAGTTTTTGATTTTACCTGTCAGAGATAAAGTATAACACCAATTTACAAGTAGAAATTGCCACTTCTAAATAAATACCCGTGAATGTTTATTCAGTAACATGATAATTATCTTGTAATAATGACGATGACGTGGCCTGTGTGCAGATTGTTCCTGGAGAGTTGACTGTAGTAACTGGAGTACCCAATTCGGGAAAGAGCGAGTGGATTGATGCATTGCTATGTAATCTTAACCGAAGTGTTGGTTGGAAATTTGCACTCTGCTCTATGGAGAACAATGTATGCATGTTATTTAAGTACACTTTTTTATTCGATATTACTTTTTACTTTATAATATTCATATGATACAGTAATTTGCATGCCTCCTTGGCCACACTTATTTTAATTACGGATTCAAGGATGCATGCATGAATATAATTAATATTGTTGCAGAAGTTGTGCGTATAGATCTTGAATAAGTGGTGGTTTGTATTTTTCTCTACCTTCAGGTTAGAGAACACGCAAGGAAGCTTCTAGAAAAGCACTTACAGAAGCCATTTTTTGACGTGAGGTTGGTTTTGACTGTTGTATAATCATAGCAGTTTTGTTTTCTCCTTAAAATTAAAATAATAAAATAACCTATGAAGTACCTAATTGTATCCTAGGTATGGAAAAACTGTTGAAAAAATGAGTTTAGAGGAACTGGAGGTAGGAAAGCAATGGTTAAGTGATACTTTTCATCTCATACGGTGAGTTTCATTGTCATTAGATAATTTTTTTTCTTTTTGCTAAAAGTGTAAGGGGATACAAATAGGTGCGAGAATGATTGCTTACCAAGTGTCAAATGGGTGCTTGATCTTGCCAAAGCTGCAGTCCTTAGATATGGTGTTAATGGGCTTGTGATTGATCCATACAATGAGCTTGATCACCAGAGACCATCCAACCAGTGAGTACTTTTTCTGACCTACATTCATTTATCTCAAGGTCAAATTAAAAAATTATCTAAAAAGGGAATGGGTCCATTGGGTTAAAGCTCAGCAAAGTGTTTATTTGATGCATGCAACATTCAAATTCAGTTCATTAAGAAATTAAAAATATAGTTATAATATATTCTTTCAATATATCCAACACATTAATTTTTAGAAAACATGACAAAGTGTTTGCGGGTCAATAACTAACCCAAATTATACTAAGGGGACTTTTGGTTCACAGAATTCTCAGGAATTGGAATTGGAAAATTTTCCATCCAAAATCCTGTTTGGTTGGTCAACGGATGACATTGGAATTCACATTCCTTCCACTTACCTATGAAATGTTTAACAATCCAATGGAATGTTCAAAATTAAAATTCCAATTTCACTCAAAATTTACCAACCAAACACATTATCAAATTCAACAACATTCCAATTCCAATTCCATTTCCATTTTCAATTTCAATTCCTTTGCAAAACATTATGCAAACCAAACGGCCCCTAAAAGATGAACCATTTTGAACCAACTTGTTTTGACCTGTTACCCACCCATCCTTCCTGTCATTTTGTCATCTCTTTCATTTGAGTATGATATATGCTGCATAAAAGTTGGGAATGGATTTTTAAACTGAATTTGTGATGCATGTGATGCTATAGCTCATTCATCACTTGTTTTTATCCCTTGTATACGAGTCATGCCCTTAGCATTCATTTATTTACAACAGGACTGAGACGGAGTTAAAAGTTGGAAATGGTTTTTTAACCTGAATTTGTGATGCATGCGATGCTATTGCTCATTCATCACCTGTTTTTATCCCATGTATACGAGTCATGCCCTTAGCATTCATTTATGTATAACAGGACTGAGACAGAGTATGTAAGTCACATGTTGACCAGCATCAAGCGATTTGCCCAACACCATTCATGCCATGTTTGGTTTGTGGCACACCCTAGACAGGTTAGCATTATGGTGAATCTTCATTCTGCATTAAAGGGGTCAAGTTCAACCCATTTATGTGTTTACGGGTTGAAAAGATTATACTTTACCTCTAAACAGTCAAATAGGTAAATTCCAGAAAATTAGCTAAAATGGAAACAGGTTGAACTGGTTTAGAGTCACCCATAGCGGATGTAGAATGCATAAGATGGAAACGAGTTGAATAGGTCAAAGGTTACCCATGGTGGATTAAAAATGCATAAAACTTCCCAAATCATTTTTATCAACAATTTTACTATCATTGTAATAACATAGTTTTCTAATGTATGACATATTACTTATTTATAGCACTTTAGGAAACAACAAAAAAAGGGATGGTCCGATCAACGTAACTCATTTTGATCAGTTACCCAACTTGCCCGACATGTCGCCTTTAGTCTAACTTTAAAGTCTGCTCAACAGTTGCAGCAGTGGAACGGAAAACCTCCTAATCTATATGACATTAGTGGAAGCGCACACTTCATAAACAAATGTGATAATGGAATTGTTATTCACCGAAATAGGGATCCAGAGGCAGGTGCTATGGATCTAGTGCAGGTACAATGCTTCTCATAAATTTAGCCTTATTAATTTCTTTACAAAATTTTGATGATTTGAAGTTATTATTACATAACAGAATGACCAGAATCAGAATTTGTTTGTCTGTTTTTTGAAAAATATTATATCTAGGTTTGTGTGCGGAAGGTACGGAATAAAGTCTCAGGAACAATAGGTGATGCGTTCTTGCAATATAATAGGTATGTTGCTTCTAGTTTTTTAACTTTTTACCACATCCGAGCTGTCACCAGCTTGATGGCTATCTCCTGCCTAGTTCTTTGTAGTATGCAACAGAGATAATAATATATTTTTGTTAATACAGTAGATTAAATTATGTTACTTTGAGGAATTGATGGTCATCGTTTGCTATCATTTTAGATAATGTTAAAAATACAAGATATTTACGCAATTCATAAGAGAAAATCATGAACATAATAATATATCAAATACAAATTTATCATTAAATAATGATATATGCTAATAAGAGATGTGCATCTAGTTTAATTTTACTTACATATCGTATCTTTTCCCGTCAATAATGTAACACACACTTTCACACATATAATGAAAATACTTATGGTTTAGAAGGGTAAAGGTAGATAGATACATGACTATAGATTCAAGTATTTTATGGTTGCATGCGTTGTTCTGACATGGCTATAAAATTATGAACGCTAAAAATGGTTACTTTGTGGTTTTCCCGTTATATTAAATATACATCCACAGGTTTCTCAGTGGCAAAAAGCAACTAATCTTGAATTAAAGGCACTCTGCATAATCAAGAACCTATTTGTTTCTTTCAACTTCCTTTGTGAATTGCAGAATAGTTTTTGAATATAGTTTTTTGCTTGGAATATAAATGGATTTTGCTACTGGTGCAGAATCACCGGTGAATATACGGACGTCAAGTAGCCTATGTACTGGAGCTGAAGGGATTCTCTTATCCTAATTTTTTGTGTATTGATTTCCAACTTTGTAAGTATAGTAATACGGTGATCATCATCTGGAAAATTAATGTTAAATTTATATTAAAAACTATGATTCTCTATTATGTTTTATCTGTAAAAATGTGTATCTCTTACGATCATATTCCGTCTAATTGTCACATAATTGAATGACTCGCAAGCTAAATGGAAGACTATTTGAAAATAAGGCTGATGCAACACAAACGATCATAGACAATACAAGACAGAATCATCAATTATTGCACGAGTCTTCTTACATATCAGTAATAACGATGACTATAACGATCATTGTATTACAAGTTACAACATACCCTAACATCTTTACAAGCACAACACAAATGGCGCTCTATTTAATATGTAACAATATGATACGGGTCTGGTTCGGAGCTAAATAGCAGGCTTAAGAAGCCCATAAGGCTGTTGGATTGACTGTTGTATTCTATTTTAACACATGTTTTGACTGGCATTTTTTATTTAACATTCTTTCAGGCAACTAGGTGTAATGACATGTTTATTTCCTTAAAATAAGTAGTGGATGTGTTGCAAGTGAGTCTTGTATGTTTCCTTATTAATAATATTCACTAGTTATATTTCACCGCACGTTGCGGCGGAGATCTTTTTGTCTGTAGTATTATACGAAACATGATTGATATATTTTTCTGTAAAAAAGTAATACTATATCCACGCATTACGGAAAGGTTGAAACATAGTAATATTGTTTAGATGTTGTGAGAGTCGATGCAGAAGCATTTGAGTTTACACATCTACATTTTTAGTTTTACCAACACTAATATGTGCTGCAATGTAGATGTTTAGGCATTTCAATAAAGTATTAACTAACATTGTTGAGTAAAACAATTTGCACTGCCTTGAGTTTACACATACGCTACCAGCAAGCAAGTAGACACCAACATTTCATGTATGATAATCCTATCAAAATCAAAACTTGGTGTAAGACCACACCAATATATGCCATGAGAAACATAAATTTACACGAACCTGGGAGTTCTATTACTTAAGATGGTGTCCAAATCCAGACTATATTTAGTTAGTTGCTTTCGCATCCTCACTCGGTATAATCAAGGCCTATTCGAAAGCTGCCTATGCGGTGAGTACGATTAAAAGGACCAATCTCAAATAGACCAAGATCCAATTTTGGGTCACTTCTTGGTGAACATAATCTACCAGAATCTCTTTGATCCCTTCATTTATGTGCCGGGATAAAGAAAGATTTGGTAGGAAAGTGAAAGAGACTTTTTTGTATATGATAATCAAAGGGAGTGGGAAATACTTCAGCAATTGTAAGCATCAGTTGAAGTCTTTTTCAGCACAAATACTTCAGCAATGCAATCGCGCATCATTAACTGCAATTTTAAAATTTTCGTTCTGTAAAACAACATGAACAATAATCAACAATTTTTTATCAAATAAATTGTGCGAGTAACATCAAATAAATTTTAGCTGCATTTTAATAGAATATATTTTTAGGCCAGATGTAAGTTATGAATTAGCGAGTTTCATCTTGGTTCTTGATGCACCTCTAATGAACAAATATGAAGAAAGTTATAGACGTATTCGAATGAACAATGATTACCTTTGAGATATTACAATTAATCTCCTGAATCAACGCAACATGTTGCACCAAATTATTAGGGTTCTTCGACTTATGATTCTCGTTCACTTGTTGAATCAACAATCGGTGATGTTCTAACATAGATTAAATGTACTAACTACAGTACATAAACACTTACTTGGGAATAAAAAGATGGCTACCATGAAAGTATTAAAGATAAAAATGGGATATATAGAAAGTGAAGGTTGTAGCTAATTATTTGCAGAATGATATAATATAAATAACAACCAATGTTGTGAAAGCAAGAGTAGACGGAAGAAACTTTAACAAATATAAAGATCTAATATTAAAAGACTGTCTAAAAAGCATCAAAAATATAATATATGAATTGAACTAAAGCAAATCTGATATGACTAAAACCCATACTCAAACCGAATTTAGCAAGAGCTTTTATAACCTGCAAGTTAAACTCTAAACCCATCTCAAATGCCTGCATGAAAATAGATGAAAGACAAACAAATAACAAAAGTTTATTCTTTTGCAGAAAAATCAATTAGCATAAATGAATAAACAATAATGGCACTTGCATGATTTGGTCCTAAAAGGTAAGAAAATTTTTAAAGCTATGAACTTTCCAAGAAAATGATGTTTCACTCGGTAAGAACTTTAACATCTTATAATATTTTTATTAGCCCAAATCGATTAAGCATAACTCCATAGTCCATCAAAGAAGAAACCAGGCATTTGAAACAATATCATATCACTCAATGCCTCTCGGTTTGGAACCACAGTAAACAAAAATTCATGACATCTGCTCAACTAACGCGTTTATCTACACAAAGTCTAGTTGATTTTGAGAAATAATCTACATGTTTTCTATAACTCAAGTTGATATGTTAAAAAGACTATATTAACATAGGAAGTATCTACCCATTATCACTTCTTCGCTATTGAAGAGTAACATAATCTGCAATCCATGGTCTCAGCAATTGTAGGACTGCTGAGACATGTTTGGATATCGTAGATCATTCAGTTTTAAAACCCAAGCTCTAATTTCATCTCCATTTTTCATATAATCAAATGAAGTAAAATGAATTACTACATGAATTATGTGAAACATTTGAAATAGGCTTCAAAATGCTTTTTATAAACTGGTTGAGTAAAAAGTTTAATAACCTTCTGTGGTTTAATGGATCAAAAAATTGATTGTATACTTTAATGTAAAATTGAATTAGTGCTTCAGTGATTTAATCAACAAGACCGAATGCCCCTGTGAGTTAATCGATAGTTAACCCTTTAATGCAAAATCATTTGAACGTAAAAATTCATACATCAGGGGCCTCAAATGTTCTGAAGTTGATTTAGTCTGAGTTTTTGACATTCTACCTATTTAATCACAATCGACTTCTTGAAATTAAGTTCTTGAAACCGATTTTGCAAAAAGAGTTCTTGAATTCAAAAGAATTTTGATGTCACCGCCTTAAATAAAACATAACAAAGTTAACAAAATCATCTATACTCCAGATCATTCATTGAAGTACAACAAATTTTTTTAAAATCCATTAATTACCCTTTATAGAAAACATTCAAAAACGATTGATTACCCTCAGACGATTCAAATCCTGCTGCCTTCCCGATCACCACCACCATACCTTCCCGATATCTAAAACGACTTCAACGATTTATCCTCTTTAAGCACAATATACCAGGAAGCTCACACATCCCGAAAGTAGCAAGCAAATCAATCGTCTCTTTATCGATCTGTTGTAGTGGTAGATTCATCGGGAGCAAAGTCCATACGACGCTATCTCTCTCTTTCTCTTCCTCCTGCAGCTTCAGCGAGATGACTCTCACCGGACATATTGGTTTCTTTCGGACAAATAGAAAGGAGTCGCCGTCAAGTATCAACACCTAAACCATAGACACGACCATCGCTCAACCACCGCATCATCGTCTTTGTCGAGGAAAAAAGGAAACCCCAAAAGCCTGAACAGCCATCGGAACGACTATCGCATCGCCACCGTCGCCAAGGCGCTCTCTTTCTCTCCTCGCTTCTGCCTCATCTTTTGAGATGACTTTGTAACATAATACTCCCGTCTCTCTTCCTTTTCTTGGATGCCACGAACATGCTCTCTAGACACGTGTAAAGCAAACCAGATAAACCCTCTTTTTATCATGAACATCAACGGTTGTGATCTTTAAATTCACTATTCATTTGTTGGTCTTTAATTATAGAGTAATGTGATTTAAATTTGAGAAGCATTGAAGATAATTGCCTCACATCTCTTGTCTCTTTTTCTTGTTTGGAGATTTGTCTACTCTACACGCCACCCTATCAATCTGGTGCTTTCATCGATTCACTCATGCCACCTCACAAGGATCCCTCCAATCCAGACGACCCAATGAAGGCCTTGTTTGAACAATTGATTTAATTCAAAACTAGACTCCCAAACACAGATAACGGTTAACCAGCTAACCATATCACTAACCTATCCAACCAACTCTCGTCCGACACATCCAACAGTTCAAGCCCCACAGCACCACCGCCATCAAAAATAACACTCGCAAACAACCTTTCAAACAATCAACCCTGACCAACCGAGATACATCTACCCACCTTTGATGGTTCCAACCCCCTTGATTAGATTTTCAATGTCAACAACTACTTTAATTGCTACTCTATCCCACTTAACCAACGTTGCGGGCGCCATGAGTTAGTATAAGTACCTATCTAACAATAGGCTTCTTGGTTTGTGGAATAGAATTTACCCAATCAGTTGAACTGAGGTTTCACTATTCGATTATGAAAATTATCAGGCCACTCATTTCAAAGACAAACAACTATCTATAATTACTGGGTTGAGTTTAAAAAACCATGCAACTGTGTCATGGGGTTATCACACGAGACCCTTCTCAAATTTTATTTATCGGGTCTCAAACCAGAAATCCAAACTGACTTAGCCATCCTCAAACCCACCTCCCTACACTAAGCATATGGACTATCCAAGTTAATTGAAGATAAACTAACCCTTGTCAAAACCTAATCATTTAAGCCAAAAAGCGTTCTTAGCGTTTACCTTACCCAAACCAACCAACCAAATTCCTCTTTCCGATTATCATAGCCCTTACCCGCACCATAAACCATCCTAAACCTAATACCATCCCCTTCTACCCACTCCAAAATCCACCCTCCCATTCACAAAACTCACCCGATGCACTTCAAAAACACCCATAGTGAAGGTTTGTTTTTTAAATGCCAGGAATAATATTTTCAAGGCCATAAATGTAACTCACCCTAATTTTTACTTGTTGTCAACTATGACGATGAAAATTAGTCACTGATTTGGTCCGGTCTCTAAAAACCGTTGAGCCTCCTAACCACTTGATCTCATATTGCTATGCGTCCTTTTTGAGTATTTTGAGCCCTCAAGCACTTCGTGTCACGGGTTATGCTAAGCGCAAGCCAGTTTGGATTCTTGTAGATAATGGTAGTACTATGAACATTATTTAGCCTCGGGTTATTTACTTTTTGAAGCTAATACCACAATCCATAGCAGATTTTTTGGTCATGGTGGGTGATGACAGAAATTATGGTTCATCTAAACTGCA
Organism: Flaveria robusta; assembly: GCA_025506415.1. NCBI lineage: Eukaryota > Viridiplantae > Streptophyta > Magnoliopsida > Asterales > Asteraceae > Flaveria > Flaveria robusta. Next base: position 11,363,672 of record CM046472.1, read on the forward strand.
CATTTATTCTAGAAAGAGGAAGTACCTGGCAGAAAAAGCCAAGGGAAAAAGACCAATAGTTGAAGAGGTAGTTGAATCTCCAAAGAAGATGAAGAAAAAGGATAAGAGAAACCTTGTTGCTGTTGCTCAGCTTTTTGAAGAGCATCACAAAGCAACAGAGATACTAGCAACACAGAAAGCCATTATAGACCAGGTGAGATAGCAGGTGGATACATTTAGAATGAAAGCTTATATGATGATCTAGAATTTACTGAGAGTCCTTTTAAACAAGAGACATCAGTTGAGGAGATGGTGGAGAAAGCTCAAATTGATGACCTTATGGTCAAAGCTATGTTTTTGATCAATCAAGGATATGATGCTTATATGGCCTTCAACATGACATATGAAGCAATGACTGAGAAGGTAATGAAGGTTGGGAAACTCTTGGATCCAACTGTAAAGATAGAGTATGAGAAGAAAGTTACAGAAGAGAAGAAGATATATAAAGCTGGTACTTCATCTATAGTGGAACCCTCCTCCAGTCCACCATCATCCTATGACAGATAGGGAAATGAAGGAATACTTGATCAAGATTGGATTCACAAAGAGAAAATACCAGAAGATCCATGATCTGTTTGTTTTACGTTCTCTACATAAAAAGACTAACCAAACTTGTTTTGATGGGTTAGTAAAGTATAATCTCATATATTTCATACCTTAATGGTATTCAAATACTAGTTTTAACCTATTTTAATATCTGCTTTCAAGAAACATGCTAACAAATAACATAATATACTAATTGCCAACATAATATATAATCTCACACCTTTACAAGAGATGATTAGAGATATTTGTAGAATCATTAATACATATTTGCCATGACTAATTATTTTAGTCGAAGCGTATTGATGCCCAGATTATATTAAATGTTTTATCATCTCTTTCATATAAATTGAGTGATGCACAAAAATACTTCATATGCCGACTAATATATAGATGTAATATCATCTCTCATTTCAAATTCTTTCTTAATAATTTAAAACTTAAATATCTTTATGAGATCAAATGCATCAACATATCTTATAATATTTGTAAAGATGATACTGGTGTTTCAATAAAGGCACATTAAACAATTGCATCTATCTCATTTTTCTGCTATAACAGTTAGTCGATTATAATATATTCGACTTGACTTTATATATTTCTTAACTTTATTGCTTCAAGCATTTACAAACTGTTATGTACTTCTTTTCATCTTGATGAGTTATGTATGTTCAAGCACACTTGAGAAGTTTTGATAGATAACTTCTTTATTTAGCATATCAATTCATTATCATATGTAAAAAAAATTCCCTGCTAATCATTTAGCAACATCTCCAATATCATTTCATAGCTTACATCATAATCACCAAGCATCATGTATGATTTCTTTTGGCATGCCTTTGTTTTTGTTTAAGGATTACATCTTTAAGATGTTTAATATGTAACTCAGACAAAACTCCAAAGTCTTTAATGAATCATCTTTTAAGAATTAAACTATTTTAGAAACTCATGAGGAGTTTCAGTTATGCAGGACCGGTTATGATTCACAACAGTTTCACAGTTAAGGACTTATCACACTTATTAGATCATATAGGGAACTAGGCAATGGAACAAAGTATAACTAGTAAGAACACTCAAGAACACAACACACAAGAAGACAGAAATTGGTTTTCAAGGATGATGTATATTGCTCTCAAGAGTTTTACAAGTGTTACAACGCTTAGTCCTAAGTCTGGTTACATGAGATACTTTATACTACATCCTACAACCGGCCATACTTTGAAGGCCAGCTAGACACTAATCTAGACAACAAAATCAATGTAAAGTCAAAAGGCAGATTGCGTTTTGACATGTGACTATGACATGTCATAGCTCACATCCTATTATATTATAAAAGCATAATAATAGAAAGTTACAGACAAAGACACCATACTGAGCAGTTAACAAAAGCAAAAAGTAATCACCAACTTATATAAGTTGGTGAGTTTTCAAAGCAGGCAGCGGAAAGTAGATATGCTTTTGTTGAAGTATGTTAGAGAATAATTGTGTCTTCTCTGTCTTTGTAAGAAATTTGTCTTTAGACTTCGGAAGACTTTGTCTTCAGGTTTTGGAAGACTTCACTTTTGGCTTCGAAAGATTTCTGTCATTGGCTTTGAAAGATTTGACACTTAGTTAATTTCATCTTTGTGCATGGTCAAATCTTCCAAAGTAACTTGCTTGTACTTTTTATGGATGCTAAGAGAAATTTGGGTAGCACCAGCCTCTAACATAATCAACTTGACCTTACAAATTCCCTCTACATTGATGCTACCAAAAATTGAAGATGACTATGGATCTTGATTCTTCATTTGTTTATAGCCATAATCTGAATCAGAACCATTCCATTTTTCATCAGTTGGTCTGGATTCTTCAAACACTCACAGTATCTTCTTGTGTCCAAGAGATCATGCTCACGAATGTTAAGTATATTTTGCAAGAAGTATACTTGTGAACCTCCTTGATCTCTTGTGATATATCATTTGTTTGGGTTTGGAGAGTACACCCAGGACAGAATGGGTCTCTCAGCAGCAAGAGGCTCTACATGCAATACAGTTGGTTGAGGAGCCTCTTCTTGTTGACCCTCAAGATGTTCTGACTCATCCTAAGGTGCAGAGGTAGATGCCTTGGACTTCTTCTTCTTTTTGTCCTTTCTGATGGCCATCCTCTTTCTCTTTTTGTATTTCAACTGAGGAGGTTATTCCTTCCCCTTCACAAGTTCAGAAGAAGGTTTAGAACCCTGTTGTGGGTCAAAAGATGAAGCTATGAATCAGCAGCAGGTCTTGGTTGTGTTGTCTGTTGAGGTTCAACCTTAACCTCATTTTCAGGTGCAGCTTGACTTGGAGGAGAGTGAAACTCTTTAAGATCTTCTTAATCTTTTGCTTGATCACCCTAATGTGCTCATCCATTATGGATAGAGACATGGGACCAATTATCCTTCCAGAGAACCCAGACAGCTTCAAGAAGCTCACCATCTTCTGTCTCTCTTCAGATTTTTTCTTGTTGGTTTTGATGGTGGCTCTTGATTTCTCAACTTCCTCCCTCATCTTTCTCTTAGCAGCTCTTTTTGTTGATTGGCTTCTTGATCCAACTACTTAAGATACTCAAATTCTATGTATTCAAAAGATAAAAGGGGTAAAGCTTCTGCCTGATAGAGACCTGTGGCACTCAAGTACTCTATCATCTTTTGTCTTTCTTGTTTATCGACTACTTGAGCTTCTTCCTCTACAAGTGCAATCTCTTCCTCAGGTAGTTTTTGAACTGGAGAGAGGATAGGAGCTCAATAGATTTTTCTTTTCTTTCTCTCTTCTTTGATCTTGAGGAGCATAGCAGCATCCTCAGCCTCCTTCCTCTCTTTAGACATCTCACTATCAGCTAGTTCAATTAATTCATCAAGTGGGAAAGAGATTAGATTATTAACATTATACCCCTAGCTCCCAGGTAGTTCAATTTGGCTGCCCATAACTCATCCTTCTGAGTGGTTGGCCTATGGGTAGCCCTAATTACAACCGGTATGAAGCTAGGGCTCTCTCTTCTTTGAGTTTCCCTAGACTTCCTCTTACTCTCCTTTTTTCTCTTCCTCAACCTCCTTTGCAGTTAAGACTCTTTTACCCTTGTCAACCACATGCCTGTGTGACTCGGGGAGGAAAGAATTTTGGCCTTTTTGTTCTTGTGCTGCTCTTGAGCTCTGGCCAGGGAGAGGCTATGAGACACCTTCACCAGCTGGTGTTCCAATGAGGGTAACTGTGTTTGAGGGAGCAGGAATATCAAGGTTACAGGTTGCACAACTGGGCCTTCAATTAAGGTTTCCCTTTTGAAACTAATCTTAGGGTCTAACTCATTATCTAGTTGACCAACTAGATTCCCTACTAGCATTTTTCTATATAAGGTTGTTCTACTTTTGAACTCCTCAGACACTCTATCTTGAATCCTCTCTGCTAACGTGTCTGCCTGTCTGTTTTGGCTTGGATTGACAAGGTGCAAGGTTAGAAGAGGAAAGCTTTCATAGAATACTAGGTTATAGATATTGGGGATCTCTTGCTAAGCATGAGGAATCTTAACACTGATATGTGAAAGGATGGGGGTGGTCTGCTTCCTAAGAGAAGGGAGCTTTGGTGTCCACAAGCTCCTATATGGTTGGACGTACAGGGGTTTGATCACTTTGCTTTGACTGAGCAAGGGTTTGTTTGGATTTTCTTTGGTAGGTGATGGATATAGTAGAATGTGAGGTGAAGGAGATACATGTGTGGGTTCAACACTGGCTGGGATTGCCAAGTTGTCATCTGTAGCAGGTTGCTCTAATATTTGTAGGACAAGGGCTGTTTCAACCTCGAAAAAACCAATTGTGGAGTTCCTTATTATCTTAGAGATGTCAGGCTTCAAATGCCCCAATTTTAGAATATTACATGTTCCTCTCAACTGTGTGCCCGGATCACAGTTGAGAATGAGCTGGACATGTCTACAAAACATGTAATACTCAGGGGAGTTCAAGTTTGCAAGAAGATTTGTATGTACAAAGTAAGAATACCTGAACTTGACTCCCTGGACCATTCCATGGACTTTGAAGGAAAGGTATTCTAGAATCTAGTCCCATCCTCTATGTTTGTTGGATAAATAGTGAATAACAACATGGAGGAGGTATTTCCACTACGATAAGAGCTTTCCTTTCCTAAAGGTCATAATGGAGTAGTCACCTTCATAGCCCATCAGCCGGAATGTCCTGTTAACATCTTCCTTGGGGAAGGACAGTTCACCATCTTCATCATCTAGCTATAGGTGGCGGTTGATCGAGGTTGTAGTGATAAAAATTGTCCTCCCCTGCACTGATACAGGTAGTGCCTTCTCATCGTTTATGAGGACTTCTTGGCAAGTCCTCTAGAACTCAAGAAGTTGATCTTCATAGAAATGAGGATTTATGGTGAGGGCGGTGAGGTATGATAAGCGGAAAAGAAATAGGCAGCCTTTTGAATAACCAGCATCATTTGAAACATCTAACAAAGCCACCTGGTTATATTGCCTGTGCAGCTACATGGCAAAAGGAGCAGGCTGGTTCTAGGGTTCAGGGTTGACTATTTGTTGAGCTTTTGTGAGAGGATGGAAGAAAAACGAGGGTTGATGAGAATTTAGGGCTTGATCAATGTGGATGAGGAAGAAGAAGATAGAGTGAGAAACATTGCAGAGGCTATTTATGAGCTTGGATTTTAGGCAAACTTATTTTGGAAAATAAACTTTGAAATCCGAATATCGGTCCCACCGTTGAAAAAGTGCCCAAAAGAGTAGTTATCTCGGAAGATGAAAATCTTCCGAAGATAATTTTTTTAGTAAGTTTAATGAAAAACTTTCGAAACTAAATTGGCTTTAGAAGAAATTCCTCATTTTGAGAAGAATATATTCGGAAGAAAATAACTTAGAGAAATTTTCTTTCGAGACAAACTTGGTTTCGGAATATATTAAGCTATAGAAGTTTTACTTAAGAAGTAAAAGCTTCTGAGACTAAATTGCTTTCGGAAAAAATATTTCTATTAATTAGTTATTAGAAGTAGATTTAAGCTTCGAAAGATATTCTGATTTCTCTTCCGAATATTAATTCCTTAGCAATTAGTTATTAGTTTTGAAGACATAAATTTCTTTCGAAAGAAAATCTGTCCAAACTTTTTAAAATTTAAAGGAATATACGCTTTGAAAAATTTTCTTTCGAGATAAACAGTGCTTATATGTGTGATAAAAATAGACAACCGGAAAGACACACATCTTTTGAAAAAAAAAATTTTGAAATTAATTTAAAAAGAACTACTTAAAGTTAATCATTCCAATAGCTAATATAAGATATTTGAATCTCTGTTCATCAAATCCTTTTGTGAACAGATCAGCACATTGTTTATTTGTGTTAACTTTAACCAGTTTTATGAATCCCTTTTCAAAATTGTCTCTTATCAAATGATACCTAATGTTGATGTGCTTTGTCTTTGAGTGCTACACAGGATTTTATGTGTTTGAGATAGCACTGTTGTTGTTTATGTGGATAGGAGTCTTCTTGGATTTGAATACATAGTCTAGCATCTGATTCTGAATCCAAATCAGTTGAGCACAGCAGCTTGCAGCAACAATGTATTCAGTTTTAGCAATTGATGCAGACACATAAGATTGTTTATTGCATCGTCATGAGACTATCCTTCCACCAAGGAACTCATATCACCGAGATGTAGATTTATTAGACATATTGCAGCCACCATAGTCACTATTTGTGTAAGCATACAGATTGAAGTCAGAGTTCTTTGGATACCAAAGTTACAGTTTGGAAGCTCCTTTGAACTATCTTAAAACTCTTTAACAGCAACTAGGTGTTATATTTTGAGATTGGTTTGATATCTTGCACATGTGCATATGGTATACATGATATCAGACTTGCTGGCTGTTAGGTTCATAAGAGACTCAATTATAGCCTTGTAAAGATGTTAATCAACACATTCCCCCTCAATGTTTGATGTATGAATCTTGGACTCAAACTTGTTTATAAACAAAACGTCAGTTTAGTTTTGACCTAGACTTGATTTCGTTTATACCAACTCGATTCAAGCGTTTAACAAGATAACTTATGCATTTTCAATAAGCTACTTCTAACTTTTTCCTTTTCTTACTTATGCATTTTCAATAAATCAGATCTTACTGTGTTCCAAGTAATAAAATTCAGATTTGGTTGCAAGTATGTAAACAAATCTCAATTGCCTTTATAATCTACAAATGACAATGGTAATTCATGCCTAATCATAGCAGCCACAAGCATTTCACGAAACTTTTTTTCATCAAATCTAGACGACCTTAATGCCATGTCACTATTAAAAAGCATTTGACCAACATCATTAAATACATTACCAATACAACCAGTCATGTGTCGTTTGAGATTACCTGTACCGATCTTACTATCATATATGAAGACATGCTTACACTTGTTGCACTTGCATTGGTTCTTTCCACCTATTGAAGAATGTTTAAATTTGGTAAAGTAGTTCCACACAACAGATCTTTCCTTTCCTTTTCTCTTTGCCCCCAAACTATCCTCAACATTATTTTATATACCTTTCATAGACTAAATCTCATCATCTTCAATATCTATATTTTGTGAACTATTCTTTTCTAGGTCAATTTTAATACAATCAGAATCCATCTACAATATATAACAGGTTGCTAAGAACATTTAACAATAAATATAAATAATAACAAAAATAGAGGTAATTAATAATAGTAAATCAGTAATAGTGGTGTGTGTATGAAAGATTAACTTAAAACAAAATTGAAATGGTTGTTTTAGTGTGTTACCGGTGAAACTAGGACGGAGGCTATGTCTCGAGTTCGTGATAGAGGCTATGGTCTCGACTCTCGATAGTGGCCGGTGGAGTGGTCTGGATCGTGGAAGGGTTCCGATGGTGGGGAGGTCGCGATGAAGGCGAAAGGTAGCGGCCGGTGGAAGGGTTCCAATGGTGGATTGGTGGCCGGTGGAAGGGTTCCGATGGTGGATTGGTGGCCGGTGGTTTCGATCGTGGAAGGGTTGTGATGGTGGGGAGGTAGCGGCGCTAGGAGACAGCCAGACAGGGGTGAATGGCCGATGGGCAATGGAGGAGTTTAGAGAATTAGGGATGAAAGTTGAAAGGCTTTAGGGTTTGTTTTGCACTTTGAATAATATATTATTAATAGGTCTTAACAGGTTAACAGGTATTTAACCAGTTAAGACATGATTTTATTGTGTCTTAATGTGTTGATCTATTTAAGACACGAAACCTGTGAAGGTCAAACACAAAACATGTTAATTTCTTGTCGTGTCGTGTTAACAGGTCCATGTCAGAAATTGCCAGCGCTACTTGATTTTTCACTTGTTTACAGCCATCATCAGAATCAGAACCATTCCACTTTTCATTAGTTGGTCTGAATTCTTCAAACCCTCATAGTATATTCTTGCATCCAAGAGATCATGCTCGGGAAGGTTAAGTATATTCTTCAAGAAGTATACTTGTGAACCTCCATGATCTCTTGTGACATATCATTTGTCTAGGTTTGGAGAGTACACCCAGGAAAGGATGGGTCTCTCAGTAGCAAGAGACTCTACATGTAATATAGTTGGTTGAGCAGCTTTTTTGTTGACCCACAGGATGTTCTGACTCATTCTAAGGTGCAGAGGTGGATGCCTTGGACTTCTTCTTCTTCTTCTTGTCGTTTCTGATGGCCATCCTCTTCCTCTTTTTGTATTTCAACTGAGGAGGTTTTTCTTTCCCCTTCACATGTTCAGAAGAAGGTTCAGGGTCCTGCTATGGGTCAGAAGATGAAACTGGTTGTGAATCAGCAGTAGGTCTTGGTTGTGTTGTCTGTTAAGGTTCAACCTTGATCTCATCTTCAGGTGCAGCTTGACTTCGAGGAGAGTGAAAGTCTTTAAGCTCACCTTTCTTAATCTTTTGCTTGATCACCTTAATGTGCTCATCGATTCTGGATAAAGACATGGGACCAAGTCTCCTTCTAGAGAACCCATACATCTTTAAGAAGCTCTCCATCTTCTGTCTCTCTTCAGATTTCTTCTTGTTGGTTTTGATGATGGCTATTGATTTCTCAACTTCCTCCCTTATATTTCTCGTAGCAGCTTTTCTTTGTTGATTGGCTTCTTGATCCAGCTGCTTAAGATACTCAAATTTTATGTATTCAAAAGATGAAGGGAGTAAAGCTTCTATCTGATATAGACCTGTGGCACTCAAGTGGTCTATCATCTTTTGTCTTTCTTGTTTATTGACTACTTGAGCTTCTTACTCTGCAAGCACAGTCTCTTCCTTAGTCAGTTCTTGAACTTGAGAGAGGACAGGAGAGTGATAGATTTTTCTTTTCTTTCTATCTTCTTTGATCTTGAGGAGCATAGCAGCATCCTCAGCCTCCTTTCTCTCTTTAGACATCTCAGTATCAGTCAATTCCATTAATTCATCCAGTGGAAGAGAGATTAGATTATCAACATTATACCCCTAGCTCCGAGGTAGTTCAATCTAGATGCCCTTAATTCATCCTTCTAAGTGGTTGGCCTGTGGGTAGCCCTGATTACAACCTACATGAAGCTAGGGCTCTCTCTTCTTTGAGTTTCCCTGGACTTCCTCTTCCCACTCTGCAGTTAAGACTCTTTTACCCTTGTCAACCACAGGCTTGTGTGACTCGGGGAGGAAAAAGCTTTGGCATTCTTGTTCTTGTGCTGCTCCTGAGCTTTAGCCAAGGAGAGGCTATGAGACACCTTTACCGGCTGGTGTTCCACTGAGGGTAACTATGTTTGAGGGAGCAGGAATCTCAAGGTTCATAGGTTACACAGGCCCATTTCAACTAAGGTTTTTCTTTCGAAGCTAATCTTAGGGTCTAACTCATTATCTAGTTGTCCATTATTTTCCCTACTAGTCTCTATCTATATAGGGTTGTTCTTCTTTTAAACTCCTCATACACTTTATCTTGAATCCTCTCTGCTTATCTGTCTGGCTGTCTGTTTTGGCTTGGATTGACAAGTGACAAGGTAAGAAGAGGAAAGCTTTCATAGAATACCAGGTTATAGATATTGAGGATATCTTGCTAAGCATGAGGAACCTCAACACTGATATGTGAAAGGATGGGAGTGGTCTGCTCCTCAAGAGAAGTGAGAGCTTTGGTGCCCACTAGCTTTTGTATGGTTGGACGTATAGGGGCTTGATCATTTTTCTTTGATTGAGCAAGGGTTTGTTTGGATTTTCTTTGGTAGGTGATGGATATAGTAGACTGTGAGGTGAAGGAGATACAGGTGTGGGTTCAACACCGGCTAGGACTGCCAAGTTGTCACCTGGAGCGGGTTACTCTAATATTTATAGGACAAGGGTTGTTTCAACCCTTTAAAAACTGATGGTGTGTTTCCTCATTATCTTAAAGATGTCAGGTTTCATATGTCCCAATTTTAGAATATTACATGTTCCTCTCAACTGTGTGCCCAGTTCATAGTTGAGAATATACCGGACATATCTAGGGAACATGTAATACTCAGGGGAGTTCAAGTTTTCAAGAAGATTTGTATATACAAAGTGAGAATACCTGAACTTGACTCCCTGGACCATTCCATGGACTATGAAGGAAAGGTCTTCTAGAATCGAGTCCCATCCTCTATGTTTGTTGGATAAAGAGTGAATAACAACACGGAGGATGTATTTCCACTACGATAAGAGCTTTCCTTTCCTAAAGGTCATAACGGAGTAGTCACCTTCATAGCCCATTAGCCAGAATGTCCTGTTAACATCTTAATTGGGGAAGGACAGTTCACCATCTTCATCATCCAGCTGTAGGTGGCGGTTGATCGAGCTGCAGTGACAAAAACTGTCCTCCCCTGCACTGATGTTGGTAGTGCCTTCTCATCGTTTATGAGGACTTCTTGGCAAGTCCTCTAGAACTCCAGAAGTTGATCTTCATAAAAATGAGGATCTATGGTGAGGGCGGTAAGGTATAATGAGCAGGAAAGAAATAGGTAGATGTCTGAATAACCAACATCATTTGAAGCATCTAGCAGAGCCAACTGGTTATGTTGCCTGTGTAGCTGTATGGTAAAATGAGCAGGCTGGTTCTAGGGTTCAGGGTTGCCCATTTGTAGAGCTTTTGTGAGAGGATGGAAGAAAAACGAGGGTTGATGAGAATTTAGGGCTTGATCAATATGAATGAGGAAGAAGATAGAGTGAGAACCATTGCAAAGGCTATTTATGAGCTTGGATTTTAGGTAAAGTTATTTTGAAAAATAAACTTTGAAATCCGAATATCGGTCCCACCGTTGAAAAAGTGCCCAAAATAGTAGTTATCTCGAAAGATGAAAATCTTCCGAAGATAATTTTTTTAGTAAGTTTAATGAAAAACTTTCGAAACTAAATTGGCTTTAGAAGAAATTCCTCATTTTGAGAAGAATAGATTCGAAAGAAAATAACTCAGAGAAATTTTCTTCCGAGACAAACTTGGTTTCGGAATATATTAAGCTACAGAAGTTTTTACTTCTTCTGAGACTAAATTGCTATCGGAATAAAAATTTTCCATCAAAACTTATAAGTACTTAGAAGTAGATTTAAGCTTCGAAAGATATTCTGATTTCTCTTCCGAATATTAATTCCTTAGTAAGTTGTTATTAGTTTTAAGACATATACGTTTTGAAAAATTTTCTTCCGAAAGAAAATCTGTCCAAACTTTTTAAAATTCAAAGAAATATACGCTTTGAAAAATTTTCTTTTAAGATAAATAGTTCTTATATGAGTGATAAAAATATACAACTAGAAAGACACACATCTTTTGAAAAAATAATTTTGAAATTAATTTAAAAATATCTACTTAAAGTTAATCATCCCTATAGCTGGTATAAAATATTTAATCTCTATTTATCAAATGCTTTTGTGAACATATCAGCATATTGTTCATTTGTGTTAACTTTGACCAGTTTTATCAATCCGTTTTCAAAATTATCTTTTATCAAATGATACCTGTTGATGTGTTTTGTATTTGAGTGCTACACAGGATTCTCTGTGATTGAGATTGCATTGTTGTTGTCTATGTGGATAGGAGTATCCTTGAAGTTGAATACATAGTCTAGTATCTGATTCTAAATCCAAATCACTTGATCACAACAGCTTGCAACAGCAATGCATTCAGTTTTAGCAGTTGATGCAGACATACAAGATTGTTTCTTGCATTGCCATGAGACTACCTTCCATCAAAAAACTAACATCACCCAGATGTAGATTTTCTAGACATATTGCAGCCACTATAGTCACTATCTGTGTAATCATACAGATTGAAGTCAGAATTCTTTCAATACCAAAGTCATAGTTTGGGAGCTCATTTGAGGTATCTTAAAATACTCTTAACAGGAAATAGGTGTGACATCTTGAGGTTGGTTTGATATCTTGCACATGTGCATATGGCATACATGATATCAAATGACTGTTAGGTACATAAGAAACCCAATCATAGTCTTGTAAAGATGTTCATCAACACACTCCCCCTCAATGTTTGATGTATAAATCTTGGACTCAAACTTGTTTATAAACAAAACGTCAGTTTAGTTTTGACCTAGACTTGATTTCGTTTATACCAACTCGATTCAAGCATTTAACGAGATAACGCACGAATGATTCATAGGTAAAAGGATAGTGCTTAAGTTATACTAAATTCAACTAATCAAAAAATCTATAAATCGATGTTGAAACTTTATTAACTACTCGTTTACAACTTATGTTTAGAACTTACGACTCACACATCCATTTATTCTTATTTTTAAACTACACCAACTTCTAATATATATAAAATCATAATTTAAACATTAATATTTTTTAGATAGTTTTTTTGTCTCTTACTAGTAAGCTAACCTAAGTGGCACCCGCTTACAACCATTGAATATCTTATTTTAATTTATCAATCTAATTTATCAACTTAAAGATTAGATGATTTCAAGCATATATCGATACTCATAAATATATTATGCTTTCTAGGGTGTTTTCATTCGAAGGCACTTGGATCATGTATTCAAAATTTATTAACTTACTTAATGTATTTCCTTTTCTTTATAAAGCAGAGAATCAAACCAGAAAATTCACCTTAATAGTGATTCCCTTACACGGAGATTTCAATATATCCTTCAAGTATAAAACTTATATAGAAGATAAAGCAAAATGTTTGGAAATAATTTATTGTTTTCCTTCTCAAGGAAAAATGAGAAAAAATTATACTTTCCTAAATAAAAAACAATTAAAATATTAAAAACTAAAGTCAAGGAATAACACCAACTAATTAAATTTTATGAAAATTATTTTTAGGAAAATAAAATTTGCATGTATATCTTGACCAAAGCATGCAACAAATTGTTGCACTAATTGCTAACTCCTTTGCATCACCGTCATTTATTTTGATACAAATCAACCCTAAACCATAAACCATTTTAAGGAAAATATAACCCTAGCTAGCATCATTTGCTTTAATTTTTTACCTAATTCGAAAACTTGCAAAGGATTTAGATATGTTATTTATATTTCTTTAATATCCAACTCAAGAATACAACAAAGATTATTAAATTTCATATTTTCTCTCCACAAAAAAGAGCAGATTTCATCAAGAACAGAAAACAAACACCCATATACATCAAAAATTGACGAACAAAAGTAAATTGACAATTATTCCAATCTAATCATTCTCCCAAAGAAAACGATCTCGAAATCAAACAAAACCGAAGAGGGTAGGGTTTGTTTCAATTAACCGCATACAGCACAGATCGAAGCAAAACACACACAACTGCAACAAAACGAACGAAGAAATGAACGCATAAGGCAGCAGCCACCGAACTTACAGCCTGAGGCGGCTCCGGAGTAGAGGAATCATCGGCGGGGGGCAGCGACGGCGGCGGAAGGAGAGGCGGCGGAGTCTGATCGGCGTCGCCGTAGAGGGCGTAATCGAGAATGTTGGCAACGCCGTGGACGCAGACGGCGGCGTTGGAGTAGACGTCAGGCTGCGTGATGAGGGAGCCATCGATGGTGAAATGGGAAGGGTCGTCGTCGGTGATGAGGATGGTCTTGGAGGGGAGGAGGGTGGGGAGGCGGGTGTGGGTCCTGAAGAGGCGGAGGTCGGAGAAGGTGAGGCGGCGGGGGAGGAAGTGGTAGGGGATGATGAAGGGGTCGAAGGAGTAGGCGCCGGTGGCGGCGCCGGAGAGGCGGGAGAGGGCGTCGTTGGCGGGGAGGAAGATGGTGGCGGAGGAGGGGATGGTGGAATGGGGGAAGGATGAGTGGTTTGAAGATGGGTTGAAGAGGATGTTGGCCCAGGCCGCGAAGTCTCCGGCGCCGATTAGGGCGTCGATTATGTTCTTGAGTTGTTGCTGCTGCATGTACTCCTCTGGTGGTGGTGGTGGTGGTGAATTGGGAGCGGGGGAGGTGGATAGAGTCGCCGGAGAAGGTGCCGGAGAGGATGATGATGATGATGATGGGAGGTGGTGGAGATTGGTGGTGGTGGTTGTGAGAGCCACCGTCGTTAAGAGGAGGAAGAGAGAGAAGTATTTTGACATGCCGTTGGAATTTCGGTTTTTGCCGCCCAATTCTGATCACCATATGATTTGCTCTACCAAGTATATAATTTGAAGGGGTTGGATTTTAATGGGGTGAATGTATTGGGTTTGGGTTAAGTATGTCACTGTAGTTTTTCTAGTTTAGTTAATATGTATGTTAAATTTAATTTAACCTTTATGTTAATCAGAAAGTGTTAGCTGCACTTAAATGTGGGCTTCTTCAAGAGCTTTGTCACAAAAGTTTTGTGGTTTATAAAATAGTAAATACCTAATGAAAAATAAAAAACAATCAAACCTAATGATTTATAGATACAAAATAGTGTAATATAAAACAATAAATCAAACACAATCAAACGTAATGACTGAATTGACTTGGTCTGCTGATGAAGTCTTGTGATAAAATTTGCGAATCCAATTTCCAATAACCACTTGAATAATCATATGGGGTGGGTTAGTCAAACCAATGGATCTATTATCGTTACCACGGTTGCATGAATTACTAATTGTGTTATCATCTAATTTATCTAATTGTGAACATATAATTACAAGTAATAACATTGTATGTATTGAATTGAATTTTGAATTATAATAACAATAAATATCAATGATTAAATATAAATCACATGATTTTTTCAAAATACAAAACACATGAAAATATGCAATGAATGCTCGCATTGATAGTTAAATGTAATTGATATATTGTGTAGCTATAATAGACACTAAAGCCCTTACGGGTCAACCAAAGGAATAGTTTCCTAATGTTAGAAGATCAATGGTTTAAATGCTAGATATGGATTAGAGTTTCAATTGCAACTTAGGGTTTACAATTAGTTTTTAAATAATATCCTTGATCTTATTATAAAATAAATTGATTAAAAAATAGATTTGAAAATATTAATTAATAATAAGAGAAAGAGAATAATTAAATATTATTAAAATATTTAATTTATAATGATTGAATAAACAAAGTTTGAATATTAAATATGAAATTAATTAATTTAATAATTAATTATTAATTATCTTGGTCAAAATAATTAATTATTTAAATGATTTGCAAATTAAAGTTTAATGTAATTTATGCTTGATTTAAAATAATTTTTATAAAATTTAGAATTTATAAATAAATTTTATAACATTTAAAATCATTAAAAATAATAAAAATATAAAATTAAAACTTTTAGAAATTTAAGAAATTAAATAATGATTTCCAGGTCAACATTGTTTAACAAAGATAATTTGTTTATATTAATATGATAATACATTAATATTTTTTTTAAATTACAATTTGTAAAAAAATAAATTAAAAAGGGTTTGGGGATGCCTGGTGTCGAACTTGGGTCTCCCATATGAAAGTCATGCGTTTTAACGAGTGGACTGCAAGCCCAAGTTTACTTGATCCCATTAATAAAGTTTAAGACGACTTAGATGAATCCCCCGCATTAATCATGAACCCTAATTCATTTAGATCAAAACTGAAGCATAATTCAGTGTTGTTAACAGTAATTAACATGGGGCTTTGATTCCTCATGTTTAGATGTGTGTGTGTGTCATGAATTCCCTGAATTGGTTATGATTTGATAATAATAGAGAGTGAAATAGTTGCATCCGAGAATAAGATCAATTCGAGATGTTGCTGTTGATAATAATCAAATTGATGACCTTTGAAGCTTTTGAGATTAATAATATTGCTCTAAATCAATTTAAGTTATGATTGCTCAGAAGGTTGATATTAATAGATTTACGGGTTTTTGATGATGGCACTGCTCGAATTTGATGTGTGTGTGCGTGTTTCAGATGAAATTGGGAGTATGTATAGTTTAAAAGCACCAATTAGAAACTTTCCCCCAAATATATAGTACTTGGTTCAATCTGTTTTGGGTTGGACGAGTTCGAGGTTTGATTCCGGGTTTTTGACTCAAGTTGATACTTGCTTTACAGTTATCGAACCCAATTGATTAGGCTATTAAGATTGTAGTAATCATCAATTCGTTTCTTGTCATTCGATTGAATTCGTTATTCTGTTACAATAGAAATTTGATTTGAATTTAAATGGAGGACAACGATTTCGAATTTGATTACGGTGACACATATTATTTCATTTAATTGATGGGGGCATAGGTTCGCATCTAGGAAGTGGTTTGATTGAGTTGAAATGGAGAAATATTATGATTTTGTTCTTGTTGGAATTCAGACGGACTTGTGGCCGGAAAACAAGGGGGGGGGTTGGGTTGGCATTTTATGTCCAAACCTTTGAAAATTTGTTTTGGAATTTATCATAATAATAAACTAGGATTGACCCCCGCGCATTGCCGCGGGGTATTTTTGCAACGTCGTGGAAACCATACTGGCACAAAAAAGTAAGAAATCATCAACAACTTTTGAGTGTCGAAATGGAATGCAAATATTAAACATAAAACTGCATTGACGTCATATATCGACCAACGATTATACAAAAAGATAGTTTAGTTATATATACATAAAGATATACCGACCAACGGTTGTAACAAAAACATAATAACTAATTTTTATAAAGTAAATAATAGTTTATTTAACTTTGTAGTTTAATTCCAAAAAAGATTTCTGAAACATGTTTTCTTAGGTAGCCAATTATTACACAACAAATTATTGTTATTGACTTCAGGCCGTCAAAAAAAGCTAGTGCACATGATATTTGTTCTTGGTTTTTTCAATTTGTATGTATTTAAAATTGATGAGAAAAAAAAGATATTAGAGGACTCGAACGATAGACCTCTTTTTTAGGAGCATAGAAAACAAACCATTTGGACTAATTGTTAATTTGTGTTTAGAAGTGACAGAATAATTTATAATATATAATGCTTTTATTGAAATATCAACCAAACGATTATACAAGAAGATATATCGACCAACGGTTCTAACAAAAACATAATAACTAATTTTTATAAAGTAAATAGTAGTTTATTTAACTTTGTAGTTTAATTTCAAAAAAGATTTCCGAAACATGTTTTCTTAGATACCCAATTATTATACAATAAATTATTGTTATTGACTTCAGGACGTCAAGAAAAACTAGTGCACATGATATTTGTTCTTGTTTTTTCACTTTGTATGTGTGTAAGATTGATGAGAAAATAAAATAAAATAAAAATATTAGAGGACTCGAACCATAAACCTCTTTCTTAGGAGCATATAAACAAACCAGACCTCTTTCTTAGGAGCATATAAACAAACCATTTGGACTAACTGTTAATTTGTGTTTAGAAGTGACAGAATAATATATAATATATAATGCTTTTATTAAAATTTAAAAAACTTAGTCTGTAGCACTGTAGCTACCGACATACCATTTTAATTATATATATAATCAATCTATTTTATTGAAAAAAACTTTATAATTTCTATAAAACTTTGAAATTGAATTATTTATTTAATTCAATAATTAAAATGTCATAATTATTAATGATATCTTATAAATTTATAACAAAATATTTTATAAACTATAAAATTGGAATAAATACCACATTTATTGTATTTGGAACACCAAAATAAATAAAATGAGTAAAAAACTAATTTGATTTACAAAATTGACTAAAATGAGTTTGGGCTCGAATTTACACTTTGAAATGGATCAAATGTTACATGTTATCTACTTAAAATCCTCATTACATTACAAAGTGAATACGACAATATGAAACTAGGAAACACCCTAGTTAAAAAAACGAGCATCCATGTGACTTCCCATGCTAGTGTGATGGGGAAAGTCGGTGATACCAACGCTTTGATGCACTTGGTTAACGAAAAATGATAAAAGGGGTCGTAATCTTATTTTTGTATTTTATTTTTATTTTTTATTTATTTGTATCACCCAACAACCTTTACCAAGTACAAATGATTGTCGACCATGATGCAAGGAATAATAGACTTGCATCACGTATTGGGATCTCCTTTTTAATGGCACGAGCATAGTCTTCCAATCCCTCGGTTGAACCTTCTTAGGCCCTCCATCCTCTCCCTCTAGTCATTCTATCACATACATATAGAAAGAAACGCTAAAAAGTCTTGTATGTATGAGATGTATGTGAAGCCACCAAGATGGACCAATGTTCATGGAGTGGGAGTGAATACATCTAATAAAACCTAAAACTCTAGATGCAATAATAGATATATTCGATGCACCACTTTGTATTCGAAATATCTTAATACATGGAAAATGATAGAACACATCTATCATAAAATTTCTAAAACGCACACAATCACATATATTAGATTGTAGTGAAAGAAATTATTTTTAAATATACTAATTATTTACTCTACTTGTCAAAACTAAAAATTAAATGTAAACGCTAATAACCTTATTGAGATATAATTTGTAACATTTAATTAAAGAAATTACGGTTTTATTTTGTTGTCACACAATCAAAGAAAAGACATGTTAAAGGTCCCTTATACACCATATCATAAAGTTATTATGTCAATGGGTAGAAAAAGATAATATGTAGGATAATATATAATTTTAACTTTGAATCATTATATGATATTAAAAGTAATATGCAATTATTATATATTAAAAGACAAACACAAAACATTTATGCACATTGTAATTCACGTCCGCGTCAACATTTTTAAATTACATAAATGACCATGCAATTTACATTTGACTCTTTTAAGTTTTGCTATATCTACACTTTATCCCTATACTTATCTATTTGTTTTTTTACACTCATATTTTTATATATTTTTGTTTTATACTTATATATATTGAAAAATATTTTATAAAATTCTTAATATACATGTACTTATTTTTATCTATATTTTTTGTAAATTTTATTTAATGTGGAATCATAGGTCATAATTTACAAGTTATCGACACACAAACGTATAAGTCGTCAACATTGATTGAAGTTTTCGATTTATATACAGTTTTCTCCCTCCGACTTTTAGTATATGGTGTTGCATCTTATGCTTAGAATGTCTTTTAAAAAAATTTAATTTTTTTAATTTTAATCCAAAGCTTTACATCTTTTGCAAATTTCAACCCTAAATTTTTTATTTTTTACAATTTAACATCACTACTTTTAAACTTTCAACTTTGGTCTCATGTACTTTTCATTTTTCGCAAAATTTTGTTTAACGTTTCGTTCTAAGTTTTGCAAGTTAACACGGCACAATATGCATAAATGGTTAACATTTTTACGTTTTGTACTTTCGTTGTAAATTTGTGTGTTAACACATCGCAACATACTAGTGTGATTTATTAAAGATAAAAACTCTACAATGATCTTAGTTATTTTCTAAAACTCAAAACCATAAAAAGAAAAAAGAAAAAAGAAAAAAGAAGATTGAAAACGCAATCCATCAACATGCCCCAACTAGACGTTGATGTTAACGAAGGTTGAAGCATCAAAATCAAAATCAAAATCAAAATCTTGGATATATGAATGTGGTGCGGTAGACACGACGGAGTGATACAAACATCCAGCAGGCATGAACAAGAACAAGAACAATAACACTAACAATGGCAGTGATGATGAAGAAGAAGCAGCAGTGGTATTGGGTTTGGATGGCGGCACCACATCAACCACTTGTGTCTGTATTCCCCTTTTCACCTCTCACCCCCCCGATCCCCTTCCTCTTCTTGGCCGCGCCATTGCCGGTTGCTCCAACCACAACAGCGTCGGAGGTACTCAAATTCACTCAAATTCAAGAAACACCATCTTCTGCATTCATGTATACCCATTATTGTTTTTGATTCAAAGACGACACCCTAATCAACCACCATTCCGTTTTAACATTCTTTTTATCGTTAATTTCAACAATTTGCTGTTACAGAAACATTAGCCCGCAGTACACTGGAGCAGGTGATGATGGAAGCCCTTTTAGAGTCAGGGGCTAAGCTATCAGCTGTTAAAGCTGTTTGTTTAGGCGTATCTGGTGTCAATCATCCAAAGGATCAGGAAAGGATTATAAGTTGGCTGAGGTTTGATCTTCAATTTTTCTATAAATTTCTTGGCAACTTTAATGTCTATGATACATTATATAATGTTGGCAGGGACATATTTCCATGCCATGTGAAAATTTATGTTCAGAATGATGCAGTAGCAGCTCTTGCAAGTGGGTCCATGGGGAAACTCCATGGGTGTGTTTTAATTTGTGGCACTGGGAGCATTGCTTATGGTTTTTCAGAAGATGGAAAGGAGGCTCGTGCAGCCGGTGGGGGACCCATCTTGGGCGACTGGGGCAGGTAATCGGTAGGACTTGAATGATATTTGTATTGACAATGGTGAATATACCAAATTGGCTTCAAGAGGCATTTGTTTCTACAATGAAGCTTAACTTTACTCTAGATCAGTAATCATGCATTTTTGTTTGTTTAATTATGTGATTGTTGTTGCCATGTGTGGGTCTAAGAGAAATCCTGCCTATCTCATCTTCTATCTGCTTAGAAGCCTGTAGATAATAACCATCACAAATATAGGAGTTGGTAAGCAGCTTTTAATCATATCACATACTGTTCCCTTTGGTGTTGGGTTCTAAACTTGTGGTTGCTTCTGGAGTTTTTTGGTAAGTAGGTTGTTTTCGAGGGAGTCTGAACGAACAAACATGTTTCTTTTATCTTGGAGGGAAACCGGCTTATTCACTTTGAAGAAAGATATCACCTGATACATATTTTGGACTTATGTAGTTTGTCGATGATAACCAGTTAATAGATATCCATGTTCTTGTTCATTTTTGAGCTACTAGCAATGATAAATATACTCAAAAGGCTTTTTCCAAGTGTGGTTACATTGTTTATGAAAAAAATTTCACAACAATGAGTTAACAACAATGATTAAAAGCATTTCATGATGCTATAGGTGTGTGCGAAAGAAATACTCCATTAATGGGTATGAAACTATTGATGGTGTGAATCCCATTCCCAAAGTATCTGATGAATGAAATACATGCAGTGGTTATGGGATCGCTGCTCAGGCACTGACTGCTGTTGTGAAAGCTCATGATGGCCGAGGTCCTCAAACAATGCTTACAGATTCCATTGTTAAATACCTGTGTCTTCCTTCCCCATATGAACTCATTGGGTATTTCTCTCATGAATCTTGTCATTACTTTTGTCCAGCATTCATTTATATTTTCTAGGATACAATTTTTTAAGAATATCATAAAGTAAATAAATAACATTGGTCCACAGTATTCAGTTTTTACCAATATCTTTTCACTTGCACTGGTTTCTTTGTCTGTCTTAAATGAAATGGCTAAAGGTGGCAAGAGGGGTTATTAAGTGGGTCGACTTGCAAATCACAATCACTTCTTGTTGTCCAGCTTTAAACCCTTTTTATCACAATAATAAATCACATTGATCCTGAGTATTCAGTTTTTACCAATATCTTCTCACGTACTGGTTTCTTTGTCCGTCTCAAAAGAAATGGCTAGAGGTGGCAAGATGGGTGATTGATTGGATGGACTTGCAACTCGCAATCACTTCTTGTTGTCAAGCTTTAAACCCTTTTATTGATAGTAGTGTGTTATGTATGATTAGACGACAACTATCTTGTCACAATAATAATCCAAATAAATGAATAAAGCAATTAAGGAAATTGTATGCATTAAAAATATACTCCGTGCTCTGAACTCTTTATAATGAAGTTGTCCACACAAGCAGAAAATTTCACCAGTGGCTTCTGTCTTCTTTCTTATTGGCACAAGGTGGACCTATGCAGATCCATCTTGGGCCCGTATTGCAGCATTAGTTCCAGAGGTGGTCTCCTGTGCAGTAGCTGGTGATGAAGTTGCAAACAAGATATTAAATGATGCTGTTGCAGAATTAGCTGTAACTGTGAAAGCAGTTGTTCAGAGACTTGCTTTGTGTGGGGAAGGTGTGGCTTTTACCAGGGGTTACTAATTCAAAAATAACTATTTGTTTAAGTACAAGTGAGAAAATGAACGGGGTTGAGTAACAAGTCTAAACGGGTCTTTATTTAATTATGATTTCAAATTCTTTATGGCCACTATGACAACATAATTAAAAAAAAAAGCGATTTAGGAAGTTGTATGAACTAAAAACAGACTGATGTTTGGTTTTACACATTGATCCGTTAGTAATAAACTAGCTATGTATATAAGATATGTGATTTGCTGCTTTGTTTTAACTTTATATTACAATAACTAATGGAATACAAAGGCTTTTTAAACAGCTTGATAATTGACTGCAGATGGTTGCGGTAAATTTCCAATTGTGTTGGTTGGTGGTGTTCTAGTTGCAAACCAAAAGTGGGATATAGGACAAAAGGTTGTTGACTGTCTTGTAAAGACCTATCCTGGTGCTTTCCCTGTTCGACCAAAGGTTGGTCGGTTGACTGAATTAGTTGATTTTGGTTGTGTTCTGTTTAAAACTTCGAATTCATTTGTGTGGGATCAAGGCAGTTTTTTGTCTCTTTCAATTGATATCGGTTTGCTGTTGTTTTTCCAGGTGGAACCTGCAGTTGGGGCGGCTTTGCTCGCATGTAATTTCTTGATAAAGGAAAAGGTGAGGAACAGGCATCTTATATGAGCACTACCAATACCATTTACTACAACTAACTGCAGCATCAAAGTATACATACACACATCCATCTTAAACAACTATTTCCTGTTGTATACAACAAATCTTTTGTTCTTTGCCAGCTAGTTTTGTTAAAGGAAAATAATTTCAAATTTTAGATTTTTGTTAGAAATGCAAACATAGGATAGGTTCATGAGAAAACTAGGTTATATAGCGAAAACCAAGAAAATTAATCTCAACCATTGATAAAACACAATCAATGGTTAATATCCATTAATGATAAATCTATAAAAAAGATGCCCCTCCCCATGTAGTGGAGGGTCAATTTTTATTTTCTTTTTTTTTTTTTGAATGGCTGGAAATGTATTTAAAAGAAAGACTAGCAACATGCTAGAAAGGAAACATACGATGAGAATTTAGAAATTAAAATACAAAATTACATCAAGATTTCATCCGAAAAAATATAAGGATTTGACAATAGCCATGACATTCGACACACTTATGATCTTTCTATTAGAAACTTTTATCGTTTCGAGCCTTGAATGTTGACTTTTATCGTTAAGAATATGACATACCGAAGCCACAAGTTCCATACCGAAGCCGCAAGTTGACATTTTAAGAGGATGTGGTTCGGGTCTTCCACATGGAAATTACTAGCTCAACATGTATCGTTCTGGATAATATTTCATTTTACTAGCGAGTTTTTTGTTGGAATTTTTTCAATAGATGCTCTCCACCCGAAAACATTCACCTTATTTTGAGACTCATTTTTTCCATCAAAAATTACAACTTTCAATAGGGAGAATGATATATTTGATTTGTTGCCTCACTTCCTTTGTAGAATAAAAACGAGGAATTTAATATCCCTTGTAAAATGTATATCAAATCTAGGTCTATATTTTGAAGGCCACTAAAAGATTTAAGAATGCTTTTTCAAGTACCACAAATAGATTTCTTCCCGAGGAATCTTGGGCTATGATTCTTACAAGATGACAAGCTTGAACCATTCTAGCCCAAAGGCTATCTTTTTCTCTTGTGAAACTCCATAACCATTTGTAAATCAAGGCCAAGTTTGCAACCCATAGATAGCCAACACCCGAACCCCCATATTTTTTTAAGGCCATCATTCTATACTAAGCAACCCAACACAACTTTCCTTGTTGAATCCGATTTCCCCCAATAGGAACCCCTTTGAGCTTGTTCAAGAGTTTGAATAACTTTCGACGGAGAACAGAAGAGAGATAAATAGTAAAGGGGAAGGCCACCCAATTAAGGTGAGCCTTCTTGTTATCAATAGCAATAATCCTTTCCAAGGGGAATAATATCTTTTTTTTTTTTTTTTTTTTTTTTTTAAACCTTTTTAAAGATAAAGGAAAAGTTTCTAGATAGACTCAATGAGGATCCGACCATGAAGCCCAAGGTAAGAGAACGGGAGGTTTTCAATCTGACAGCGAAGTATATAGGATATGCCAAGCAACGCCTCGTCACGAATGCCAATTTTGGATATTTTGCTTTTCTTAAAGTTGATTTTTAAGCCATATGCTAAGTTGAAACATCGAAGGATTCAGCTTAGACTCTTGATATTTTTACAGACTAGTCTCCAAAGAACATGGCATCGTCTGCTTTAGCAGATGCAACAATCTAGGCTCATTATTAGGCAATTGAATTAAATTGACTACTCACAAGGATTTTGCAACTTCTATAAATACGTGAAGGGCCACCATATCAATAATAAACAGAATAGGAAAAAGTGGGCCCCTTTGTCTAAGCTCACATGAAACATTAAACTCTGCAGTTAGAGAATCATTAACAAGGACCGAGATCCTTCTCAAGGAAAGACAACTTCTAATATATTTCCTCCACATGATCGGGAAATCCATTGAGGCCAACGTATTATCAAGAAAGTCCTATTTTATAGAGTTGAAAGGCTTTTCAAAATCTGCTTTAAAGAGAAAGATTGTTTCTTCAAAATTTTTAGCCAAGCAATCATTTTATTTGTAACCATGACCCCGTCAAGGATAGATCTTCCTTGTATGAATACGAATTGGGTCTTGCTAATCACCAAAGAAATAACAAATTTTAATTGGCTTGCGAGAACTGTAGCGATGACCTTGTAAATAGACCCAATGAAACAAATGGCTTGTATTCCTCAATGATTTATGGATCCAAAACCTTTGGTACAAGGCGATAAAAGATGAGTTTATACATTACTAATGAGCTTAGAGGAGGAAAAATGATCTTCACATCTTTGAAATCATCTACTAATACATGACGAAATTTTTTTTATGAATCTAAAGTTAAAACCATTTGACCCCAAATCCTTTTCACTCCCGCTGGCCCATACGCCATCTTTTATTTTAGATGGGGGAGCGGTTTGTTGAGGAAAGCAAACTGTTCATCAAATTTTTTTTATAGTTTTCCATAATTTAGTTTAAGACGAGAAATCATCTTTTTAGTGAATCTGTTTTGGAAGTGGCCAAAAACTTCTTACTTAATCGCATTTGGATCCCACGATCCGTTTATAGATAACGCATTTATTCTACCATTCGCCATGTTATTCTTCATCAAGGCATGAAAAAATTTGAAGTTTTCATCACCCTCAAGTGCCCACTTTTCCTTGGATTCTATTTCTTTTCAAGAGATTTCTAGTTATCAATCCCTTTCAACCGCTTGACACAATCTAATCTATCTTTGTTTTCTAAATCCAATAACGGTTTTGATTTCATGGTTATATCTAAGAGCACCAACTTGTGTTGAATGGATTTAACTTTTTTTTTTTTAAATTTTGAGAGGACATTTGGATCCAGGATTTCAGATTCTTTTTTACCATTTTAACTTTAGAAGTAGCATTCAATCAGAAGACCCTTGAAGAGGATCAATGCTAGACTTCGAAGGATGATTTTCTCAATACCATCCTTGGAAACCCAAGAATTGAACATTTTGAAAGGGATGGGCCCAAAATCAGTTTTAATAACTTTAAGGTAAACGGACAGTGTTACGAGTATACTTTAGGAAGAGTGAATAGGGATGTGGATGGCCAACAAGAAAAGAATCATTACATATCAATATCCTATCAATTTTACTCATTTTACCCCTTCCCCCTGGCACTCTTGAGAGGTAAGTAAACTTTCAACCTCTCATGTTATATTCCATCAAATTCCCATCATTTGTTAAAAAATTAAATATAGAAGTTAAGTTTCTACAAAAATATGAATTAAGCCTCTCATAAAGGAAGCGAACATAATTAAAATCGCTGAGTAAGATCCACATACTAGGGGATAGAGATTTCAGTGAGAGTAGCTTTTGCGAGAGACAATACTTCTGCGCCATATCATGCGGAGCGTATATGTTCACTATATTTATAGTTCCTTGTATCCATTTGATTATATCTTTAATCTAGATGAAATGAAATTCATAGATAATTGTAGTTTTGGCTAAAATATTTGGATCCCACATGCATATAACCTCCAAACCTACCGAACGCTCCCACTACCACATAATCAAAATGTAATTTTCCCCTAAAGAGATTTGAATGGAATTCAGGATATTCCAACAAGGACTCTTAGAGGGTAACAAAGTTTATGAAATTTTCCCGAATAATACTCCTAACCCATTGGGCCTTTGACGGGCCACTGACTTCCTTTATATTCAAAAGTTAAGAAATTCATTTGGGTGGGTTTGTTTCATCATCTCCATTAACCATATCTTTAACTTGGTTTTCGCAACCCTTGAAATTGTAGCCTAACATTCCACCAATTTCCTTTATAGCCTCAATTTCAATCATTACCTTAGAGCGATTATTTGATTTTAGCTTGGAGTTAAGCCTAAGATCCAAAGTTATGATCCGAGGAATCAATTGAAGCTATGAAAGTGCTCCACTCATTATCCGCCTAGGAGCGATTTTTATGCTTTGAAGCTTTGTGCTTTTTCTCCGTTTTTCCCTAATTTCATAATGACACAAACTTCGCGAGAGGCATGGATGGTTCAAATCAAGTACAAAAAGTAGAGATGTCAGGGGATCAATCGGGTTTGACTTGTTTATGATACCGTCTAATTGGAATGGGTCTGAGTCCAGAGGCAAAACATTTAGGGGCCCAAAGTTTATCTAGGCTTGTGACAGCCTAAGAGGTCAACCCATATTCCATGGAGGCACCAATTAAATCAAATGATTCCCCGCCTTCAATTTTTCGTTCATAGCACACATACGACTCTTTCACTTTCGTATGTTACTCAATTGTAGGAGTATCACTATAACATCCCATATCAGTTGGGAAGGAAAAAACAAAAGCCATTTTACATGGGGCTGCTTACCTTCCCTATCATACGCATTTTAAAACCATAAGGGGCGGGCACCTGAGGGAATGTCGGTTGCCAAAGTGGATGATATTTGGAACGGTGATTGGGCTGTTACAAATGGTATTAGAGATAGACTCGGGCTGATGAGCTAGCGAGGACGTAGGTTTTTCGATAGGGGAGGATGTAACCTTCCATATTTGTCGAGAAGGAGAACAAAAGCTTTTTATATAGGGCTGGATACCTTCCCTATCAAATGTAGTTTAAAACTTTAAGGGGTGAGCGCCTAAGGGCGTGCTCCATGCCAAAACGAATAATATTTGGTACGGTATTTGGGCTGTTACATTATTTGGATGGATGGCTGGTGTTGGAAACCACGACTGGTCTACAATCGGAACAATTGTATAAATCATGTCATCTGCGTCATAGTTTTTGTTCAAGAACACCTCGTCATCTTCCAAGATTGGAATGTCCTCTTCGTCATTCTCATTTGACGAGTCATTGAAAGAATTAAGAAACCATTGATTCAAGTCTTTTGAAATCCATACATTTTAATTGTTTTTACTCCAGCTTATTGTAATTTCTTCATTTATTTTTAGGTCTTGGTTTTGCAAGAATGAAACATCTAGCACAGGATGTATCTTCATCCTCCCATTTGAATTTTGACGCTTTGTCAAATTTTTGTCATCCTAAGATGAAAAAAACGCCATGAATAGTTAGTCCCACAATGTGGCCTTAGGGAATGCATTGCCCATCCTAGTTTTGTGCCAAAGAGAAAATGTTCCCCCAAGATGCTTTGTTTAAGTGGATGAAGTTCTTGGTCTCTTGTGACAATTAGAATGAGATAAGTATAAACATCCTCCGTTATATCGAACTTCACAACAAGGGATTCCTTCTACAACTAAGAAGATCTTCGCATTTAAGATACTATCTATTGTTATAGCTTTAGCAATTGTCGATCTTTTCTTGCATGACTCCTCGTACTAGTGGTGTTTGAGGCATTGGTACTGAACTTTGCAAAACTGACATGAACTTTTGCGCTTCTCATTTTAACCTAGTTCAAATTGGAGAGAGTGGAAGAAATATTTGCTACTCTCATGAATCTGATGAAACCAAAAAATTGTCCAAGATGTCCTATTCCGTGCTACATATGCGTCAACAATTTTTCCATATTCTATGAAAGCCTTCCATAAAGCCTTGCTCGTGTCGTATTCTCGAATACTAGATACTAGAAATGTTGTTGCCTTTGTTCCTGTTTTATGCATATTGTCTGACACTCGATTGAATCTTCTTCTTTTGCTTGTAATCGACATGCTCTCACCCCTCATCGTTCTTTTGCAGATCTCCTGTAACATGTACCTTATCACTAATCGTCAAAGCTTGACATGAGTTCAATGGCCTATTTAAAATTCCGAATATAATACTGGGACATATCAATTTTATCTATAATATATCTCAACAACATAATATTTCCTAAATTATGAATAAGGATGTGACGCCTTGCCATTTCACTAAAAACATGTATCTTGGTATAAAAGGATTAGTTTGAAATGATATTACATAAAATGTAAAAAAAACATATTACTCGATAGTAGAGGGTCAAGTCAATGCTAGATTTAGGAGTATGGCAGTTCTAAAAAATCTATCATAATAAAATAGCAATCCTTGATCTAGTGATCTAGATTAGCCATACACCCTCATATCTATATCTTGTATCTAGTAGTCTCTCATTAGTTTTACTGGTATTCTATAGATCAATCATACATTCCTATATCTAGTAGTCTCCCATTAGTCTTACTGGTCTACTTCCCCAAATAAAAATATTATATGTTCAAATCTTTACAATAACAGGATAGGTGGTATTTAAGTGTAAAAAATTCTATGTTAAAAAATGGCATTTATAAGTGTTATTCATTTCTTCTATTATAATTGCTTAGTTGTTCTACAAGATTTAAAAACTTGATTTTGCTTAAACTTAGGAATTTTCCCCCACGTGTGCCAACTAAAACCTATATGTTATAAAGTAAAAAGTTTTTATTTTTATTTTTGCAATATATTAGTCTTAATTATTATGTAAAAAAAGCCCTTGTATAACCAACAAATAAAACCTTATGTCCCAAAGAATGTCATCATGTTTTTTTACATTAAAGTATCTATGTGTATACTATTTAAAAAATAAATGTTGAATATATTATTCCATTCGTATGGGACATGGTGTGAATTTTTTTAACTGTAGTGATCGACTAAAGTTAGAAAAATAAAAAAAAAAACTATTAGGAGAGGTAGTGGTAGTAGCAATAGCTATAGAAGCACCAAAGTGGCGCAAACAGAGGACTACCCGTTTCGAGTACTTTATGGAAGCGGAAACGCGCTCGAAACATATCCGAAGCGTTTCGAGGGCGTATCAGTATCGAGGCTAACATATGGGGATGTTTCGAGTGAGTTTCCTAGGAGATTCAAATTAAATTTAGGGTTTCAGTTTTAAACCTTTAATATACCTTTCAGCCTCTACCGCCTAATCGCCTTATTCAGTCAACAGTATCATCATCATCAATTCAATCATTCAAGTCCTCATTCTTGAATTCTTCAATAGCCTCTTTCGACCTTCAACAGCCTCCTTCGACCTTCACTCGACTCTTCAATAGCCTTCTTCGACCTTCAAATCTTCAATCGACTTTTATGTTTGAGAATCAACACCCTACTAATCGATTCACTGTGCGTGTGTGAGAAGTGTAAGGTATTTGAAAGAGGCTGATACACACAAAACAGTCAAGAAGTTTCCTGCATGCATGCACTTTGTGCATGGTAGAAGTTACTTCGGTAGTTTTACACACTGCAAAGAAATTATACTAGGTGTAAAATCTTTCGAAGCAAAAGACCAATTCTTCTGAAGCCAAAAATGAAGTCTTCCGAAGCTTATAAGACAAAGTCTTCTGAAGCCTTAAAGATAGAAGACTGATTTCTTCCAAAGACAGAAAAGACATGCTCTCTGTGATCAACAACTTTTAAGAAAAGCCGACCAACTTTCCGCTGTCACTCTGCAGTCTCACCAACTTATACAAGTTGGTGAAAAGGTCAATGCTTTAGGAAGCTGTAGATTAAGGTCTTGAGTCTGTAACTTTCTATTTTATGTACTTTTATCCTTTTTGTATTAAAATAGGATGTGAGCTATGGTATGTCATAGTCACTTGTCAAAAGACAATCTGCCTTTTAACTTTACATTGATCTTGTTGTCTAGATTAGTGTTTCCAGCTGGCCTTCAAAGTATGGGCGGCTGTAGGATGTAGTATAAAGTATCTCAGGTCCTTGTATTTTATTTTCAGGCTTCGTAACACTTGTAATAGAACTTGAGAGCAATATACTTTATTCTTGAAAAGCAATTTGTTTGTTCTTAAGTTTCTGTCTCTTGTTTACTTGTGTTTTTCTTAGTATCATCATAAAGATTTCAGTTCCCTATTTGATCTGTTAGATGTTCTAAGTCTCTCCTCATTGTGAAACTGATTTGCATTGAACACCTTCAAACGGTCCTGCAAGAAGTCTGCACCAAAAAGCAATATTAAATCACAAATTGATTCACTATGGTATACTACTTTATAAATTAAGCAATATTAAATCACAAATTGATTCACTATGGTATACTGCTTTATAAATTAAGCAATATTAAATCACAAATTCATTCACCATGGTATACTGCTTTATAAATTATTGGATGCTAATTTTGTAAGATTATATATATTATATAATATGGTTAAGTTTTTGCATTAGTTAAATGGAACTTTAAAATATTATGATATTATTCGTGATGAACTTGATTGTTTATTGTTTGGGTGTAGCAGGCTTCAATCTATTATGGCTTCTCAAGAAACACAAAGATCATCAACATTAGTAGAAGAACTAAAATCAAGAAGCAAGGTAATGGAGGAACATGGAAATTTAAGTGCAAGCTTTGTAGTGAAATCAGACAAGGATCATATTCAAGGGTTAGAGCACATTTGCTTAGTATAAAAGGCTATGATCATTGATTTGTATTCTATGTTAATTATATCATACTATCATATTCTGTGATTCAATGATTCGTATTGTATGTTGATAAATTATAACTTGTATGGAGCATTAGAACATATAGGTCTTGGGATTAGTATTAGCAAGAAAGCAACAGCGGGTGACAAACTTGAGATGGAACGGTTAGAAAATGGGCATGAACAAAAGAAAGTCAAGTCAAAAGCCAAAGAAGTCGGGTTCCCATGTGAATCTGTTATTGGATTTAAGAAAAGAAAAAGTATTTCAAACCCTATTGAAAGAGCTTTTGGTGTTGAGATTAAAGACCAACTGGATCAAGAAATAGCTAGGATGTTTTATACCGGAGGTTAACCTTTTAATCTTTCAAGAAATCCTCACTATGTAAGGGCTTTTCAGTTTGCTGCTAATAACAAATTTGATGGTTATGTCCCTCCTAGTTACAATAAGCTTAAGACAACCTTACTACAAAAAGAAAAAGATAATGTTCATAGGCTATTAGAACCACTTAGGTCTACATGTACAAAAAAAGGTGTGACTATTATGAGTGATGGTCGGAGTAATCCTACAAGAAAGCTTCTAATCAATTTCATGGGTACCTCAAGTAATGGTCCTTTTTTCAGAAGGCAGTTAATTGTTTTGGGGAAGTAAAAGATCAATTTTTTATTGCTGATTTGATAAAAGAAGTCATTAGTGAAATTGGTCATCAAAATGTGCAAATTATTATTGACAATGCATCAAATTGTAAGGCGGCTGGAGAGATTATAGAGAGTCAATTTCCTCACATCTATTGGACACCATGTATTGTTCATACACTTAATCTTGCTTTGAATAACATTTGTTCGCCAAGGAATGTGGAAACAAATGAAACAACATATGAAGAGTGTAAATGGATAAAAGATGTTCATGAAGATGCGATTGCAATAAAAAATTTCATCATGAATCATAACATGAGACTCTCGATTTTCAGCAAGTTTACTCCTCTTAGACTGCTTTCGGTTGTGAATACTCGGTTTGCCTCCATCATTGTGATGCTTAAGATATTGAAACTAATCAAAAGGGGTCTTCAAGCTATGGTCATAAGCGAAGAATGGTCTTCTTATAAAGAAGATGACACTGTGAAAGCAAACTTTGTTAAATAAATATTTTGGATGATGAATGGTGGGAAAAAGTATCATATATTCTTAATTTCATTAGACCCATATTTGAGATGATTAGAGTTTGTGACACTAACAAGTCATGTTTACACTTGGTTTATGAGATGTGGGTTTGGATGATTGAGAAAGTGAAGATTAAGATCTTCAAGAAAGAAAAACGTTCGCCATCTGATTTAATTATCTTTTATGATGTTGTGTATGATATCTTAGTGGCTCGATGGGCAAAGAATAACACTTCCCTACATTGTTTAGCTCACTCTTTAAATCCAAGGTATATGATTTTAAACATATGCTTGATTTCTATTATTTACTTATGTTTTCACTTTTGAATGTTAATGTTATAGATATCATAGTGATAAATGGTTACCAGAGGATTCTAAAAGACTTACTCCACATAGAGATAGAGAAATTTCACAAGAAAAAATTAAATGTTTTAAAAGCTTGTTTTGTAATGAAGATGAGCATAAGAAAGTTCTTGATGATTATGCAATGTTTTCAATAAAGAGTGGTCCTTTTGTGGATTTAACAAGCATTTCATAGATGGCTAGTATGAAACCCAAGAATTGGTGGGCTAATTTGGTGCTCAAACTCCTTTTCTCCAGACTTTGGCATTTATATTACTTGGACAACCTAGTTCGTCTTCTAATGCTGAGCGTAATTGAAGTATTTATGCATTTATTCACTCGTTTAGTAGGAACAGGTTACTACAAGTCGTGCTCAAGACTTGGTTTACATCCACAACAATATTCAACATTTTTCAAGGAATCCGAATGATGCTGTAAAGATGTGGGATGTGGGTGGAGATGCTTTTGATTCAATGGAAGATGTAGGGTTTTTGGAGGTTGCCGATCTCGCACTAGATGAACTGTGATATGAAAATGATTTGATTATTGATAATTAATTACCTAAGGAATTTGTTTTTGAAATTTATTTAATACTTTAATGTTTATTTTGGAAATTGTTTGATATATTTTTATTTTTTTATTTTCTATTTTGCTGTACCTTAGCTGTACCCGTATCTAGAATTTTTGATATATTGCCGTTCCCCGTACCCACCTTCTGTACCTGTTCCTGTTATGGTGCTACTTATCTTGTCACCATTATAAGCCATCTGAGTTTTAGTTTTCCTGATTTTCTTTACTCTTAAATAACTAGTGCAAATGCATGTCCGTTGTTGCGATTGCATCTATTTTGTCTTATGTTCTTTGGTTTATTTATTTAATCATCTTTATTGTTTGATATGTGATTAAATTTTAAAAATACAAGTGATCTTTGGAAGTAATGACTTTACAAAGGTGTTTACACTAAATTATCTATACATAACTTATAACATCAATTTTTAACATTTGTACATAATCATAAACATAAACCCGCATGCAACACTCATGGATCAAAAAGAAAAACTGACTTTGTTGACCTGAATATTTATGTCAATATTTATAGAGTAATTTTATATTTAGTAAAATATATTTTTTTGTATATTTTTTTGACTTATTGCTTTTTAGGTAGTTAATATTGAAAAACTATTATCGGCAACAATTTAACATAAAGGTACATCAAAAACATTCCATAAAATCTAAGGGAGAATTTCATATATATCCCTCTAAATTTGTTAAATATCATATATATCCAAACAAAATTTTAAATATCAAATATATCTCTTCCTAATTTATAAAATATCATATATATCTATTTTAATATAAATACATCTCAAGATGACTATTTTACCCTTAATTATTAAAATATCAAATATATCCCTCTTTAATATTTAAAATATCATATCTACTCATTTTAATATATTTCATTAATAACTTTCTTCGTAAACATTAAATCATTTCCCTTTAACTTATTATTGCCACTAAGAAAATGAGAAACATTGTAATACTTAAAATAATTTTACGATCTAAAGTTGCGACATGGATTAAGCCTTCGAATTATATTGAACAATACTAAATGTCAATTTGCAAAATGCTTAGTTGTTTCACCAATATATGTTTTTAGTTACATGTCTAGTAAAGATCCTTAAAAATGTTAAAATAATAAAATTAAATGACAAAAAATAATAATAAAATGTGAAAATAACAATTATTAAAGTTGATAAATAACATATTTCAAAATAAAAGTAACCCATTACGTTACAAAAGAAACCATCTTTAACTCCCATAGCTATTTTGAAGAGTTTTTTTATACTCTTTCTTCTTCCTCTTTTACTACTTGATGATTCATGTTAGTTATAACCTTGAGATGCTAAATTCTTACATGTTTTTTCATTATGTCCGCACTCACCACAACGTGGACATTTATGTCTTCTTTTAGGCAAATCATGTGCTAAGATTCTATTCTTTTTTGGTCTTCCAGTAGGCCTGACATTATGTTTGGTGTTTGTATGTGTGCCAGATATCAAGCTGATCCCAAGGAATCTCATGTTAATGCTATCAAGAGGATATTCAGATATTTTAAGGGTAAACCTGCTCTAGGATTATGGTATCCAAAGGAAGGAGACTTCAATCTCTATGCCTACACTGATAGTGACTATGGGGGGATGCAACTTTAATAGGAAATCCACTTCTGGCGGTTGTCAATTTCTTGGTCCCAGACCGGTCTCCTGGCAGTGCAAGAAGCAGATAAACGTGTCTGTTTCAATAGCAGAAGCTGAGTATATAGCAGCATCAGCTTGTTGCTCTTAAGTTCTCTGGATTCAAAACCAGATGCTTGACTATGGTTTTAACTTCTTGCACACTCCAATTTATATTGACAACACAGAAGCAATGTTTATCACAAATAATCCTGTTCAGCAATAAAAAACAAAACATATTGAAATCAGATATCATTTTTTGAGAGATTGTGCTGAAAAAGGGTTAATCAAATTGATTCAAGTTCACACTGATAATCAATTGGCTGATTTATTTACCAAGGCATTTGAACCTAATCGGTTTGAATTCCTAGTTCAATCAATTGGCATGACTAACCTTGAATAAAAAAAATCAAGAACATCAAAAACAATTCAAAAGTTATAGAAAATCACAAAAAGAAGTCATTTTGTTGAAGAATATGATATATACTTCAATTGGGAAATAATATAATTACAGTCGTTATATCATTCACTGTGCTTATCTTAAAATTTCAAAAGACTGACATGACTTATCTGATATGCGGGTAGGCTCAACTTGGAAAAGAAGATACATGCTGTGATGAACTAAAATCCATATTCAACTGTGAAGCACTCATCTCAGAGTATTGGTACGTATTGGCTTATCCAAGTGTATGTGTGTGTAGTAACCTAAACACACCGGGTAATGATGCCTTATGAATCTCTTTCACCTACATCAGTTTCTTCTCTATTTTGTTGAGCAAAGATCTGGAGAAACAAGCACATAGTGCTGATGTCATGATCCAAAAGATTCCCAATGTGGAACACATCCACCTTGGATTAATTAACAAAATATTACATTCCTTGTGAATGAACAAAAAGAATCCCATCATGGATCACCTTCCAAAGTGAAGTGAAAAAGAATCCTAATGTGGATCAAATTATTAAAAGGATCAAAGTAAAAGAATCCTAATTAGGATTAGTGAAAATGAGATCTCATACTTTAAATAACCTGGTCAAGTAAGTTGTGAAAAAGTTCTACCATGCATGTCATGCGGGTGGTTGAACATTCCATGCTTTTGAGTGTGGGGTATATGTTGAATACTCAAATTAATCAAAAACATGATAAATATCACATGCATCACAATATTAACCAAGCATGAGTTTAAGAGGACAAACATACCTTTAATCAATAAGCTCATAACCATGTCTATTTTACTAACAAAAGCTTGCACTTGTGTAATGTAAGATTGATATGATCCCAAGAAAAGTATACCTCCTCTTCATGAACAGAAAAGAAAACAAAATCATTACAAAAATATTTCATTTTCAAAAGTTTTAAATCCTTAAAGTTTCTATCCCATATAGATATAAACTTTAGGGGGAGTAATTTAAAATTTTGATTAGCTTGTACAGGTATTTCCTTTATTAACAATAACATTACAAAATCAAAAGGGAATTGACTATGTTGGTGCAGAAGTTATACTATAGAATCTCAGTCTATGCAGATATCTAGAAGCATAAAAGTCCAAGATCAGTCAAACACTGGGAAACTTGTATCACATCTAATATACAAGTCAATCCAAGCAAAAAATTAATAATCCATCAATAGTCAAAACTTCAAAAGAATCAAGTCAAAAGCAAAGAAAGTTCTTCATAACAGTCAATGAATCAGCAGAAAAACAGAAAAGATTTTACTCTGCAGAGATTCGGCTATTCAGTGGATATGAAGTGAGACTACTTGATGAATCTTACATTCACTACATCTACACTAGGCACTTCAAAGAAATCAGCAACAAGCTTGGAGAAGCTGATATGTACTTCTTTCTTAAGTGCATCAAGATCCTGAAGATGGCCTATGACAGAATAATTGCAAAAAGGGAGCAAAGAAAGAAGAAAAAGACTCCCTTGCAGTTGGGAAACATTGTGAAGCTGGAGGTTGATGTGGAAGGAGCTCTCTTAATTCATAGGGATGGGTTGTCCACTGTGTCCATATAGGAACCTATTTCTTTAAGCTGCCTATTGAAGCAATCTACACAATGAGTCAGATGACGATCCATATGCTGAACAGAGACAAGATGTCTGATGCTAATGATTTTGTTAACATGATCAAGGCTAATTTGGATCCTTCTCTGGCAGAATCAATGACTGCTCCTTCTGCTGCTCAAGACCTAGCAGAATCTTAACAACCTCATCCACTATCAAACCCTTGAAGTACCTAGGCTATATAATCCTTAGGGGGAGTATTGTTGGACCCTGAAAGGATCATACATGCCAATTCAAGTGGTGGTTGATGGTTGCTCTGCTGGAATTCTCCCTAAGTCCAAGAAGTAATGCGGATGAAGAATCTGCTCAAAAGAATACAAGTGTCGGCTATCCGCATTTGCTCATGCGGATGACCATGGAACAAATGCTGACAAGTATTTGTTCTTCCACATTAACAAATGCGGACAGCCGAACAAATGCTGCCAAGTATTTGTACATCGGATGTTCAGCAACAAATGCGCCTAAGTGTTTGTTCATCCGCATTTCTCAATGCTGATGACCAAACACCAATGCGAAAGAAGAAAAAAAAAATGCTGATGAAGATCAACACATCCGCATTAGTTAATGCGGATGAACAGAAGAAAATCCTGAGGAAGACTTTTGAACTTAGACTAGTTTTCTGATGTATAGTACAGGGCTAGTTTAGTCATTTTGTAAAGGCCTTTTGTCAGCCTATAAATAGAATAGAAAACCCTACTTTTGTGAATGAATAGACAACTAGAATATTAGAATCTTCGATAGTCATATGTTTCAGAGGTGTCTTGTTACTGTTTCATGCTAAAACCCTAGCATTGTAACTATACACCACCATTAATACAAAGCATTTATGAGTATTTCAAGCATTCAATGATCTGTGTTTATATCATTCCGCAGTATAACCACTGACTCAATCATCATATTCGGTACTAGTTGATTCACATCAACTGAGAATATCATTCTCAACACTCAGTCAAATAATTCTAAAATTAATTTATGAAAATCTACTCAATGTTAATCATCACAATAGCTGATATTAGATACTTAAATCTTTGTTTATCAAATGCTTTAGTGAGCAGATTATCATATTGTTCATTTGTGTTAATTTTGACCAGTTTTATCAAGCCTTTCTCAAAATTATCACTTATCAAATGATACCTGATATTGATGTGCTTTGTCTTGGAGTGCTACACAGAATTCTTTATAATAGAGATAGCACTGTTATTGTCTATGTGAATGGGAGTCTCCTTGAAGTTAAATCCATAATCTAGCATCTGATTCTGAATCTAAAGCACTTGAGCACAACAGCTTGCAGCAGCAATGTATTCACATTTAGCAGTTGATGCAGACACACAGGATTGTTTCTTGCATTTCCATAAGACTATCCTTCCACCAAGGAACTGACATCCCCCTAATGAAGACTTTGCAGTCATGTTGCAGCCAACATAGTCACTATCTGTATATGCATACAGATTGAAATCAGAACACTTTGGATACCAAAGTCCAAGCTTGGGAGCATCTTTGAGATATCTAAGTATCCTCTTGACAGCAACTAGGTGAGACATCTTGGGGTTGACTTGATATGTTGCATAAATACATGTGGCAAACATGATATCAGGTCTACTGGCTGTGAGATACATGAGAGACACAATCATTGCCATGTAAAGGTGTTCATCAACACACTCCCCCTCAAGGTCAGGGCCTAGAGAGTGGTTTCTTGCTATGAGAGTCTTGGCAACCTTGTAGTCAGTTAAATGAAATCTAGTCAGTACGTCTTGATCATATTTGCACTGGTTTATGAAGATACCATTGTCCACCTGCTTCACTTGAATTACTAGAAAGAAATTGAGTTCCCCCATGCACTCATTTCAAATCTATTCTTCATCAGCTTCTCAAACTTTTTGAAGAGACTTGAATTAGGTGACCCAAAAATGATGTCATCTACATAAACTTGAACCAAAATCAAATCATTCCTTATTCCTTTGAGAAAATATGTGTTGTCAATGGTATCTCTCTTGAATCCATGCTGGCCAAGGTATTATAACAGTATCTCATACCACTTCCTTGGAGCTTGATGAAGCCCATAAAGAGCTTTGTCAAGCTTGCAGACATAATTAGGATGATCTGGGTCTGCAAAGCCAGGTGGTTGTTTAACATACACTTCCTTTTTAATCACACCATATAGAAAAGCACACTTGACATCAAACTGGTATACTTTGAAATCCTTGGATGCAGTAAAAGCCAGGAATATCCTAGCAGCTTCAAGTCTTGCTACTAGAGCAAAAACATCAGTGTAGTTAATCCCTTCTTCTTGAGTGTACCCTTAAACAACTAGTCTAGTCTTGTTTTTGATGATAAGTCCTCTATCATCCTTCTTGTTTCTAAGAACCTATTTGGTTCCTATAATAGTCTTCCCATAAAGAGGAAGACATAGTTTTCAAACCTTCTATCTTTTGAATTGAAGCAGTTCCTTCTACATTGCTTCAGCCCAACTTCCATCCTTCAAAGCCTCATCAATCTTCTTAGGCTCTATCTGAGACAAGAAACAAGAGTGCAAACAAACATTTTTATCATGAGTTTATCCTCTTGTCCTTACTCCTGTCTCAATATCTCCAATGATGTTTGTGGTAGGGTGAGACTTGTGGATTCTCAGTTGAGGAATCATAGCAAGTTGCTTTTATAGATCTAAGTTTGTGAAATTCAGATCTGGTGATTGAGGATCACCCAGCACATCAACACACTTATCAAGATTGAATTGATCCAATGCATGTGTGAGATCATTGATATTATCTTCAGTGAAAAGGTCTTCAGTATCATGGAATTCTTGGTCAGAATCACCATCTCCACATCCTCCTACATTTGAAGGTTCTTCATTTGAGTTTTATGCCTTTGAGCTTGAATTTGTAGGCACCTCAGATGTATCAGCTGAATTTGTCATTGTAGTGTTGATAGGATCTCCACCTGCAGGCTTAGTTACCATTGGAGCTGAAGTAATATTCAAACTTAGTCTTCTTAGCTCAAATCTTGTGTTAGGATCTCCTGATGATATGTTACTTGTAGAGACTGAGACATTTTCACAAGATTTGTTAAAATAGTTGGTAACTAAATCAAGATCAAATAGCCAATCAGGACTAGAACCTTTCACACTGGGTGTGTGTTTTATTTAAAAGTCAAATTGGCTGACTCCTCAACTACTCTAGTTCTGAGATTGTATACTCTATAACCCTTAGCTTGAGAAGAGCATCTAATGAAATGTCAATCATTTGACATCTCAACAAATTTAGCTAGATGATCTTTGGTATTTAAGATGGTGCAAGAACATCCAAATGATCTGAGGAAATCAATGAAAGGTCTCCTTTTGTGCCACAGCTCATAAGAAGTCTTACCATGAGTCTTGACAACTAAAACTCTGTTTTGCATATAGGAGGCAGTGTTAACTGCCTCTGCCCAGAAGGTGATAGGCAGTTTAGAATCAGACAGCATGGTTCTTGCCGCTTCAATAAGTGTCATGTTTCTCCTCTCAGCAACACCATTTTGCAAAGGAGTCCTGGGAGCACTGTATTATCTTGAAATACCTTTTTCCTCACAAAATGAATCAAGGATATGATTTTTGAATTCTATTACTAGATCACATCTTA
Source organism: Flaveria robusta (assembly GCA_025506415.1). Taxonomy (NCBI): domain Eukaryota; kingdom Viridiplantae; phylum Streptophyta; class Magnoliopsida; order Asterales; family Asteraceae; genus Flaveria; species Flaveria robusta. The sequence goes on from CM046472.1 coordinate 11,404,017, forward strand.
TGATCTTGACCTTGTAATCAGATTGATTCTCAATCTTAAGAATAAAGGACTTCAAGATTTCACGAGTCTCATACTTAGTTCTAAGAAAGAAGACCCAAGTATATCTTGTGAAGTCATCTATGATCACAAGACAATATGAAGTTTTTCCTAAACTCATTACACTTGTGGGGCCAAACAGATCCAAGTTTAATAAGTGAAGGGGGTAGTGATGGAGTTGACTTCCTTTGGCTTGTGAGACACTTTGTGTTGCTTTCCTTTCAGACATGCAACACAATGGTCATCATTTGTAAACTCTTTTTTTGGCATTCCATTTACCAAGTCATCTTTAATTAATCTATTCATGTTCTTAAAGTTTACATGGCACATTCTTTTATGCCAGAGGAAGGACTTATCACTATTGGCTTTAGACAGAAAGCGAGAAACTTCTCCAGAAGAGATGGTTTATTGCAAATGCATCTTATACATGTTCCCTTTCCTTGGGCTTCTAAGTAGGATATGCTCATGAGGAATGACCACTCTAGGCATGAGAACAATGTACTCATGTTCAATGAAGAAAATGTTATGATTCTGGTTACAAAATTAAGATACACTAAGAAGATTGTACTCAAGCTCCTTGAAAAAGTTTACCTTTCCAATGCTGAGCTTACCATTTGTGACCTTGCCCCTTCCAGTGATATAACCAGCAGATTTTTCTCTAAAAGCAATTGGCCCTCCATCAAACTTTTCAAAGTTTTGTAGCAAGGAGCCATTGCTTGTCATGTGCCTGGAACAGTCACTATCAATAATCCATACATTTCTTTTGGTCTTCAACTATTCCTGCACAAAAAGAGATGGTTAGTTACATTTACAGACCCAAGCCTTGCTTGCCTTGGGTTCATTTATATTAACAGAAGATAAATGAACAGTTATGGATCCTATATTTAAGCATTGAAAATCTTGAGCTGTTGATGATGAGGAAACTTCAGTCACTTGGCCTTCCTTTGTCTTACGTACCATCTTGTACAGACTAGACTTGGCCTTCAATGCTTTGAAAGTTTTTACAACTTCAGAAGTTTTGCAGAATGAACCTTCGAAAGCTTTTGCATCCACTGCAGACTTCAGTACTTTGGAAGCATTCCTTTCTTTCGAGACCAAAATATCTTCCAAATGCAATTTTCCACTTATCTTCTAAGTCTTCTTGTTGGAGCTTTTGAGGGAAAGAGAATTCCCTTCTAAAGTAGACTTCTTCTTCTTCATCTCATAAGCCTTCTTGGTCATGTGGACAGTACTTTTGGGATTGTAGACGCAATCCTTAGGAAGATGAGAAGTACTACCACACATGATGAATGTAGTTGAGCTTCTTCTAAGAGACTTCTTCTAAGAGGCTGATTAAGCTAGATCACTTTCCAATTCCTTCTTCACCTTTGCAGATGATACAGTAGACTTCTTAGTGATGGGCTTGCTCTTGCAACTAGATGGTTCAGGCAGTGCAACAGTGGTGCACTTTTTATCAACCTTTCTTTTTTGACAAGGATATTTTGAACTTGAACTAGGACTTCTGGTACTAGAATCCATACTTAAGTTTGAAGTCTTCACCATCTCAAACCCAGCAGATATGAATACTTGCTTCTGCTTCAAGTCAAACGTGGCCTTGATCTCTTGAGATTTCTTGGCTTTTCTCTTTGCATTCCTGATCAAGTTCTTTCTTGCAGACTTGGACATCTTTGTCCATTTCTTCTCTCCAGGAGAATGGTGTCCCTTATTAGATTGAACCTTCACACTCAGTTTAGGTTCATCCTTCACCATCTCCTCTTCATTATCATCATCTTCATCTTTCTCTTGAACTGGATCTTCTCGAGGAAGCTTATCTTCAAAAGTTCCACACCTTGTCTATCATACAGATAATAGAGTGTGTAGAGGAGCTATTTCACTTGATCCCAGTCCCTGTCTGTTCTGATAAGAGACTTTGGCATGCAGAGATGAAGATACGATGTTTTTGAAGGTTTTCTCTTCAAGAACACATTTTTCTACCCTGGCTTTGCTTATCACAAGCTCAGCCTGGCATTCAGTTAACTTAGCAATGAGATCTTTGATTTGAGTCCTTTAATTTGTGTGCTCATGTTTAAGAGTAGAAATTGGTTTCTTTAAATCATCTATTTTAAGTTTATAATCATTTTCTGCTCTTTTAAAATAAGCTTTTAAAATATTCAAAGACTCAAGATCAGATCTCACTTCTAAATAGTAGGACCTATACATGCTAACTTTAGCAATGCACTCAGGTGTACAAAGATGTTCTGTTACCTTAGGTTCTTCCTGATCAGCCATCAAGGCGTGGTTTACAGAAGCATCTTCAACCTGGAAACTCCAATCAAAGCCTCCTTCTTCAACAGCTACTGTATCCTGTTGCTTAGGCTTCTCAGCTTTTGGAGCTCACTCAGTGTAGTTTGATCTGGATTATGTCTAGCCACCATTTGTTCTTGGTGCCTTCCACTCTCTAGCAAAGTGTCCTATTTGGTTACATTTGTAACACTTCACTTTGCTTTTATCCAGCCCAAACTTGCCACTAGATACATTGCTGGGAAACTTCCTTCTTGTTCTCTGGTAGAACTTCTTGGCACTAAGTGAGGAGAGCCATTTGCTACACAATCTCCATGTACTCCAGATCATCTAGATGAATGCAGTCCAAGTCTTTCAAAGTAAAAAAAAAGTTGGCTGAACTTTCATCAAAAGACACAGAGGCTTGAGAAGAGCTTGTCTCTTGGAATGGGCTTCCTTGGATGTAGCTCTCCCTTAGTGTCTTTGGGAAGGTGATGAAAGGGCCCTTTTGTGAGTCGTCAGGGTAGCCGAGAAGATGATGCTGGGTTCTCTTCTATTCCTCTCAACCACATGGAGGGCAGATTTCTTATGGGTACTAGATGAGTTGTGAGATGGATTTTGCATGTTCATCTTCATCTGGTAACCGCTTAGGATACCATACAGCTCAGTAAGGGTAAGAGTTAAGAGGTTCTCAGTTCTCTTAATGGCCACATAGTAGTGAGTCCATTCTCTGGGAAGAGAGAACATGAACTTTCTCACAATGTCCCTATTCTCTAGTTTGACACCATTATCCACCAAAGTGTCCATAATCTCAACTTATCTGAAGTACTATTGAGTCACGGTTTCACTAGTCTTGAAGGTGAAGTTCTCAAACTGCTGCTTCATGAGGTCTTTCTTGTCCTCCTTGGCTTCCTCAGACCCCTTATACATCAACTTCAGTGCATCCCAGAGCTGCTTGGCAGCTTTGCACTTCTTGAAGCCTCTATAGATAGAGTTAGAAAGAGCATTTTAAAGAGCGGTCATGGCCTTCTGATCTACATCTATTCTCTTTTAATATTCATCAGAATAGTCAGCCACATCCTTTGGTATGATTTCACCAGCAACAGTTGCTGAAGGTGTGCATGGAACATGATGTCTAGAGACAACAGATCTCTATATCCTGCTGTCTTAAGACTTGATGAATCCTTCCATTCTTTGGCACCAAGTATCAAAGTCATCAAGAGTGATCAGTAGAGACTTTGTCATTGTGCCGGTTTCCATGCCAGGCTCTTGATTGTATGATCTTTCCATCTTAAATCTGCTCTGTTTCACAAGGCACTAACTTGCTCTAATACCAATTGTAGGACCGTTTGGGGAGGTCAATGCAATAGTTTCACAGGGTGTTTGGAGAGTGAACTTGAATAACACTAACAATATCAAATAGGAAACTGGCTTTATGTAAACTAAGAACTTAAAGTAAAAGAACACAAGCAGAAATGGTTTTCAAGAATGTTGTATATTGCTCTCAATTTCTATTACAAAGTTATAAAGTGATCAAGTGATAATTCAAAATACAAGACCTGAGATACTTTATACTACCACCTACAGCCGGTCATACTTTGAAGTCCAGCTGTATACACTGATCTAGACCAAAATCAATCTAAAGTCAAAAAGGCAGATTGCCTTTTTGACATGTGACTATGACATGCCATAGGTCACATCCTAATGTATTACAAAAAGGATAAAAGTACATAGTAGAATGTTACATACAACCAGACCATAATCTACAGTTTACTAAAGCGTGGACCTTTTTACCAACTTATGCAAGTTGGTGAGTATTCAGAGTGGCATTGTTGGGTTAATCGTTTATCTACCGAGTCATGGGTACAAGTTGTTAGTTAGTGTTTTGAGTTAATTTAGATTTATTTAGATGGGCATGGATTAATAATTACAAAGTTTCCACGTATACTGCATGGTTGGAGACTTTGAGGATATTTTATATTATATATTTTGCTTAATAGTTTATTAGTTGGAAATGGTAGTCTAGTTTGACCGAATCTTATGGAGGTATATGTGGAAGAGTGGGTCAATTGGTTGTACCAATTCTTTAGGAGCATGAGTATTTTGTTTGGTTGTTGAGTTTATGTACTAGGCTATTTATAGCCTCACTGTTTAATGAATAAAAGCCTGCAACTTTCATCTTCTTTCTTCATATTTACATACAAAAGAAATCAACGAAAGTGTCTTTATTTTATTGTTCTTGAAGCTTGATAACCAACACTTGGTATCAGAGCTGTGTTCGGCTGAAAGATGTGTGAGGTGTTTTTGATTGCTTGTTGAAGCATCTCAGTTGCAGCCCCGATTTCTCTTGATCGAGCTTGTTCTTGTGATAGAGGGAGGCTGACCGGGTTACGGGAAAAACATGCAGAAAGATATCAACACAGGTGGCTTTGATTCAGCTCGTTTTGCAGGTGATAGAAGACGGTAAAGGTGATTGTGACCTTGTTTTCTTGACCGGTGGAAAAGTGCTCCCAGAACAAGCTTGATCAAAGGCGTTGGGGCTGTCAAGAGGAAGAGAATAGTGGTGTTGGTACCTGCTAAAAAAGGTGGTTCATTGACATATCAATGTCTAGTTTTGACTGTTACAAACTATCTGGTGTGGGTGGTTAAAGTGAAGTCGATTATGGATGCACATGGGATATAGGAGACAGTGGAACCGCGGGCCTTGGGTGAAGAACCAGATGCAAAGAAGTCGAAACAAGCACTTGCCTTTTTATTTCGAGCTATGCCCGAGGAGATGGTGCTGCAAGTGGCGGGTTACACCGATCCAAAGAAAGTGTGGGATGGACTGAAGACACGATATTTGGGGGTAGATGGGGTGAGAGCGGCCAGACTTGCAACATTGAAAAGGGAGCTTGAAAGCTTGAGTATGAAGGAGGGCGAAACGGTTGATAGTTTTGTGACTTAACTTACCGGTTTGGCTTCAAAGGCGAGAAGTCTCAGTTATGAAATTGAAGAAGTTGATTTAGTAAAAAGGTTACTTGGCTCAATGTCTAAATCTTTTCTTCAAATAGTGGCTTCGATTGAACAATGTTTCGAGTTGGACTCGATGTTATTTGACGAGGCCGTTGGAAGATTGAAGCGTAGGAGGAGCGGATAAAAGGAATTGAGAAAACTGAGGACATTCAAGGTAGTTTGTTGTTAGCTAGTCAAGAAAAATCACATGATTGTGTATGTTGTGGTGTTAGCGGTTCAAATCGGGGAGGCTTTGGACGTGGCCGGGGAAGAGGTCGTGGGTCTGGGAAAAATCGTGATGGTAATGAATGTGTCCAGCAGGATAAAAGCCACGTTAGATGTTACAAGTGTGGAGAACTTGGTCATTACAACAACGAGTGTCCAAAGTGGGAGGAGGCAAATTTGATTGAGGAGGAGCCGACGCTACTGTGAACGAGAGCATAAATGATTACGGGGGTGATTTTTGGGTTAATCGTTTATCTATCGAGTCATGGGTACAAGTCGTTAGTTAGTGTTTTGAGTTAATTTAGATTTATTTAGATGGACATGGATTAATAATTACAAAGTTCTCACGTATACTGTAGGGTTGGAGACTTTGAGGATATTTTATATGTTATGTTTTGCTTAATAGTTTATTAGTTGGAAATGGTAGTCTAGTTTGACCGAATCTTATGGAGGTATACGTGGAAGAGTGGATCAATAGGTTGTACCAATTCTTTAGGAGCATGAGTATTTTGTTTGTTTGTTGAGTCGATGTACTAGGCTATTTATGCCCTCACTGATTAGTGAATAAAAGCCTGCAACTATCATCCTCTTTCTTCATATTTTCATACAAAAAAATCGACGAAGTGTCTTTATTTTATTGTTCTTAAAGCTTGATAACCAACAAGCATGTCTTCTCTGTCCTCAAAAGAAACCAGTCTTCTGTCTTGTTGACTTCGGAAGACTTTGTCTTCTAAGCTTCAGAAGACTTCATCTTTGGCTTCGGAAGATCTTGGTCTTGGATTTGGAAGATTTTACACATAGACAGTTTTTCTTAGGAGAAGTGTAAAACTTTCGAAGTAACTTCTACAATGCATATGCATGCAAGCAGGAAGCTCTTTGACAACTTTATTTGCATCAACCTTTCAAGTATTCCTTATAGCTGACTTGGGAATCACCATCACCTAATCGCTAGATTTGAGAACCCCATAAGTTCCAAATGATTAGGTTAGGTTATAGGCTTCGATTTGGAGCAAAAGAAGATGAAGGTAGGGTGCTGATGGTGGCGGTAGGTGGGGGTAGGTGGCAAAAAATGGTATTGTTGGTGGTAACCTACTACTTGCAATAGTTGATGATGAAGATGAAAGGTGGTGGCGTGGGATGACCGAAATGTGAAGTTGTGGTGCTGTCGATCGTTGTGGTGCCGATGATTGTGGTGGTGGTGGAAACTTGTGTGGTTCACTGGTTCAGTGTATTAAAGATTAATGTTTACTTTTTAATTAATTTAACTAAATTACACAATTAGTCCCTATTAATTTAAGTATATTACACAATTGGTCACTATGTATGAAAAGTCTAAACTGCCCTTCCCTTTAACAAGAATATTTAACGATGTTAGTGGAATGGAGTTAATTGAAACATAATTTAAACCACAAGTAAAGTCAAGATTTTGAAATCTTTGGAGGTAAACCATTATTTGGACCAAACCACAGGAAGCAAAGATGAAGTTTACTCAAAATTAAATGATCAACAAAACAAACCTTATTTAAATAACTTATTAACACAAAAACTAGTTATTTTCTAATTATTTTATCAAACATATTATTTAGTTTTCAACAATGATTAGAAGTGCAATACTTTAAATATAACTCATGTCACTCCACCCCCGGCCTCCACTCAGTTTACCGTAAGATGTCTGATGTGTTTTTTGGTGTGTGTATTTTCGTGATAATTTCAAGGGTAATTAAGTCTTAAATTTATAAACTTGGTATGCTATTCAAGTATACTACAATACACAATATGCTAGTACACCTATCGTATTTGTAGGACAGTAGTGATACGTTCAGGGTATTGTCAACAGAAACAAAAGCTCTTAATATTTAATCTAAATATTATTTAGCAAAATAAAAAAGATGTTTTGTATGGATATAATAGATAAGTACGATTAGAAATTAATATAAATTAATTGAAATGACAAAAAAAGATAGGAGATACCACTTGACCTTGAGTTTTCTTAACGATACAATTGATTCAATATATGAATGTTTAAAAGATCACTACAATAAAAAATAGGATTGATTTCTATTAAGGTTACCAACCCATATCACTCTTCGAAAAGGAAAGCGACGAGACACATAAACCACCTAAAATCATGCAATGAAAAACAAGTGATTGTGATTGTGTTTATGTTAGTGTGATAAGATGAACGACCCCCACTAAGGCTATCAATTCTCTTAATAGTATTAAAAAGTTAGCACTGTAACAATGTGATATCCAATGTGATTTCGAAATATAGGATCAAACCTAGACTTCCCAATCATGGGAACATTTATGATTAGAATATTTCAAGACTCAAGTTATCAATACCTTGGTTTATGAAGATGAGAAAGTTCAAGTGTCAACCTTACGATTATGCCAAATCTTTAGTGAAAAGCATGAATTTTAAACTAATCTATCAAAGCCAAAACTTTAGACCATCATTTATAGTGTGAAAACATGTATAGTTATATAGAAAATTAAAATAAATGTTTGTGTAGTAAAGGCTTTTCAACATGATTACCAAAAACAAGCACTAAGTTAGTAACTTAATGTGAATCAAGAAGTTTAGCTAAGCATAACAATATATAAAACAACATAATCAAATTTGTATCAATATTATTTAACATCATTACAAGATTTAGGTGTTGTTAAACACTTCATGATCCTTGAAATTGAAAAAACTAACATAAAACTAAGCTAAAATACTAGATATTACAATAGCAAGATGGAATAGTATAATGTGGAAGAGCTATTTTGAAAACCCCCGGCTTCATCTAAATATTTAGACAATAGGGCGCAACCATGCTATGCTTAGTGACGTACGCTCTTGTGTTGTCCTTTGTATACTTCCCTTTTGCTCAACTAAATTCTTTGTAATGGATTCTAATATGCGTAGTATGACCAGCACGAGGAAGGGGTACCGAAGGCACATGGGTGTGTTGAGCTAGGCACGTGGGTGCTTGGTTATGGAGTCTTCGAGTTTGTAGGTGTGAAGCATGAGGGAGTGTTAAGCTAGGGATGGGGTGTGCTTCACCAGGTATGAGGTGTGCTTTGATAGGCACAGATTGTGCTTTACTAGGCACAGGTTGTGCTTCACTAGACATAATATATGCTACTAGGCATGAGTTGCGCTTTGCTTTTGTTGGAACATTTTTGGTTTTATTTTCTTCATGGTTTCCTCTTGTTTGTTTGATATTATTCATGTAAATAAAAATAAAATGATTAAGTATCAAGTCCAAAAAATCTAAAATAAAATAATAAAAAATCCAACATAATTGATATATAAAAGATGTTTTTCTATGCACTTCAATATTTAAAACAAGTTAACATCTTACTCTATAATCATGAAAATCTAGATAAGTTGCATTTGTAGATTAGTTATATGTCTTAGTGTGTTAAGTTACTAAAAACTACTAGGTTTGTTAATTATTTTGATGTGACTAGCGTTCAAATAAAAAAGTTATAAAAATCTTTGTACAAACGGTTAATAAATTCATTATATAATATGATAACATTATATTAACAAATAACAATTAGTTTCAACAACTGGAATAATTTTTTTTTAAGTTTTATGAAGACACTCAGTCAATTTAGTTTAATATTCAAAACAATTTATATCTAACATTTTCCTCCATAGTCCCATCTGTACTCATACATATAATCAATGTAACGCAAATGGTATCTTTCATCGTAAGTTTGATTGTTATGAAGCCAGCTAGTCAACGCAGTTTTTATTGTGAATGGGTTTCTTATGATGTTATGTGCAAGCTGAAACTTATATTTTGCACACATATTTTCAAGGTACACAACCAGCATTTGGACGTTGTTTGTTAGTTTAAAGAAACCTTCTTAATCATTCAACTAGACTCTTAACCATTAAACTTAAAAATGACACTGAATGATTAAGTGAACAAAAACACCCTTGTAAAACAAAATCCATATCATCCATTAATCTCCCACTCCTCTCCCATCTTCCTTCACCCTCAACCCCTTCTGCCGGCAACCTCCACGCCGGCAACGACCTCCACTTTAACGATCTTTACAGAGGCGACATCCAGTCCGACGAGCACCCCCTTGTCGAACACCCCTGGTGAAAAACCTCCCATTGACCTCTCTTACCCCACAATAATCTCGCCACCCCTATCCGGCAGCAACACCCCTCGCCTGAGCACCACATCGCCGGCGCACCTCTCCCTTACAAGTTTACAACACCTCTCCTCTCGGCACACCCCATCGATGGAGCAGCTCTCCCTTGAGACATTTTTCTATTGTTGTTGATAATAATGATGAGGAGGAGGATACTTAGTTAATAGAAATTGAAAGAAGCTTTAATCTTGTAGGAGTTGTTAATGTAGATTGGAAGGGTATAAGAGATTAATGAAAATGAGTTTCATAGAAAAAAATTGTAATAATGATATCATTGAAATGACTAGTCTATTTTATTTACTAGAAAGAATAATTATTTATTTAATTTAGTTTAATACATTTTTAAAATGCTTTCAGATATTTTTATAAAAAAGAAATTAATAATAAAATTAATAAAGAGTGATTTCATTAACTTTTAAATAGTTTGTCAATCAAATCTATTAACAAATACAATTTCATATAGGTTTATTTGTTAAGTTTTTAGATTATTGTTAATATTGATTAAGAATATTTTAAACATAAAACCAAACAGTAAAATAAAAACAACAAATGTCTTTACATGAAAACTAAGAAAAACTTATGTTTAATGATTTAAAAGGGTAAAATCATCATTCTACATGAATATTCAGAAATCCAATCAATAATATTTACTAGTTTAGTATTTAATGACAGAAGGAGAATTTCTTGGGAAGTCGAATAAAATCGAGTGTGGTACAGTGGTAGTGGTATTTTCCCTCGTTATCTAGTTGGGTTGGGGGCGTAAGAAGAGGCAGCAGTCGTCTCGTCCAAATGATTTCTGGAATTGGATTGTTCCCCTCGCTTCAAACATCTAATTGCCACCATCTATCTCAATCTCAATCTCAATCTCAATCTCAATCTCAATCTCTGCCTTTGCTTCCCCATTTCCAACTCCGCTCTTTGCCTCTGAAATCTTCAGGTTTTTTTTTTTTTTTCTTTCGCATTTTCTTTGAAACCCATTTTGCTCTGCCTAACTGGATGAAATTCTATTCTAGTCAATTTAGCTAATCATAAAGAAGAAGAGACGCTTGAAATCAATGCTTTAAAGCAGAAGGTGGAGGATTTTGGGATAAACTTCGGTTCTTGTACCCCTGGCCAATACACCCATCAAATTTGTCCGGTCGTAGGTTTCCAATCTTATTATTCATGTTTCATTATGCAAATCTTTTTGGATTTGAATTTAATTGCTTGAAGAAAATTCAAGAGCTGACATTTTTACTTTTTTTTTTTGGTTTTATAAAGATATTTCACTGCAAAACTTGTGCAATTAATTTGCTTGAAAATGTAGAAATTTAATGACATTAACTTGTGTTGAAACAGTGCAAAGGTGGGCAGGCCAAGGAGAGGAGTCTATCATTCCATATAAACCAAAATAAGTAAGCAGTTTCTCTCTACAAAAGAAAAAAAAAAAAAAAAACACTACACTTGACTGTGGGTGCCATACAACTTACTTAAGTACTTCAAAACTCTTAAAAATGTTAATTGGTCAGGGAAATTTGTTTGTGTTATTGACTATGTATCAAGTACTTCAAACAAAATTCAATTTTTGCAACAAATGTATGAATGTTAGTATTTCAGGAAAAGAATCGTATTGAATTTTTCTGGGATCGAAGAGTTTGATTCCCCGTTTCTCTGCTGTCTCGAACTTTCTGGAGAAGTTAATTTTCATCCTTGTATCAGGAAAGTTGCAATATGGAGATGCTTTAATTTTGAATGTGGATGGGCTGGTCATGTATGTACACTTATAATTTATTTCTTCACTTTCTGGTTAAATTATTTTGTCGGGTATCTAATGCCGTTGCAGGTTTTGGCGGATGTAGGTCCTACTCAAGATAGAGTCACCAAAGTTAAGGTTTTTAAAAAGTTGAGTGAAGAGACTTTGCGGTTAGAGCCATTAGGCGATGAGGTACCTTTGCTATAGTTTGTACTTTTTGATTTAGGTAGATAATTTTTTAGTCTAAGCTCTTTCTGCTTTTTTTTCGGAACGACGATAAATAACAATGACGTACCAGGGCGCTAGCTCAGGGGAAAAGGAACTACATAATAAAAATAATACAAATTACCTATGGTCTCACTTTAGCACCATATTACCCCAATGAAACCAATTCAACTAATTAGAGCCCGATCTATGCTTGTTCCTTAAGAATATGTTAACCTTTATTTCGCCTGTCTTGTTGACGACATTGCTTCTTTTGCTATTGAAATTTTTTTTTATTTCTAGCTCTCCAAATTGACCACATAGAAGCAATAATAATCGCATGATACATCAAGCATAGAACACATGTGATATTAATCATAGAAAGTCCATAGTATACCCATATGAAACAAGATGATAATGAGAATACTAAATGATATTATTGCAAGTTACCATCTTAGTAGGTGATCATCCTATGGATTCTTGCTATTCAAAAGAAATTGTCTTATGGCTTCCTAGTCTAACAATGTTGATCTTCATTTATCATCATTCATTAGAATGCTGTTGCTTTTAATTTTTTCCTTCTGGATTTGTTTGTACACCTTCACTAACTAATATTTCTTTTTGTTATATGCTTCAGCTGATTAGTTACTTTGCTGAGCGAATGATTTCGGCAGAAATATTGCTGAAAAATGCTGTTATGCAAATGATAGATGATAAGGTATGTGTTGAAATACTACCTTTAATAATTAATGCTTGTAACTACAATGCTTCAGATTTTTAACAAAAATTTAGTGATTTTTGTCACTTTATTTTTATCAACTTTGACCACACTTTCTTGTCACTTGTATGTATCACCTACTTTTTCTTGTTGATTTATACCTATCTTGGTGTCTCCTAAACCATATATTACATGGTAGTCCAATAAATCTGTTACATTCTCTTAATTTAAGTATTGTGATGTCATTCGTTAAACAATTCTTTTTTGGTATGAGCAGAATGTGATAGCTTTTACATATAGAAGGAACGGAGAAATTGTCAACTGTAAGTTTCGCAGCATAACAAACAGAAAGTTTTGGCAGGTTGGGATTAAGCAAAAAGTTATCCGAAATTCTGATTTTATTCAAAGTCATTATCATCTTTTTTGATGGTGTTCCATGTTCAATTTGTTAAATGTAAGAAGATGCATGGATTTTGTATAGCATCCTAAATAATAGAGCTTGTGCTATAAAATCTCAGGCGAAACATGGAGAAAGGATATTATATGGGCTTGATGGCATAAAGGAAGGAAATACGATTGTTATAGTAATAACTCTTAGCCAATTTGATTTCTTCTGTTATCAGCTACATTTCTTTGTATATGTATATGATGACAGTACTTAAATGGTGATAGTAGGTCGAAGGGGAAATTGATAAGCTATCAATGGATCAGGCTGGAATACTGAATTGTGTTAGTGTTCCTGATGGTGCACCCCAACAAGTGTCAGTAAAAGCATTACCATCTAAAAAACAGGTTTGTAATCACACTTTATACTCTTACACAGTTCTCAAATGCTTATTTCCCTAACAAAAAGTCTCTCTTTTAGACGTAATTTAAACCTAGTAATTTCCAACATAAATAATGCCTCCTTGTAACCCCATAACATTATTTTTACAGCCTGTTGTTGTGTTGAACCATGTTCATCTTTATATTCATATATAAAATTGAAAGTAATTCATTTGATAAAAATAGTCAAATCTGGTTTTCTGGGGTCTACGTAATTTTTGAATATCCTTACCCCTATTTCAGAAAAGCAGTTTCTTTCAGCATCATAAGGTTGTTTGACCTAATGCAGTTCAGCATTTAATATGATCTTAGGTATCTATGTTTGACTCGTTTGCCTTTTTAGTTAAATTGCTTTATGCTACGTTGACTCATGCCCTCTTTAGTCAATTTATTTTATCTGACCCGTTTGAGATTAAACACAACCCAAACCGACCATTAGCAAGCAAATAAGTCAAAATTGCCACTTCTAGCAGAGTACAAAGTATATCTTGACAGAAAAGCAAAGGTATTGTTTGTATCATGACTTGATCCAGAAAGGATGACTTAACCTAAAAGTCACAGGTTGATGTTTTTCTAATTACGTCATTAATTGCTACATGTTTGCCATTACCGAATGGCAGAATTTCATATATGCCCTCCCTAACTTGCAAAATACCATTATACATTATACACTGAAAACACATGTTTGCAATGCATAAGGTGCAATGCTCATAAAGGATGTCTTGGGTATATATGTGATATTTTGCAAGTTAGGAAGGATAGAGGTGTACAAATTGGATTTTTTTGCAAAAACAGTTTGGGCTGGGAACCAAACCGATTTTTTTGAAGAGGATTTCAAATCGGTTTGGCTCAAACCTGTTTGGGTTTGAAACTAGTTTGAGAGCCATAAAACCCAGCCTTATACAAATCGGTTTGGACCGGTTTGTAAACCGGTTCGGGCCTAAACTGGTCCGGTTTTTCTTTAATATTAAAACATTAGGAAATTAACTAAAATTTCAAAATTTTAATTTTATTCAATACTTTAACTTTTACACATTGAAATGAAACATAAAATACAAAAACATAGAAAGATTACCAAACAACTAAAAATTCTATTTTTCATTTTTGAAAGATAAAACTAAAGTAGGCGTCCATTCATTGTGTATTTTGATGTTTTTATTCTTTGTCCCCCGAACCCGAGCTATTTCGAAGGTAATCATCATTTGCCGCTTCATCATCGGTCATTTCGAGTGTCAATTCATCCTTTACTTCGTCCTCATATAATTCGGTTTCATATTCCAATTCTCTTTCAAAGTGAGCATTTGTCTTGTATTCTTTCGCAACATCCAAATAATCCTTCAAGCAAATGGGCATTTCAGCCGCTTGGGGAGTGAGTCTAGTTCTTCGTATTGATATAATCATGTCACTAACAAAAAAAGCGGATTCCGAAGCTAACGTGGAAGCTTGGACAGTTAGTAAATCTCGTGCCATGGTGGATAGGATGGGAAATTGATCTTCCTTATCTTTCCACCAAGCCAACAAGTTAAAATTTTTAAAATCTTGTGGAGTCATGGTAAAAAAAAAAAAAGTTGGTCCCACCATACCCCCGAGTTCGCTACTCGGAATGTTAGTACGTTGACGTTTATTACACTCATCCCTTAAAGTATTATACAAAGCAAACATTGGATCACTTGAACTTTCGGCATGTGCCGCATACCTTATTGACTCATGAATGCTTGATGTTTCATCATATTTTGCTAAATAAACCTCAAATATGTTTGATAATTGTTGATTAAATTTAGCTTTTATAGTTTGACTAGAAAATGGGTTTTCTTCATCTAAACCCAAATTAAAAGTAATTTTATCAAGTAAAGTTTCAACCCCCGACATATTTAAGCAAGGCTTTAAGGCAGCGGTACAAGTAATAACCGGGGGCATTTCTTTAAAATATTTTTCTAAGTTTTTCTTTTATTGGAGGTATCCGAATAAGGTCTACCTCTAAACAATAACTCTTTTAATTTTGAAGTCATTGAGTATATTTGGTGAAGTACTAATTGACTTGTTGGATAATAAACTTCGAAAAGACAAGTAGTTGTTGTTTTAAAACATGAAGCATTTTGCTTATTTCTTCAATAGTTGCCCAACCTGATAGATCCGAACCGGTTAGCAATCCAAATCGGTTTTTTTGGACACAACTAAGGAAGGGTAAATATGAAATTGCCTCTTATAAAATCATATTAATTGGAGCTGTACTTTTGTTCAAGGCATCCCATACAGTGTTTGTTAACTTGTTGATATCTCATACTTTTAAACAGCTATGTTTAGATCTCAATTTTTGGTAGTTATATGGCAATATTCCGAATCTGGAGTTTGTTAGTTTTGGGAAAAAGGGCAGTCCTTTATCAGAAACCACAAAAATTACAGACAAAGGCAACTAGGCTCCCGGGATGTTATTTATCTTGTAATTTTTCAGATTTTGGTGTTTGTTAATTATATTTTAATTTTTCAATCTCAGTTTCTGTTATATTATTCTTTCTTAGATTTCTGTTTTAATAGCTATATAATAATTGTTTAATTGTTTATCTGATTGTTTATTTGTTGTGTACTCTTGAATTTTTTTGTTATATAATTCGGCATTTGAAAAACGTGCACTTTGCATTATTATTGATGTTTTTAATTAAACATCAGTGAGCTTATAACATTATGTTGTATAACATATAGATTTTATGTGAGGTGAAGTTTCTTTTTGTCATTAAAACCTTCATCTAAAGCCTTAATCAGAGTCATTTTTAGTTTATCATAATTTCTGATAGAGGTAAAATGGTCATTTACCTTCTTTCAAACTATTCATTCAAGAAACAAGCGGCAATGTCATGTACTGCTAATCTTGACAAACCATACAAAACTTATTGAGAAAATAAAATAATAATAATGCAGGCATGTAGCCACTCAACTACCCAGTCAGTAAGAAATAGTGTGATCTGTTCCTGCAGTTATCTCAAGTGTCCTTAATTATATATCAAGGTGCTTATATATTGAATTGGCTGTATTATTAGGATATCAGATTTAAGTATCTACTGGACTGCAATGGATATCTTAATAAGGTATGCAATCTTGTTTTGCTTTCAGTTATGTAATCATGTTGCAAAGATGGCTGTTTATTTTTATTTCTGTATATATATCTTGCAGGCATCTAGAATTATATTGGCAACAGACGGTGATGGTCCTGGTCAAGCCTTAGCTGAAGAACTTTCATGCCGCCTGGGGAAAGAAAGGTTTTATAACACCGTCAATTATTTTTCCTAATTTGAAAAGAACACTAAGGTCTAGAGGTGGAAATTTCGACCCATTAGTAGGTTCCTTTTTTGATAATGCACAACGGACTAATATATTTATATAATAGAAGTTTGGACAAATGTGTTAAATCATTTATGAACAGGTCTTGTCTGTTTGTCCCACACTTTTTTTTTTGCATGTTCATAAATAGTTACCGTGTTAAATATGCTTACAGAAACTATGTTATTCTGTAGTGACTCTAACAAACAACTCAATTTAAGAGTTTGCAGAAAATAAAAATACACTTTGTGCTAGTTTTATTGGTTTGACCCGTTAGGAGTAAACCTAAACCCATTGACCCATCTCCAGGATATTTCAGTTTTTCTCCTTAAAAGTCCTTAGGGAACATCAATAAATTGATGATTACATACTATTTAATCATCTTGTACACCTCTTTTGCCAGATGTTGGGTTGTAACATGGCCTAAGAAAGACGAGCTCACCTGTTACAAGGATGCAAATGAGGTTATGTGACCTTTTTTTTCAAGTAGTTCATTTAAATTTAAAACCATTATAATAATATTTTGTTGCTATAGGTTCTTGTGCATTTAGGCCCGGAAGTGTTGAGGCAAATTGTTGAAACTGCCAAGTTATATCAGGTAAAGAATTCACCCTGAAGATCTAACTTTATCTTAGGAAAAATACTTCATCATTTGTATCAACCTAATTGTTTGCAAATTCCATATATATGAAAGTGGAAGCAAAGTGCATGCTGTTTCAATGTTGGATCTAGTTAGTTACTAAGATGCCACTTTCTTATATGGCTGGGATCATAAGCTTGTGATAAAAAATAATGTTCCAATGTTGGTTCTATAGAAAAACAGAGTTTTTTTGTGTTTATATTGATGATATTTGGTTTTGTTGGCTATATATTAGACATTAGACCATGGCGAATCATGGGAGTAGCCGCCCACTGCTTAAACCATAAATGGATTCACGTAAGAAAAGTCTTGAATTGATGTTTGCTTGTAGTCGATCAAAATAATCGGCTATTAATGGAAAACCCATGAATCACATATAGTTGGTTCTATTCACACTCCTAAAACTGAAAAAAGAAACATATCTAGTAGGATCATACTCAACGAGTAGGGTTTGGAAAGATGAGATAAGAGCAAACTTTACATTTATTTCATATGATAGAGAAAGTGTGCCTAAAACATTCATTAAAGTGAGTGATAATTTAATAATCAACGTTAAAATCATGGTCACGGACATAGTTGGGTAATTGTATTGGTGTTCATAGGACGGTATGAAAATTAAATATAAAATAGGTTAAGTATAAAATAGTTGGAAACACAAAAGGCGTCAAGTTTATTGTGTGTCATCATTGCAGCGCTGAAGATCATTAGGTGCGTATTTATACCGCTAGGGATTTAATAGCAATAAACAAAAGTCAAGTTCAATCTCTGTCAAGGGTTGGTTTGTACTTAAAATAGCATGTTTTTACGCATGGTCAGTTTTATGTCGCCTTGTCACCGGTCAATAGTATAGATAGATTGAAACTCTTACCTTTAGATAATGATGACAAAACTATTAATGTTACTACAAATATAGTTTACAAAAAGGTTTTTGCTTATTTATGACCTTATGGTCGAAAGTTGTTATGTTTTATTTAGTATATGACACACTTGGTTTTCTTTATTTTTTGTTTTATTTAATAACTAACTCTTCTTCTTGCGTGTAATACACGGGTAACTAAAGATAGTTTAATATAGAATGTTATCAACAATCCCTCAAGAACAAGGAAAAGATGTTAATGCAGATTTGGTATTATAAGGATTGCAAAGTTGATTGTATGCTAAATCATTGAATTATTTGCACTTCTATTTTAAGTTGTGTTCTATGTTTTATGTTTTATTTTAGTTATTAAATGCTTTACTACAAATATACAATTTTAGTGTACCAACTTCTGTTGCTTGTGGTAGGGGGTGTAAAATGATGTAAAAACTAATATTATAATGTAGTTTCAAACCCGCGTGTTGGAGGGGCATTACCATAATAAAAACGAACTTCAAAATGTTGTTGGGAATTTACGTGTAAAAGAGGGCGTTGAAACCATGGAAAACATACATAATTTTATATATAAAAAACGAATATTGTCTAGAATCTGCTCGTTGAAGAGGACGTTGAAGCTATTGATAATGTATGTTTATTTATGAATAACGAATCTCTAACGTTAATAATAGTTGTATACATATAATTTATTTAGAAATAATACATTATGTTATATTATTTACTAGGTTAATACCCCGTGTATTACACGGGTTGAATATATAAATTATTAAATAATTAGTAATAAAAAATTTATGAATTATAAAACTATGCTTAAAGATAAAATATGATTATAATTACTTATAAATAGCTACTTTAAGTAAATAAACAATACTATATTTTTCTTAAACTTTTTTTTTTTTTTTATAAAAATTTATGGTTTGTAAATATTTTGTTTTAAGTAAAATGATTTTTTTTAAAAGTTTGTTGCTTTTTTGTTTTTAAAAAGTATGTTTTTAATTTAAAATAAATAGATTTTCATTTTATTAAATTATACATTCTTTAATTTGAAAATGATATGAGTAATATTATTAGTATTCAATATTAGTTTTAATAATAGAGAGAAATGAGAAAGTATGATGAGGCTTACGATTACGTCACGAATTATCTTAATTTTTTCTTATTATAGATGGATTGATAGACAAACAGACAGATAGATATATATATTGATAGGCTAGAAACTCATTTATTAAATAGATTACAGTTAGTAATAAACAGAAAGATTTACAGTACGATATTTTAATATACGATATGAATTTTATATACCTAATAGTTCAAGAAAATAAAACAATTATTATTTTTTTAACTCTATTATCTAAATAGTTTTATTTTTAAATATTTGTATTAAGATTATTTTATAAAAGAATTTATTTTTATAAAAATTTTGTTTATTAAAAACTCTGGTTTGTAATTATTCTGGTTGTTTTAATAAGATTGTTTTTAGAAAAGTTTACATTTTTTATATTTTTTTTAAAAAAAAAGCGGATTTAAAATATTTTGTTTCAAAAAGGTTTAGTGTTCTTGAAAATTTCATATTATATAAATTTTTTTATTATTAGTCCTAATTTAATTAAAAAAATATGATTTTTTATTTTCATAATAAAATCTAACTTTAGAAAGATACATTGATTTTAAAAAATTTAAATTAGAGAGTGAAATATTACAATTAATAAAATTAATGTTTAATAAGATAGAGAAATTAGTTTTAATGTCTAGAAAAATGACAAATGACAAAAAGTAGGTCAAAAGAATAACATATGTTTTTAGAAAGCTTAATTTATTAAAATCTATAGATTTGAAAGATAGAATAGAAACATAAAAAAAATGAAAAAAACTAAGAAACAAAGCATATGTACAACACATTAAGCATGCAAAACACTATTATGCATAAATGAGTAGGTAATTAGTAGAGTTAATTACATGAATGGTCCCTGTGGTTTATGTAAAATAACAGGTTTGAGTACTAAGACTTTTTTGTAACAGGTTGGGGTATTGTGTTTTAAATTTTATAACAATTTAAGGTACTATGACTAACGGACGTTAGTTTTTCTGTTAAGTTTAAGTAAAATGACTAAAATACCCTTTGAGGGATTACTTTTGTAATTTTATATAGTTCTTTTATCCGGGGACTATTTGTGTAATTAACTATTGAATATAAAAATAAAATAATCCAATCCCAACCACCCCCATCGTCATCTCCCTGCTCGTCGCCGCCACCACTCACCGTCGTCGCCGCCACTCCCTGCTCGTCGCCGCCACCACTCACCGTCCAACACGACCTCAACGCTCTGAAGCAGTTCAATGGAAAATACTCGCGCTCGCTCTTCGACTCACGCGTCGGTCGGACCGCATGGCCTTACGGCTCCGGCGTATGGTCGAAGAAAGAATGGGTGTACCGGAGATCGACAATGACGATATAATAAGCTGCTTCGAGGCAACACAAATCTCTTCTGGGCAGAGCGATTCGGAAAACAACATCTCGACAGAATGAATGATTTGTGGGTCAAACACTGCGGTATAAGCCACATCGGAAGCTTCAAGGATTTAGGGATGACTGTTTTAGTCAGCCAAGTGAACCGCCTCCATAAGATGAATAAATCGGTGGTCAGCGTAGGTTGCGCTTCCACCTGAGACACCTCCGCCGCTCTCTCCGCCTACTGCACCGCTGTAGGAATTCCGTCGATAGTAAAATTACCGGCGAACAAGATCTCAATGGCGTAATTAGTTCAACCAATAGCTAACGGAGCGTTTGTAATAAGCATCGATACGGATTTCGATGGTTGCATAAGGCTAATTCGAGAAATCACATCGGAGTTACCGATTTACCTTGCAAATTCGTTGAACAGCTAGCGATTAGAAGGTCAGAAAACCGCAGCGATTGAGATCCTTCAGCAATTCGATTGGGAGGTACCTGATTGGGTGATAATCCTGGGAGGAAATTTGGGCAACATTTAAGCGTTCTACAAAGTATTCAAAATGTGCGAAGAATTAGGGTTAGTGGATCGAATTCCTCACCACGGTTGGGGCGGTGGGGGCGAAGGGGATGGTCGCCGGGCGGCGGGGGCGGCGGGGATGGTGGTGGTGAAATTAGTTTCAAAACATAAGTGTGTGTTTATGTGTCTCTATGCATTCATATATCTATATGTATATATAAAGTTACACAAACAATCTTTTTTATGTATTAATGACATAAATAGTCCCTGTAAGGTAAAAGGACAAAAATGCCCTTAGATTTAACTGAAAAGTTAACGTCTGTTAGTGTTAATACATTAACTCATTACAAATTGAAAACACAATACCCATACTTGTTACAAAAAACTCTTAGTACCCAAACCTGTTATTTTCAATAAACCACAGGGACCATTTGCGTAATTAACTCTAATTAGTATTTATTCATGAATGTTTGTGTATCATAATATGTTTAAGAATATGGATATTCAAGTATCATGTCTCTAGTAGATGGTGTAGGTTTTTATAACACGAGATGGAATTGTTCTTAATAATACCATAGACTAGTGTAAATAATATATTTGATTTGCAAAAGTAGTGCAAAACTAATAAAAAGGTATAAACGAGCTAATATAAGTCATTTAGAAGAAATATAAGTTTGAAAGTTATCATACATTAATTTTTCTTATATAATTTGGTTTGTATCATACAAATTACATGGTGTGTGACATCCTAAATTTTAAATTAAACTAGTTTTAAGAAAATAAATGTGGGATTTGGTCTTATGTAATAATCGAGGACTTAAAGTGGTAAGCATGAAAGTTTTTAACATAAAATCTATTATATAAGGAAATGGACACCTCATTTGCCCTTTATTTGTGCTTGAATCTTGCTAGAAGGAAAGAGAGAAAGTCCTTAGTTTTAAAGAGAATACGTAAAGACCCAAGCAAAGGTGAGGAATTTAGTGTGTTTTGAGATAGATCGAAGCTAGATTTATGTTTAGAAACATTTATAGATCGAGAAAAGATAAAGTTGAAACCTTTACGTATGTGCATGTAGATCTCTGTTCATACCCATCTTGGCTCTAGAGTTTTGCTAGATAATCAAAAGATGAGTTCTAGATCCTCACTTTTACATGTTTTATGTTATTTTAAAGCTACTATGCATACCATGATAGTTTGATAAAGAATAAAGGTTTTAGGATTGTAAAGTTTACCTTTTTACTAGTTCTAACATGTTTGCATATATGAAAGAATAGAGTTTTCGTATGAACCCTAACAATGGATAACTTGATTCGGAAAGTGGCACTAAATGTAAAGAACTAGTGACTTAAATTTTGAGATAGTATGATGTATTCATCCGTATATAGATAGCTCACGCGTATGTGATAGTTGCCCTAATGCGTTAACCTACTCACATGTTGTCACACTCATTTACAAGTCGTGACTAACTGATATCATACAATACAACAGAATTATAAGTAATTTTTAATCATTACGGTTGTTACGAGTACAAACTTAAATTTAAATGTCTAAGGGGCAATACACTTCCTCAAGGTATAGTTTGGATAATAATATTAAACTGTCTAAGTCCCAATTAAATATTTATTTAAACTAAAGCATAAAATGAGTTGGCAGGGCGACATCTATTCTTCATTGCTTCCAACTAGAGGGCTCACAGTTTACCTGTTCTTTACGCTTCTCCTAAAATACACAACCAAAATACGTTAGCATAAAGTTGGTAAGTGATGCATGTGAAAGGTATATATAGTTTGATAGGATTTTTTCGCATAAATTAAGTTTCAATTGGTTTTTACTTATCCTAAAATACACACACACAAGACAAATGTACCTGCTGTGTGGTAATATAGTGTTAATAAGAGATGAGTATCAATCCGTGGACACACCGAGCCTACTCAACAACTCTTGTATTCGACTATCAGGATGAGTTTTGATTTGAGAAAATGATAAGTTGCATTAATGTAATCGAATTTTTTTAGTAAAATTAAAAGTAAAGATTTAGACTTTTGGGTTTAAAATGGGGAATTAAGGCTATCATCCTAATTTAGATTACACTTATGTAACCATGATGAATTGCGTGATGTGATTAAAGATATAGATTAAAACAGTTAGGTTAATGTTTATAAACATGAGCCAGTGTGAAGTTATCGCAAACTAGCTCCATAGTAACAAGGAAAGTTGCATTGATTCACTTACAACACAACCACCGAGCCCCTAACGATGTAGGTAATAATTATGCATCCTTTTAACATATGATTTCTAAAAACATAACTTAATAAAAGAGAGTTGATTAAGTTCTTTTTTAACATACTATTAATTTTAGAAAATCGTAACAAATACTGTAGGTTTCTTAGACTAATAAAAGGGAACCCGCAAATGTAATATGATTTCTAATAACCATTACTAGTTTATTAGCCATAAATTTATTATGAAAATTGGTTTCGTGGATAAAAGTTAGTTCATACGTTTTTCAATCTTATATGTCATTCATAATTACAAATCATAAGTTTATAGCTTCCCATTTACATATAGATGCTATCCATTAAAAGTTTATCCCATATTACCATAACATTAACATAACATAAATCACACCATTTGTTTATCATAAATTACATGAGTTTCATCAAATTAGGTTAATAATGAAAGTTTAGCTCATAATGAGTTTGGACATAACTACAACTAATATAGAATGAAAGTATCAAATCATAGGTGAAATGAAACAATCTATAAGGGTTCGTTCTCGAGGACACTTACAGTTAACATTCATAGCATAAAAATACTTAATAAACATGAAATTTGCAATGGAAATAAAATTTATTTTATATAAAAAGATGGTGCTTGTCTCAAAACGTCATTCTATATTGTTTAATCATCAAAATATGATCATAACTACATTCCTTCAAAAATCTCCAGCATGCCAGACTTGAATCGACCCAGTAGCTTCTATGTTCATGCCTGCACCTTCTAAGCACCACCAACTACCTGCCAACTATTATGCATACAAAGTCAGTGACGCTAAGTAAGTTATAGTTTATAAATTATATATACTTTTTATACTTTAAAACATACAAATCTTCGTTTGTGAGCATGCATCAATACATAGACATTTTTGTACTCATTTCCTTATCTTTCATTACTGTTCTTTCATTCATTCATTATCTTTCACTTTAACGGATCAGCTTCATCTGTTAGGTCCCCGACCAAGGATTGAGACTGAACATGATCTCAAGACCTAACGACTACGATCCCTTTCATTGACATGGTCGATCGCAAGGATCAACCCCCGTGAGTATCCTTCTTGACCATTTCGGGCACCCACGGTTGAGGTAACGATCCACACGAGATCGTGAACCTCCATTCGTACATGGTCAATCTTATGGATTGGACCCTGTGAGAATTCTTATGGGCCTTACAGCCTCCTACGGTTGAGCTAACGGCCAAAGCCGGCCCTGAGGAGGGGCGGGGTGGACTCCCGTTCAGGGCCCACTCGCTCAGGGGGCACAAAATTTTTAAAATTTTTTTTATATATTATATATATAATTACAAAAAAATAATTATAAGGTATAATACAATTAAAAACTTAACCCAATTATAGTGTAAACCAAATATAATTTTTTGAGCCCATTTTATTAACCCAATTACTCAACTAATAGCCCACTAAAATATTTAAATATAATTGAAATTAAAGTCTACTAACTTATGTGTTAAGTAGCCCACAATTCAAGGTTTTTGTTTTATTTAATCACCCTCCACGTGAGCCCATGTTGTACTGTCGACTAAAGGACGAAGAAGAAGATTAGAAGAAGTGAAGATTGAAGAACCACCGAGTCTGCCGACTACCGTTCACACTCCACCGAATCTGCTTCCAATATGTTATTTAACTCAACTACTCAAGGTATTTGTTCATTGAATCATAGTGATTTTTATTTATTTATTTATTTTTTAATTTTTAGTTTGCTTTCTATACCAGGGTATTTAGGGTTTGTATAATTATATAATAATGTTGTTTATGTGTTTCGTAAGAATTATATATTAGAACTTAAAATTGGGTAATTGTTAGAAATTTAGAATTTCGATGTTAGAACTTAAAATTGAGTAATAGCTTATTGAGTTATTGGTATTTATTATTTGTTAATATCTTAATGGTTTTGAATGAATTTGATTTTAGAATTCATGGCTCCTAAACAAAAATCCGGTTCTCAAAAACGTAAAAGGCAAGCTCAAGTTAAAGAATTGATAAAGTCTCAAACAGGTGCTATGCGTAAGTTTGTGCACCAGTTACATCCTTTTGTTGAAGAGCAAGAACATGTTGAAGATCAACAAGAGCATGTGGAAGTTGAATCACAACATGTTGTTGAAGAGCAAGAATATCCTTGTGCTGAAGAGCAAAAAAATATAGAAGAGAATGTTGAGCCTAATATGAATGAAGAGTACGTATATGTTAAGCGTAATCCTGTTGATATATTTGATCCAAGAAGGTGAGAAGGACTTAATTCTGATGTGATTAAACTTTTGGTCGAGAAAGGTCCTACAAGAGATCCTAACATTATGTATGGTCCCTACGATTCAAATGGTAGACGCTTTTCTAAAACTTTATATACAAGAACCTTATCAAATATGGAGAAGTGTGATAGAGACTGGATTGTATATTCGATAGAGGTAGACAAGATGTTTTGTTTTTGTTGTAAAGTGTTTAGAAAAGGGGCTCCGAAAGGTAATTTGGATGGTGTAGGTTATGCAGATTGGCACAATGCTTCCACTAGAGTCAAAGAACATGAAGTTTCTTTGGATCATCTCATAAATACGAAGATGTTATAAACCAATTTGCTATCAAGAATATGCTAGGAGAGCTTCACGAGTTATTGGTTAACTATTACGATATGTCATTGCAATACTATGATATTGCTATGTTTATTGCTAAAACATTTCTTTTCATTTAAAAAAATTAGTTTATATAATTTAAGTCGTTAGGCCCAGGGGCCTTTTTTTCCAGCTTGTCTAGGGCATTAAAATCCTCAGGACCGGCCCTACTAACAACCCCTGTAGTAAGTTGTGAACCTCCATTCGTACATGGTCAACCTCTAGGGTTAGCCCTGTGTGCATCCTCATGGGCTAGCTAAGCCACACACAGTTGAGCTAACCACCCCTCAATAAGTTGTGAACCTCTATGACGTTGCTTGCAAGACTTTGATTCATTTCTTAGGCTTTAATTTTCATTATCATTATCTTTCACTTCTTTTTCATAATTCTTTACTTTTAGTAGTATATAAATTTACCAAGCAAACATTCATCGAAATAAAAACAGATAGAGCATAACAAATACTCATCGGATATCACTTAGCAAATCAAGAACTAAATTCAATTAGGTCATGCGAGAACTTCTATTCATGTGAGAACTACATCAGTCCCGCGAGAACATCCTTTTCGCACGGGAACACATATTTTGCGCGGTAACATACATGTTGCGTGAGAACATATTTAAATCGAAACTGTTGTAACCCAAGTAACCTGATTCGCATGAGAACTTACATATCGTGCGAGAACTTAAAGTTTTCCCGCAAAAATGCATCCTAACCAAATCCAAGGCTTAAATAACATAATCAACACCTTAAACACATCATCGCAAGCATAAACAAGCAGGTTAGTATGCATAATAACCCCAAAACACGTAAAAACTTGGAAAAAAGGGCTAGAATCTCACTTTCTTCAAAGCTCTAACTCAAATCTTCTTTTCTCAGGAACCTTTTGAGCAAAAACTACATGTTCATGCATTTTATTCATCAATAACCATCACTTGATATATAAACAATCTTAGTACACGAGTTACATACCTTAAACACTTTAAATCTTAACTTTCTCTCTCTAACTTCTCGGCTTTCTCTTTCTACAGCAGCATGAGTTTTCACGCGTAACTGGGATGGATGGGTGCTCTCACCCTTTATGGAACTATCCCACTTTTCGCATGGTTCTCTCGCAAAAACTTCATGTCACGCGAGAACTGTCCCAGCTCACACGAGAACTTTGGCTTTCTTCGATTCATTGGAAATTTGGGGGTGTTACATAATCAAATCGGTGATCCACAATGGGTGATGTTTAGACAATCCTGAGCTTCTTGTAAGTGTTGAATGCACCTCCCGAGCCTACCAAGGATCTTCAAGTCTGGAATGTAACAAGTAGGAAACCGCACCGGATATTGTCCGCTACTTAAGGAGAATACTCTCAGCAAGGATTTAAAACGCGGCTGATGGGGGAAGGTATCTAGCCTCTTACAAAGAGACTTTTGTACCCCTTCCCAACCTATATGGCATTTTACATCCTCCCCCACTTGGGAGACTAGCGTCCTCTCTACCACATCGGCCCCGCCCTGGCTCTGATACTAAGTGTAACATGCAGGAAAACGTACCGGATAGTGTCTGCTACTTGGGGAGAATACCCCCATCACATGTTTAAAACGCGTCCGACAGGGCAAAGTATCCAGCCTCTTATAAAAAGTCTTTTGTTCCCCTTCCCAACCAATGTGGGATGTTACATCTTCCCCCACTTGGGATATCAGTGACGTCGCTGGCACGTACACTAGCCCGGCCTCTTCCCCCACTTGGGAGATCAGCGACGTCGCTGGCACGTACACTAGCCCGGCCCTGGCTCTGATACCAACTGTAACAAGCAGGAAACCGCACCGGATATTGTCCGCTACTTTGAGAGAATACACCAATCACGCGTTTAAAACACGTCCAATAGGGAATGGTATCCGGCCTCTTATAAAAAGACTTTTATTCTCCTTCCCAACCTATGTTGGATGTTACAATAAAATAATCAATAAAAAAGAAGGAAGAAAATAGAGAATTTTTTTATGGTCACAAAAGGTAATTCACTCTTTAAATAAAAGTAATAATTAAAAGATATCAAGGCAAAAAAGAGGTGAAAGAAGAGAAAGAAATAACATGTAGTACGGTGGCTAGGTACTAATCTTGAAGCAAAACTCTCAAAAAGCAATATTATGATAGATCTACAAAATAAATTTAAACAAAATACAAAAAAGTCTACAAACTACTTAAATCCACCAACCAATAGTACAAACTCTTGAATACGCAGATTATGCATTCATGCAAAGGCGTAAAGAATAATGATAAATAATAATAAATAGTAGAAGAAAATGAAAAAGACAAAATAAAAACCACCCCATACTTCTAAAGATCAGGATTCTCGTGGATCTCTTCAAACTGTAGAACTTTAACATAACTCATCTTTTAAGTCGTCATCTCATACGTGACGCCAATCCTCCCATTGTGGTTCAATGCTTCAATCATCCTCGAGAGAGAATGTGTTTCTCAAGCAGATGATTTTCTTGACGTGCCTAGCTGTGTCATGTCCTATCCTGAATGTAAATATTCAAAATGCAATAGCTACTTTGCGCGGTAAACAAACTAACAAAAAACAGAAAACCATTTCGCTCATCGCGCGAACTTGAATTCAACTAGTTAACATGAAGAAAGGCATTCAAGTCAACAAGTCCAATAATTCATTAAATGCACAAACATCAACATATAAGTCGCAAATAAGATGGCCCATAACGGTATATATTGTCATATATTGTCACACGTTAAAACTTTCGTAGATTAACACTTGATACATATAAATCTTCTTATTCCCATCATCAAATACATTGAAATTAATTAACATAAAAGTTTCCAAAAAAGTAAAATAAAAAATGAAAATTTCATATATCTCCATCTAAACTTACAAAAATACATAATTCCTCAAATGCATGCTTCAAAAAGATCATAATTCCTTGCACTAAAAACTTATATTAAAAAATATAAATTTATAAGAAAATACTAGTTTTAGTAAACCCGTATATTACACGGTTGAATACAAAAACATTAAACATAATAAAATTTATTAATTATAAAACTATATTCTAAGATAATATTTGATTGAAATCTTCCTTATTATAAACATAATAAAAATTCTGTTTCAAAAATTAACATTTAAAAAAAATGCCATTTTAAAAAAACTTTCTTATTATAATTTTTAATTTTAATTCTTTTTTTATAAAAATTTTACTTTTTTAAAAACATTAAATTTAAAATGTTTCATATTTTATAAAGTTTGATGTCTTAAAAGAGTTCTTATTTCATTAAAATTTATATCTTTAGAAATAATGTAATTATTTAATAAAATAGAGAACCAAAAAAAATTTGATAAGAATGAATGTGATGTTGGCACATGTCTCCCTATTTACCTTTTTATTAGAGTACTAGCTTTAATAATCTATGTATTAAATATGTCAGATTAATTAATAATTGAAATAGTTAAATTCAATTTTAATTCTTGAGGTATGTTAATGATGATCTTGAATACGTTCGACTCACCATTGTTATTGTGTTTATTTTGTTTATTATTGTAATAGGTTAAATGTTAGTTTACTTAGTTTGTATTTTGTATGCTTTGTGCCCAGCGAAACTATGTGCCAAACTAAGTTTCGCTCATAGTCAGTAGATTTGGTTCACCTTTGTTTCGTCGCCAGGTGAAACTAGGTTATGGGCAAGACAGTTTCGCTGGAAACTGTCAGCGAAACTATCATCTGCTTATATATTGAAAGTTTCACTCATTGTAAGGTAGTTTTGGCAAACCCTAATAGTAAAATATTATCATTGAAATTCTGTGTATACGGCTTGGAGCTTATTTTGATCATCTTTGAGCCTTTGTTTCATATTCATTGTGTGAGTTTGGAGATTATTGAAAATATTTGAAACTTGTTCGTTGTGTCATTGATAGATTCATGTTTATTCAGTGGGATTTTTATGTTTTGTGAATCATTTGCACTTATTATCGATCATTTGGACAAAAAATATGGTATCAGAGCCTTAGTGCTCTTGATTTGTTGAGTTTTTGATGGGTTTTAGCAAAAACACGATTCCATTCATTTTGAATCTTATCCTTTGTGTTTTTGGTATGGAAATCGATTGAGAATCATCTAGTATTTGTATAGGAAGCTATCCCAATCATCCAATCTTAAATTCATTATGATTTGGGTGAATTCTAGTCGATTTTTTGTTCCAAAAAGGTTACAGTTTTATCCGGCGAAACTATAGTTCATCCAGCGAAAATACCACTGTTTAAGCGAAACTACCAAATTTGTGTTCTTGGAAATTGATCATTGTTATTCAGCGAAAGTACCTCATTTTGGAATGAAAGTTCTTGACCTTTGATTGCCAAAACAAGTGAAAGTGTTGTCGAAGTTGTCCTCAGAACGAAAGTTCTACTAGTTTCAGCAAATCTGTTACTGAAACTAGAGTCTTCAAGCACTCATCTGTCCGAGCGAAACTGCTATCCAATTTCCTAGCGAAAGTAGCAGCGAAAGTGCCAGCGAAAGTAGCAGTGAAATTAGTGATATCCAGCGAAATTAGAGGTGTTCAGTGAAATTACCTTCTGATTTGAAAATGACAGCAACCAATATCACCATTTCTGACTTGATAACGTTGTTTGAAAGCCTTCTTCTACTACACCGATCACAACCAGTGGGAATCAATCGTCAATGGTCCACATACTCTTACCGTCACTGTCGGTCAAACTACCTCACCAAACACTGATGTTTCAACCTTTACAGAAAGAGACCTTAAGTTAATCGGCCGTGACCAGAAAGCATTCGGAGCTTTAACTCTGTGTTTATCTGAAGACATCTACAACCGTTTTGCCGAACACAAGAGTGCAAAATCCTTGTATGATTCTTTGTGCGAATTTTATAATGGTAATGAAGACTTGAAAAAGGAAAAGAGAGCCCAAGCTGAAAAGGAGTTTAATTCATTTGTTGGACACAAAAGTTAAAGCCTTACTGACCTTACCAACCGATTTCTTTGTGTTTCAAGCAACTTAAAGAAATATGATGAACATCTGGGTAATCATGAACAAGTCACAAAACTTGTGGATTCTCTGCCACCGTAATAGAGCTTGCAAGTTAGATTGTTGAAGTATGAAAGAAATTTTGCTGATTATAAACTCATGGATATGATCAAGAAATTGAAGTCATTTGATTTGGACATGAAAAAGAGAGAACACAATCAATCCATGGTGCTAGTTATAGTTTATCCACAAAATGCTGCATTGATTTCATCCGCTACAAACTCTTCAATGTATGATGCAGGTTATGGTGGGTCTTCTGGATATGGCGTGTCAAACATGTCTGGTAGTGGATCATCAAGTGCTAGTTCAAGCTCAAATGCATTAGTCGCTACTCAAGTTCCATCTGAAATAATGAAACAATGGCACTATTTGGAATGTTTGTACACAGTTATGAAGCTTTGGTTGTGGGGGAGTTGAAAGGCAAAGGAATGACCATGGAGGATATGTATCCGGTAGACCCTAATGACTTGGAAGAAACTTTTATCAAGTGGCAGATGGCAATGCTCATGTTGCGTGCAAGAAGGTTTATGGAAAGAACAGGCATGAAAAACTTTGGCAATCAAAATCAAAACTCAAAACTTAGATATGATAAGTCCAAATTGAGATGTTTCAACTGCAAGCAATTAGGCCACTTCAAAAGAGAATGCCCATCTCTAATCATCAATGAACTGGGAACGTACGGAACTTCAAAAGTTATCCCAAACACTGATAAAGAAGAAGCCAAGCCAAAGAAGGAAACAACCCTAATCTCAAACTTTGATTGGAGTGCTGAAATCAAAGAAACTGAAGAAGAAATTAATCGTGCTCTGGTGGCTGAGGTGGTGGAAAGTGATGTTGATTGAGTTGAAGATTTTGATCCTTTTAGGGAGTTTAGGTGTGAAATTCAAGATGATAAGGTTTGTAAGGATGAGGTACAACAGGCTCAAGATCATGAGAAAAGATGGTTGAGGTTGGTAAAGAGAAGGGTTGTTGTGAAGTTGTTAAGGAAAAGGTGACAGTTTGTGAAGCTGCTGAAGTTGGGAAACCACAAGAATTTGAAGCAAGTGAAGTGAAGCTGGAGGTTTGTGATAAAGGAAAGGAAGAGGGAAGTCAAGCTGAGGAAGCAAGGAAGAAAACCATGGAGGAGGAAGAATACAAAAAGAACACTCCCATCTGTCAATGCGAAAAAGCCCTAGCTGCTGAAAAAGTTGTTATGGGACTTCCTTATGAGGTAATCCAAGACATGTGTTCTCTTCCATGCAAAATTCGTTTTATCGGGGTTTATAAAGCTAATAGGTCATTGTTAGAAAATAAAAAGAATTTAAAACAAATTAACAAAGAACATAAAACAATTAAATGAGTCAAAATATTTTGTTAACTTAAATAAAGCCATAAAGGAAAATGAGCATTTAAAAAGAAATCTTTTTGGAAAGAAATGTTGAAATAAATGCTTTAACAGAACGTGTGGCACTTGCTGAATTTGAAACAAGCAAATTAAAGACCAAACTTGAAAAGTGAACAATCTCTGGGATGAAACATGAGGATCTTTGCAAAGAAACAACGAGGGGCTAGAATTAACGCTGGTTTGGGAAGTGAAGAAACCACTCATGTTTATCCTCCTCCAAGTACTTATTGTTATTCTCCTATGCCTACACCTTATCCAACTAATGAATTAATTCAGAAAGATACTAACAGTTTGTATGCAGGTTTAGTAGGAGTAAATCATAAAGAGATTCACGAGGAGTATGATTATGGTGTAGGTAGTGGTCTCGGCAGCTCTAGTATTAGCATTTCAGATTCCAAAAAGTCTTCAATAGATAATAGTTTAAGTAGATTTGTTTCCCAAAAGTCTATTACAGACAATGGCATGTGTAGTTCTAGCTCTAGTCCAGCTTATTCATCTTCAAATGTTTATGAATCAAATCGTGATGTTTCAAATGCTTGTGTTAATAGAAATGATGTTTGTTCAAGTAAAGCTTCAGACAGACAAACAAAATCAAATTGTTTTGAAAAGTTCTTCTCTCATCCAATCCCATCTTTTACACCAATTTGGATGTCTAAACCTAAAGATAATGATACAACTTCCTCAAATGTCAGAAACATTAATGTAAATGAATAAGAATTTGCTACAACTAAGGTTGCTAAAGAAAAATCAAGAGAATTATATGACTCTTATAGCGATTCTGATTCACATATGTCTAAATGTGAGAAGAGATTTTAAAGGATCAAGCTCCTGTTTTAAAATGTAAGAAGAAAGGTTTAAAGTCCCGATGTTTTAGATGTGCGAAGGATGATCATGTAATTAAAAATTGCCTTGAGTTTGTTAGTAGAAATGTAAATAATAGTTCATTAGGAAGTAGATTAAATCATTTTGTAAATAATTTTTTCCGTAAAAAAACTTCTACTCCGAGACCTAAGTTAGTCACGACTTGGGTCCCAATTTCCAAATCTTAACAATTTTTTGTGTATATGCCAGGATCATTCCAGAAAAGCTGTCAAGCTTCTGGCATGTGGATAGCGGATGTTCAAGGCATATGACCGGGTTGAAGGACCTACTTACAACTTATCGCATAATAAATGGAGGATATGTTGCATTTACTGGAGACAAGAAGGGTGGAAAGATGATTGGTCAAGGAGAAGTCTCAAATGGTTCCTTGACTCTGGAGAAAGTGAACTATGTTCCAGAGTTGGAATTCAATCTGTTGAGTGTATCATAAATCTATGATAAAGACATTCCAGTGTTGTTTATGTCAAATGAATGCGTGTTTCTCAAACCAGAGTTTATCATCCCTGAAGATTTAGTGATCATGTGTGCTCCAAGAAAGAATGATATTTATCTACTGGATATGGGATCAAAAGAATTCACATCCACTGTGACATGTCTCTTGTCAAAAGATTCATCTTTTGAATCCTTCTTGTGGCATAGATAATTAGGACATGTTAATTTTAAAAATATTAATAAGTTGGTTAAGAAGAATCATATGAGAGGGCTACCACTTAAAGATTTTTCAGTGGTAGAAAATTGCATGGCCTGTGCTCAAGGAAAACAACACAAAAGGCCACACAAGCTCAAGCTTGAAAATACAATTTCAAAACCCCTTGAATTATTACATACTGACTTATTTGGTCCTATCAGTGTTAAATCCATTGCTAAGAAATCGTATTGTTTGGTTGTTACAAATAATTACTCAAGATACTCCTGGGTAAGATTTCTAGCACACAAGGGCAACACTACTAAAGAGCTACAGAAGCTGATCCTCTCAATTGAAACCATCTACAAAAGGAAAGTGATGGCCATCCGAAGTGATAATGGAACTGAATTAAGAAACCGTATCTTTGATTCTTTCTGTGCAAGCAAAGGGATTCTCAGACAGTTTAGTGCTGCTAGGACATCTTAACAAAATGGTTTTCTGAAAGTAAGAATCGGACCATGATTCAAGCAGCACGAACTATGCTGATTGAGTCAAAGCTTCCAATCATTTTCTGGGCAGAAGCAGTTAACTATGCATCTTATGTACTGAACGGGGTTCTTATTATGAAAGACAAGATGAAGACTCCTTATGAGCTTCTTCGTAAAAGGAAACGCTTGATTGACTTCTTTCGTCCATTTGGTTGCTCGTGTACTTTGCTTAATACTCAAGCACAGAAGTCAAAGTTTGGTGCAGTCTCTGATGAATGTTTCTTTGTTGGCTATTCTAACTCACAAAAGGCGTGTCAAGTGTACAACAAAAGAACGCGTATTGTGCGGGAATACTTTTATGTTGATTGGCAGGAGTCTAATTCACCAAACATGGGGTTAGACCCGGAATGGTTTTATGACTCCAAAACTATCTTCAAATCATTCAATCTTCTGGTATTTGACGATGATGTCGCTCCTCAAACCAATGTGCAAATAATTCCTCCACCTGAACCTATTCCACAACCTCCAATTGACCCTCCATCTCCTCCTCCATTTGATATTCCACTTACTCCTCCTACTTCTCCACCACAACCACTTCCTCCATCACAACCTATTTCCCCTTCCCAACCATCACAAACCGCATCTTCATCTCAATCCAATCTATTAACCCTTAACTTCAACTTCAAAACCTTAAAAGATCACCCACATGATTACATTATTGGTTCCATTACAGATGGCGTGAGGACTTGAAGTCAATCTGGATTGATAAATGAATGTCTCTATACATGTTTCTTATCTCGAATTATTCCCAAAAATATCTGACCAGCACTTCAAGACCCAAGTTGGGTTGAATCTATGCAGTTTGAGCTTCAACAGTTCAGGAAGTTGAAAGTTTGGGAGTTAGTTGATCTTCCTCCAAACAAATATCCAATCGGTACCAAATGGGTGTTCAGGAACAAGCCAGATGATCGGGGAGTTGTAGTAAGAAACAAGGCAAGACTGGTTGTTTAGGGATTTGCTCAGAAGGAGGGGATTGACTACACTAAAGTGTTTGCTCCAGTTGCTCGCATTCAAGCTATCAGAATCTTTCTTACTCACGCTCGTCACAAGAACATCAAAGTTTTTCAGATGGACGTGAAGTGTGCATTTCTATACAGGAACATTGATGAAGAGATTTATGTTTGTCTGCCACCAGGTTTTGAGGATCCAAATTTTCTAGAGAAAGTATATGAACTTGATAAATCCTTATACGGATTACATCAAGCTCCTCGTAACTGGTATGAAACACTGACACAGTATCTCCTTAGCAGAGGTTTTCTCTCGTGGAACTATAGATATGACATTGTTCAAGAAGGAGGTTGATGGTGAGACTTGATTGTTTATGATATTATTTTTCGGTTTACAAATGAGAAACTATGTAGAGAATTTGAAGAAGTGATGAAGGATCGCTTCGAAATGAGCATGATGGGGGAGATGTGCTTCTTCTTAGGGTTGCAGGTTGATCAAAAGCCTTATGGTATTCTTATTCATCAAGAAAAGTACATTCACAAGATTCTCAAGAAGTTCAAGATGGATGATGCTTCTTCAGAACTTACTCCATTCACTGCTCAAACCCGCTTAACTCCAGATGATAATGGGAAATCCGTGGATGCTCATCGCTATCGTTCCATGATCGGATCTCTCATGTATCTCATGGCTAGTCGTCCGGATATTACATTTGCCATGTGCTACCATGCCCGTTTTCAAGCCAACCCAAAAGAATCCCATGAAAAAGTTGTTAAACGCATCTTTTGTTACTTAAAGGGTTCTTCTCTTTACTTAAAGGAGGGAACTTTGATTTACATGCTTATTCTGACAGTGATCATGGTGGTTGCAGGATCAACAGAAAATTCATCACTAGCGGATGTCAATATCCAGGGGATTGTCTTGTTTCATGGCAAAGAAAAAAGGAAACAACAGTATATCTATCTACAGGAGTGGTTGAATATGTTGTTGTTGCCAAGTGCTTTGGATACAACATCAGATAATGGATTACGGAATCAATTTTCTTCATACACCACTCTTCTATGATAATGAAGCTGCTATCAGAATCGCCAAAAATCTAATTCATTATACTTGTACCAAGCACATTGAAACAAGGATTCATGCAATTCAGGATGCTCAGGAAAAGGGTTTCATTGATATTATTCCAATTGACAAAAATAATCAAAAAGCAGATCTTTTCACTAAAACATTTGATAAACCTTGTTTTTATGAATTGATCTCAATGTTGGGTTTAATATTCTTTTGATAACTCTTTTGTTCATTTTCTGTTTTTAATAAACCCTTTCTGAAAAACTTCCGTGTCCCATATTCCTTCACTTCTTTAATCTTTAATAAAATATGAAAAACAAAAATTTCTCTTACATGGTAGTTAAAAAGAAATTTCGGGGGAAAACGAAGATTAAATTTTTAAGTTTTTCAATTTGTCTTTTCAGGACCCTCGAAAAATGAAGTTTGAAGGAGGTCAACAACCTTGTGTTGGGATATGCATGGTAGGCTCAGCCCGAAATCGAAGTAAACAGTGATCGTGTAGATAAACTAAAGTTTAAGAAAAACCGGTGATAAGGATTATCCTTTTGACATTTTGGTCTGCAAAAAGTTACAAGTCCTTGTCAAAAACGGGTTGAGAGTTTCAAATCTCTACTTTGATATTTCCAAAAATTCCCAAATCCCCTTATTCACAAGTCCTGAATGATGCTTCTAGTTAGCACAATAAGTGCTTCTAGTCTAGCTCTTCAGAAAAGTATCTAAATTGAAGCTTCTCGTTAGCTCTTTAGATGTATATCTCGTGCTTATCTCATCTGTATGTGTGAACATTGACCTGGAGAAATGATCTATTCTGTTATACGTGAGTATAAACCTGGAACTCTTATTGGCACGTTCAAATGATCATCTCCTCTGTTATACGTAAGTATAGACCTGGAGCTCTTATCCTTGGCTCTAAAAATAAAGGCACGGTGTTTCTTAAATTAAGATCGTTATTGAAATCCCCAAAAGAAAATCAAGCAGGGTTAATCATATTGCTCAATAAACCATGAGGACAACATAAGTTCTTTGCCAAATGTCTATGGGGACCAAGTCATTAGATTTTGTACAATTAAACCAAACCATGATAAAGACAGCTGCAGATTACGTGTTGAAAAGAATACGGATTGGGTTTAAAAGGACAAACATAGCAGCAATCCCGTCAATCTTTGAATATCCAGAAAAACTCCTTGAAAAAGAAGTGTTTATATCCTTTTATTCTTAATTTTATCTTATTTTATTTTATTATTTTTATTTTATTTTTTCTTGGTTTTGATTTTGTGTTGGTTTTGTGGGGCAATGAAGTTTTTCTCGAAAGCTTATGTTTATATAAATCCTTAATAAATTTTCATAAAAAAATTGTTAAGTGTTAGGTTTCAGCGAAACTAAGTTTCGCTAGATTTTTCGTTTAGCCAATCTATAGATTCGCCGACACATTTGCTCCGTTCTGAGTAACTTGATTTTAAATGTCATGTCGTGCGAAACTATAGTTTTGCTGCCAGCGAAACTAGGGAATATATATTGTACTGTGTGGGATGAGTTTCTCACATTCGCGTGACGAAACTGAGCCCTAGTTCTGCGCAGTTATACCTGAAACCATTTTGTGTTGATTTCCGTCGTGTTTATGTCTTTATAAGTCCATAGGTAGGTGTTTCGAACCCATTCCACATCGTTAATCGCGATAATAACCGATTCCTTTAAGTTTTAGATTGATTTGATGGGTCGGAGTGTTTGTTGATTCGTTCAGCGAAACTACAAGTGTAACCAGCGAATCTGAACGAAAGTTCAAAGTTCCAAGCGAAACTGTCTAGTCATGTTGTCCGTGCGTACTTAAAAGTTTCGCCAGGATAGTTTCAGCAAAACTATAGATTCGCTCGGGCACTTGATTTTGTGTCTGAGTCTCAGCGAATCTATAATCTCTCTGCTGCGAATCTATACTTTCGCCTGTGCGAATCTACAGTTTCGTCAGTAGCGAAACTGTTGATCTTCCTAAATGTTCTTATGTTTTGTTTCATTTCTTTGTTAAGTCTTATATCAATGTTTTAACTAACCCTACTCTGTTTATTTTTCAGTTAAAATGACAAACTTATAGTTTGACGAGAGGAACAAGATAGTAGCTCTACTGGATGATGGCAACCCAAAAGCTATTGGTTTTAGAGACTGCATCA
Organism: Flaveria robusta; assembly: GCA_025506415.1. Classification (NCBI taxonomy): domain Eukaryota; kingdom Viridiplantae; phylum Streptophyta; class Magnoliopsida; order Asterales; family Asteraceae; genus Flaveria; species Flaveria robusta. Next base: position 11,442,522 of record CM046472.1, read on the forward strand.
AATGGCTAAAGGAGTCCCCTATATTCTATGCCATATCATATATGCCCACACTCTATAATCTTCACGTCGGAGACTTTTGGAGAACTCCTGTATATGACCTTGGGTCTAATCCACATCGGATTGTAGCTAGAGTCCATGGCAATGACGCAGCCATTACTGTTGCGACCATAGCTAGGGTGTTGAGGCTAGAGAATGACTGTGGAGATGAAGTCGTGCTATCTGAGGCACAGATGTTGGATGCATTTAGGAGCATCGGTTATGAAGGACCTTCTTTTGGCACCAGAAAAAAGATCAAGAAGTCTTTTCTTTCTAACAAATAGAGATACATAGTTCATGTGTTTATCATGTGTCTGGATCATAGGAAAGGAGGGTCTGATGGGCTAAACTTGGATTGGGCTAGGGCTATGATTGTGTTTTGTAGAGGACAGAAAGCCAACATTGCCAAACTTATCTTTGATTGCATGTCTGAGAATATAATGGCATTGAAGAAGGATAAATGGCAGTTATATCCAATATTTGTGCAAATGCTGATAAATGATTTGATCCAAATATGCCTAGACATGGAGAGATAAAGAGACCGGTTCAGATGAATACCAGGATATTTGTAGACTGCTTAGCTGTAAGACATGACTTTAGTGGGAAGATCACATATCTTTTGGAAAACATGTATCCTGCTGAGAGGTGGAATCATATCAGAAGATTGATTGAGACTGAAAACAAGAATGCTGAAGAAAATCAAGAAAACAAGCTAAAGCAATTAAGAAAAGGAAAAGATATGCCAAAGATAAAGAATACAATCTGGAAGATGAGATTGATGAAGTAGAAGAAGAACTGAGGGTGCAAAAGGAGAAAAGAACAAAGAAGAAGGCAGATCAGGGAGAGCCGGCAAATGTTACTGAAAGGAGAACAAAGCACAAGCAACAAGCTTTCTCTGAAACTCCTAAAAAAAGAGATGTCTGGTCGGAGCTAGACCAAGATGTCATTAGAAATCTGAATGCATCTTTGGCAAATGAATTGGGGATGATTAAAACAAAGTTAGAAAATCAAGAACTGAGAGAAAAAGAGAAAGATAAGGTGATGGAAAGCATGAAGAGTTTGATATTAGATCAACAGGAGTTAATCAAGAGGCTACTAAAGGAGGTGAACGAGCTGAAAGCCAATGCCGGCCTACCCAATCAGTTAACTCAAGCTGAGTTAGATGAGCTCACTGATACTTCAAAGTACTTATTTCTTAAGATAGGTACTTCAACTGGGGTAGGAGAAGACACAAGTGGAGCTAGAGTTGGTGCTAGTGGCAGTGGTGTTGGTGGTTCTCGTGTAGGTGGCTCAGATGTTGAACCAGGAGTTAACAAAGAAAGTGGTGTGAAAGAAAATGTTGTAGGAGATGAGACTGAGGTTGTAGAGGCTGGATTCATAGACATGGGTTTTGATATAAATACTGATTTGACTAGTGAATAAGTGTTTAGAGAAAAAGGAGATGGAATATGAAGGAAGGATACTGAATTGAATTTGATAGATGAAGAAGAGAAGATTGAGTAGCAATTGGTGGATTATGTCTCTGAGCCTGAATACTATGAAGTAGATGAGTGACCATTAACATATGTGGCTTAGAAAAGCTCAACTGAAGGGAATATTATTAAGATGGACAAATAAGACTGGTTCACCAAAGATAAGGAACCAGAACAGCTGATCCCTTTATTCCAAACCATTTAAGAACCAAACCGAAAGTAATTTGATAAGAAAATAATCAGCTGGAAATACAACAATGAACTGAAAATGTTTATGATTAAGAGAAGAAGAGGGGGAATCTCATACTTACATAAGAGGAAGGCATTCAGGACCTTAACAAGATAAGATTTGAGAAGATTGGCTGAGATTCCACTGATTGATTCAAATCTAAGTGAGAGAGCTACGTTTCTGGAGCAAAAGATTAAAAAGGGGCTGGATGATAACTTTGAATCATTTGGATATATGAAGACTGAGGAGATCCAAGAAGGACATGGATTGGGTGACTGGAAAGGGCAAAATAGTTTTGAAGTTGAAACCAGCCAAGACAGTGAATAGAGTGAGGGTACCCAATCCATATCCCCTAAGGGTGCAGAAATTTGGAAAGTGGTTTTATGATAATAACACGGTAGAAGCAGTGATTAGAGTAAAGGATGGAAAGGAAATCAGATTATTTGATCCTATGGAAGTATTTTCCTTTTGCGATGAAGACTTAATGGTTTTGTGTGAGAACCACATAAAAGCTAGAGCCAGAGCAGAAACAAGGATTGAAGCAAGCCTATTCATGAGGGTTGCAAACAAGGCTCGGGGAGTCAGGGCTGAAGTAAGGGAACTTACAGAGAAAGAACATCAAGCTGATGAAGTGTGGATGGATGTGCAGGAGCTGACAAGGCAATTTGAAAGAGCTAGTGCACGGGGAATGGAAGTTAGTTCTGCTGGAGCTGAAAAGGAAACATCTGTTAAAGCTACAGAAAAAGCTCAGACAGTTTAAGAAAGAACCAGAGCTGAATAAGAAAATCAAGGGGTTGAGGTCCAACCTAGGGGGAGTATTGATGATCTAGAATAGGTTGGACTCACCATTGTTACTGTGTTTATTTTGTTTATTATTGTAATAGGTTAAATGTTAGTTTACTTAGTTTGTATTTTGTATTTTGTATGTTTTGTGCCTCACGAAACTATGTGCGAAAATGAGTTTCGCTCGTAGTCAGTTGATTTCGTTCACCCGGTGAAACTGTGTTTTGTCGCCGGGTAAAACTAGGTTATGGGCAAGACAGTTTTAGCGAAACTATCATTTGCTTATATATTGAAAGTTTCACTCATTGCAAGGTAGTTTTGGCAAACCCTAATAGCAAAATATTATCATTGAAATTCTGTGTATACGCCTGGGAGCTTATTTTGATCATCTTTGAGCCTTTGTTTCATATTCATTACGTGAGTTTGGAGATTATTGAAAATATTTAAAACTTGTTAATTGTGTCATTGATAGATTCATGTTTATTTAGTGGGATTTCAGTGTTTTGTGAATCATTTGCACTAATTATCGATCATTTGGACCAATAGTTAAAATGAACTGTTTTCCTCTAATATATTAAAAACATCAATTTACCTTCAAAAGTTTTATAAATTGTTTCAATTTTAATCAAAAAGTTTCATTAACTGTTTTAGTTTTATCCAAAATAATAAAACTTTTGGAGTGAAATTGAAACAACATATGAAACGTTTGGAGGTAAATTGATGTTTTTAATATTTTAGAGGAAAATGGTTACTTTAGTTAAATCTTAGGGAGTAAAACTGAAATTAACTCTAATGAAAATTAGAAATATACGGTTTTGTTCGTTTTGACGATAAAAACTTATCTATCTATACTACGATATAATATATATTAGAAGAATAAGATGGTAATTTCATTTAAAGTGTAAGACACCTATACAACATTTTAAACATAGAGTACAAGTGCTTTATGCAATAATTCAACTTTTAAACCTATTTAATTAACTTCTTCTAATTATTGTATTATTAATACACATTATTAATACATTATTTAATAATGTGATATTATTTAATTCACTTTATTTAGTTTTATTTTATTTATAATAATATAAATTGACATTTAAATTTATAATTACTAATCATACTTCTAAAACTAAAGTTTTATTTTATTTATAATAATATACATTGATATTTAAATTTATAATTACTAATCATATTTTTTTTAACTAAATACTATTTAGATTAAGTATTATTTTATTTAAATACTTATATTTATACTACTTTATAATAAATCTCTTTGGATAGAGATATAATTTTGCCAAGCATACAAGTTTTGAATCAACATGTACAAAGGAGTGCAAAACATTTAAAAGGGGTAGAATAGAAAATTGATTAAAATTTTAAGACACTTTAAGGGCAATATGATAAATTTATCAATTAAATTTTATATGTTTTTACATTTTTGCCCTTGTCTCTTTCATGTATTTAATAAATATTATTAATACATTACTTAATAATATGATATTATTTAATTCACTTCATTAAATTTTATTTTATTTATGATACTATAAATTGACATTTAAATTTATATTTACTAAGTATATTTTTATAACTAAATATTATATAAATTAAGTATTATTTTATTTAAATATTTAAGTGTATATATATATATATATTCATGTTTATAATAATTATAATACTAATATTTTCCCAGGGGCATACTGTGAGTTTAATAATTTTAATATTTATCTATATTTTTTATAATAAAAATAAAAAGAGTATTGAATGATAATTTTACATATGGATTAAGATACTCATATGAAAAATCATGCTTAAATCTCAAAAAATTAACCATATTATTTCATTTATACCCTTACAATAAAGTATAATATATGATGCTTATAGTACAAATGTTAAAGCATATACACGTGGCCAAACAAAACCGCCATTTACTTTTAATTTTTGTTCATTTACTGCGATTGAGCACTAATCCTTCTTCAGTTCTTCCCCTTTCTCTTGCCTTTTGTTAAAAACTCAATAACAATCAAGATGATAATTTGTTGTGACAATTTCTCCATTAACTTTCTATGGTTTATGCAAATCACCACCGAAAGTTGCCTTCGATGATCATAAAACTCTAACCTACATTTATAAAACGAAACCCCCTAAAATCTAGGTAATAAGTGATTTCCGACCACAAATACCACTCATGCTTTTACTAATCTTGTTGAGATAATATACTTGTCTTAAAGACTTTTGTAATATACGTAATTGTTTTCTTTTATTAAATTTTTTCAATAATTATATTTTCATTTTTTTATTTAAATTTTAACACACCGAGCCGATACCGACTAAAATCGAATTCTCAAAATATCACGCAACAGCCGTACCGCCGCAACGCGCGTGCATGTCCACTAGTATTAGATAAGAATAAAAGATTAGTATTTAAATTTGACCTGTGAGAATGCAATTTATTTTTAAAGTAGGAAATAAAGGACAAGATATCAATAATTCAAACTATATAGAAACTACAACATATAATAACCACTTTCTATATAAGTTTCGTAAACAACTAAAACATATCAAACTTAATGAAAATGAACAACTTGATTCATTTTTGGTTGGTAAGTGATCTGAAAATGTCTTTGTTGCAAAACTCTATAACAAAATCAAATGCCAATTTTATTTCATAAAAAGCTCAAACTAAAATGTCTGCAAAAGAAAAGAATATGAAATATGAACTTCAATTATAATCCCATTTAGGGGTGCAAACGAGCCGAGCATGAACTCGTATAGGGTTGAGCTCGGTTCGTTTTGGCTTAAGAGAGCTCAAGCTCGAGCTCAGCTCGTTTCAAGCTTTATTTTTAAAGCTCGAGCTCAGCTCGGGATAGGCTTGTTTATTATTTAGTTATTAATTTTTTAATATATTTATATTCAATTTTATATATAATTATAATTATAATTATCTATTTTATATATAACATTACACAAATTATATAATTGTTTTATCATAATTTCATATATAATAAAAGTTATTTACATAAAAATACTTAATAAATAAAATAATATATATGTATATATATATATATATAAGTAAAAAGCTCGTTTAGGCTCAAGAACTTTGTCAAGCTCGATATGTGAAGCTCGGGCTCGGGCTCGATATTAAATGAGCTTTTTCTTAGTCTCAGGCTCTGCTCAAGATCAATAAGGCTTGGTTCGTTTCGAGCTTTTAATCAATCCGATCTTGATTATCTTGCGCACAGCTCAGCTTGTTTGCATCCCTAATCCCATTTACCTTAGCATTGCTAGTAAACTAAACATTAAAGATATTATATGGACACATAAATTAAGGACAGAAAGTATACATTATTACTAAAAGTATGAAAAAAATACTCTATATAATCACACACCTTAAGGAAATTTGATGATGTTTCTTTAATCTCAATTGTGACGTCACTTGGAAGTGTGCCTTGTACTCTCCCTGAAAAAGAATACCATTGAGTAAATGATTTTCTAATATCATAGTTAGGCCATTGTACCTTAAACGTGTCAATGTAAAAAGATTCGTTAAATCCGAAATGTAAACCTGCATAGATAAGGTGACTTGCGGTTATCATTGAGTGCAGATTTTATTAAAGATGATATTTAACTTAAAAGATTGTACACATACATGTAACTTACAAAAAGCCGTTGTATTTGTTTTAATATCAGATGGTAAAGCTGAAAATTTACTGCCAAATAAATAATTTCACATAAGTTTAATTGCAATCTTTTATTCAATTCTCAAACCAAATTTCAAAAAAAACCAACTTAAGATGCCCAAAAGAAAACATATATGGTTCTCCCTTGAATTTCACCATAGACAACCTAGATACAGTTTGCATATCATGATCAAAATGTTCCCAATACAAGAATTAAATCAAAATGATGAACCACAAATACTAGACCCTATGAGAAACCCTGCTAATTGAATCAAAATCAAACAAATGAATTTTTTTTATTCGCAATTCACATACAATCACTACAACATATATAAACATTCCGACAATAATAGAATTTTGCATATAGCGCACAAAAGTAATTTAATTTTTCATTAGACAGTACCAAGTGGAGGCTGCAAAAGAGGAAAACATTCTAACGCATGATTTGTTAATTTAACCTTGTATTATACGAGTTGGATAATTAAAATATATGTTCACTTGTAATTACTTAAATCAATGATCACATCCAAATAAAAATGAAAAAAATATAAAGTTATATTTCTAAATCAAAGATGTATAAATACTTCCTTGTATCTACATTTGATGTATCACTCATAAGTGTCTAAATAGTTTCATAAATAAAATAAAATTTTACTTTACGTATGAAAAAAATTGCAATTGAAGGTTTAATGGAACTTATAATTGAAGTACCGGGTTAGGGAGAGATCAATGCAACAATATTACATGTGTTGGAGAGTTAACAAGCAAACACGTACAAGATCAAATGGGGAACTGTTGGATCATATGAGGCTGATGCAACCAACACTAAGAGTATTTTGAAGTACAACTGAAGTGCTCTTCCGAAGACAAAGCTGCTCTTCCGAATACAATTCAAAGATCTTTTGAAGCTTAAGTATTAAGAACTTTCGAAGGTAAAACTCAGTCTTCCAAGACTAAGTAGTTCTCCTTCCGAAGTATACATACTTAGAATATCCAAGGCAAAGTCTTCCGAAGAATAAAAAAATGAAGACTTGCAGAAGACTCAGAAGAAGTTGATTCTTTCGAAGTATAAATGGCCTCGGAAGAACTTATTCTTCCGAAGCCATTTAGCTTCGGAAGAACCAACTATGAACCAGTGGACATAAGTATGGTCGTTCTGACATCCTCTGCCACCTTTGATATACTGCATGGCACTTTCTCACGCTCATGTAGTTGACCATACTTTAATCCACTCTTCACCCTTTATCAATTAGTACAGTTGCCACCTTTAGTTGGTGACAAAAGGTAACTCATGGACCTGTCATGACTACCTAATTTAGGATAGTATTTTATCTTAGATGTTTTACTTCTAGCAATGTAGTATTTGTCTAGTTGTAAATTCCAGCTGGTTATCCAAGTATAACCGGCTTTAGATAGTAGTATACATATTTTCTTATTGTAACTCATCAAACATGTTGATAAGAATCTTGTAATACTAAGTTGAGAAGTAATATATACAAGTATCTTGAAAAAGCATTCTTGTGTTCATTAACTTATTATATTACTTGTCAACTTAGTTAGAGATTCTGATTCATTAGCCGAGTGAGATTAAGTGAGTTTGTGAGATAAACTTGTGTTGTGAGACCAACACCGATCCTGAAGGAACCGGCTATAGAAAATAAAGAACTAAAGTAAAGAACACAAACAAGAACAAAGTAGTTGGTTTTCAAGGATGTTGTATATTGCTCTAAAGTGTTCAACCAAAGTTACAAGGCTTAGTCCCTAAGGACTGATACTTGAGACACTTTATACTAAAACCTACAGCCGGCCATACTTTGAAAGCCAGCTAGAAACATTAATATAGACAGCATGATCAATGTATCGTCAAAAGGCATATTGTCTTTTGACTTGTGACTATGACATGCCATAGCTCATATCCTAATGTATTACAAAAAGGATAAAAGTACAAGAGTAGAAAGTTACAGACCAAAGACCTTAATCTACACTTGACAAAAGTGTGGAGCTTTTCACCAACTTATCTAAGTTGGTGAGCAATAGTGATGGCATCGGAAAGTAGTTCAGCTTTTGTCAAAAGGTGATCAGAAAAAGCATGTGTTCTCTGTCTTCGGAAAAAATCAGTCTTTGGCTTCGAAAGACTTTGTCTTTGAAGCTTTGGAAGACTTCATGTTTGGTTTTGGAAGATATGGAATTTTGACTTCGAAATATTTTATACTTAGCATAATTCACTGAGATGTATAAAATCTTTCAAGTAACTTACTTGTACTTTAGTGTTGCATGCCGAGAGCTCTTGGTTGCTGTAGTCTCTAAGTGTGATCCTTACAATAATTATATGATTAAAAAGATTATAATATACTATATTATTGGTAAAAGATGAATTGCTGAAAATAATTTATATGTAATACTAGTTTTAGTAACTCGTGTATTATATGGGTTGAATAAAAAAATATTAAATAATGTTAAAAGTTATTAGATATAAAATGATAATCTAAGATAAGAAGTGATTGAAATTTTAGTTATTATAATTAGAATGTAAAAATTTTTTTCATAACAAATGTTTTAAATAATATAATGAGAAAATTACATAAATGGTCCCTATGGTTTAATCAAATTGCATGTTTAGTCCCCAAACTTTAAAAATTGCAAAGATAGTCCAAACTTTTGTGTAATCATTGCATGTTTGGTCCTTAGCACTAAATTAATTCATTTTTATGTATTTTATAAAATTTAAATTAACTTTTAAATTTAATTTTAGGGACCAAAAGTGCAATGCTCAAATAAAAGTTTGGACTAACTTTGCACTTTTGTAAAATTTGCGGACCAAATTTAAATTTGCAATAACTACACAAAAGTGTGGATTAATTTGTAATTTTTAAAATCTGGGAACCAATCATGCAATTTGATCCAACCATAGGGACCATTTATGCAATTTTCTCTAATATAATTTAAAAAAATATTCTTATTATAACTCCTTGAGACATGATTTGCCTTCGGAAGTAAAAGTGGCTTCAAAAGACAATCCTAAGAGACCTAACAGATTTCTCTCGGAAGTAATTTTACTCTCGGAAGAAAACTTTACTGTGTAACGGGAAATCTTTGGGCCCCACTCTATAAAAAGTAAGATTTTACTAAGGACTGTCGGAATAATTTAAGAAATCCTTTAACGTTCCGCCACTGTCACATCAAACCTAAGCTGTCTTTTCACCTTATCGGTTTGATCTTTTAACCCCCATTTAAAAACTTCCGACTTTCCTTTTTTAATTTCCTTACCTTCATAAAGGGCCCAAATTTTCACTATCTTCTTCTACACACTCTCTCAAATTCCTTCAATCCCACAGAACTTCAGCAAACAATGGCCTTGAATCCTCAACATAACCAGGTCGCAATCCTTGATTCTTCTAAGGATGCTGACTTTGCCCTGATCATCCAGTTTCTAACTCAATCAACATACTTCACCGCCCTCACTGTTAACCCTACTATCTACTCGAACCACAAGACCGAATTTTGGGCCAATGGTCAAAGCGACATGCTTAATGGAGAAAGGGTAATCAGATCGAGAATCTGCGGGCAGGATCTTGTCATCAATGAAAGAACCATCTGGGAGCCTCTGGAGCTTCATGATAAAAGCGCTCCTACTGAATTCCCCAAGTCTGATTTGGAGGACTTTTACAATCAGATGGGCTACGGTGACGATGTGAGCAAGTCAACCATATACAAGTTCAACTTTTCATACAACTGGAAGTTCTTGCTGCATATCGTTCTCCACTGTCTCTCCAACAAGTTAGGGGGATGAGATCAAATCTCATATGATTTGGGCTGCCTAGTCCATGGGTTGGTCAAAGGTCTAAGATTCAATTACTCAAGATTTATGCTGAACAACCTTAGAGGTAACCTCAAAAGGGATCCATTTTACATGTTTCCCAGGTTTATTCAACATATCATCAACTGTGAGCTGGACCAGGATCAGCTTTAATATGAAGATATCCTTCTTGTCCCTCACATGATGCCAGGTATCTTCAAAACTTTGAAGAAGGTGTCCACCAACTTCACCGGAAGATTCACTGATCTTCTTCCGAGTATGCTTGAGCCAACAACTCCTGGTGACATCCCGTAGACCTAGCAGGAACCCACACCAGACATCACCCCTTTAATGCCAATCACTTCTTCCCACCTAATCAGATTCACCTATACAAGACACCCCAAATGAACCCTTGTTCAATCTACTCTGATTGAACAAGTTCCCTCTGTTCAAACCAAAAAGGCTAGAGTGGAACTCAGGGCTCCCACTCAGCCAGAGGTCCAACCATCCACCACCATTGACCTTAATATCAGTGTTGAGCCTCCTTAGTCTAAACCTGATGAGCCCACAACCTAAGCTGAAAGCCCTCAAGATGAGTCTCAACACTCTCCTAAAAAACCAAAAAGGGACAGCCACATCACTGGCTCAATGCCATTAGGTACTGAGCAAGGTCTTGGGTCATTAGGAATAGCCTCCTTATCCTTCATGAAGACTTGCAAAAGTCTCAGAAGAAGTTGATTCTTCCAAAGTATAAATGGCTTCGGAAGAACTCATTCTTCCGAAGCCATTTAAGCTTCAGAAGAATCAACTATGAACCGGTGGACATAAATATGGTCCGACTGCATGGCGCTTTCCCACGCCCATGTAGTTGACCATACTTTAATCCACTGTTCACCTTTATGAGTTAGTATAGTTACCAACTTTAGTTAGTAACAAAAGTTAAGTCATAGACATGTCATGACTACCTAATCTAGGATATTAGTTTATCTTAGACACCTTACTTCTAGCAATGTAGTATTTGTCTAGTTGTAATTTCCAGCTGGTTTTCCAAGTATAACCGGCTGTAGATAGTAGTATATATAGTTTTTCATTGTAACTCTCCAAGTAAGAGTGAATGCTTGTAAGAGTCTTGTAACACTGAGTTGAGAAATAATATATACAAGTATCTTGAAAACCATTTTCCGTGTTCATTAACTTAATATATTGTTATCAACTTAGTTAAGAGATTCTGCTTCATCTATTCAAGTGAGTTTGAGAGATAAAACTTGTGTTGAGAGACCAACTCCGATCCTACACCTTTGTCTCTTGGGTTGGGCTTATCATCTTGACTACGCTCAGCAGTATCCTCATTCTGTGCAATCACAACAGAATTAAATTAGTTAGCTGAATTTGAGTAACTTTATATTTAAAGAAGCGATTGATCAATTGACGGAACATAAACTTTTATTGAAAACTAAATGATATTTAATTGAAAGGTTTTAGAAACAAAAATAACTGATATTTAAATATAGAAAAAAATATGAAAATATTTTATTAAAAGAATTTTAGACCGCGTGTGTGATACATGGACATCTCGTTTGCGCAGGAAAACTCATAATTGAGGCAAGAGAAATATACCGATTAACAACTTAAATTACTTTTTTTTATTAAAATAAAAGTAACAATAAATATGAAGATAAAGATATGTAACTTAATCATAGAAAATATAAAGAGTAAATTACAAATTGTGTCCTTTATTTATATATAAAATTGTATGTTATGTCCTTTAGTTTTAATAATTCCATGTAATGTTCATTTTTAAAACAATTTGCAAATCTGTCATCCTTTACACTAACCTCCATCCAAATTCACAGTTAAATCAAATATGTGCCACTCACATGAGGAGCATTTATGTATTTACATGACTACAATGAGTTAAAAATATTTCTACGTCACTTCATTACTTTCACCTTCATGTTAGGGTGTTTAAAGTCAAATATTCGAGATTATAGTATGGTAGAAATCACTATCTATATCCCTATTCAAAATTTCGAATATCCGTTGGGGGAAAATGAAGACGATAGAATTAGTGATGTCGAGTTGTGCTTTAATTCGATTGAATCTGAAGGATGGGAAATACGTTAGATTCAATTATGACGCAAGGTATCATTGATAATTTCATTTGTTTTCATCACTTTAACACTAGAATCCGCCTTGACTTCGGAGCGTCGTTCGTGATTCTAGCTTTCTATGTACTGATCTTAATTTATCTGTTTCATTGTACGCATTCAAACAACACAAAGTAATGATTCATTCATTAGGGTAACCAAACAGGACAATGAAATGTAATGATTCATTTCATTCCGTCATTCATTCCATTCCCTCATTCATTCCATTCCTTCGTCCATTCCATTACCTCATACCAAACATACCCTTAGGGGGCGTTTGGTTGGAAGGAATGGAATAGAATGGAATGGAATTGAGAAACTAGTATAATTTTCAAGTAAAATTGTGTTTGAGTGAGCAATTAAAAGTAAACCCAAGGGAATGTTTCACCTCAAATTCCCTTGGTTATGGGATTTCAAAATCCTTCCACCTAGAGAGGGAGTTTGAAATCCCACAACCAAGGGAATTTGAGATGATACATTCCCTTGGGTTTTACATTTCATTACCCACTTAAACATAATTTTGCTTGAAAATTATAATAGTTTCTCAATTCCATTTCATTCCATTCCATTCTTTCCAACCAAACGCCCCCTTAGAGTTTGTTTCCTATTGCTCATTCTTAAAAAAATAAATCATAAGAGTTAGATGATTTATTAAAGTTTCAATTATTTCATGATTTATTAATTATAAATTATCACCTTACATAAATGCCACTCATGTGAGGGGCGCACGAGTAATTTAATTGTAGATTTGAATGGAGGTTAGTGTAAAATACAATATATGTGTAATTTTTATAGAAAAAAGGGAAATTTTCATAAAATAGTAAGCAAGTTTTGGCAGTGTTCTAATTAGGTCAATAATATTTTTATTTGTTCCAATCAGGTCACTAATATTTTTATTTGTTCAAATCAAGTCATTATAATTTTAAAAGTGTTTCAATTAAGTCACTCATATTTTTTCTATTTTTTTTAATAATTCATAAAAAATTTAAAATAGTTTAGTTTTTTATAAATATTGTTTATATTTTTAAATATTTCAAATTTTTTAAAACTTTTTGCAACTTATGAATGACATTATTAGAACAATTTTGAAACCTTAGTAATTTGATTAGGACAAAAAGTTTTATTAGTGACTTAATTAGAAAAAAAAATTTATAAATAATATAATTAAAACAATTTTAAAACTTGAGTATTAATTTACAATTTCGAAAAGTAAAACAACGACCAGACGACACTCCAAGCCAGAAGGAAGGTTCCGTTCCAACTTCCAACACATCACACACCCTCCTTGGCCTTCCACCCAAGAAAACGACCATCCCTATTAACCACTCCACTTCAGATTCCTTCTATGTTTTTCTCATATCTCAGGTACGTACGAGCCTTCTCTTCTTCATTAGGGCTCGCTCATTCTCCTTCCGATTACCTATGGTGGGTTGTTCGATTTCTTCTTTCAAATCCCAAAACCAATTACCAATTGGGTTTTGTGTTTTCTTATTGTCTCTGGATTCTACAGGTGTTGGGGAGACAGTTGATTAGCATGGATGTGGATGGAGGTGGTACGTCAGCATCGGCCTCCGATAATCACCCTGCGCCTCTTCTTCACGGCCGATCCAAAGGTAATTCTTCTTTGATCCTTTATCTTCTTAGGAAGAAAAGTTAAACCAATTGGATTTTGATGCCAAATGGGTATCCCTTCAGCTTAAACAAATTATTACATCAATGGTGTTCACTTGCGCTTTTTGCAGCTATACATCAGTTCACCCAACAATCTCTCCCTGCTTGTAAGCCTGTTCTAACACCAGGATGGGTGAGTGCAAAAACACCCTTCAATTCTGTTTGTTAATTACTACAAATCTTGTAAGTGGATGGTGACACATCTCAGGTTGCTCATATCATAGATGATGCTTATTTGTATGAGGGCCTCTGTTTGCTATTGGTCTTTTCAGGTCATTGGGACATTCTTTCTGATGGGTGTCATTTTCATCCCTGTTGGGTTAATTTCTCTTCATGCTTCACACAGTGTAAAGATCAATCCTTGTTTTTGTATTTGCAATTGATTCTTGTACCTGGTATTCATAAGACTGTTGAAGTGGACTTGCTTTACATTGTATTTGTAGGTTAATGAAATTGTGGATAGATATGATATTGATTGTGTACCGGATATGTATAAGAGCAACAAGGTAGCTTATATCAAGAATGCATCAACTCCCAAAAGCTGTCACCGCTATTTAAAGGTGATACTTTTGTTTTTGTGGTTCGCTTACTTTTTATTATTAATGGATTGTCATTTATGGGTGTACGTCTCGTCCTGCAAATGTGAATCTTGATACTCGATGTAGGTGGACAAGCCAATGAAAGCTCCAATTTACATATATTATCAGTTGGACAACTTTTACCAAAACCATAGGCGGTTAGTGCTTTACCTTTCTTTTGCCAAGGCATTGTTGGCTAAAATGTTACAACTTTTATCTTTCCGATTTCTTTCTGGAACTCTTTGCTGGTTCCATATAAGGAATACATCATATTTATGATGTCAAACCTTGTACGTATAAAACACAAAAATGAAATATGGGGGTGTCATCAATATCAATTTCTCACAAATGAAATTCATTTATTCTCCTTTCTATATGTAATTATCTTTGAGGACTTATGCATTTTGGTTCAAACATGCATTCAATGTAGGTATGTAAAAAGTAGAAGTGATGATCAACTCCTACATGGACTAGGATACAACAAAACAAGTTCATGTGAACCCAAAGAACTTGAAAATGGTCAACCGATAGTCCCTTGTGGATTAGTTGCATGGAGTTTATTTAATGACACGTATTCCTTTTCGCGTGGGACAAAAAAATTGGAAGTTGAAAGAAAAAATATTGCATGGAAGAGTGACCGTGATCACAAATTTGGCAAGCAAGTTTATCCGTTCAATTTTCAAAATGGCTCTTTCATTGGTGGTGGAAAACTAGATACAACTATCCCTGTAAGTTCCCTAGTTAAATTTTCTATTACTTTTCTTCACAGGTGGTAATTTCAAACCTAAATACTTATAAAGGTGTTGATTTGGGTGTTGCTTCAAAGTCTATTTTTTTAATATAACCCTCCTAGTTAATTTCTGTTGAAAGATTTACATTATAATTATAATATTGTTTTTGTGATCATGGTTAGTTATGTAGCTCATTAACTATTTTAAATAGGATTCACATGGACAAAAAAGTGTTTACGGATCAATCAACCCCCATTTCCCGTTTCTACCTGTTTTGATAGTTGTCTTGTACTCTTGTTTCATTGCGAAATCACTGTGATCCACTATTACTTAACCTCCCCTGAATTTGAACTTGCCACCTCTAATTTTTCTTATCTACATTATTGTTTTGGAGAACTGTTTTACATATATTATTTGGTTACGATGTTAGCATTTGAAAGTGTTTTTAGTTACTGGGATCTCTATGCTTCAT
Organism: Flaveria robusta; assembly: GCA_025506415.1. Classification (NCBI taxonomy): domain Eukaryota; kingdom Viridiplantae; phylum Streptophyta; class Magnoliopsida; order Asterales; family Asteraceae; genus Flaveria; species Flaveria robusta. The sequence goes on from CM046472.1 coordinate 11,458,114, forward strand.
TTTTGTTGGCTGCATGACAAATATTGTAACACACAATTTATATACAATCTTAAAGACCTACACTAGTTCTCCGTTGTATAGCTCTGGACCTATTTTGAATTGTTCCATCATTATTGTTTTCTCTATAGGCTATTTACTCTGTGTTAGAAATATCATTTTTCTTCCACTCAAAAACCATCGTAGCATATTCTAGATAGTCTTTCTTACTGTTTTACCAGTATGCTGTGTTGTCAAAGGCGCCAAAGGTGCACGCCTAGGCGCCATTTGAGGCGAGGCGCAAGGAAACCGCCTTGCGTGTGCCAAGGCGCTCCGTCGAGACTCCGACGAATTTCCGGCCGGATTCCGGCCAAAATATGAAATGTAGGGGAGTTTTTTCTTTGTATTAGGTGCTGGTAAGAAGAGAGAGGAGATGTTTGGTGTGTGATTGTGTGTTGAGAGAGTTTAAAAGATTGATAGAAAGAGAAAAAAACTGATTTATATAGTACAAAGTGTAGAAAAATAGTACTAAATGCAGGAAAATAGAAAAGTTCATTAAATATTCAAATATTCAAATATTCAAATTTGTTTATACTAAATATTAAGTTTTGAATGCTGCACTACAGAAAAAGAGTGCAGGAAAATAAAAAAGTTCATTCAATATTCAATTTTTTAATTTGTTTAGATTATTAAGTTTTGTATGTTACACTTTATATATACTTTATATTTCTATGGCTATTATTTTTTTTAATTGTTTCTAGTAGTGTGCTTTTTTGTGTTGGGCGTGTGCCTTTTTGCGCCTTGAGTGCTTAGGCGATAGGCGAGGCCTTTGCGCCTTGAGTGCGCCTTGCGCCTTCCACAACATAGCCAGTATGTTGATCAAGATTATGTGTGGTAGGCATATGTTTTTAACAATTACATGCCTGGAAGTTTTAGGTGTTTATGCATACAATATTTATGAAGTTATATTCCTTAAATCTGTGCCCATTAATAATTACAGTGTTTGAGGGATAGAGGGTACAGGCTACTTGCATAAACAGATAAACTTTGGTCTGATTTTGTTTTGAGTTAACCAGCTTATTTTCGTCCAGAAAAAAACCATTAAAGTGTCAAATACTTTTATTTAAATCACCTAAGCTAATCGGTTTTTTAGGTTCACGTCAGAAGTCAAACATTGACAAAGGTTCCTGAAACGTGTGCTGCCATGTCATCATTTTTTACAGTTTTAAGGTTATGGAGTAGATGAACTTTAATCACAAGTTCTGAAAGTTGGTTACCTGAGCTTTAATGTTTTTGAAACTTTGATGGGTATTTTCTTCTCTCAAATAAAGTTGTTAGCTTATATAGAAATTGGACTAAAGTTGGTTACAATTTATGCAACTAGTCCTACACATGACTTTGGAAGAACCATAGATCTTGCCTTTCTTTTCCTCTATTATGCAATTGCGTGAATGTATTTCAAGTGCATGCATGAAATGTAGATGGTACTATTGTGTTCAAGAGAATCTTATAATTGTGTGTTGCATTAATCAGCTAAGTGATCAAGAGGATCTTATTGTGTGGATGCGGACAGCTGCTTTTCCAAGCTTTCGTAAATTATACGGGAGAATTGAAGAGGATTTAGAAGAAGAAGACATCATCGTAGTACACCTCATGAACAATTATAACACTTACAGTTTTGGTGGAACTAAAATGCTTGTACTTTCAACATCAAGCTGGTTGGGAGGAAAAAACAAGTTCCTTGGGGTGGCCTACATTTTTGTTGGCTCTTCTTCCATTCTCATTGCCCTCATTTTCTTGCTGCTTCATGCCAAAAATCCAAGGTAATTATTATTAACTTTTCTGCTTCTCCTAGGTAATGCATGGATGTGTTACAAGAACTTGCAGGGGGAAATTTAATCTCTAGTCAAGTTTCATTTTCTTTTTTACCTTTTTTGTGTGATAATAAATATTATTATCTAGTAAATCATACCAGGATGATAATAAAGAGGCACTATTTTCACTTCTGAGCCATCAGTCTCCCCTTCAAATTATTACTCCCCATTGGAAAATATGTCGCTGAATAAAACATTGAATAAATTCCTATAATAAAAGATCCCAGAAAAGAAGTTGTTGCCTTGTCAAGAAAAACTAATCCTGGGTTAATTGGGAAAAACAAGTTTTATGCAGCTACAAGGAATATTATTGTCATTTCAAGCCAATCAACCTTTATACAACGTATTGTTTTGAGATGATATATGGCATCTTAATGGTATTATAACCAAATGTCGTCTGAATTGAACAAAAGCAATTCAGATGAATGGCTACATTCATGATTTTCATGGTGTGACATTCTTTTGGAGGGGATATATATTACAGGACCCTATGGCCTAGGCAATGGTTTGAATGGTTCAAAATGGGCATTGTTTTGGTACTGGTCAAACGGTTTAACAAGAAAAAGGTAGCAAAGTAGGTTGCTACTTTTATGAGGTGGCAAAATGGGTGGGTTGGGTAGCGGGTCAAAACAAGAAAATAAATAAAGCCATGTAACTCCAGATTAAAAACACGATCAAAATAGCATCAGACGGCCCATGTTGAATTCTTAATGACCTCAATGCTATATATAGTATTTATATGTTTCATAAAGTTTGCACTGATTTCATCCAAAGTTCCTATAGTTGGAACAGTTTTAACTGATTTGTTTTTGTTATCCTCTCTTTCTTAACAGACCGTATTGCGACACAATGTATCTCTCTGGCAACAGGAAGGACATGTCTAGTTAAGAGGTAGCCTGCATATTAAAAAAAAGTATTAAATCATTAAAAAGAAACCTGTGTTCTGTTTTTCAGTGATTCTAAAAAAATTACAAAAATCAAGACAATAAAATTTGAAAGTTATCTGGTATTTATATGAGATCAGATGTATCAACTGTCATTTATGAATTATGATGTTTATTTGCTCACATGTGGTTGGTAAATATATGACATTACATTGGCAGATGATTCTAAGGTTCAAATTGCTGAACTGGATGTACCCCACCTTGCTGCATGTAATTACACAAAGTTGTTTCTGATAGGACTCTGTTTCTAATGTAAAGAGATTTGAAATGGTAGACCTTTTCTTGAACCTTATTTCATTTTCGATAGACTTTGGTATGGATTCGTTCAGGACTCATTAATGTTCTATGAATTCAACTGTTTCCCTATGTTAAATATTTTAGTTTGTTGTTGATATTGTATGTGCTATACGGTGACAATATCTAACTGTTTACTTATGAAGTTATGATATAAGTTAGATTAGTTATTTTTTACTGTGCTTTATTTTAATGTGTCAAATGAAAAGAATTGGCAGAGGGAGGGAAAATTGATTGAACAGGTTGACTGGTAATTCAACTTTTAGCACCTATAATCTTTTAAAAGGTTTTATTTAAAAATTTAGAATTTGACTATAATAGTATAAACTTTTTATAAAATATTAACCAACATAAGTGCAGAAATAAGCTATGTGATTAGGATAACTAGTCGGGTTATGGAATCTTCAAGAACATCTCGTATGTAAGCTGTTAAACAAGTAATGAGATGCATGAATGGTACGATAGATTATGGGATTCAATACAAAAGAAACGGAGATACAAACTTGATGGGTTACAGTGACAGTTGACGTGCAACTACTCGGGTAGATGGGAAGAGTACAACTAGAATGGTTTTCTCTTATGGGGGTGCTATGTGCACCCAAAAGCAAAATATGATTGCACTATCTTAATGTGAAGCTGAGTTCATTGCAATAATTGCAAGAGCGTGTCAAGCCATTTTGTTGAAAGGATTGTCCGAGGAGATGACAGGTAAAAATGTGAAGGCAATAAAGCTCGAGGTGTATAATAAATCTGCCATTGTACTAATGAAAAAACCCATCTTTCATGGATGGAGTAAACACATTTGACACAAAGTATTATTTTATTCGTGAACGTGTGGAAAAGCATTTGGTGACTATTAAGTATGTAACTTAATAAGTGATGACAAACAAAAGGATGATATCTTGACCAAAGCTCTACAAAGATAGGATAAGATAAGTATGTAACTATTAAGTATGTAACTTTATTAGTGGTGACTACTAAGTATGCTGAGAGAACTTTTAGAAGTTGAAGACTTGATAGAAGAGAAGACTAAAATCAAGGGGCGACTGCTATTGATTCCAGAAAATTAATCAAAAAAAAAATATCTAATAAAATAGGATAAGATAAGATTACAAATGGCAAACAAGTGAATTGAGCTTTCCAATGTACATCTCTACTCTAATAAATTGGTAAATAAGAGGGACACGTGACATCACCACATTACTAATCATAAATTATTTTCGTTTTGTTTCTCCTATTTAATAATTATTATAATTACTAATAATATTATTTAATTTGTTTATAGACTAAAAATACTTTCTAATAAATTAAAAAAAGGTTTTTTTATTAATGTTATTCATAAAAAAATAAATTTTTATAAACTAAAAAGTTTTTAAAACCATTAAAGTTTTTTAAAATATAAAATATTTTAAAATTGATGTTTTTAAAGAGTAAAATATTTATAAATAAAAAATAATTAAAATTGGGAGTTATAATAATGAAAATTTTTTAAATAGATTTCTTTTGAACAAAATGTTTAGTTTTTTTAAAAAAAAAATTTTAAAAAGTTGATATTATTGTTTTATTACTTATATCTTTACTCATACGTAATTTCAATTATATTTTATTTTGAAATATCGTTTTAAAACCAATGAAATTTTATTTTATTTATTCAACACGTGTAATACATGGGTTACTAATGCTAGTTAGATAATATACATTTAAAGTAGCTTGCTTAATATTTTTATTTTATAAATAGAGGAAGAAACTTACAATTCCAGCAGATGATCTTCTTTTTTAAAACATATAAAAAGTCAAGGGTTATTCTCCTTAACAAGTGTGTGTTCCAACTAATTTTTTAACCAAATTGTCTAACAATCCCAATGTTGTTGGCCGGTACGACCGGGGATTGGCTAGGTGGCTGATCCGGTTCACATCGATTCGTTTTTGGCAGGTCGAACCGGCCGGTTCATCCCGAACCGCTAGTCGGACCGGTTCGAACCGGATTTTGAATTTTTTTTTATTTTTTTGATTTTAATGGGTAAAAACGGGGTGTTGAACCATAAATTAGTATGTTGGATATAAAAATATAGTTAAGTTCTATATATAACTGTAAAATACATATATAAATTACTTATATTTAATTATATATATAACTATATATATAATATACTATATATATAATTATGACTTCATCCGGTTTTAAAAACGGTACGACTGGTCTGACCACCAAACCAGTAAGGCATCCTGTTCGACGTCCGATCCGGTTCTGAAAACATTGAACAATCCATTCACCACTGGATTTTGAAAAATCATCATCATATCACCACGTGTTGATGTGAAGGCATGCGGGTATCGTCCACGTGGCAATCAAAACAAAATATGTTTTTTAGTCGGGAGTATGTCGACGATACCAGTGCATGTATGTATCACCAGTCTGAATTTGTTCAAATAAAAAATCACTTCCAATGCCCGGATATATGTTGGTGATTCGTAACCATGAGTTTATCTCCGGCTAACTATTTTTAAAACCAATGATAGTGGATAAAAAAGTTTGTCAATTCTTGATACATAATATTGATTTGATAAAAGATGACTTGTCTATTACATCTAATTTTTAGAGGTATACTCTATAAGATCATTAGAGCATTCACCAATAGATTTCTTATATTTATGTGATTATGTTTTTTGTATTTTAAAAAATGATTGTAAACGGTTGTGAGTGGAGAAGAGAGAAAAATTACTGTTCAATTTGTATATTTGGAGAATCACCGTTCAACTCTTATAAAATTTTTAATTTTTTTGAAAGTGGTTGTGAGTAAAAGAAATGTAATGATAAAAGTATAAAAAATATTATTTAATTGGAAAGAATAGAGAAAAAAGTAGTGTTTTTTAATATAATTATAAGAATAAAAATAGAAAAACTGATGTAAATGCTCTAAGAGCATTCACATCAAGTTCTTTATCTTTATTTTTATAATTACACTAAAAATCATCACTTTTTTCCTTTCATTCTCAATTAAATAATATTTCTTTTACACTTTTATAATTACCTTTTCTTTATTTTATACTCACAACCACTTTCAAAAATATTAAAAAATTTATAAATATTGAACAATAATTACTCAAATATACAAATTAAACAGTAATTTTCTCTTTTATCCACTCCCAAGCATTTCCAACCATTGCTTAAAATATAAGAAACATAAGAGCATTCACAACCCATTCCTAATCTTTATCCATATAATTACACTAAAAATCATTATTTTTTTTTCTTTTCAACTTTATTATTATTTTTTCTCTCTGCTCCACTCATAACCACTTAAAATATATTAAAAACATTATAAGGTTTTGAACAGTTTTTCCTAAAAATACAGATTTAACAGTAAATTTCTCATATCCTTCACTCACAACCACTTATAACCATACCATATAATATAGGAAATACAATCACATAAATTTAAGGAACGGGTTATGAATGCTCTAAATATAAGCTTTCGTTTTTCATCATTACATACTACAACATTAACGGATTGAAAGTTTGGTAAGAAAAAAAAAAACAATTTGATAGACGAAAAGAGTTAAGAAAAAACAAATATTGGTGGGATTGTGTTTTTAAAGAAAAATTATAGATGAAAATATTAATTTTTTAAAATTAAAATCTTATATATCATTTATTAATAAAAAATAGAATTTATCATTAGTTATTATATAAAGTAAATATGACAACTTTTTTTTTTAAATTGACGATATAGGAGTGTGTAGGTATCGTCGATCGGAGATACAACCAATTAACAATGTTTACTTTTAAGATGGCGATACAAAGGGACATGAGTATCATGGGCCAGAGATACATAATTTACTGATAAACAATTTTTTTAGAAAAGAATTGAGCAATTAACACACGTGATGTATTTTCAGGATCGGTGTTGGTCTCACAACACAGGTTTATCTCACAGACTCACTAAATCTCACACGGTTGATAAAGCAGAATCACTAACTAAGTTGACAAATAATATAATAAGTTAATGAACACATAAATGATTTTCAAGATACTTGTATATATTACTTCTCAACTCAGTAACAAGACTCTTACAAGCATATATGATGAGTTACAATAAAAAACTATATATACTACTACTTACAGCCGGTTATAGTTAGATAACCAGCTGAAATTTACAACTAAACAAATACTACATTGCTAGAAGTAAAGTATCTAAGATAAAATATTATCCTAGATTAGGTAGTCATGACATGTCCATGACTTGTCTTTCGTCACCAACTAAAGATGGTAACTGTACTAATTGATAAGGGGTGAACAGTGGATTAAAGTATGATCAACTACATGGGCGTGGGAAAGTGCCATGCAATATATCAGAGGTGGCAGAGGATGTCAGACCGACCATACTTATGTCCACTGGTTCATAGTTGGTTCTTCTGAAGTTAAATGATTTCGGAAGAATAAGTTCTTCTAAGGCCATTTACACTTTGGAAGAAACAACTTCTTCCAAGTTTTCTACAAGTCTTCATAACTTTATCATTCGGAAGACTTTGCCTTGAATATTCTAAGTGTGTAAACTTCGGAATGAAAACTACTTAGTCTCTGAAGACTGAGTTTTACCTTCGGAAGTTCTTTGACTTGTATTCGGAGTTCACATATTTGATTTTGGTTGTCAGACCGAGACTCTCCAAGAAACCATCTATTTTGGACTTTCAGTCACTTAAGCATGATTAATTATGGAGTTCTTTTATAATTATTATGCTTTAATTGAAACGATAGTTATAAGGAGAGATAGACAATGCAAATTTTCCTAGGGCGGGCCAGAGAAATTCTAGAATTGATGATTACTAGGAAGTCTTCACCCTAAATAGTGTTGAGCTAGGAACAAAGTAATGAGCTCTTGGTTGCAAGGCTGGTTGAGCAACCGAACAAATTTTGGTTGGTATGGGGTTGAGTAGTTCATGTGGCTCTAGATATAATGCGATGCAATTTAACAAGGACATGGGATTCTCTTCACAATTAAGGGTGATTGAATGGAAGAAATCCTAAAATTGGTACCCTCTCGAGAGCTTTGTCCCTAAAACCCCAAGGCTCCTAGTTACCGTAAATTACAATGCTTTCGAGCAAGCTCCTATCTCCTAAATTCATCAAATGATAATTTTCTTTGGTCTCAAGCCATTATCAATAAATAAAAACAACACTTAATGAATAATTTTTCTAACCTTGAGACTATGGTTATACATTATCCTAAAGGGGAAAAATTGGGACCTAGTTTTCACAGATATATTATTATGTGTTTCACAGATTTTGAGTATTACAACAAAATTTTCTGGATTGAAAACAGATGGTCACCCAATTATGTGGTTTATCAAACATGAGTTCATCGGTTTATCACATAGGATATGCAATAAATACAAGGTGTTTTGATATTTTATATTCATATTGAACAATATATCAATTGAATAAACATGAAATACCTTGGCGAAGATAAATGCTTGCTTGAGCTGCAATTAAATGATACGTAATCATTAAAATCATGATAAAAACCCATAGAAAACTAAAGAATCGCTAAGAGTAAGTTTTCATGAAGATTTTGAGCTTCAGTCGGTGGTAAACAACTAATTAGTGGCGTGCCTGACTATATGGTATGAAATAGAGCAATATACCTTTGAAAGCTAAAAAAAAGTTAAGCAAATCACAAAAATATTGGTCGCTCTAGTGGCAGTCAAACTTGTCTACAGAGATACTTGAGACACGATGACGAAGATGAAATAATGGAGGAATAAAAAACAAGACAATTCCAATTAAGAAGCATGCTACATTTTTTTTCATCTAAGTAGGATTTTAGGTTTGATTTTTTTTGTCATGATCTCTGTCATCATTGATCTCTAATCTATCTCCATCATCAATCTGTTGAAATCACTAGTGAGATGAATCTGTGAAGTCAACAAGGGATAAAATGACAACATGTTGCAGACATGAATCTTGATGAGAGTTTGATAGGGACTGATACGAGATAGTCAATCTTTCAAGATAATTAGTCTTTTATTGTAGGCAAACATTCCCAAAAAACAAAATAATACTAGAATTTTGCTTCAATTTTTTCTTCTCCTCATTTCATAACAAGCAAATACTTTTTAAAGGGGAACTGACCTAAGGAAATAAAATAAAACATGGTGTAGAAATAAAACATGATGTAATGGAAAATGCAATTAACTACCTACGAGGCCACTACTTCACTAACACAAAGAGAAATAATAAAGAAAAAAAATGAATAACATGCATGGGCAACGTGGGCTAAGTGGAAACACACTTTTCCTATTTTACCATTCATTGCACCTCATCAACGATAGACATGTAAGATTTGAAAAGAAGATAATATTAGTTTTTGGTTAGACTCATGGGCAGAGGTGGGATGTTTGGAAAAGGCCTTTTCAGACTTATTCAATCAAGAATCAAAAAGGAATTGAGTGATAAAATATAGAATTGGGGAGGCTGATGACATAGAAAGATATTAGTGTAACCGGAAGTCGAGGCCTAGTTCAGTTCATGAATTAAGATAATTATCAGATTTAGAGAATGAATTACGTATGGTTGAAAAATCAAATGCCGAAGACAAATGGACATGGGAGGCTGAAGATTCAGGTGTAATCACCATCAAATCAACGAGGCGAATAATTGAACAGATCACTCTGCCAAAGTTTACATCGGAATTCGAATGGACGAAGTTAGTCCCTCTAAATGTCAATTTAACGTGTTGGAGAGTTGTTCACAATAAGCTCCCGGTAAACTATATTCTTAACAATAGAGATATAGCACTAAGCTACTCATGCAATTTATGTGGTTGGATATTAGAAACTATTGACCATATGAATCTCCACTGTCAACTTGTGTCAAAAGTATGGGATTTTATTTGTGGATGTTGTAGGCTTCTCGGATTTCATGCAGCCACTATCTTAGATTTATTAAAGGAAGCTGGTAGATGTCTTTTATCATCACAGCAAAAGGACATAATCATGTTAGTATTGTATGTTACAATTTATACTATTTGGAGGACAAGGAACCAAAAGGTGTTTGAAAACATATCATCACAACCTGGAGATTTAGCAGAAAAATAAAAACAATTTCATTTTTATGGATCAAGCATAGAGGAAATTAAGTATCCTAAAATTGGGAATCATGGTGTAGATTTTAATTGTAATTTTGTATCTTTTGCTCCTTTTGTATTCTCATTTAGCATCTTGCCACTACAAAATTTTCGACCATTAGCGGCGACACGTGTCGCCGCTATTACGTGGGAAAATCGCCACTAATAACTTTAGCGGCGACATGTCGCCGCTAATAATTTGTCGCTAATGACTAATAATTCTCCGCTAATGATGTCACCGCTAATAATTCGCCGCTTTTTGTTTATGTTTAAAAATTTCTTGTTGACTATGTCGCCGCTAATGGTAAATGTTTTTTTTAATATTTTTTTATTTTTTCTAATTTTTAGTTTTACTCCCAAATAAATCTAGATTTCCCAATAACATACAAATTTCATACAAATACATCTAGATTTTCCAATATCATACAACCATACATAAGTACAAACATAAGTAATTTAGTCATAAAACTTAAACATAAGTAGGTTAACCGTAATATACTATTCAAACAGCTTGATTTAACTACTTTAAAATAAACTTAACCCAGTGATACAATACACTATTCATCCCACTCGTCCGAATCGTCTTCTTTAGCTTGATTTGGAGCCTTTTGCGAAGCAATTAACTGTGAATTTGTGACATAAAATCCGCATTTTAAAACAGACTTGAAATTTGATCCTTCAAAACAAAATATACATTTATATTTTGGCAAAGTATATATTATAATGTAACACATTGAACTTTCAGTATATTAAGTGTTAATTAATCATGTTGAACCAAACACACTTAATATACTTAGAAACATCCTAAAATTATATCATTTAGACCTATTTTGACCCGTTTAATCTAAAATATAGAATAATTAAGTCTATTTTAGCGATAAATAGTCATATAACCTAAACCCACTATGATACACTTAACACATCCACCTTTAAGTTATTTTGACCCGTTTAAACTCAAATCATGTCGTTTTCACCCATTTTGACCCGTTTAAGTCTAAAATATAGATAATGTAATTCTATTTTAGCAATAAATAGTCATAATAACCTAAACCCACTATAATGCACTTAACACATCCAATTTTAAGTCATTTTGACCCGTTTAAACTCAAATCATGTTTCACCCATTTTGACCCGTTTAATCTAAAATATAGATAATTTAAGTCTATTTTAGCGATAAATAGTCACAATAACCTAAACCCACTATGGTGCACTTAACACATCCAACTTTAAGTCATTTTGACCCGTTTAAACTCAAATCATGTCGTTTTCACTCATTTTGACCCGTTTAATCTAAAGTATAGATAATTTAAGTCTATTTTAGCGATAAAGAGTTATAATAACCTAACCCCACAATAATGCACTTAACACATCCAACTTTAAGTCATTTTGACCCATTTAAACTCAACTCATGTCATTTTCACCCATTTTGACCCGTTTAATCTAAAATATAGATAATTTAAGTCTATTTTAGCGATAAAGAGTTATAATAACCTAAACCCACTATGATACACTTACCTGTGTTAATGACTGAGGAGTTTGTTTTTGATCATGAACAAAAGAAGTCGACCCTCCAGATGACGATGGTTTACGCCCAATCCCCTGATATGCCCACGCCGTTGTCCCAACATAGACTTCATTCATCATTGATTAACCAATTTCTACATTTTGGGATTGGTTTAGCTCATCAAACATTTCCTTTAATTGATTCTAAATATATATGTATATATTTAAAAACTACACTTTTTTTAGAAATACTTGCATATTATTGCTCTGCTACTTCGCTATCAAAGGTGCCATATTTATTGGTATGAGTATCGTGAAACGTCTCAAGTCTGATTTTATTCTGCTCTTAAAAAGTATATTATATATTAAAAAATACTAAGATATAATACACAAAAATATAAATTTAAATCATTACCTTCTTGTAACAATAACTACTATATGAAGCAGCCCCCCCCCCCCACAATTTGTGTATTTTTGTTGTTGAAGATTTGTTTTGTTTGAATTTGACTCATTTCTATATGCGTCACTCATGAAATAGTCAACGGTTTTCCTTCAATTTTCATGATTCATGCCCGTTGGATGGTTGACCCTTGCTTGTTCTACATTTTCGTACCCTCCAACACGATCAAAGTGTTTTTTTGCCATATTGTTTCTTGTCTTTGAATCATTTGAGAAAGACCGAACGAATTCCACTCTCTATCTAAGCGCGCTCACGATCTCGCAAAATTTCATTAAAGTCAAAGTGTTGCTATATTTAAGTTAAACAAAAGAAGTTAGTTATGTAAAAACGAATAACAAAAATATAACTTATAAAAATTTACCACCATATGCTCTTACAAGGCATTCTTCTGAGCATCAGGAAGATTTTCATACAAACGTATATTAAAAGGATAATTAGCTTCCATGTATATCCCCACCTCACGAACAAACATATCAATAAGTTCACCAACAGGGGTATACGTGATAGCTCTATCAAAGGGGATAGATAAAGGTCCCTTTTTTTAGCCAGCTTCTGCTGTAATTTTTTGTTTTTCACCTTGCCTCTTGTTTTTTGAGAAGGCGTACCTCTAATTATAATAAAAATTCATTAATTGCATTATATATTAATACTAATTGAATAAACATAGTAAATAAATAAATTATAATAACAGTTACCATCCAACGCGTGACTTCCAGGACCGCCAAATGGAGGAAGTGGTGGATCCCCCGCGCCATCACCTCCATGACTCATGACATTAGCCGTAAGGTATGCGAAAACAATACATAGTGATATCATATTTTAAAAAAATTATAAGATTTAAAAAATAATGTTAAAATAAAAAGAAAATTTTCTACTACAACATGAAATACAAACAAATTTTCATATGAATAAATACGTATACAAATCCTAACATATATTTCAATCACAGTCACCCTCATATACTTCAGTGTCTTCCTCAGACCCTTTGGTGTCATAATCAGAATCATCCTCATCATAATCAGTCTCGTCCTCAAACACCTCATCAGCGGTAACAGTTGCCGGATTAACTCACTTGTAGTCTCGCCTTCGGTGTCATAAGTAGGCATGTTATGAAAGTATTGTGTGAAGTCAATGAAAAGTACACTATTAGATGAAGAGTGGTAGTGAACGACATCAAGATCTTCTGTAAATTCATTGTCAACATTTTGAATGTTCTCCACGAGGCCATCATTGGATGTAAGTCGATCCCAAATTTTTCGATGATTAACATTCTCGGCGACCCACCGGTGATTATTGTTTTGATTTCTTGGAGAAGGTTCTCGGATGTAGAACATTTGTTTAGCTTGGAAGGCAAATATGAGTTGATCGCCTTTCTCCCATTCACGTTCTGTGTTGATACTAATGATATTATTGTCGTATGAACACCCCTTCAAGTATCAATCCATTTGCAATGAAATAGAACTGTTGAATACCCATTTGCATAACATAATTCAATAATATCTTCAACTTGCCCATAATATTTCTCCCTATTCTCACCATCCACTAAAACACCGGAGTTTTGTGTTGTGCGGTGTGCGTCACGGTCAACTACCATAAACCTAATACCGTTGACTATGCAAGTAGTGTACTATAAGCATTTACATCCGCACCCATTGAAAGAGCATACAACTCTGAGTGAAATTTTGGAGAATTTTGTAATTTTATCAAATAAAACTAAGAAAATAAAAAATAATGTGTCTTATATATGAATTACCTAACAAATATATAGTAACACATGTTATATATGAATTACCTTCTCGAGAAACCATGTTTGAAATTTGATTTTAATATCCTCATATGGACATTCAGATTTAAATTCACTACATTATTGATAAAAATATACAATAAGTAAGAAATGAAATATATTTAATTAACGATGAAAAGTTAAAGATAGGAAATTGTACTTCATATAGTCTCTGACTTCTTGACAGCTATCGAGTACAAACCATTCTAACTTAAGCTTTTCACTTGGAGAAAGATATTTCATCTTTGTTGCACTAGTCGACGACATTTAGACTCAAATGCATACACATTTCTTTTCTTGATAAAGACATCCTCGTTTCTGTCAGGGCGATTAAACTGAGTCTCGACATCTTGAAGGTATCTCGAACAAAATGATAGAGCTTCTTCAGCAACATAACCTTCAGCTATACAACCTTCTGGCCTAGCTTGCTTTGTTTCTAACATAATTTTTTAGTTTTTTCATATATCTATCAAACATATACATCCATCTCATACATACCGGACCACCATGAATTGCTTCATTAGGTAAATGCAAAACTAAATGAACATAATGCAAAATTAAGTTGAGCTTCTATGTCAGTATCATTAAATTGTTTCGGAGGGGCTCTGATCTCGGGTTCTTCGTTGAATTCTAAACTTGTTCTCCACTCATGGTTAGCATCTAAGAATCGGCCATGACCAACATATACAACTTTATTTGTAACACGCATAGAAGGAGTGTCTTCGTTACAAGTCGGGCATGCTTTGTAACCCTGCCCACTCCAACCTGATAGACTACTACGAGCCGAAAAGTTGTTTATAGTCCATAACAATGTCGCCTTCATTGTAAAGAACGTGTTTGTCGCCTCGTCTTTAGTACATTCTCTTGACATCGATAACTGATTAAGCTCATCCACCAACGGCCTAAGAAACACATCCGTCCTTCCTGGGTGATTTTTAGAGCCATGAATCAACAATGACAACATAAATGAGGACTCTTTCATGCATAGCCATGCAGGCAGATTGTAAGTGGTGAGTACAACCGGCCACGTGCTATGAGCCGAACTCATGTTACCAAATGGATTAAAATCGTTGGCTGCAAACCCTAGGCGAACGTTTCGCGGTTCCTTTGAGAAGGTCAGGTACTTTATATCAAAATCTTTCCATGAAGTACCAACAATAGGATGACGCATCGTACCCTCTTTTCATCATCCGATACTATGCCAAATCATATCTTTTGCCGTGTACATTGAAGAATACAATCGTCGTAGTCTCGGGGTTAAAGGAAACCATCGTAACACCTTGTGAGGTAACTTCTTACCCTTTGTATTTGTATTGACCCACATACTCTTATTACAAACAGGACATTTTTCTGAGAAAAGGTTTTCTCCCCAGAAAAGAGCACAGTCATATTTGCACACATGTATCGACTCATATCCTAAGCCAATCTTCTTTAATGTCCTTTTTGCTACATAATGAGAAGGGAGAATTTTATTACCCTCAGGATGTGAAAAGTGTAACAATTCAAGAAGCTCATCAAATGAACTATTAGTCCATTTATTTTTCACCTTGATATGCATAAGATTTGCTAAAAATTCAAGGAAAGAAAACTTAGTACAACTCGGATATAATTCTAATTGAACTTACTCTAACAAATTCTCAAAATCACCACGGACACCGCTACTCTCTTCCATAACGTCTTTGATGACGTCAGCCATATCATTTGTTGGCCCAACGTCATCTACAACTATAACTTTAGGAATTAAACTTCACCATGATAGATCCGATTCTTGTACCCTCAGCATATGCCCCATATTTCTAAATGATATTTCATTTTAACCCATCCTAATAATACGGTATTCTGACATTTCATACATGGACATCGAATCTGGCCATATTTGTCGGTAAGTTTTTCGCACATATATATAAAAGAGTTGAGTCCATGTTGATATTCAGGTGATCTATGGTTTGGATTAAGAAGCCAACTTTTATCGACAGACATGATTATGAAACTGCAATATAATTTAGGATTTAAGTGGATAAAAAACTATCCACGAAACACGAACAAAAAGTAGGCCAACGGATTAAGAATTTAAAAATGTATACTGCTATACCAACTTTTTCAATAAGTTATCTTATATATGAACGTGCATTACATAATTGTTTGTTTAAGTAAAATTTGACAGCATTTCATCTCAGCTCCCAAGTATATACATATAAAAATATATACTCGAGTAGCAAAGAGAAAATGATAACTAAATTTTTCATAAAACAAACAATCATGTAATACACATTCATATTTTAAATAAGATAAAATATTTAAAAAGTAGTCCCAAAACAGGGATGACCCAAAATTAATTACTAAATCATTTTTGGACTGGTATTTCTAAGCTCGTGATAATTAGAATGAAGTAACAAAACCTAAAAGCTCATAATACACAACAATAAGGAATTACTATAAAAATTAAATGAAATGTGACATTATTTGAATAAATTGAAACAGTATAACAATTGGTTCAAATAATGTCATATTTCGTTTGATTTTGTAACTAATTTCTTATTGTTGATCATTATGGCTAAACAATAAAAGAATTTTTAATTTATGGAAATTTTATTCTATCAAATATATTATCACATTTTAAATAATTAATATAACAAACACATAATGACACAACTAATTTGAATGATGCAAACAACTAACCTAATACTTAATAAAATAGTCACACAATTAATTAGCATATTACTACAAAACAAATCTAACATCCAATAATACAACTAGTTCAAAAAATTAACACAATTAACATGACAATTCATACAACTAGTTCAAATAATTTACTAGCATAAATTCTAAATAGTCTATCATAATACATAATAAAACTAAAAGAAAAAATTAAAAAATACCTCAACAGCAGTAGCGACGACTCTCTAGTGACGGGTCGAGCTAGCGAAACATCATATACATAGATCGGGAAGAATCGTCAACAAACCGTAAATAATTATAGCTAATAATATATAATGATGGTTATTGGAATCTTACAAATGAAATATGAAGAAGAAAGTCTTCCAACGGACGTGATGTTCTGGCTGTAGGTAGGCTGGTGCGCCGCTGTGGAGATGGTGTGCTAGTGTGGAGCTGGTGTGCCGGTCTGGAGGAGGTACGGTGGCGATGGGGATGGTTTGAAGGTGGGGAGGTGCGGTGGTGGTGGTAGTGGCGGTGGGGAGGCGCGAAGGTGGGGAGGGTGGCGGTGGGGAGGCCCGGTCGTGGTCGCGGTATCGTTGCAGAGGTGCGGTCGTGGTGGTGTAGGTGGATTACGGCGCGAATGTTTGGGGAAGAAGCATAAGGCCCGGGTAAATGTCTCAATCAATAGAGGCGACATGTCGCCGCTAATAGTGTTGCCACTATTGGTGTTTGTACGACCTATTCCCCGCCATTAGATCAGGAGACTGATCAACGGCAAGAACTAATTCGAAAGGCATGGAACGGATCTCGATCAATAGCGGCGACTTGTCGCCGCTAAATTTAGAGGAATATGTATGGTTCCTTGTTTCTTATCTTTATTTCCGTATGAAAATATAATTATAAGCTTGTTACTAGCCTTAAAAACCCATTTACACAAGTTGGATAATAAAAAATATAAATATAAATCTTTATATAATTATACAGAAATGACTTAGCATAAAAACTAGTTCAGTAAATATGATATATATATATAGTATCTTTGCAAATGAGAAATGAATTAGAAAACATTGAAATGCTTATTTAAATAAACAAAATTTGAAATGATAGTAAATAAATTAGTATCTTAATTATTAATTCTCATAAAAAAGATGAAAGTAATTTGAGCGACAAAATAAAAAATGTGTTAGTTTAAAATCGTGTCAAGTGTTTTTTTAATATACTTTTTTTCTAAAAGAGTGGTATGAATTTTATTTTTAGAAGCATGAGGTTGTAATATAGACTTTGTAAAAAATTAATGTCTATGCTAGAGGTTAAAGGCATTATGGACGGTTTCCAAAGGATCATGGAATTTGTATTTTAATGAAACACCAACAGCAACCCAATGAGCATGGCGGATTCCACAAGGAAGACGGGACGGCTTCTTCAACATCTATCTTCTTGTCCTCTTGTCTTTTTATCATTTGATCTTCTTTCACTAACCCCTTTCACTCATCTCTCCCCCATTCAATTATGGGTTCTCCATCTGATTCAGCTCTACAAAACCAACAGGTGACCTTTCTTCTTGCTTCAACTATATATATATATATATATATACATATATATATATGCTACAAAACTCATTTCATCTTCTCTTATATATTTTTATGTTTCTTTTGATTTGAGAGGAAAAATATTGTATTTTTGAGTAAATCTTCTAGCCATGCAATTACGACATGATCACCTCTACTGTTAATTATGGGCAGGCGAAATACATCCGAGCTCGTGAGAATCCATTTTTTGATGGATTAAAGAAAGGTAACACCTCTATGATAAACAGGAAATCTCTATTTGACTTTATGGGAAGGACAAGTAAACAGAAAGTTACCCGTTCCCCCTCGGTCATCGGTTATGCAAGTGATCACACTTCATCTCAAGGTTCACAGTTAGACATTAAAAAGGAGCATTTTCGTCCGTCTTTATCCGAAAGTCTTGAAGTAGATGATTTGCCAAGTGTTGAAAACTCATTTAAAAGTTTTAATAAAAGGGAAGAAGTTTCGCTTCCTTCGTGTGCAGCGTCTTTCTATTATGGTAATTCACCACAGATAGATGTTGTGGAGTCTTGTCAAAGCATTCAGAAGCTCAATATGTATCTGAAAGCGACTAAGGATGCTGTTAACGCGGGTGTTCCTGGACAGTTTTTGCGCGCTGTACTTGGACACATCTCAGGTATATATGCAATGCAATTACTTAGTGCGGGTCACGTGACCCAAGAATGCAAAGATAGAGTTCATACAAGTGTGGCAATTATATGCAGATGCGGGATCTTTTATTTCTGTTATCATGTATTCCTTCTATTTGCACGAAACAGACAAGACTTCTCAGTTTTGCACTGTACCTGTTATCAACCTTAAGAGGGCAGACATCAATTCTCATGGCGAGCTAGACTGGCTCCTTAGTTCTTGTAACATTGATCAGTCGTCGCTTCTATTCGTCGATGAGGTAACATTAATCAATTTAGAATGTTTGGGATTCATGGCAACTTATCTTACAATATTACATTTTGTTCTCATAATTATGACATTGTTGTTTTGTGTTTACTCAATGAGCAGGTTGATCTTTCATATTATGATCTATTTGGAAGTCTTAAAATTGTTTTGCTGAATGTTGATAAACTTCAGGAGAAACAAGAGGTAAAATTTTGTTTCCGTTGTCATTGATAGAGTTCGCATTTTTAACACTTTCATACATAAGTAGTTCAATTTGAGTTGCATTTTTTTTCATCTCAAACGAGTGTTTGAGGGTTAAATCAAATATTTTAGCCGAAAGAGAAACATGTCAAACGCGGTTGAAAGTGGCCCAAAGTATGTTTTTATTGCATACAACCTTCTAAATCGTTTTATATAAAGATTTTTATTTTTTGTTTTAGTGATCATAAGTCACAACCTATATATTAATTAATAATAAAAAAATTATGGATGGTGCATAAGATGTTTTCTCAACATGGGTTGTACTAAACTATGAACAGTATCAACACCAACCTTTTTTGACCCGATATCCAACCCTCCACCTCTATCACTATGATTTATGAAAGAGTAGATTGAAGAAATACCTACTAGTGTCTTCTTGAAACAGGCATTAAAGGATTCTGTAGTAGAAGTATTCAATTGCCAGGTTAGATTCTACTTGATCATTCATACAATTTTGAGGTTCTTTAATGACCTTTTAATTTGTTCTATAGAGTGGCTATCAATGTTTTCAGAACTGGATCGGACGTCGAACCGGACATTTTACTGGTTTGGTGGTCGGACCGGATTTAATAACCGGATGACGTCATAATTATATATATACTATATTATATATATAGTTATACATATAATTCAATATAAGTAATTTATGTGTGTATTTTATAGTTATATTTAAACTTGACAATAACCTTATGTCCAACGTACTAATTTATTGTTCAACCCCTCGTTTTTACCCATTAAAATAAAAAAAAATTCAAAATCCGGTCTGACCACTAGTCCGATTCCCGGACCGACCACCGGTTCATAACGAACCGGCCGGTCCAACCTTTCCAAAACGAATTGGCCTGAACCGGTGCGGCCTACCCTTCAATTCCTGATCGAACCGGTTCGACCGGCCGGTCCGATCCGGTCTCGAAATCATTGGTGGCTATGCTTATGCTTCAGCTAATATTTTTGTGACAAACAAGTGACCATAATCCCAATACACAAAAGCTCAAGCTTCTTTCCATGCAAAACAATTTGAAAACTCTATTATTGCAATGATAATCAAAACTTTAAAGTAGAACAATTTTTGTGGTTTTATGCATTGTGATTACACTAATGGAGACTTTCAACCCATTTGTCATCTCCTAACATTGGTGATACATGAGAAGAAGCTGGGGAATGAATTCAAATAGTGTATTATTAAAATGCAAAAAATAAATGGCCTATTTTATTAGTTAATCCATAAAGGTTAGTATTTGATTAAAATGATATTTGGCAATTAAGGACTGTTCATGTTGTGCCCTGATTGCTGAAAAGTTTGCTTCAATATCACCTGGGATATTGGCAGGGAAGGGTTTCTCTCGCCTTCTGGTATGTTATCTATAGCAATTCATTTACTTCTTATCTTTTCTAATATTCCTTTTGAAGTTTTATTGATTTCTACTATAGAATTTGGTAAGCAAATCTTCACTCCACAAGAATTGTCTTTAGGGGTGTCTAGCTAGGCGCATGTGTTCTAAGTGTCTATTGTGATTAGGGCTGTTCAAAATGCTCGCGGCTTGCTCAAATATAGCTCGCTCAAAATCGGTATACTAGGAAATGAGCCGAGGTGGCTCGACTCGATTTGTAAACGAACTGAGTTCGAGCCAAGGCAAGCTCAACTCGTGACTCACTCGTTAGCTGGATCGTTGGCTTGCTCATGAGCTTGTTTAAATTAGTACCTAAATTACAATTTTTTATTAATACTAATAAAGTAAAATAATTTTTGCTACATGTCATCCTTTCATATTCATTTTGTCACATGTTATCTTTTCATAATTATTTTACATGTCCTTAGAATAGCAAGTTAAACATTTAATGATGATTTTCAATACGTAATATTCTTTTCAAATTCTAAAACATTTTTCTTAATAAATTAAAAAACATGTTTTCTTTTATTAAAAATGTAAACTTTTAAAATCATAATCTTATGAAATATGAAGCTATGAACCTTTCATAAGAAATGACATTGTTTAAAGACAAAAGTTTAGAAAAACATTGTTATTGTTTAATTATTAAAATTAATTAATTATACATAACTTTAATTATATCTTATCTCAAAAGATTATTTTATAATTTCTAAATATTAATTACTATCTTTTATTTTCATTCAAGACGTGTAATGCGCATGTTTCTAAACTAGTAAAATATAAATAAAAATTTGATATATATTGTTTAAATATAAAATACACATATGGTTATTTTGATACTTCTTAATGAAAAACTAAGTATAAATGTATAAATAGATTACTATGGTCATTGAAATTACAATCTTATATAATTATCTCAACGAGTAAGATAAACAAATATAAAAAATCGTATTTTATATAATGTATATACAAATATGAAAAATATTACTTTTTAAAAAAATTTAACAATTTCGGGCTCATTAAGATAAAAGAGCCAGAGCCACGTGCCGAGCCCGAGACCACCTTGGCTTGGCTGGGCTTTGCTCGTTTACAATTCTAATTGCGACTTCAAGAGTTATCATTAGATAAGATATTATGTAGATTAAAGATTTTGATAGTCTGATAACTTGATATATTTTTATAAGGTCTGTAAGATACAAACTGTATTTGTTTACCAAATGTTGTATATTACAATGAAAAGGTCTTTCAATATATAAGAAATTAAGAAACTAGAAACCCTAAAAATCTAACTTTGGTATGTGGGCTAAACATAACTAGATAATAAAAGAACTAAATAATATAATTAGAGTAAATTAAAAATATTATCTTTTAAGTATTAGTAAAATTATAGATCTTGTATTTAAACTTTGATAAATACATCAAATGTCCTTTATTTGAATATATATCACACTGTATGTCTTTTATACTACAGATGATAACTTTTTTAGTTAACTTTTCAATAACAATTTTGTCCTTCACATTTAAAAGACTAAATATGTAATTTTTATCTATCTTTTGTTTTCTCTTTTTTTTCTTTTATTTACTTTATCTCTCGCTCTCTCTCTATCTCTCTCTCTCTCTCTCTTATTCACCACTTTGTTTTATAAATATTATCTTAATTGTAATTAATTAATTAATGTTCTAACTAATTGGTGTGATTTATAACTCAAATATAAGTTCTATTACATAAAAAATAGTAGTAATAACACAAAGGTATTTTAAAATTTCGGATGAATTTTTGTAAATCCATTGTGGTTAAGCCATTTAGATCATTTTTTTAAATAAATATTCATGAACAAAAAATTTATGAGTTATTTTAGATACGCCACCTATGTTCTTATCGAAAGATCTAAACTATTGATTTATAATAAATTTGGCTTATTAAACATGTATTTCATAAATTTTACACAACTGTTATCTGTAGCTTAATATTGTGTGGTATATATGTCTAAAATATTTAACTTCAAAACATATTATTTTAAAATTTATTTTGTTTAACTTTGAACAAAAAGTCCAAGGTTAGAAAGCAAAATTTAAAAGATATAATTTAAAATAACTTTGTTCTTCAAAAAAAAAAAAAAATTGTTACATAGCTAATTTAATTAAAATTTTAGCAACTTAAATTTTATTATATAGATTATTTAAACTGAGAAAACTATGAAAAAATATTACGGCCATTATTCCTATTAAAATTTTTATTTATAAATCTTCATTGGAAACTTGCAAGTTTGAAAGAAAACTGCTGCTTGATTCATCTATTCGGACTAAACATATGAGAGCAATACGACCGCTAGAACTTGCCAGAATCTATAACATCTAATAAAACAAGGTTTTTTTGGCCACTTGTACTTCTCTTAAACCACTTTTTTGCCACTTGTCATTTTTGTAGACCTACATAAATCAATTTTTCCTCCAAAAATGTATTATAGTAATTTAATACTCATACAAATTTCTCTCTCTTATTAAAAATAATTTATTAATTGCTATATTTCTCTCTCTTATTTAATAATTTTTTAAGATCAAACTATCTTTTTGTCTTTTAATTAAAATCTAATATAACAAAAAACTAAAGTTTTATATAATATGAAATTTACTAAAACAAAAAACAATTTTTAAACAAAATATTTTAAATCGTTTTGTTTTGGAAAAAAATTATAAACAGGTGAAATATTTTAAAACATTCTTATTAAACAACCAGAATAATTATAAAATAGAGTTTTTAAAAAACAAGATTTAAAAAAAATATTTTTTTATAAAAATCTTAAAATGAATGTTTAAAAATAAAACTATTTAGATAAGAGAGTTAAAAAAATAGTATAATTATTTTATTTCTTGAACTATTACGTATATATAATTTTAATTATATTTTACATTAAAATATTATATTGTAACTATTAGTGTTTATTTTACATATATATTTTACGTTAGAAAAGTATCAGGTCTTTTCGAGAGCTTTAACATTTAATTCAGCCATGGATTCTTAGCGGGTCATTTCAAGTAATTGTAGTAAAACCTAACCTATTGACCCTTTTGCCTTCCGGTGATACGAACGTATTTAAATAATTGTCGTTCTGTGAGACCATAATGAAAACACAATTTTTGTTTTTCTTCTAGGCGAATACGATAAACTAAAATAAGCGTGAAACAATTGTAAACCTCATTATACTTAGTTTCTCATTTTTTTATATTATTAATAATAATATTGAATACTAATAATATTACTCATTCTATTTTCAAATTAAAAATTACATAATTTAAATTAAAAATCTATTTTTTTATTAAAAACACAATTTTTAAAAACAAAAATTTTATAAAATACAAAATACAACGAAATTAAAAAATTTTTTTCTTAAAACAATATATTTAAAAATCATAATTTTTTTATAAAATAAAAGTTTAAGAAAAATACATTATTGTTTATTTACTAAGCTATTTATACGTAATTATAATCATATTTTATATTCAAGCATGATTTTATAAAACATAAATTTTATTAATAATTATTTAATATTATATTTTTTAAATCCGTGTATTATACGCGGACTAACCTAGTATTATATATAGAAAAGAGTAGAGAGAGATTGAGGAATGATGTTTGTGCCTTTGTTTGAGTCGATGTGGCATCTATAGACATAAAGGAATAACATTAAATTTTTTTTATTCAATGTTTGATGATTAGTTATGTTTATGTTTATGTTTTAATCAATTATATATTAGTAATTTATGTATTTATATTTTTAGTTTATAAAATGTTATGATTTCTCTAAGGTTTATTGGTTTTATTAGAAAAGTAAATAATTAAACAGAAAAAATAATAAATTATAATAAAATTACAAATCAACAAAATAAAAGTATATTTTATGAAAAAAAATTGAAATTAATTTAATAATATTCAAGATGTGCTTGTAAGATAAAATGATGAAACAAAGAGAAAAGAAAAGTAAGTAAATAGAATAAAAGAAGGGTTCGGTTAAATAGACACCTCAATATTTTAAATCAACACCCCAAAATTTCTATACGTGCCGTATAGCCCCATACGCGTCGTATGGGGGGGGGGGTCGTATAGGGCTATATGTGTCGTATGGGGCTATATGTGTCGTATAGCCATCTGACAGCATCCTGAATTTTTCCTTGTAGTGAATGTTGAAATTTGTTATACGCGTCATATAGCCCTATATGTGTCGTATAGGGGGGGTCGTATAGGGCTATATGGGGCGTATAGCTCTCTGATAGCCCCCCTGAATTTTCCTCGTTTTCAGTGTATTCGACCCTATACGCCGCTTATGGACCCATACGAGGCATATAGAGGGTGTCGATTTATCTGGGTGGATGTCTTTATAATAGGACCCCAAAAAGAAAGATAGAAAAACATAAATTTAGTATAACTTACATAACTTGTACTTTTAGGTGTAAAGACAAAAAAGTCATTTACTGAAAAATTAATAGAAAAAATTAACTTTAGTTAGTGTAAAGAACATAGAAGGTGAATTTTTTTCGAATAAAGAAAGTTTACGTATCAAAATTTAAGAACAAAATCTAATCATAATAATACTTATAAAACAAAAAATTGTAATTTACTCTATAATTAACAAGGTCTAAGCAGAGTTACCTATATTAAATCCTACATAGTGTGACATAGGTATGGTTTTGTTTAATCTATTCGTTTGATGTTCATTTCATGTGTAATAATTACACAATTTGGTCAATGTAATGCAATTGTACATGGTCGATCCAATTAATTAAATTAATAAATTTAAATTGTTAAGTCTAATATCATGCTGGTCTAATTTACACTATTGTTTAATTAAGGCTTGATTGAAACCATAACAACATTCACATCAGTTTTTCTATTTATATGTTTATAGTTACATTAATAACACTATTTTTATTCTCTCTTTTGAATTAAATAATTTTTTTTATACTTTTATCATTAACTTTTCTTTTCTCCATAACCACTTTAAAAAAGAGAAAATTGCATAAATGGTTCCTGTGGTTTAACCAAATGACGTGTTTGGTCCCTAAACTTTAAAAATTACAAATATAGTTTAAACTTTTGTGTAATTATTGCATGTTTGGTCTCTGGTACTAAATTCATTTATTTTTTTATGCATTTTATAAAATTTAAACTATCTTTTAAATTTAATTTTTGGGACCAGAATTGCCATGCCCACATAAAAGTTTGAATTAACTTTGCATTTTTGTAAAATTTGGGGACCAAATTTGCAATGACTACAAATAGTTTGAATTAACTTTGAGATTTTCAATGTCTAAGAACTATTCATACAATCTAATCAAAACATAGGAGCAATTTATGCAATTTTCTCATTTAAAAAATATTAATAAATTTATAAGTGTTGAACCGTGTTTTATCAAATATAAGAATGGACAGTAATATTTTCTCTCATTCATTCACAACCACTAATAACCTTCTCTTGTAATATAAGGCACATACTCATAAAAATGTGAAACCTACTGTGAATGCTCTACGACCGCTTCGAGCGAACGCCGAATCAATGAAAACCCAGGAAACATCAAATATATATTTAGATCTAACATATACCATTAAAAAATGATTTAAAAGATAAAAGTTCAAGACCCAATTAACTTCATGACACAAATTACAAGCTCTTGTAATTTGTGGGAGAGATGATTGTTGGAAGTATAATCTTGACATCAATAGTAGTTAAGTATTATTTATGTAAATAAAATAGTCGGGTCAGAATATGTAGATATGGGTCGAAGTTTATATGTATGGGTCAACACAAATAAGACCGATTAGAATCGGTTAATGGCGCGAAACTAACTGCCAATTCTAATTGTAATGTAACCACTACTTCTATGGGTATAAATACCCATGTATTATCAATTATGAATGTATGCGATGTTCCATCGAATCCTTTCTTCATATTCATAACAGTGAGTGAGTGTGTTGTGTGTTTTGTATTTGAGAAGAACCATTTAAGATCTGTGATAGATCTTCAATGATCAACCATGGTTATTCAACATGATTTTTATCCAAAATAATATATCAACATATCCTTTTTTCCATGATAGATATAGGTTTTGCTCGAGAATTATTTAACCACTTCTTTGTTTGTATTTCATCTATCTTTTGTTCTTGCAGCTAGCAGGTATCCTCTTGGATACTGAAAATCTGACTAGTCCACAGTGTACTCCTGTAGATAGATACATGTCAACACTATTACTTAATGGGGCTGGTCGGTTTGGATGCTATGGGCTTTATCACATTTGTAAGCTGTGATAATGTTTCATTTAACTTCTTTATGTTTCTCAGATAATGTTTTTTTAATGTTTTGTTAATGATAGTGATGATTGCTTCTAATGGAATTGTCTCTTGTTTGTAGTGAGATCTAAAATGCAGGATGTATCCCAGCTTAGTGTTGGACAAATCTTGCAGAAAGACTTTAGAAAGTGGCCAACAACTGGTGGGAATATATTATTTTCTTTATTTGTAAATAACACTTTGTTTTATAATTAATGTAGCTATCCAATTTTATTTTATTTTCCTGCAATAATAGATTCTTGACATTATAATATATCACATATAAAACCTGAAAAAATATGAACACGTAGCTCAATGAGTAGATTCACTTGAGAGGATTGTTTTATTTGGCTTTTTTTTTTTGACATTTTGAAAGCAGGTAATACTGATATTGGTGAGTCCAGATTGGTTGTGGGGATGAGTGCAGTTAGGATATCTATTTCTCAACTTTTGTCCCATAATGAGACTTCAATTCAAGAGATCATTCTCTTCCAGCGTGAGTATTTTTTTTTTAACTAATTAGTGGTTGGAGTGTGCTTTTAAGTGATTATAGAATCAGATATAATGTTATTAGAGACAGGGATCGGGTATTCGGTATGTATTTTTTGTTTTTGTGTGCAGAGTTGGAGAAACTAAGGTTGCTCATAATTATCTCGGGTTACAATCATCATAAGAACTTTAAGGTTTGGAGACTTGTTCATGTTTCTTTCTAATTATCATAAAAGAACAACATACTTAAGAGGTGTTTGGATGTGCGTGTTAAAAGCTATTATGTCAATTGTAATATAACTCGTAGAAAACACTCAAAATAGTTTTCCATTTGCTTCTTATGTTTAAAGTTTAAATAATCAAATATCAACTGTTTAGGTGTTTTGATTATTTAGGAGTCAATACATAAAATGACTAAAAGGGTATTTTTAAAAAATAAGTAGAAATGTTTTGTGAAATGGGAGTTAAAATCTTTCATTAGTAATCTAATTATTTCATATCCTAACCCTTCAAATAGTCACATATCAGAAGCCGAATTTTGTTACCCAAACAGTAAAAGAGTGATCATGTGAAGGATCAGGTGTCTAATCCTGCGTATTCTTCAATATTAATTGTATAGTAAATTCATTTAATAAAGTTTTGTTGCTTTTGTTTATACTTCAATATATTTAAGGAAATGCTGATCTCTGCTGAAACTAATGATCTCATGAAGGACCTCCTTCGTTTCCTAGATACTCATGCTTCGCATCTACCGCTTCATGCATTGCATCAACCAGGTTGGAATATTTTTCTTTCATTATTGAAAATATTGTTAAGTCAACCTTGTTTTTTTATATGGTTTTTTGGTCGTAAGAAGGGATTAGGGACCAAACCAGTTAACTAAACTTGTTGGATCAATAACGTGCAATATGGCACTTGCATCACTCAATCTCTCTATTGCCCTGCTCATTAATCCCTTTTTGTATCCCAAAAAAACGACATTCTCCCTCCTCTCTCTCTCTCCCTCCCCTCTCTCATACCACTAATTTGAGGTCATTCTTCACATGAACTTCCACTCATTCTCTCTCCTTCACATCAACACTCTCTTTCTTTCAACTCATCAAGTGTTATAAACACTTTTATTGGCATGGTGTTTTGATTTAGTTTTTTTATCTTCCTGATTGGTATTTAAACAATCCTACGAATTAGGATTGGGAAATCATGTATTGATACTAGCACACCCCCATTATCATGCTTGAGGCCACTAAAATGATCCATTATCAATAAGAATAGAGTTTTGAGAAAGAAACATTGTGGTGCAGGTCTAGGTGATGAAATGAGAGCATTTAGAGTTGATAGTGTTTCTTCAAGGACAATCATGGAGCAGCTGCTTCTAGATTTTTGTACTGCTTAAGAAAGCTTTATTGTTTTTCTAAAGGTGATCTATTTATGGGTAAATGGATGAGTTTGACTATATTGCATTAATCAGAATGATACAAAAAGTTAGCTAAGATGAAAATGTCTCAAACAAACGAAAAAGTCTGAAGTATTTTTAAGGTCCCTAAAACCCTTAAATTATTTTTTGTGTAGAGAAATATATTGTTTTATTTTAATATGATCTTTTATACTCAATGCACTAATTATTTAATTAATAAAAATTATAACACAAAATTATCGTAACATATTAAATTCATAAAAAGCTTATTCATACATGTATAAAGAAAACTATCAACCTATCACTTGCCTTGTATATCTCTACAGATTTTTATTATTAGAATGTAAGCAACTTCACCAAAATCCTTTATTGCAAAACAATTTCCAAGCCAAGACTTCACCTCTTGCAAAGTTTGAATATTGTTTCTAACATGCAATATGCCATCTACATATAATAATAATAAGAATAGCATGCAATATGTCTTCTACGTATAATAATAATAATGTGATTGTGCTCCCATTTGTGTTCATGTAAACACATAGTTCATCTTCACTTTTGATAAAACCAATTTATTTTGATTTACTCATTAAAGCAAAATTCCAGCTTTGAGATGCTTTCTTTAATCCATAGATTAAATTCTTAAGCTTACATACTTTATTTAGATTTTTTGGATTGACAAAACCTCTAGTATAGCCATTAGACACCTACCTTAAGATGTTTTTTCAAGAATTCGTTTTGACATTCATCTGCCATATGTAGTCATAATATAGATATGACCATTAGAATCTTAATTGACTTAAGCATTGCAACCATAAAAAAGTTTTTCTCATAATCAATTTCTTAAGTTTGAGTATATACTTTTTGCAACAAGCCTAACTTTAAAATTATGCATATTGCCATCCATATAAGTTTTCGTCTTACAACCCCATTTGCTCCCTACAGTCTTATTATTAGGAGATAGATCAACTACGTCCCAGACTTGGTTATCATAGATGGATTGCATCTCTGTGCCCATGGCTTCTAACAATATATCGGACTTTGAGTCTGATACTATAGTTGAGTAGTTGGCGGGCTTAATCAGATCTACCATAAAAAATCATCATCTTGCATGAGATAGTCATATCTCTAAGGTTCTAGACTATTACACCCTAACAAAAGGTGCTGGTCATGATGATTAAATATCAAATAGAGAAAGCTATGTATGTAATAGTAATAAGCAATTGGTTTACACGAATAATAAAATAAGTATATTTAAATACAACTTGTGATGCACATAACAAAATGATAGGTGAAGGCCATGGGATTATTTTTGTCTTTTGTATAGCTCGTTTAACAATTATTCTAATATGAGTATTCTAAGGACAATCAATCTTGTTTTAAAGGTGGTTCGCCTAATGTTACAGGAGTCTAATCAAAGACTCCCCCTTTTAGAATTTGACAAATTCTTTGAAATACACACTCAAAATGTGTCAACATAACGTTGGTGAGCTCAGGTGTTGATAACAAAAAGATCTATGTCCAAACATAAGTTAAGCATAAGTATATCATTTGTTTAGGTGCAAAAGAGAATGTGTCACAATCAAACCAAAACCCGATGACCCGCCTGAGTGATAGAAATATCCTGTTACCCGTACCACTAGAATGTCAAGTTTAAGTGTGCTCTACTATGCTCGGTTAATGCCACACCCTAGATTAGGTACCCCTTAGCATGTGAGCTGGATAGATTGGTACCGCGTGATAGGTCCCATTTTATTATAAAATGACAATGGCAGTCTTTTAGAATATTATTGTAAATAATCAACTTTATTAGTTGATTTTTTATTTTTATTTGTCTCAAATGTTTTATTCCTCACATTGAGGTAATCAATTCTTATTGTTGATAAATAATCAAATCGATACTAAGGGAGGCATTTCAACACTTCAGATTAAATACAAATATCCATATATATATATATATATATATATATATATTCCATAAAAAGGATTTACAAAATCCTTAATAGTTTACATTGATCTTATCAAACTAAACATTAGACTTGTAATGAATTAGAATACGGTCAAGAGCCACCAAGTCTAATAGTTGCATCTTCATAAGTTCTTGTGGACATTCCCATGATGCTCGTTTATTTGAAATCAACATGTGCACATCGTTTTTCTAAAAATAGTTTAAAAAATGATAAGTCAACATAAAGCCGGTGAATCATGTTACTAGACATTTTTTATAAAATAAAAACAACACGTTTCATATCAATAATTATTAAGCCAACTTGTTTTATAGATGTTTTTTTATTGATAAGGCCCATACCACATAGCTAGTATACATTAAATTTATCAAGTTCATATATGTTGAATTGATTTCAGCTGTATTATGGGATAACACTCAATTACCCACTCATGCGTGTATATTTGATCGATATACGTATATTGTGCCATGGTCGCTTAAACCCTTGTTTAATAAATTAAATATAGACACATGTTGGTTTTATAATAATATAAGCATTTGCAAACATATATTTTATAAACATGCTTGAAATAATTATTTAGGCATTTGTGCATAATGGGATTTAAGGAATCTTCCTATATGGCACAACCCCATGCATGCCAATTATTGAATTGTTAGATGTGTGTTAAATGTATAATTGCTATTTACGGATCCTATGGGCTCAAGTCACACCGTAAATTCACCATTTGTTGACCCAAATTACTATTTTTTTATGCGTTATTGGATTTAATAATCCTAACTTTCATTATTGACCGGGATTAATCCAAACTCAAGAAACGTTTATAAACTCTTCTAACTTTAAACTTATTTTCCTCCAACAATCACTTACTGTCACACCCTGTTGACCAGGTGTGGCCGTGACCGACGGATATCATCACAATGCAGCAGAAGTAAATAGATTCAAACTTAAATTGTTTACATCGCCCAAATCAACTTTTCAAGTGGCATTACATCATTAATAATTATCTAAATCATTAAATCTTAAAATATCCAATTAAAATGTATTAGATTAATTGTTCATAAGTGATAAAATGAATAGGGAGGTGGCTAAGTATCCAAATATCCAACTAAGGTGGCACCTATCCAATAGACACCTTCTCCTAAAATATATATCCAAAATACGTCAACATGATGTTGGTGAACTTATGAGTTTAAGACACATTACCTTTTGCAACAAATATAATAACCAATTATAAAGTTAATAACAATAATATTAACATCATAGGTGCACTATAGAACGTATCACAATCAAGCCTAACCCAGACTTACTCGCCCGAGTGCTAAATTATCCCCTAAACCGTTACTACTAGATTGTTGGGTTTAAATGTGCCCTGTAATGCATGGTAAAATTGCACTAATTTGTGACACAACAATTATTGAATCTCAATGGGGGATTTCTCTGCATAAAATGTTCATTGTGTGGGGAATTCCCCTAGTACTATCCGTAAATCACGTGGCTCCTAATGGAGTTAATGATTGTACTCTGTTTGGGGACAAGAGTAGGTAGTATTACACTACAAAATTATAACTAACGAGTATGTATTTCATGAAAAAAGTTTTAAAGTAAAAAGGGGGTTTATGAAACTCATCTTAGCTTGTTCTTGAAGTAAGTGTTTGGGATTTAGTATGCTACCGACCTACAAGGTTCCTAGGTTCATTTCATATGTATTAGCTTCATTTCAATCAATTATCGAAGCCCAACCCTTAAGTTTAGATTTATCTTACGTGTTTTTGGTAATTTACATTACGTAAGTAATTTAGTTTAAATCTTGAGGTTTTGAAGTCTTGACGTGGTTTTTGTTTATGTTTGAGTTATTATATCATGAATTCAGATTATAATAGTGCTTAAAAGCATGATTTGGTTTCAAAACAGTAAGTTTTCATTACATGGAAAATTTGATCCCACAGCTTTGCTAAATTGACATTTTTAACCCTTACGTTTGGAATTTTGCATTTTGATTAATTGTGGTTGCTTTTATTGTTTTAAGTAAGTTTGGCTACTGGAGTATATTGATATCTTTGTTATTTGCTCAATTTTAATAGTTTTAAAGACATATTTTTGAGGTTGTTGCTTCATGTGTGTTATAATTTTGCTTAAAGTTTTTATGTGGTTATAATGGTGCTTAAATTTTGATGATAACTTATCTTGAGTGTTACTTAGTCTCTAGAATAGTAAGGTTATGTTCGTAGGGTTGATGAGTTTATTATTATGTTTATAAGCAGGTATTGGGTTGCGTTTTGGGTGCGTTATATAACATATTCTTAAGCTCATTAGTTTCATTAAATTTTTAGTTGCTATTTAAGTTTATGGGTCATAATTTACTAGAAATTTTAACTTGCTTAGTTTAAAGGCTTTTATATACTTTTATTATTTTTCTTTCTAGGGAGTCATTAACTAACTTATATTCACGGTAAATTTTGTATAAATTCTTAAAAAATTTCATAAATGCTATTATTTGATTTTTAACTTATTTTTATCATTATTTGACCATTAGCCACTGGAGTTTCATGTCTTAAGTTGTTTTTGTATTTTAACGCTTGGGTTTTGGTTTTTAACGGGTTTCTGGGTTTGGGTTGACTTGGGTCTTAATTTAGTCATAGATTATCTTAATATACTTAGAAATATTTTTAAGTTCTAGAGTATTCATTATTTTGGCTTAATAACTCGTTTTTATGAATTTTTACCATATTAGCAATAATAACATTTATATATTTGTTTACTAAGCAAATAAACCTTTAAAATTATGAAATTTAATTTCCAGGAATTTTTTGTCATTATAAATCTAGTGGAATTTTTATATAATCAAAAGTTTATAGTTTTTCCATTTTTGTTAGATTGCTCGGTTAGTCTCGTTAAGTAACCCGTTAAGTCTTGGTTTTTCCACATTAGAAATTTTAGCATGGTTTTATCTTTCCCATTCAGTCCTGTAAGATAAATAATATTTAAATAACCCTATATTTTAGTAGATTAAGTCCTCAACTTGATTTCATTGTATTTTCACAAAGGTTAATATATTTCCACCCTTTACATTATTCAGAAAATACAACTGGTTATTCCATAGGTTATGAAACATTATTTTTAGCTTTAGTTACATAAGTTTAACTTTTGAAAATATTTAAATCATACTTTATAATTTTGGATCATGTACTTTTATATTTTATGAAAAACGAATTTTCGGGTAGACTAGTTTTACCAAAACCGGGTTTGTGACCAATGAGGGTTGTAAGAAAGTTTTTGTACCATTTAGTTATTGAAAAATTAAGGTGCTTTAGAAGTTCATAAGAAGTTGGGATCTCATGGGGTTTGTCGTGTCACTATCGTGATGATACGCGATGTTTCGCTTGTTTTTTGGTTTGAACGAGTTACCTTATTGCAACGGTTGATTGTGGGGAGTTCAAGGGCTAGGGTGAGACCTTGACAAGATAAGGGATAGCTGTGAAAAATAAGAGATTAGACCAGACCTATGTATAGGAAGAAATGGAAGGTATATTTGTTTTCTCTTTTTACGTGGTGTGGACACCTCAACCACACAGAGGTGTCTTCCCACGTTCAAAAGGCATACCGTTGCCGGTTATATCGATTACAAAAAATAAGTTATTGTGTGAATTTTTGTATTCTAATTCTTATATAACATTGTATAAATTATATTTTTTACATCTTACCTTTTTATATTTTAGTTTATCTGAACAACCTATGACAACATTATCCAACTACCATGTGAGATATGTAGATAAGGCATTCGCAGTTGGAGGAGCGAATGCTATGTAATTTTTAGAGATGTGGTTGAATACCATGCGTCACATAAGACAATTTGGGTTGATTCAACAAATGCCTCAACTCTTTCCTCTAACATGATCAATCCATTGTTCGTTATGACAACCAGTAATTTCAAGTCAATACCCGGCCCCAACTTAGTCATAATTACACATATGATACATGAATCTTAATTGAGTTTCATTTCTTTGAAGTCATTTCATGCACTACAAATTCCATGCATTGCAAATTCAATGCATAACATTACTTGCGTCAGTGATTCGACGTAATTACTAGCTTACACGTGGTACAACCGACACACACATGAACATTGGAGATAATTACTATATACATATAAATAAAACCATTAAAGTGTTACAAGGTATTTTAGAACCCAAAATATATATGTGAAAATAATCTACATTAACTACAAAACACAAACGCACAAATTGATAATTTACCGGTATAAATCATGTTAACACGATTACTCCATACACGATTTATTGATAACGTATCATCAATACTAAAATATATGATTATATACATGCTTTCATAAAATTTAAATGTATTTTATAAAGCAAAAAGTAAAAATATAAAAATATATAAAAAATCACCATAGTACAAGAAATATACCACCCAAAATACTCAAATACCCTCCCTCCCCCTCTTCATTTTTCATTCTTAATATCCTAAGAAGAATTCCTTTGAATTTGTGATTTTGGAGAGTTGTCATATTTGTCAGATTTCTTTTTAGTTGAATAAAGATGCATGTCCCCTTACTACACATGGAGCCTCTTTTCCCCTCCCTTGTGAACGTGAACAAGCTTATCATACACCAAAAAAGCAAATTCTAAGGAAGACACTCAATTATAAAAAGAGTTTACCCTTTCATTTTACATCCTACGCACTTCATCACATCTTCCCCCCCCCCTCTCTTCTTCAAAATTTGGTGCGCACACACACCACCATTCCACCATTTTAAAACTTGTATCCCATAAATCTTGGATGATTCAAGTGTCATTGTTAAAGACCAAGTGATTTTGAAGTGTTCAAGTATCCTACAACAACCCTTCCATCTTTTTTTATTTGATTTAGTGAGAACTCTCCCTACTTATTTATATATCTTTCTTTATACCATGTTTATCTATCTACAAGTTCATATGTAACAACCTTAATCCGCAAACATCATTTTTGTTAAAAATGGTATTTTTACAAATAAGGGGTTTCATGGATAATATTTTACATAATACTTACTAACATGAACTAAATAATAATTTTTGGTCTTAAAATAAAATATTCATATATTCATGTTTGACTAAATTACTACACAATGGTTTTATAAATGTCATAAAGGGTGTAACAACTCAAGAAAAGCTTCAAATGGATTAAGTTATGTTTATGAGATTTTAGATGTTTTACAAGTATTATTATGAATATTAGTGTACTATACACATTAATAAAGACAACACATGACTAAATTATTTTGACATGTGACTTGGAATATAAATATATGAATTTTATATCATTATATATTAGATTACTTAAAAAGATAGGTTAAGACAAGTTGGTAAATCGACTAATGTGACTAAGTTTCTTTATCTAGAGATTTTACTATAAATTATATAATTTTTATAATATAATAATACTATATAGCAAGCTAAAAAACCCTAATTTAATTTATGGAAATGTTTATAAAAACCAAATAAATAAAAGAATAATTTTACCAAGAAAAATAGTTTTACATTTATTTTATGTTCAAGTACATATTTTTAGGCAAGGGTTGTAAAAATATGAAAAATCGATGATTTTCTTAAGAGGTTGGTATTTCAAATTTATTTTGATGAAAATAATACAAATAATATTTTTACTTAAAATATGGGATTATTTCAAAACCCTAATTTCCATAAGTTCACATGTAAATCCTATAATTAATTACTATGCACTCGGGGCACACCCCGCGGGAAACTATCATGGTTAGGGTGTGACATTCGCTCCACAACCTAAGTCATTTAGGGAGGGCTAACACAAACTAGAATCAGTTTCGTGAACAATATATGGCCTCTTGGAACGACATGCATGAAAATGTTGTCAATAGGGTGACCACCGACAACCTTAGGGTGCCCAATAGTAAGGTTACAGAGAATAATATACCCAACGTACTATGACGAGAAAAGAGGCATGGTCAAAGATGAGGCCGACAAAATAACCAACAGGATTAAAGACACGTTGTGCGAATCGAAGTTGAGCAAAACATCAACTTTGTAAAGGGCACATCGCATGTAAATTTTCAACTGGGTTCATATAGCTTTGGAGTGGATCCTTATAATTTTGGAGAGGGTACATTACGAACACCACAAGATGTCAGACATGTTTGGCTCTTCTATGCATTCGGTTTATGACAATTGTTCAAATATGTCTTTAACCGACGTGTTTAGCTTAATAGATTTTTACACCCTAATTGGGAACATGACTCCAAGGATATCTCAAGACTAGCCTCATAATTTCTTGTTCGATTTAAGTGAAAACCAAAAACCACAATCTCAGTCTTTGTCACCGCTAGAGTTAGATTTGAATCTACAAATGATTCACAATACAAAGTACCCACTCCCCTCCCTAGACGAACAATCTACACGTCCTGATACTACAAGGAAATGATATTGTTACTTGTAGTTTTTATAATGTATCTTTTACTTTTAAATTTTAATTTCACTTTTTTATCCATCTTTGTTTTATTAGTTGCTTCATTAATATTAACTAGGATGATGCCCGTTCTCGCGTTGCACGAAATGAAGGTTGAGTTGAGTTGGCTTTAGCCGAACAAAGCAGTTTTGACGATTTAATATATATATATATATATATATATATATATATATATATATATATATATATAGAGGATGGTTCAAATGTAAACCAAGAGAAATTATGTAAACCAATAAACCAAATCTCCACCTTTGATTTACGAGATCAATGGCTTATATTTGTTTGACTTTTTGTACATGTGTTCCAATAAAAGTACAACTTTTTATTATTTTATTCAAAAAAATATGAGCCATTGATCTTCATAAAATCAAAGGTGGAGATTTGGTTTATTGGTTTATATAATTTCTCTTGGTTTTCATTTGATCCCAAATATATATATATATATATATATTAGTACAAAAGATTGTTTTGTAGTTGGTCTTAAGCTCACCAAGTCGTTTGGTGCATACTACATGCCTAATATTTACATTCAAAATATGTTGTCTATTTGTTCCAGAGCAACAATATATTCATGTAGTGTCTAGTTTTCAATCTTATGTGCCTGTTCTATAACAACAAAAGATTTGTACGATGCTTGGCCCTTTGTTTTTTGTGCCAAGCTCAAAAATGACGACGCGTATCGTGCTAGTCATTCTTTGGTTTCTTGGATGTTGTTGGGTATCCTGCTACAAAAATAGAGGCAAGTTGGAATTGATAAGGATGGGGTGAGCAGAGACATACTTGATGGTATTGGTGTATATTCTTTTTTGTATTTACCTTCACTAGGGAATAAAGCCCTTTTTGTTGTTTGGTCTGCCTATGCGGATTGTGTTGTTAAGTGTGGTGGTAGGGTTTTTGGTACTGGAGTGCTTGTTGATGGTGCTTCTACAACATTGTTTTCAACCATGTTTACCGTACAATCTACTACTCTAGTTCTAGTGTTTTTCTAAGGCTGAATCTAGAAAACAGCTTGTGTGTCTATGATTTTATGTAGTATGATATCTGGGTTTGGTTCTGTCAGTATCTCTATGCATGTTATTCAAAGCATGTCTGTTGTAGGCTTGTTGAAGATTGTTGTAGGAATACTTCTTTCGCTGTTTGAGATGGTTGCCGAGATTTGGTATCTACAATGTATATTTTGTTAGTAGTGTGTTTTATCTTAGAAATAAAATGTTAAGGAGGTGCTAACATTTTGGTTAGCTGGTTGTAGTTGCCGTGGTGTGAGCAAAACCAGACATTTCCAACTTGGATAAGAGACTGCTCATAATTAAGACAGCCTATTGTCACGGCCCGACAACCGCTGCACGAAACCCCCGAAAATCTTCATTTCATGCTGCCAAGCACTATGGTCTTTAAAAGACTTAGAAATATCTAGATATTCCTATGGAAGTATCTAGATATTATGTAGTAAATATCTTAGATATTATGTATTAAATATCTTAGATATTAAGATGTAAATATCTTAGATATTTGTAATAGATTAATCTAGATTAAGAATAATCTAGATCCTTAAAGCAAGTATAAATAGGTGGTGAGTGGTTCATTCCAAACCATCTCCCACAAGTTGTATCAAAGCTCCATTGTACAAGCGTTCTCTTGTAATCAAAGTGTTGTTTACTTGTAATCAATCCTTGTTCATTCCTTAAGTCGTTGAATCGCTGCTCAAACATCGGGAAAAGCTGATCTTAGTAGGGAAACTAAGAGCCGTACGAGAGTTAGGAAATCACTTTGTGACAAGTGGTATCAGAGCAAGGTTGATTCGGTAGGATGGCGACTGATACGAACAAGATTACAAGCACCAACGTTACAGGTGGCGAGGAGAACCAAGGACGAGAAGATAATCCTCACGGGAGCAAGAAGAGTCGAGGTACGTCTAAGGACAAGACCCTAGAAAAACGTATCTCTGATATTGAGACTGCAATGACCGGACTTGGAGCGCAAGTTGACAGCGCATTCCAACGTCTTGATGGTTTGGAAAATGACTTTGGCGACCTAAGGGATGACTTGAAGGCTGCCATTGAAGTACTTCGCAGTGAAGTACAATTAATGGTAAACGATGCAATCAGGGACGCTACACGAGAAGCTGTTGTCAAGTTACGAAAGGACATGGATGAACTTTCTGTGGACATGCATCGCAGCCTGCTAGGGCTAGAATCCAAAGTCAATGAATGTAATCGGGCTGTGATCACTGCTGGAGGTAATATCGTTAACCTTACTCTAAGAATCGAAGTCCCAAAACCCACACCCTTTGTCGGAAAACAAGAAGCAAGGGCTGTTGACGACTTCCTTTGGGAAATAGAGCGATACTTTGATGGTGTAAGCATTCATGATGATGCCACAAAGATCAAGACGACCTCCCTATACTTGAAGGATACAGCAGGCCTATGGTGGCGACGAAAATACGGAGAAATCGAAAAAGGTACGTGTATCTTGAACACCTGGGCTGACTTCATTAAAGAAATCAAAAAACAATTCTATCCGGAAAATGCGAAAAATGAAGCTAGGAGCCGGTTGCGTAAGCTTAAGCAAACCGGTTCTATCAAGGACTACATTAAAGAATTCACCACACTCGTCCTTGAAATACTGGATATGACCGACAAGGACTCCCTCTTCTACTTTCTCGATGGCTTACAAGTGTGGGCCAAAACCAAACTTGAACGACGTGGTGTTCAAGATCTATCTTCGGCCATTGCTATAGCCGAGGGATTGATCGATTATAGTCGAAGAGACCCGAGATCAAGGGATCGGAGACCTGGCCATGAGAAAGGTGGGGGAGACAAGTCAGCCCCGCCCAGGGAAAACACTACCCGAAAACCACCACCAGCATGGAAGTCACGTGAAAAGAAACCCTTCAATAAAGACTACAAGTGTTTCATATGTGATGGGCCACACAAAGCTCGGGACTGTCCAAAGAAATCAAGCCTACATGCTATGATTGCAAGGGAGGAAGGTTCCCATGATGAAGGAGAAGGAGACGTTTGCATGGGATCAATGCAAGTGCTAAGTGCAATCAAAGCAAGAGTGGAGGCTCGAACAATGACAAGTAAAGGACTACAATACGTGCAGGCCAACATCAAGGGCAATCAAGTGCGGGCCCTTGTGGATACAGGAGCTTCTCATAACTTTATGGCTGTCGGAGAGGCTCAACGACTCAATGTTAGCTTTGATAAAAGCGGTGGTACAATGAAGACTGTTAACGCCAAGGCCACACCAATACACGGGGAAGCCCGTGATGTTCAAGTAAAGATTGGAGAATGGTCGGGGCCAATCAACTTCACAGTAGTAGCAATGGATGACTTCAAAGTAGTTCTCGGCATAGAATTCTTCAACCAGGTACGAGCCTTCCCTATGCCATTTGCTAATTCCTTGTGCATCCTTGACGAGGGAAAGACTTGTATGGTAAACACGGAAAGGGGGCCAAAGGGTGGGCCTAAGACCCTTTCTGCCATACAATTCAAAAAAGGATACAACAAGAAGGAGCCATGTTACTTGGCAGTAGCAAAGATAGGTGACAAGATAATTGCCAAGGAGGTTGTACCAAAAGTAATCCAGAACGTACTTGAAGAATACAAGGATGTTATGCCAACTGAACTACCAAAGAAACTTCCCCCACGAAGAGAGGTCGACCATCAAATTGAGCTGGAACCAGGGTCTAAACCCCCAGCCAAGGCCCCATATCGCATGCCACCGGTTACGAAAGCAACTCACAAAGTTGCTGGATGCAGGCTACATTTGCCCCTCTAAAGCCCCCTATGGTGCCCCAGTATTGTTTCAAAAGAAGAAGGACGAGAAGAAGGACGGCTCACTTCATATGTGTATTGATTATCGAGCCTTAAACAAGATCACAATAAAGAATAAGTACCCCATTCCACTGATCGCTGATCTATTCGATCAACTCGGCAATGCAAAGTACTTTTCAAAGTTGGATCTTCGATCAGGGTACTACCAAGTGAGGATTGCTAAAGGGGACGAAGCTAAGACCACGTGCATCACAAGGTATGGATCGTATGAGTTCTTAGTGATGCCGTTTGGTCTAACCAACGCACCAGCCACTTTTTGCACACTTATGAATAAACTCTTCCACCCATTTTTGGACAAGTTCGTAGTAGTGTACCTGGACGATATTGTGGTGTATAGTCGCATGATGGAAGATCACGTGTCACACTTGCGACAAATATTCCAGGTACTACGTGAAAATGAGCTATACGTAAAGCTAGAAAAGTGCTCATTCGCCCAAGAGGAAGTTGAGTTCTTAGGACATCGGATCAGGGAGGGACAACTCATGATGGACTCCACCAAAGTAAAAACCATTCAAGAATGGGAAGCACCAACCAAGGTTCTGGAGTTACGTTCATTCCTCGGGTTGGTCAACTACTACCGACGATTCATCATGGGTTACTCCGCAAAAGCAGCCCCCCTGACCTACTTACTAAAGAAAAATAAGGCTTGGAAGTGGGACGAGCGGTGTCAAAGGGCCTTTGAGGAATTAAAGGAGGCCGTTATGACTGAACCAGTTCTGCGGCTACCCGACGTCAACAAGCCATTTGAGCTTCAAACCGACGCATCGGACTTTGCAATTGGTGGAGTACTTATGCAAGAAAGACATCCGATCGCGTTTGAGAGCCGCAAACTAAACGACACCGAGAAGAAATATACGGTGCAAGAAAAAAAACTGACAATGTTGCCACTAGTTACTTTCAAACACAAAAGAAGTTAAGCCCAAAGCAAGCTAGGTGGCAAGATTTCCTCACCGAATTTGATTATGTCTTGGAATACAAACCGGGAAAAGCTAACATTGTGGCTGATGCCTTAAGTCGTAAGGCCGAGTTTGCTGCAATCACAAGGCCTTCATTCGACATCCAAGACAAAATCAAAGAAGGTTTAGAACAAGATTCCTTCGCCAACCACCTAGTCTCCTTAGCTCGTGACGGGAAGACTAGGCGATTTTGGTTGAAGGGAGACTTGTTAGTAACCACTGGAGATCGACTCTTTGTGCCTAAATGGGG
This sequence comes from Flaveria robusta, assembly GCA_025506415.1. NCBI lineage: Eukaryota > Viridiplantae > Streptophyta > Magnoliopsida > Asterales > Asteraceae > Flaveria > Flaveria robusta. The sequence goes on from CM046472.1 coordinate 11,500,576, forward strand.
TGACCTAAGGCGTACAATCATGAAGGAGTGTCATGACTCAAGATGGGCTGGTCATCCCGGAATAAAACGAACGTTGGCACTTATTGAAGATACTTTTTACTGCCCCAAATGAAGAATGACGTTGAAGCATACGTGAGAACATGTTTAGTCTGTCAACAAGACAAGATTGAGCAACGTCAGCCAGGGGGATTGCTAGAACCATTACCGACACCCAATGGCCCATGGGAAAGTGTCTCTATGGATTTCATCACTTGCCTACCAAAGTCAGAAGGAAATGGGAGCATAATCGTGGTGGTGGATCGATTTTCCAAGTATGGAACGTTCATTCCCGTACCAGCCGATGTAACTGCAACAGAGACAGCAAGATTAATCTTTAAGCATGTGGTGAAATATTGGGGTGTCCCACAAGTCATTGTAAGTGATCGTGACCCGCGCTTCATAGGGAAATTCTGGTCAGAATTGTTCAAGATTGTAGGAACAAGTTTGAATTTCTCAACAAGCTTCCACCCTCAAACCGATGGGCAAACAGAACGGGTTAATGCACTACTGGAGCTGTACCTCCGACATTATGTAAGTGCCAACCAACGTGACTGGGCAAAACTTCTCGACGTGGCATAATTCTCCTACAATATGCAGCGAAGTGAGGCAACCAGTAAGAGCCCTTTTGAGATAGTTACAGGACGACAACCACTAACTCCAAACGCTCTAGCCGCATCTTATGATGGAAGTAGCCCTGTCGCAGTGGCATGAGCAGGCGGATTTAGCACAAGCTTCACTTAATAAGGCAACCAACAAGATGAAGAAGTGGGCCGACAAAAAGAGAAGGCACGTCGAGTTCCAAATTGGGGACCAAGTAATGGTAAAGTTGTTACCACAACAATTCAAATCCTTACGAAGTGTGCACAAGGGCCTGGTAAGGAAGTACGAGGGTCCCTTCCCCATAATGGCACGAGTAGGCAAAGTTTCTTACCGTCTCCAACTACCGCCCAAACTTAAAATACACCCGGTCTTTCATGTGAGTTTTCTTAAGCCATACCATGAAGATATGGAAGACTTAGAAAGAGGAGTATCCAAACGGGCACCAACCACTGTAGTAACATCTTTTGATCGAGAGGTTGCTGAAATTTTATCGGACCGTACTATCCGTAGGAGGGGCGTGCCAAGCTACAAGGAGTACTTGATCAAGTGGAAGAACATGCCAGATAGTGAGGCCAGCTGGAACCAGAGGATACACTTTGGCAGTTCAAAGATGAGATCAAGAAGTATCACGAGGAAAGCACGACGAGGACGTCGCGAGCTTAGGTGGGGGAGAATGTCACGGCCCGACAACCGCTGCACGAAACCCCCGAAAATCTTCATTTCATACTGCCAAGCACTATGGTCTTTAAAAGACTTAGAAATATCTAGATATTCCTATGGAAGTATCTAGATATTATGTAGTAAATATCTTAGATATTATGTATTAAATATCTTAGATATTAAGATGTAAATATCTTAGATATTTGTAATAGATTAATCTAGATTAAGAATAATCTAGATCCTTAAAGCAAGTATAAATAGGTGGTGAGTGGTTCATTCCAAACCATCTCCCACAAGTTGTATCAAAGCTCTATTGTACAAGCGTTCTCTTGTAATCAAAGTGTTGTTTACTTGTAATCAATCCTTGTTCATTCCTTAAGTCGTTGAATCGATGCTCAAACATCGGGAAAGGCTGATCTTAGTAGGGAAACTAAGAGCCGCACGAGAGTTAGGAAATCACTCCGTAACACTATGCCATTCTCTGTTTATGAAGATGCTTGTTATTGATGCATTGACCGTGAATGTCTGTCCTAAAGTCATAAGGGGAAAGAGATTTTGTGTTTAAAGAATTAATTACTGAAATGTTTCTCAACTGTAACGTAGTTAACTTTTTATTTTTTCAGTTGTTTATACTTACTGTGAGTTCGTGTGAGTCTTTAGCTAGAATCTCAGAAATTGTGATATTTTTTGCGGCCTTCTTGGTGTTTCTCTGTAGGCATGAACTCCTGGGGTAAGTTATGTTTCTCTGATTTCAACCTTTCAAACCTGTAAACAATAATCCATTGTTAAGATTAGTGATAAGCAATAAAAGTGCTCTATTCATATCTAGTCTTTTCTCTGTGTAGATTTATGAAATGCTGGTAGTTAAACAACTTAAATCTAAGGTGAGTGATTTTATTATAAAAAATAGCTACAAAAAATATAAGCATTAACCTCATCATTATAATACAGAAGGCATAAAATGTTGTGTTGCTTTAATTTCTCATGGACTATTTACCCGCAATCAACTTATTATTAGGCAGGGTTGTTACATGTTAAATAATATTGGTTAACTTAAGAATTGATGTGAATGCAGTTTCTGGAATATCTTATGGATTTAGGAGTGTGTGTGTGTGTGTGTGTCTAGTGTTACTGGATGGAGGTAGACATGGGTTACATTTGTTGATTGAAGTTGTAGCATGAGTGTTGTATAAAAGGTTTTATACCCATGTAATCAGTGACTCTCATTGCAGTGAGGACGAGGATTATATGCTGGCAGGATGCTTCAATTGCAACTCTTGGATATCTTGTTGAACATGTCATTATTTTCTCCCACAACCTAATGCTAGCATTTTTGTTACTACAGTATTTAATAAGAGTGCATTAGTATAGCAGTATTTATTAAATGGCATCTACTAGCTATAGCAAAAATTGCTATGTATAGGCATACAATATTTGTTCTTTGACTGACTGTATGTATGGATAGCTGAGTGTTTAGGTATATCAATATTGATTGAAATACCAAAATCAACAGTTATCATAAAATCTTTTGAAAATAAAGCATGCAATGTCAATAATAACAAACAACATTAATTTCTAGACTCGATTTAGGGTGATAGTTATTTTTTGTATTATCAAGTTGTTTCCTTGTGAAATCATTCCCATACCCATTTATAAGTGAATGGGTGTAGATGTTCACCTCTAATAAAAATTATTATTGGTGTTAATTTAGAATTTGTTCACAAAATGTTATGAACTTTTTATGTTAGCAAGAGGTTGTCGTTTAAGAAAAGGTTATATGTAGTCTCTGAGCATATCATTATGTGAGGTGTTTATTTAATCATGGTTTGTGATGTGGGTATAATATATTAAACGTGTGATAAAGGTTTAAATGTCTATCCGTATTTATTAAAGGACATTTATCAGTTATAGCAAAAAGAACTATCTATAGGCATATAATATTCATTCTTTATGTGTGGGTGTTTTCAGTCTTCATGAGAGTTTGGACATGCTACTGTTATAATTACTGTAGGCTCTGGCCTTCAATGTGTATTTATGAAGGACCTATGAAGGTTGTGTACGCGTGAAGGACCTTGTTAATGGAGTTGTGTGAAAACGTTACCTGCAATCTATCATAGTCATTATGACATACGGTTTTCCAGCTCTTGTACTATTGTCTTGCGTCTCTTGTGTAAGTATTATACTTAGAGACTGATGCAACCAAAGAGCTCTCAGCATGCAACTCTAAAGTACAAGGAAGTTACATCGGAAGATTTTATACAACTTAGTGAATTATGCTAAGTATAAAATTTTTTGAAACCAAAAGTCCATATCTTCCAAAGACAGAAAATGGTCTTCCAAAGCTTCAAAGGCAAAGTGTTCTGAAGCCAAAGACTGATTTCTTCCTTGGACAAAGAAGACATGCTTTCTCTAATCACATTTTGACAAAAGTTGAACTACTTTTCGCTGCCATCTCGGATGGGCTAACAACTTAGATAAGTTGGTGAAAAGGTTTATACTATTGTCAACTGTAAATTAAGGTCTTTTGTCTGTAACTTTCCACTTTTGCACTTTTATCTTTTTTGCAATATATTAGGATGTGATCTTGTTATCTAGATTAATGTTTGTAGCTGGTTGTCAAAGTATGGCTGGCTGTAGGTTGTAGTATAAAGTATCTCAAGTATCAGACATTAGTGACTAAGCCTTGTAAGTTTGGTTAAACACTTAAGAGTATACAACATCATTGAAAACCAACTTCTTTGTTCTTGTTTGTGTTCTTTCCTTTAGTTCTTTGTTTCTTATAGCCGATTTTCTATTTGATCTTGTAAGTGTTTGCTTGTTATATCTCCAACACATGTGATACTGTTGCATTGATCTCTCCCTAACTCGATCCTTCATCTTGTAAGATGCCTATGCAATCTGTATTCATAAGAAACATAGTCAAAAATGTGTGACGTGCTATTAGTGGTATGCTGGTGTTGTTTTTGATAGGTGCTTTTACCTAAATATTCCTTTTTTGTTTTCGTACATCCTTTTTACACTCGTTGTGTATATAGTCTAGCCTTTCTGAAGATCAAGATTAGGTTGGACTCACCTTAGATTAGTGTTTATATTATGTTTAAATGTAATAGGATCTATGTTAGATTACTTTGTTTTAAGTTTGTATTTTGTGTATTTTGCTGCTCAGCGAAACTATGTTTCATCGCCGGGCGAAACTGGTCATGGGCCTGACAGCTTCGCTGTCCAGTGAAACTGTCAGCGAAACTAGCTAGCCTATATATAGAATTGATTCCATCTTTGTAGGTTAATCTTGCAAAAACCCTAATCAGAAATATTATTGTTGCAAGTTTGTAATTGTGGCTGGAAGCTAATAGAATTCATTTTGAGCAAAAAAAAAAAAAAAAGTTAAAAAATTTCTCTTTTCTTACTGATTCGTAGAAATTTCTGGGGAGAATAATATAAATTTTCCTGTTCTTGCAGATCTCCACAGAATTAAAGTTTTTGTTGCCTGAAAGAGTTGAAGGAGGTCAAGTATTGTGTTAGGATATGCATGATAGGCTCAACCAGAATGCGAAGTAGACAGTGATCTTGTGGCTAAACTAAAAGGATAAGAAACTTTTTGACTTGGATTATCTCCTTGACATTTTGGCCTTCACAAAGTTACAAGTCTTTGTTCAAAATGGATTGAGAGCGTAATATCTCTACTTTGAAGTTTTTCAAAGAAAATTCCAAGTTCCCCTTCCCTGTATGCTTAATAGTGCTACTTGCTAGCTCTATTTGTGTCAAAGATCTTCCCTGCTATATACTATATTATGTACTTATCTCCTCTACTATGTGTGAACATTGACCTGGAGTGATGATCTCCTCTGTTATACGTAAGTATAGACCTGGAGCTCTTATCAGCATGTTCTGATGATCTTCTCTGTTATACGTAAGTATAGACCTGAAGCTCTCATCAGTTAAGCTCAAATGATCATCTCCTTTGTTATACATGAGTATAGACCTGGAGCTCTCATCATTTGTTCCCCAAAATCATAAGGTCTGTGTTCCTTATGAAAAGATCTTTGTTGTGTTCTCCGTTGGAAAATCAAAGAAAGTCAATCATATTGCTCAATAAGAAAGTCAATCATATTGCTCAATATATCATGAGGACTTGACGAGTTTCTTTGCCAAATGTCTGTTGGGACCGAGTTATTTAAGTCTTCTTCAAACTAACCGCAAAAACATGATAATGGAAGCTGCAGATTACTCGTTGAAAAGAAGAAGGCATGGGTTTAAAAGGACAATATATCATCAATCCTGCCAATCTCTCTGATTTTCTGGAAAACCTCTTCAGTTTATCGTGTTTCAATATCCTTTTAACTTCTTTTACTATTTCTTACTTTTATTTTTATTTTTAATTATTTTATTATTTCTTTTAGCATTTCATCTTTTTCTTATATTTCTCTGTGAAATAATGCTGGTCTTGTGGCGCGTCTTTGTTTCTTAAATTTTATTTTTGTCTCAGTTTAAAATTTTATTCTAAATAGTTAAATATTAAAATGAAATAGAAAATGTTAAGTTTTAGGATCCAGCGAAACTATTGTTTCGCTGGTAGTTTCGTCAAGCGAAACTATAGTTTCGCCGGTACTTTCGCTCATTTCTAAGCCATTTTGATCTAATCCTTTACCGAGCGAAACTACAGTTTCGCTAGCAGCGAAACTATGGGCTATATAACGGGTAATGTGAAATTATCATCTCATTTTCGCACAACTTGTTACATCGTATTCTCCGAGCCCTAATCGCACCTCTCGAGCGTAATTGAGTTTTGTTGGTTTCTGCGTCTTCTTTGTGTTGACTTAGGCCTTAGGTGGTTGTTCCAAACCTGTTTGTCCATATTAATCTGTGTTTTATCCGCATTTAAAGAGTCAATTGATTGTGTAGGTTCATTACCTTCGCAGATTCATTCAGCGAAAGTATATGTGATTTGTGCGAAACTGAACGAAAGTTCACTTGATTTCAGCGAAACTGTAATGTTATGTTGTCCATGCGAACTTGACAGTTTCGCATGCCTGAATTAAGTTTCGGCGTGCCGAAATTACACTTTCGGCGTGCCGAAATTACAAGTGACTGTCTGTCGAAGTTACACTTTCGCCTGCCGTACAGTTTCGACCAGCGAATCTAAATCTGTTTTACTTTAATTATATTTTTTTATTGTCTATCTTTTATATTTATCATTTTATACCATTCTAACCTATTTTATCTATTTCTTTTAAGATAAATGGCCAATTTGAAATTCGATGACATGAACAACATCACAGCTATTTTGGATGATCAGAATCGAAAAGCTGCTGGATTCAGAGACTGTATCCGTTGGCTGAGGAACTCGACTATTGCTTATGCTATTTCTCATTCCCCGACCATATACGATCTTCACATTAGAGATTTTTGGAGATAAGCTGAGTATGATACTAGGGCCAATCCTCAGAGGATAGTGGCAAGAGTTTTGGAGAATGACATGTCTATCACTTTGGAGAATATTGCATGAGTTTTGAGGCTTGAAGACGACTGTGGAGACGAGGTGTTTTTATCTGAGCATGAGGTGTTGGAGGTTTTCAGAAGCATCGGTTACGAGGGACCTCCTTTTGGCACTAGGAAAGAGATCAAGAAATCTTTCCTATCTAAAGAATGGAGATACATTGCTCATGTATTCATTATGTGCCTAGATCACAGGAAAGGAGGTTTAGATGGATTGAATCTTGATTGGGCTAGAGCCATGATTATTTTCTGCAGAGGCCAAAAGGCCAACATTGCTAAGCTAATTTTTGACTGTATGGCTGAGAATATCATGGCACTGAAGAAAGACAAATGGCTGCTTTATCCAAGATTTATACAAATGATGATTGAGGATTTGATTCCTGACGTTCCACGTCATGGAGAAATAAAGAGGCTTGTACAGATGAACACAAGGATATTTGTTGATTGCTCAGCAATTAGACATGATTTTAGTGGAAGGATCACTCATTTATGGGAAACCATGTATCCTGCTGAAAGGTGGAATTATATAAGGAGGGTGATAAAGTCTGAAAACAAGAATGCTGAGGAGAATAGTGAAAAACAGGCCGAGGCTATCAAGAAAAGAAAGAGATATGCCAAGGAGAAAGAATATGACTTTGAAGAAGAGATTGATGAGGTTGAAGAGGCTTTAAGGGCTGAAAAAGAAAAGAGGTTTAAGAAAAAGGCAGACTAAGCTGAGTCAGAAAAGGTGACTGAGAGGAGGTCCAAGCATAAACACCAAACCTTTTCTGAGCCTCAAAGAAGATATGAAAGGGCAAGCTTGGATGAAGATTTGATTAGAATCTTAACTCTTCTTTGGCAAATAAGTTGAAGTATGATTAAGACAAAGTTGATGAATCAGGAGTTAAGAGAGAAAAAGAAAGATGAGATGTTGGAGAGTATGACAAAGATGATGATTTATCAACAGGCCTTGATTAAGAGATTAATGACCAAAGTGAATGAGTTGAAAGCTACAGCTGGCTTGCCAAATCAGCTAACTCAGTCTGAGTTAGATGATCTCACAGACACATCAAGATACTCATTTCTCAATGTGAGTAGCTCTTCAAAGGCAGGAGAGGGCCCAAGTAGTGCTGGTGTTACAAATGCAGGAGGCTCGGGTAAAGATGCTGGCGTTAGTGAAACTGATGGTGGAAGGGAAGGAGTTGCAGGAAATGTGGAGAAAGTAGTTGAGGCTGGATTTATAGATCTGGGATTGGATATTGACAAAGATTTTGTTGGTGAGGAGGTGATAAGAGAACCAACAGAAGAGGCCGTTAAGAAGACAGCTGAGATGAGTCTGATTGATGAAGAAGAAGAGATTGAAGAACAACTGGTAGATTTTGATTCAGAGCCGGAATACTATGAGGTGGATGAGCGTCCCTTGACATACGTAGTCAAGAAGGGCTCTACTGAAGGAGATGTGTTTGAGTTGGAAAAGGATGAATGGTTTGTGAGAGAAAAGGAACAAAAACAATTGACCCCACTATTTCAGAACATTCAAGGGACGAGCAGGAAGGAGTCTGAGAAAAAGGTTATAAGCTGGAAGTACAATGCAAGCTTGAAGATGTTTATGATAAAAAGAAGGGGAGGTAGGATATCATATTTGCACAAAAGGAAGGCTTTCAAGACCTTGCCTAAGTGGGTTCTGAGGAGATTAGCAGAGATTCTATTGATTGACTCCCATTTGAGTGAAAGAGCTAAACTGATAGAAGAAGAGATTAAATGAGGTACAAATGATAATTTTGAGTCATTTGGTTTCATGAAGGTTGAGAGAAAAAGGTCGAAGAAAGATAAGGACTGGGTGACAGGAAAAGGAAGGATTGTGCTAAGGTTAAAGCCCCCAAAGACTGTTAGTAGGGTAAGACTACCTTATCCCCTCCCACAGAGGCTTCAAAAGTTTGAGAAGTGGTTTTATGATAATAACTCTGGGGAGGCAGTGATAAGGGTTAAGGATGGAGCTGAAATCAGATTGTTTGATCCTATGGAGGTATTCACTTTCTGTGATGAAGATCTGCTGATGCTGTGTGAGAATCATATTAAAGCAGGAGCTGGAGCTGAGACTAGAAAAGAGGCAAGCCTGTTTATGGAGGTTGCCAACAAGGCTCGTGGGGTAAGGGCAAAGGTCCGGGAGCTAACAGACAAGATTCTTCAAGTTGATGAGACTAGGATGGATGTGCAGGATCTTACTAAGCAATTTGAACAAGCAAGTGCACATGGTGAGGGAGCTCGTACAGCAGGAGCCGAAGACGAGCCTACATCTAAAGCTGGAGAGGGAGCAAGAGCTGATGATGCTGCAGAAGAAGTTCCAGTAGGTGAGGTCCAACCTAGGGGGAGTATTGAAGATCAAGATTAGGTTGGACTCACCTTAGATTAGTGTTTATATTATGTTTAAATGTAATAGGATCTATGTTAGATTACTTTGTTTTAAGTTTGTATTTTGTGTATTTTGCTGCTCAGCGAAACTATGAGCGAAACTAGCTAGCCTATATATAGAATTGATTCCATCTTTGTAGGTTAATCTTGCAAAAACCCTAATCAGAAATATTATTGTTGCAAGTCTGTAATTGTGGCTGTAAGCTAATAGAATTCATTTTGAGCCTTTGTTTGTGTTGGTGTTTGATTTGTTTCTCATTATTATTGAACACCTTTGATTCTATATCATTGTTGTGTGAATATCATGGATGTTTGTTAGTGGATTTTGAACGATTTGATCAATCAATTGTACTGTTTATCGATCATTTGGACCAACACTTTCATGACTAACAAACTCAAAGTACTCTTGTGGAAGATTAGGCTTGTGGAAGATTAGGCTGATCAACAATTGGTGTAAAGATAAACGTTGTTCCCTTTCGCATGTACGCTGGATAAGATAATATGGATGTATCCTTTTTTTCTATAACAGCATTTTATATTCAGCTTTAAGGCAACTATTCTTTGGTCCCTTCCTTTTGCAATAGCTTGTATTCCCATTCTCTGTTAAATGATGAATCTTTCTTGTATGAGGCATGTTCCAAATTTTTTATTAGTTAAACAAAATGTAATTGTATTTAATACATATCTCTCAATGCAATGCATTTAAGTTTTCCTCTTTGTCCACAAAAACATAGCAGGTCGTATTGTCGTGGAATGCTGTTTTCTAGCAGCGTACTACATGCACCTCAAGTTTTGGAACTGGTCCTCCTGGTCTAGGAGCTGATAGGTCAGTGTCTTCCATGTGTTTAAACCTTTCGTAGCAACAAATAAGCATAGATTACAAGTATAGTAAAAGCTAAAATGGGATTTGTCAATAAGAGTATAAAATGTTATTAGAATGATGTCTTTAGGGTGTTGATGAGCCTGATTTATGTTAATCACGTTTAATAACTCTGTAAAAACAATATTTAATGTTTTGTTATCAACATTTTTAACGCTCTTTCCACTTAGTTTTTTTATAGAATTTGGAGACATTGCTCTTGAGAGTGTGACGTATAACTGTCTTTGACCAAAAATTGTGCCTGGTAGGTATTTTCTAATTTTTTAAGTGGTTGACCTTGGCTTTTGTTAATTGTCATTGCATAACATATTTTTATTGGGAATTGTCTCCTTGTAAATACAAAAGGAAGTTCTCTTGTGTTGTGCACGAAGTTAATTCTTGGAATATATATCTTGAAATGTATACTCTACGACCAACTGATATACCTATTACGATATGTGCCTTCATTACATGCGGTAATAACTTTGTTACTAATAACCTTGTGCCATTACACAAACCATTTTTTAGATTTATGTTTTGGATTAACATTATCGGATTGTTTTTTCAGTTTCAAACAATGATTTGCATCCCACTAAAATTAAGCATATTAAGATATTTAATTGGATACATGGCGTCTACATCGCCCCCATTTCTTGAGTGTGGAACCATAGAATTTGTGCTTAAGTACGAAATATATTCTCCTAGTGACATAGCAAGCACTATATCATTAATTTCGTCCACTGCATTGTTCTTTGGGCAAATGACAGCACATTCTACAATTGTTGTAGCTGTTGGACTTAGTAATGTTTTGTCATCATATACAAATCTAATGTACATAGAGCGCTACTTTGGTGTCCTCAACTACCATATGCGATAGGATTTCAATAATTTTATTGTCGGTTTGGCCAATAATAATTGGAAGGCCTTCCTTCCCATCTCCACCATGTAGTAGCCAATTAGAGAATGATTGTACCTATTCATATGTCGTCGTGTCAAAACACGATGTTGCTACCCTTAAGTTGAGTGAAATCTTATGAAGTGTAAAACATTTCCACAGATATGATCTCGAAAGGCATCATGCCATGATCTCTGCCTTAGTGGACTTTGGTTTAACCATAAGTGTGTGTTGGAAATCTCCACCCAAGAATACAGACTTTCCTCCAAATGGCGAAGTGTTGTTGCTAGTCAAATATTTCAATGTTTTATCAAGAGACTCAAAACACATCCGGTCACTCATAGGTGCCTTCTCCCAAATAATGAGACTTGCTTCCAACAGTAGCTTAGAGAGGTTTGTGTTTTTCTTAATATGACACACGGATTCATCTGTTAATTCTAGTGGTATTTTAAATCTGACTGTGTAGTCCGACCATATGGTAGTAGCAATGATGCTATTCCAGATGCGGCAACTACTAAAACAATGTCAGCCACAGACCTTAAAATGGTGATGATCGCCTTCTAGAGGTAAGTTTTGCCCATACCGCCATGAGCGTACACAAACAACCAGACCTATGATTTGTTAGACAAGAAGCAAGCACTTTATCATACACATCTCGTTGTTCTTGCTGTAGATTTCCCTTCAAGGACATATGTTGAACATGTAGTGCCTCCCTATCATAACTCTTTTCCTTCAGCAACAAAACATTCTTCAGAACAGATAGCGTAGACTCTATAGGCACTAGCAGCCCAAAATCCCCTAATGAATGTGGAGTAGCATTAGAGCTTAATAGAAGCTCAATCTCATATAGGACAAATTGTTCTAGATCTACAGTGAAGACTGTATGTGCTGAATTTTGGAGTGTGTTGTCAATGTTAGACGCCAGGTCCTTTCCCATTGTTTTCCAATTTGCTTCCCACAACGCCAAGGGATTAGACACATCACACTATAACAGTATGTGCACAAAAAGTGACCTTATCTCGGAAGTAGTTGCCAATTTAGTGGCTTCTGAAATTATACACAACCATTATTTCTCATCTCTAATTAAACCTAACTTTCCACAAGCATCTCTAAAAGTTGGTAACACCACACCAAAAATTGTAAATATGTCCATGAATGAATGATAGCCACTTTGATGCCTAAGTAACATTCGTAAGTATAACAACTACCATATGTCGGATGCACATATGTAAGCCTACCAATGGCCGGTGATCTCTTCCATGTGAACAGCTAAAACCTAAACAGGGGGATTTCTATAATGAATAGGGAAGGCTAAAATCCTCCAAGATGCCTCATGCGAGCAAACAAATCGGCCATCAAGATAATTCTAAATCTCATCAACAACTTTCAGAGTGTCATTCCTCGCATTTTTAGACATCTCATCATCTTTAGTTAATGCAAAGCAACCCTATCTGTCCCCTTTGAGATATATTTGAAGAGGTATTTTATGAGCATCCTCCATCCACAATATTCAACATAACTATGCTCATCAAAATATAGAAGCCGATTTGTGTTATATGGAACAACATACCCATTATCAAAGCGAGTGTTAGTCTTGTATGGCTTGGGATATAGTCTTGAGCAAACACCATCCTTCATACACGGAGAATTCATTCTTGCCAAACCACATGGACCGTGTAACATGAACATAGTAACTATCGTGTGTAACACATGATTTGTTAATGAGTTTGGCATTTCAGCACTAATATGTGTGTCGATGTCCACTAGAGCATGTATTGCATAAGGCAAAGACACCCATAACAACGTGTGACGGTGTGGTAGTTCCCTTTTTTGAAATTCGATGAGGTGTAGTTTTGAAAAATATAATGCAGGACCGGTTAAGGAGAGTAATGCAATAGTTTCACAAAGGTTGGAAAGAAATAAGCAACACTTATAAGATCAAATAGGGAACCGGCAGGTGAAAATAAGAACAAAAATAAAGAACACAAGCAAGAACACAAAGTATTTCGTTTTCAAAAATGTTGTATATTGCTCTTAAGTGTTTTACCAATGTTACAAGGCTTAATCCCTAAGGACTGATACATGAGACACTTTATACTACATCTTACAGCCGGCCATACTTTGAAGGCCAGCTGGACCACTAATCTAGACAACAAGATCAACGTAAAGTCAAAAGCAGATTGCCTTTTGACTAGTGACTATAACATGCCATAGCTTACATCCTTATCTAATACAAAAAGGATAAAAAGTACAAAGTAGAAAGTTACAGACTCTAAGACCATAATCTACAGTTGACAAAAGTATGGAATTATCACCAACTTGTGTAAGTTGGTGAGTCGTCAGAGATGTAAGTGAAAAGTGGTTCAGCTTTGTCAAAAGTACGTTAGAGAAAGCATGTCTTCTCTGTCTTTGGAAGAAATCAGTCTCTTGGCTTCGGAAGACTTTGTCTTGAAGCTTCGGAAGTATATGTTTTGACTTCCTTAATCTCTTGTGACATACCATGTGTTTGGGTTTGTGGAGAAAGCCTAGGACACAATGGGTCTCTCAGCAGCAGAGGCTCTACTTGAATTCGAGTTGATTGAGCAGTATCTTCTTATTCACCCTTAGGATGTTCTGACTATCCTGAGGTGCAGAGGTGGATGCCTTGAACTTTTTCTTTTTTCTTTTGTCCCTTCTGATGGCCATCCTCTTCCTCTTTGTATATTTTAACTGAAAAGGTTGGTCTTGAGCACCAGATGTTCCTTCTGTATCCTTCTTAGTTGGGTCTCTTTCCTTCACATGGTTAGATGGAGAAGGCTTATGACCCTGTTATGGGTCAGAAGATGAATTTGGCTTTGATGTAGCTCTAGGATTAGGTTTTCTTGTCTCTTGTGGTTCAACCATCACCTCAACTTCGGGCACAGAGTAACTTGGTGGAGAATGCAAGTCTACAACTCACCTTCCTTTAACTTCTGGTTGATCCTTCTGATAGGCTCATCCATGGTGGATAGAGACATAGGACCAAGTCTCCTTCCAGAGAACCCACACAACTTCAAGAAGCTCACCATCTTCATTTTATCAGTTGAATTTTTCTCATTGGCTTTGATGGTGGCTGTTGACTTAGTAGCCTCCTTTCTTATTTTCCTCTTATCAGCTTTTCTTTTAGTTTGTGCTTCTTGTTCTAGCTGCTTGAGATATTCAAACTCTATATACTCAAATAAGAGAAGGTGAAGAGCTATTACCTGATAGAGACCTGTGGCACTAAAGTAGGTTATCATGTTCTATCTTTCTTGTTCCTTACCCCCCTGAGTTTATTCTTCAACAGCCACAGCCTCTTCTCAAGACTTTTTTGAACTGGAGAGAATACAGGAGCTTTGTATACTCTTTTTCTTTTTCTTTCTTATTTGATTTTGAGGAGCAATTCTATAGCCTCAATCTCCCTCCTCTCTTTTGACAGTTCAGTGTCTGCTAGTTCATATAGTTCATCCAAGGGAAGAGAAATTAATTCATCAATATTGTAGTTCCTAGACCCTAGATAATTCAATCTGGCTGCCCTTAACTCATCATCCTGAGTGTTTGGCCTATGGGCGCCCAGATTACAGCTTGCATACACCTAAGGGTCTCTCTTGTTTTCTCTCCTATTGCCTTCCTCTTTCTCTCCTTTTTCTACTCCTCAATCTCCTCAAGAGTCATTTTTCTTTTCCTTTTGTCAATTGTTGGCCTGTATGACTCAGGGTGGTGAGAGCTTTGGCATTCATGAATTGGTTCTACACTAGAGCTCTTTTAAGGGAAAGGTTGTGAGACATCTTAACCAGCTGGTGTCTCGCTAAGGGTACTGGGTGTTGTCCCATCTCAAGGTTCACAGGTTCTACTACTAGGCCTTCAACTGAGGTTTCCTATTTGAAGCTAATCTTAACGTGTGCCTTAGTATCCAGTTGACCAACAGTCTTTCAAAAGAAAATATATTTCAAATTATTAAAATTCTAAGAAATATCAGTTAAAAAAATTTTCTTTCAAGATAAACTGGGCTTATAAGAGTGATGAAATAGACAACTTTTAAATACACATATTTTAGAAAATAATCTTGAAATTAATTTAAGAAAATCTACTCAAAGTTAATCATCCGATACAAGATACTTAAATCTCTGTTCATCAGAAGCCTTAGTGAACAAATCAGCATATTATTCATTTGTGTTAACTTTGACATGTTTTATCAAGCCTTTTTCAAAATTATCTTTTATCAAATGATACCTGATGTTGATTTACTTTGTCTTGGATTGCTACACTGGATTCTCTGTGATAGATATAGCACTATTGTTGTCTATATGGATAGGAGTCTCCTTGAAATTGAATCCATAGTCCAGCATCTGATTCTGAATCCAAAACATTTCAGCACAACAGCTTGCAGCAGCAATGTATTCAACTTTAGAAGTTGATGTAGATACACAGGATTGTTTTTTGCATTGTCATGAGACTATCATTCCACCAAAGAAATGACACCCCTCTAATGTAGACTTTGCAGTCATGTTGCAGCCACCATAATCACTATGTTTATATGCATACAGTTTGAAGTCAGAATTGTTTTTGATACCAAATTCCCAGCTTGGGAGCACCTTTGAGATATCTAAGGATTTTCTTGATAGCAACAAGGTGTGACATTGCACCCCCAACCATTAGAGTGTAATACTAAAGACATGTACTTTGGTCGACGACATGGTTCATATTAGAGCTTCGAGAAATCTAGTGAGACGAAGAAATATGTTAGGGAATCGGGTAAGGTAGATGGTGTTTAAATGGACAAGAAGAACAAGGTCGTGAAAGGATATGTCGCCACCGTACTAGCAACGAAGGACTATGTCGGCACTTGTCTAAAGTGTAATAAGTGCAATCTGCAACATCCAACTATGACGCCATCTTATGTGTAATTCAATTTCAAGCAATTGGAGCGCTTAGCCAAGGGCTTCAAGGTGTTGGTGAACCCACCTGTGCTGATTAATGTAGTCAAATTAGCAAGAGTTCGACATTGACATTATGAGTGTGGAAGCCAGGAGCATCATCGAAATGCATATGCGAGGTTAAATGGGATTCAAGGTCAAATGGTCGATCAAAAACAAAGGAACAATTCAAAATCTGGCCTACAACTTGTGCAAACCCAACACAAGGTAATATGGCAACCATGTTCATAGAAAGGTATTCGGGATTGTTGTCAATAATACCCGACAAGACTCAGACGTAGTGACTTTGACTTTTATAACTAAGTTAGACTTGACCCCAATTATGAGGATACGTGTTATGAAATGGGCTAATGGTAGTCTTGTAAATACTAGGGAGATAATTTAGGACTGTGTTGTGCTAGTAGAGGATCATGCCTTTTGAATAGATCTTATATGATATGGGCTTGGGAGTTTCAACATGGTCCCGGGAATGGACTGGTTTCCAAGGAATAGGGCCGAGATTGCATGTCATTGTAGAACGGTGAGACACTTGACGTACATGGAAAGAGATCAAAATAGGACAAGATGCAAATCATGAGCATGAAGGTGGAGGAATAAGGGTTAGATGACATACTCATTGTGTAAGAATTTCAGGAAGTATTCTCGGAGGATTTTGCATGATTGCCTCCTTCACAACAAATGGACTTTCAGATTGACCTGGTACCTAACGCGATGCATGTTACTAGGACACCTTATCGCTTAGCACCTTTGAAGATGGAACATGGGTCTAATCGGAGTTGTTAGCTAAGGGTTTTTATGACCTAGTCACTCACCATGGGACACTAGTGCTTTGTGTGAAGAAGGATATATCCGTTAAGACGTGCATGGACTATCAAAGGCTGAATAAGCTAACGGTCAAGAACCGTTATCCTTTGCCGAGGGTAAATGACTTATTCGATCAGCTTCAAGTATCAACATGTATTTATGAATATTGATCTTCGTTCGAAAATCATCAACTTGGAGTACATGAGGATGACATACCGAAGAGAGCATTTTGAACTCGTTACAGAGATTATTAGTCCATAGTTATGCATTTTGGGCTAACAAAGGCACCTACGGTGTTCACAGACCTGATGAATAGGAAGTATAAGCCATAACTAAATAAATTTGTCATAGTGTTCGTTGAGGATATTTCGATGACCAGGAGGAACATGAGAAGCATGTAGGGACAGTCCTAGAATTGTTAGAAAAGGGAAAACTATACACTAAGTTCTCCAAGTGTGTCATCTATACTGAACACAAGAGTTTTCAACACAATTTTCATCAAAAAGAACCGAACATGAGACAGAGACGTTGAATTGAGTTGTTTAGTGACTACGACAAAAAAAAATCTTATGATACCAGGAACTTAAAGTTTGGGTTCCGATATGTTGAGTCGTAAGGAAAGAGTCAAACCCTGCATGTTTTAAGACGTTAGGAATGACAATTCATCTAGGCACCAAAACCCACAGCATTGTTACTTAAGTTGAGTCAAAGAACGCACCGAATGTGCTGGATGGGACTTTAATAGGTCTGGATAAATAGTTTGTACAAAAGGACGATGAAGGATTGTACTTTATTAAATGAATTTGGTTTCTAGTTATGGAGAATGTGTAAAAATTGGTGTTGGAAAAGCACACAAGTTTAAATACACTGTTCCTCTTGGTGCTAACAGAAGGTACCATGACCTTAAGGACTTATATTGGTGGTCTTAAATGAAAGGGGGCATAGCGGACTACGTGTGCGAGTCTCTGACTTGTTCAAGTTAAAGCGAGGCATCCCCGTTGCAACAACCGGAGATTCTAGAACGAAAGTGGAAAACCTTTTAGTGGACTACTAGTGAGGACTACAAGATGGAAAAGCTAGAAAGGATTCATGTTAGTGAAGTTATGGATAGACATGGAGTACCCATGCCGATTACCTTAAATCATGACAATCGTTTCATGCCACGATCCTAGCAAAGCTTATAGAAGGTTTTGGGAATGCGTCATGACAAGAGTACAACTTATTACTCTCAAACTGACAATTTGAGTGAGGGAACTATTAAGACATCCTGGGATATGTTAAGGTCTAGTATGATCGACTTTGGAGGTAGTTAGGACATTCACCTACTATTGGTTGAGTTGGATTACAACAATACCTACCGTTGGAGTATTCTATTAGCACCATTCGAGGCACTTTATAGATGTAAGTGTCGGTTACTGACATAATGGGCAAAAATCAGGTAAAGTTAGATGACTAGACCATAAATCATTAAAAAGATGAATGATTAGAGCTTTTGGATTAAGGACAGACTAAAGGCAGCTCAAGATCGTTAGATATTTACACTGACAATCAAAGGAAACCTTGCTTTAGGCACATGCTCTTAGACGTTAGTTGATTTGGTAATTAGTTACAGTTGGTGACTGGTACACTATTAAGGTGTCAGTAGTGTGGGGGGTAGCTGCGGTACACCATATATATAAAAACTAATGATACCATGAATGTGAAATCGGAGCCGGACTGGGAACTACCATACTCTAGAGATATCATGAAATAGGTTGTAGACCTAAACAGTCATCTCCAGAGACCTTAGTTTATGGGCTGGATGCGAGCTGTTGCCTTGGAAGGCATTGTCTACTTTGACAAAAAGAGCAAGTTAACACCTATTTTGCTAAGTGCAATTAAGACTTCCAAACCGATTTGGTTAGTGGATTATCGGTTTGAGTTACAACAAGAACTGAGAGGGGTGCATGACATGTTCCATGCGTCAAAACTCAAGTAGTGTCTTGCTTATGAGACCTTATATGTGTCGATCGAAGAAATATGAGTGGACGGTAAACTTTGATTCGCCGAAGAACTGGCTGAGATCATGACTAGGAAAAATTAAACCTTTAAAAGTAGTCAAATCCTGATCATAAAGATTAAATGGAACTCAAAGCGAGAACCTAAATTTAATTTGTGCAAGGGAAGATCAATTGAGGACTAAGTACTATCACCTATCCATGGAAGATGTCGTAGTTGATAACACTGACTGAATTTCGGGACGAAATTCTCTCAACGGGGGGATACTGTGACATTTGTCACCAAAATAGGTGTATTGACCATTGACTTTAACCATTGACTTGACTTTTTAACATTGAATCTTTGACTTTGTCTTTGACTTGGTCTAAATATGAGCTTTGACTTGAAAGTTGATCTAATGATGACTTGATCTGAGATTAGTACATTAGAAGTGCGTAGATACGGTAAGTTCTAGAACTATGTATTATGGACTCAATATGTTCTAGTGAGCCTTGGACATGCTAACAATAGACGTTCATCGTTTTGTACTTAGAACGATGGTTGCGTGCTTAAAAATTGGACTAAAGACTTATTAATTTTAAAAAATATATACATCTTACGTTAAGAATGCAAACAAAAATCAGACACGAGTGGGTTTTGACTAAAGCTTACTAAACAGACTTAATTTAATTTAAAAATATAAATTAAATAACTTATGTAGCATATAATAGTCCGTTCGAATCGTAATAACAAGGAGAATTTCAAAACACAAAAATTGGACGACACGCGTATCGAGACGAGATGAAATTGGACAAAAGGGAAAAGGGCCCGGGAGGCCATCTAAGGCCCCCCTTGGCCGAATTCTACCTAAAAAGGGGGGGGGGGGTTTCCCCTTGTTTTCCTTTCATTTATTGCAAAACTTTTTTCTACAAGTTTCTCTCAAAGTGAAACCCTAGCCAAAACTCTCAATTTCTTCTTGTTCTTCTCCTTCTCCATCGAAAATCGCCATCATCAACATCTTTCCATCGATTTTGGTGCAACAAAGACATTCAAGAATGGATTCCAAGCAAACCTTGTTCATCTTCTAATCTCTCGGTAAGATCATTGTTTGATGATTTTATTCGTTGTTCTACCTTGTTATGGATGATTTTCATCATGTAAACATAAAATTATCATCTACTATTCTTATATTCTTTGTTTTTGACGTTGGATCGTGAAGACCTAGGTGTTACGGGTGTTGGACTCTTTAACCGGTAAAACATAATTCTTGGTCTTTGTATATTCTTGAATCTATCAAGATTGGATTGTAATCTTGTGTGACCTGATCAAAATGGACATCTTGGTCTTATAAATTGTTGTTGAAATCATTAATCTCGTTTCTTGAATGAATGGACGCGTTGAACAATTTAAAACTATGAATCGATTAACTAATAATGTGAACCGGAAGATAAAAATCTAAACTAACTGTTTTGGGACTAAAAACTTTGGATGATCCAAGTGTTTGATTCATGATTTGGTCAATGAAAACATGGAATAAACGTTCTTTAAGTACTCGGGTAAACAAAAGTCAAATATATGGGTTTGGGATGCAAAGAAACAAGACTAATGATCTGGAGAGCTTGCTGTCAGAAAAGTAGGACATTTTGTACAGGTCATAACTTGGTTATAATAAGTCGAAATGGGTTTATTTTTTCATCTAAAAAAAATTTTAATGAGTCCTCTAACCCACCCAAGTGGTCTCGTGTCGTTTCGACATCGTTTGGTCCTCCAAACGCGACACACAAAACTAAAGGTCAAAACTGACGAATCTAGGCAGCAGGTGGGTCCCTGTTCGTCAAGTCATATCTTTCTCATACTTTTCCAGTGGAGATTTCTAGAGTTTTATTTAAAGTCTTATCTTTCAAACGATACCTATTACGCATTGTTTCGTTACCGTTTCGACCACCAAGCAGTTTTTGCAAAACTGGTGCGCAAACGGATATACATGCTGAAATATTTTGATAAACTTAAAACTAAAGATTTGAAACCAAATAATCAAATAAAGACAAGTTTTGTATTCAAAAGTGGTTAAATGACAGTTAAAAAAATAAGTTAATATTTTCTATAATTCATTGAGTATGGGCTAATAAATGTTTATCAAAGGACATTAATAAAGTAGTTAAAAGCGACAACTAAAACCCTAAATGTGACGAGATTTAAAGTTTAAATCTGACTTTGGACTTGTTCTATTAGAATCATGTTTTCATAAAATATAACCTTGATGGACATTAAGGACTGGGCTACAAGGATTACATCTATATTGGTAATTCTTTTTGTTCTTTAGTAATCCTTTTGTGATTTGTACCTTTAGTGCTTGCTTTGCGTATTGTGGACTTTGGACTATACTATTTTGAGGTGAGCTTCACAGCCCCTTTTTAACTTGTTTTACTTGAGGGGAAAAGCTTGCTTACTGTTTTAGACTATGCCATGTCTTAAAAACTATTTTGGAATAAAGTATGTGTTCTTGTGACTTGGACATTATGGAGAGGTATTGTTAGTACTAACGGGTTGACACCCCCACCCTTGTCGTCGGTATACTAGTCGAGACTGACTTGGCCTGTGCGTGCCCTTAGGTGAATACAATCCGGGTAATTGGACTTGGACTGACTTCGAACTTGTTTTGATATCTGTGACTGCTATGTACTATTACCCACATACAATTTTGGTACATGTTATACATGGCAAAATAATTGTACTTTAAACCTGTGAACTCACCAACGTTTATTGACTTTTTAAAGCATGTCTTTTCAGGTAACGGTGCTTAATTACTTGGACAGTGGACTTTAGACGAGACCGTTCCTTCAAGAGCATTAGATATTAGGATATTAGTTTTGGACTATTTGTTATTATTGTTGGTTTTTTAATTGTATTGGATTGATCTTGTACTCGTTGTTCTAGTTTTAAACTTCTGGGTTATTTGTGCATTTATGGAATAACGTTATGGTATTAATTGTTCTTGACACTTGTTCTTTTGTGTCGGGTGATGTCAAGATCCATTGACGGAGAATTCCTTTAGAGATTCTCTTTGACCCCCAATGTGTTATGACGATCCCGTCCGTCGCATCCTCATGTTTTCGCTACCAGCGTGGGTGTGACACTGTGGGATTGAAGGAATTTGAGAGAGAGTGTAGAAGAAGATAATGGAACTTTGGGGCTTTTGTGAAGGTAAGGAGATCAATGAAAGAAAGTTGGAAGTTTTTAAATGGGATTTAAAAGATTAAACGGATAAGGTGAAAGGACAATTTAGGTTTGATTTGACACGTACGGTAAGTTAAGGACTACTTAAAATATTCCGACAATCATCAGTAAAATCATACTTTTTATAAAGTGGGTTCTGTTGCAAAGTAAAGTTTTAGTGGGTTCTGTTGCAAAGTAAAGTTTTCTTTCGAGAGTAAAATTTCCTCCGAGAGAAAACCGTCAGGTCTCTTAGTATTGTATTCCGAAGCCACTTTTACTTCCGAAGGCAAATCATGTCTCAGGGACAAATTTGCTTTTGATAGTAAAAAGGTTTTCTGAAAGAAGAAGTAAGCTTCGAAAGTAAATATTTAGACAGTGAAATTTTCCTTTGGAAGATCTATAAAGATATCTTCCGAGTGTAAATTTCTCTTCGGAAGAATTTATACTTTAGAGTTTTGAAGAAAAACTTTTTGTAACAGGGCTTAGATTGTATGAAGACTACGTAAACAAAACACGAATTGAAAGGTTTTCAAAAGAGATGAACTAGTTAATGTTTATCATCCCAATACCTGTGATCAAATACTTATATCTTTATTCATCAAAAGCTTTGGTAAACAAGTCAGCATATTGTTCGTTTGAATCAACTATGACTAGTTTGATTAAGTGTTTCTCATGAATATCTCGAATGAAATGGTACCTGATGTCAATATGCTTTGTCTTGGAGTGCTTGACTGGATTTTCTGTTATAGAGATTGCACTCTTGTTGTCTATGTAGATAGGAGTCTCCATGAAGTTAAAACTATAGTCCAACATCTGATTTTGACTCCATAGCAGTTGAGCACAGCAACTTGCAGCAGCAATATATTCAGCTTCAGCAATTGATGTAGACACACATGATTGCTTCTTGCATTGCCAGGAGATGATCCTTCCACCAAGAAATTGACATCCTCCTGATGTGGATTTCTTGTTGATATTGCAGCCACTGTAATTACTGTTAGTGTAGCCGTAGAGATTGAAGTCTTTATTTCTAGGATACCAGAGTCCCAGCTTGGGAGCTCCTTTGAGGTATCTAAGAATTCTCTTGGCGGCAATTAAGTGAGACATTTTTGGAGCATCCTGATATCTTGCATAGACGCAAGTTGCAAACATGATATCAGCTTTACTTGCTGTGAGATACATCAGAGATCCTATAATTGTCCTGTACTAATGCTGATCAGTGTCTTCCCCCTTAGAGTCAGGACAAAGATTATGATTTTTGGGTATGGGTGTCTTGGCTGGCTTATAATCTTTCATCTCAAATCTTTCTAAGATATCCTTAACATACTTAGACTGATTTATGAAGAACCCCTCTTCCATCCGTTTCACTTGAATTCTAAAGAAGAAATCCATCTTTCCCGTGGAACTCATTTCAAACTTCTTATTCATAATGCTTTCGAAATCTTTGCACATTTGGTCATTTGAGGAACCAAATATGATGTCATCAACATAGACTTGAACGAGCAAAATGTCTTTCCTAGACTACCTAATGAATAATGTTTTTTTCTATTGTCCCTCTGGTATAGCCATGCTTCAACAGAAATTAAGACAATGTCTCATACCACAGTTTAGTTGCTTGGTGCAGCCCATAAATAGCTTTATCCAGTTTGCACACGTAGTTGGGATGTTGTGGGTCTTCAAATCCTGGTGGGTGACACACATAGAATTCTCTGTCGATATCCCCATACAAGAATGCACATTTGACATCAAGTTGGTAAACTATGAAGTTCTTCGATGCTGCATAAGCAATAAAGATTCTCACAGCCTCAAGTCTTGCAACGGGTGTAAAGACATCAGTGTAATTTATCCCTTCCTCCTTTGTGTATCCTTGAACTACAAGTCTTACTTTGTTCTTGATGATCAAAACTCTATCATCTTTTTTGTTTCTGAACACCCACTTAGTGCCAATGGGGACTTGACCAGGTCGTAGTGGACATAGGTTCCATACATTTTGTCTCTTGAATTGAAGCAACTACTCTTGCATTGATTCAACCCAGTTGTTATCCTTGAGAGCTTCTTCCACCTTCATTGGTTCCATTTGAGAAAAAAAGCATCTAGTTTCATAGATAGATCCAAGTTAGAGAAATTTTGCTCACGATTTTGAGTCTTATTTCCAGCTACTGTCTCACACTCATTTAATGAGGACTGATTGAATGAATGTGTGACAGTGTTAGTGATGTTTTGCTGTGAAGAAGCATCAACAGTTGCCTATTCCTCCAGATTACTATCTTCATTAGCTTGGTGTTGAGTGATGGAGTTATCTGTTGATGAGTTTTGAGGCTCAGTTTGTTGACAGCTTATTGAAGCTCTACTGTTTTTTGAGATGTTTAAACTTTCAAGAGTTCCAGTAGTGGGAGCTTGATCTTCATGATCTCTTAGAGAACTTAGAATAGGTCTGGGTAACTCAAATAGTTGATCATCATATGAGTCATTTTGAGTTCCTGTTCCAGCTGAAACATTCTCACAAGATGGTTTAGAATAGTTTGAAAATAATTCTAAGTTAAAAATGTAATCAAGGCCATTCCCTTTAACACAAGGAGTGTGCTCATTGACAACAATGTTATATGATTCCTCAAATTGTTGATTTTTGATGTTATATACTCTATAAGCAATAGAGTTTGAGGAATATCCAACAAAGATAGCATCATCTGATTTTTCAGCAAATTTTGCCAAATTATCTTTTGTGTTAAGTATGGTACACCTACTGCCAAAGGACCTAAGAAAACCAATAAACGATGGTCTCTTGTTCCATAGCTCATAAGAGGTTTTTCCATGGGGCTTAACAATGAGAACTCTATTCTGCACATAGCATGTAGTGCTGACTGCCTCTGCCCAGAAAGTTAGAGGCAGCTTTGAATCAGCTAACATAGTTCTTGCAGACTCAATAAGTATCCTGTTCCTCCTTTCAGCAACACCATTTTGTTAAGGAGTTCTATGAGCACTATATTGTCTGGCAATCCCTTTTGAGTTACAGAATGAGTCAAGAACTTGATTCTTAAACTCAGTCCCTTGATCACTTCTTATAATTTTTACCTTATGATCAATTTGATTTTCTATTTTAAGAATAAAAGATTTTAAATTTTCTGCAGTTTCATCTTTAGTTCTTAAAAAGAACACCCATGTAAATCTTGTAAAATCATCAACAATCACAAGGCAGTATGATTTCCTTCCAATGCTCATTATACTTGTGAGACCAAATAGATCCATGTGCAATAAGTGTAATGGGGTGGTGATAGAGTTAACTTCTTTGGATTTATGAGATGTCTTGTGTTGCTTCCCTTTCAGACAAGCAACACAATTATCTCTACAGAAAAATTCCTTTTTAGGCACACCATGTACCAAGTTATTTTTGACCAATTTGTTCATGGTTTTAAAATTGACATGACACATACTTTTATGCCACAGAGTTGACTCATCACCATTAGCTTTGAAAATAAAACATGATACTTCACCTAGTGGGGAAGCATTGTTCATATCCAGCTTGTACATATCCCCTTTCCTTGTACATATCCCCTTTCCTGGGAGATCTAAGAAACACCAATTGCTGAGGAATTGTCATCCTGGGTTTGAGGATAATGCACTCATTTTCTGTGAAAAGCATCTGATGCTTTTGGTCACAAAATTAAGAAACACTTAAAAGATTGTGTTCAAGCTGTTTGACAAAGTTTACTTGATCAACTTTCAACTTACCATTGGATACACTACCTCTACCAAAAATGTATCCTCCGGCTTCACCTTGAAACTGAATAGGACCTCCATCAAAGTGTTCAAACTATTGAAGGAGACATCTGTTCCCTGTCATGTGCCTGGAGCATCCAATGTCCATAATCCAAACATTTCCATTTTTTTCATGTGGATGTTCCTGCACATAAGGTGAAATGATTAGTTACTATCGGAAACCCAAGCCTTATTGGTCTTGGGCTCTTCCAATGTAGATGAGATAATTGAACCACAATGTATGCATGGGGTTTCAATTATGGTTTGTGGAGAAGAGGTTTGGGCTGTAGCATCTTTTCTGATCTTCCATTCCATCCCATGATTGATCTGTGTAGATGAGCCTATGGAGGCTTGAGCAGCATTACTTGCTTCCGAGGCTTTTTTCTTATCGGAAGAAGTTGTCACCACCTTTTCTTTCGAAGCAGTCTTCTTCTCAGAAGGTTTCAAAGGATTTCATTTGTTTATTTGTTTTCTCTTGGACTTGTCTTCCGAATCTATTTTCCTTTCAAAAGAAAGTGTTTTTTCTTAAAGCAACTTTGCTTCAGAAACCAGCTTTCCTTTTCTTAACATTATTTGCATAATGTGTGCTTGCAGGATTATAGTAACAATCTTTAGCCATGTGTTTATGCATACCACACATTATGCACTCAATGTTAGTCTTGATGGGGCATTAGGACTGTTGTTTCTTGCACTTCTTTTCTCTTCAACGGTCTTCTCTTTCAACTTCTAATCCTTCAGCTGGATAGGAGTGTTGGTACCACCCTTCTTTCTTGGATCAGACTTTCCAACCACTTGAAATCCAGCCGAGATGAATACACCCTTTTGTTTTGGGTCTATTTTCAACTTTGACTCAGCCACCTTCTTGGCAATTTTTCTTGCTGCCTTGATTTTGTTCTTTCTTGCTTTGGTGGTTAAGAGTTGATCATCAGCTGTATGGATGAGGTTTTTTGCCTTATCCTTCCATGTGGTGGTCATCATTGTTGCATCATTCTTCTGCTAATTAGGTTGTGGGTCAGCAGTTGGAACCTCTTGCTCCTCAGTTCCACATCTTGGTTGTCTAATAGACAGATAAGAGTGTGGTGGAGCAATTTCATTGGTTCCCAACCCACTTTTGTTTTGATAACACACCTTTGAGCGGGAGGATGATGCAATAATGATGTTGAAGTTATGCTTTTCAATGGCATATTTCTTTGCTTTAGCCTCAGCTATTACTAGCTGGGCTTGAGCCTCAGTTAACTTGGAGATTAAATCCTTTATTTGAACCCTGTAGTTTAAGTGTTCATGTTTTCAAAGAGGATACAGTTTTCTCTAACTCTTCAATTTTGAGTTTATAGTCAGATTCTACTCTCTTAAAATCAAATTTTAATATATTTGAGGATTCAATATTAGATTTAACTTCCGTGTTATTGTCCTGATACAGTTTAACCTTTGCAATACAAGATGGAGTATAGAGGTTCATGTATTCAAAGAGGATATAGTTTTCTCTAACTCTTTAATTTTGAGTTTGCAGTCAGATTCTGCTCTCTTAAAATCAAATTTTAATATATTTGAGGATTCAATATTAGATTTAACTTCCGTGTTATTGTCCTGGTACAGTTTAACCTTAGCAATACAAGATGGAGTATAGAGGTGTTCATATACCTTACTGTCTTCAGTTCCAGCCATAAGAGCTTGAGCAGGAGTGACATCTTGCAACATAAAGCTTCAATCAACTTCTTGAGCAACAGTTGCAGTTTGTTGTTCAGTTGACTTGGTAGCAGCTTTTGGAGTAGCAGGATGTTGGGAGGCTTGAGGTGCTCCAGGATTGGATTTAGGAGCCTTACAATCCCTTGCAAAGTGACCAAATTGATTGCAGTTGTAACACTTGGCCTTTGATTTGTCAAACCCAAATTTGCTGCTGGTTGGGTTCTAAGGGAATTGCCTTCCAGTTCTCTTGAAGAACTTCTTTGCTCTATAGGTGAAAAGAGCCATCTGCTGGACAATGTCCATGTACTCCACATCATTTGAACTAAAACACTCGAGATCATCAAAACAGAATTGAAAATCTCCAGAGTGCTCATTTCCTGAAACAAAAGCATAATTATTCTGAAAAGGATTTTGTTGAGCTTGTTGAGACCTGGGTGTCTCCGAAAATGTGATGTAGGGTCCAGAGGAGGATGATAGTTGTTGGGGGTAGTTCAGGTACAACTAGGGTGGGGGAGTTCTTGAACATTCAGCAGCATGTAGAGCATTGCTGATAGGAATGTTTGAGCTTCTATTCATTTGATGGCCTTTCTGAGTTTCCATCTCCATACGGTATCCATCAAGGATTCCATAGAGTTCAGTCATGGTGAGAGTGTTGAGATTCTCAGTTCTTTTGGTTGAGACATAGTAAAAAGTCCATTCATGAGAAAGTGCACTCATGAATTTCCTTACTATGTCTTTTTTCTCAAGAGTTACTCCCATAGACTTAAGAGAGGAGATTAAGTCCATGTACCTGAAGTATTGCTGACTCAAGGTCTCACCAGCAATATGAGTGAAGTTTTCAAATTGCTGCTTCGGTACATCTTTCTTGGACTCTTTGGAGTCAGTAGAGCCAGAGTACATCAACGTCAAGGCATCAAAAAGATCTTTAGGGGTTTCACAGTGCTGAAAGCCTACTATTATGGAGTTTGGTATGATTGTAAGTAGCACAGTCATGGCTTTGCAGTCGATGTTAATCTTCTTGAAGTCTTCATCTGAGTAGTCTTCAACAGCTTTCTCAATCATGGCACCATTGCCAGCCGGAGATGCCACCTTTGGCTTGTAAGGACCGTGAGTGACAGACCTCCACATTCGGCTATCTTGATACTTGATGAAACCTTCAATACGTTTTCTCCAGGCTCTGAAATTATCAGGAGTGATAATTGGAGCCTTGGTCATGGTTCCCATCTCAGACTCAGAAGATTTCTGGTTAGGAGCCATTTGTGTAAAGTGAGTGATAGTGATGAAAAAAGGATGATTTGGGATGGTTAGATCTCACAATCAAGAACCTGAAAAGTTTTGATACCAATTGTAGGATCGGAGTTAATCTTTCAACACAAGTTTTATCTCTCAAACTCACTTGAACAGATGAAGCATAATCTCTCAACTAAGTTGATAATAATATATTAAGTTGATGAACACAAAAAATAGTTTTCAAGATACTTGTATATATTACTTCTTAACTCGGTGTTACAAGACTCTTGCGAGCATTCACTCTTACTTGGAGAGTTACAATGAAAAACTATATATACTACTATCTACAGCCGGTTATACTTGGAAAACCAGCTAGAAATTACAACTAGACAAATACAACATTGGTAGAAGTAAGGTCTCTAAGATAAAATTAATATCTTAGATTAGGTAATCATGACATGTCCATGACTTACCTTTTTGTTAATAACTAAAGTTGGTAAGTGTACCAACTGATTAAGGTGAACAATGGATTAAAGTATGGTCAACTGCATGGGCATGGAAAAGCGCCATGCAGTATATCAGAGTTGGCAGCAAGTGTCAGTCGGACCATCTTATGTCCACTGGTCCATAGTTGATTCTTTTGAAGCTTAAATGGTTTAGAAAGAATGAGTCCTTCCGAAGCCATTTATACTTCGGAAGAATTAACTTCTTCTGAGACTTCTGCAAGTCTTCATGACTTCATTCTTCGGAAGACTTTGTCTTAGATCTTTTAAGAGTTTATACTTCGGAAGAAAAACTACTTAGTCTCGGAAGACTGAGTTCTGCCTTCGGAAGTTCTTCATACATCGAAGATCTTCAACTTGTCTGCGGAATAGCAGTTTTGCCTTCGGAAGACTTCTTCAGGTACACTTCAAAAGTCTTCTAAGTATTGTTTTGGTTGCACCAGCCTCATATCATTCACATATGATCCAACAATCAGGCCTATCCTACGGGCTTGACGCCATTACAACTACAATCTCCCTGGCCATTTGACATTGCAGGTAAAGGTGATGAAGTATTGGGGATTCTTATGTACTTGACAGATGGCAAGCGCATCTTGATAATGTTTATACATATACCTAGGACCACCGATAAAGAACGAAGGTAATACGACTAACTTTCTTATAGTATGCCCCTCTGTATCACCCCGGGATATCGCATCGTGTATACCTTCCAAATATTCACACCGAAATTCCTCATGATTATTCAATATATATTCCAAACAACAATGTTCAACACAAATGTATGCATCGACAAGATACTATTGAAACAATCTTCCTGCCCGAAGTAGGTGATTGTAAACTCCCTGTCGATTATGGATTTGATAACAATTGTGCATCGATGGAGAGAGATTACGATCATCAGATGGTTGATCTGGCACTATCCACAATTCAGTCGACCATCCTTGCTTAGCATAGGGGAATAAAAAATGGGTATTGTAACCACATATAAGAAGGATGAAGTTTGCTGACCTTGTGTGGGACAGTTTTCATATTGTGGACAATGACGTCTAAGTCCTCTGATGTGATGTTGTTGTCACACACAATTGCGCTAATATTATTTGACGAGGGATTATTGTACCTTTGGTCCTTGACCCTACTATAAAGCTTGATAGCAAAGTCCTGCATGTTTTTCTGCTGACATAGTTCCCTCGCAGACTGGAAAAGAACATAGTTATTAACCTCATCAAGCATAGCAGCTAACGTGAAAACAATATCAGTAGACAAATGGGACAAATTATCTCCTTAGAAAAGGCCAAGTCTGTTTGCAACCTCATTCTCATAGTCATATATATACATGCAAAAACCATGGTCGATCACCAGGCATCGGACACAATGAACCTAACCAATGACAAACTTGACCAACAACTCTAAATACATATGGGCCACCACCTTCGTTTACTGAATTATCAATAATAGCACCGAAAGATGTCATCGTAAACATGGCATTGTACACACAAATGTTAGCCATAAACACTAGATCGCAAAATAACGACTTCAATATATACGGAGGCTGAACTGGAAAATCTAACACAACCTTTCCAGCTTTACAACACTTATGATACCAAGGCCTTCGTGTGGTAGGGAAAGACGCCAGCCATTCCGCCAACCAAAAAATAGCTCCGCAAAACTCACAAACATTGTTGCACATCCCCATATCCACGTAATCAGGTGAAAAAAAAGCATGGGATTGAACATCCAACTGCCCGTTAGCTGCAACCTCATGCTTCCCAAAAACAAAACTAGTGGAAAAAACACTTCTACCCTCAAAATACACGTCTCGCATGCTGCCTCAAATTTTGAGTCAGAGGATGACGCAGAATCCAAAATATTTTCACCTTGACGCCTACGGTTCTGTCGTGGCTAGTACAATAGTAACACACACAATCATCAGACATAATAAACACAACAAAGCCAATGTCTAGCTAAGGCAATAACTTAACCTACCCATCATAGAAGAGACAATACATCCGTAAACTTTTGCATCCTAAAATGTCACAAACAAGCTGAAAAGATCTAATACAAAAAATTCTGGAATATAGCAATACCAGAAACCAAACATGCATGATAGAAGACAAAACATTAAACAAACATAAAACCAAGAAACCATACCGGCATACAGCAAAAACGCAAAGAGCAACTATATGCACTTCATTAGTGTCTGATTGAAATAAAAACAAAATTTTGAAAGTGATTAGAGTCTGATTAAAAGCGCTTATGATCTCTGAATGTTCTTGGAGACATTTCATCGAACAATTTGTGTGCACCATTTTTAACATTAGATTTAGCAAATGCTTGTAACAATTGAAAGTTCCCAAATGCAAAGATCAACATAAGAATGAGTAGAGATTTGATTTGGGTTTAAATTGCATCTAGAATTTACAGAATTTGAAACGAATTATTACTTGAAATTTCTTTCTTAAACAGATAAAGCCGAACAAGCAAAAGAAACTACCTGAACAAGTGATGGAGCAAGTGGATAATAGGTGATGTTTCATGTAAATTAACTTCTATATTCATGCTCAATTGATACAGAATAACATCCCATAAATTCAATTAGATCTATTGAGACACATTGTCATTTCACACGAAGCCACTACAACATTGATTTCTCATAAATTTGGTAGGCTATAACCACATGCATATCTCAACACAACACACAACATTTCTAACATCATTCGAAGAAGAAAACAAAAAAAAAAAAAAAAAAACGCACCAACAAGGGCGAAATCCATGACACATCAACCCTAGAAAACAAACCTGCAAAAAGAGCAGAAGGCCGATGAAATCAAAAGGAACGAAGCAGAAGCTAAAAACAAACTCCAACATAGAACAAAAAGCATAAACACAGAGGCTAAACATGTCAACAAAATATGTCAACAAAAAGCATAAACATGTCAACAAAATAAAAAAGGCATTGGACACGTTCTAGATAGGGAAAAAAGAACTAAAACTCCAAAAAAAAAAAAGAAACACGGGAGGACTCGAACGTGGGTGAAAAGCATAAGCAAGTAAGGCACAAACCAACTCCTCTACAAAACAAATGTGAAAAATTCAGCCAGAAAAACTTATTAACCAAAAAAAAAAAAAACCAATCTGCACCCCGCAACAGGTGCATGACACTATTTCTACAATTTTAACATATATATTAATTTTTTCAAAAACTTAAAATGATGTTAACTAATATTAAATTATTATTTATATATTTAAACTTAATAAAAAATTATAATTTATAAATTATAAATTTATTTTTTAAACATCATAAACACTTGAGTAAATTACACGGATGGTCCCTATGGTTTTGTCAAAATTTTGGATTTGGTGCTTAAAGTTTTAAAATAGCGAATACAGTCCCTAATGTTATATTTATCTTTCATCAATGGTCTCTATTTTGTTAGTTCAGTTAGTAATGTTAGTTTCTTAAACTGACTATTTTACTTGTATCGATCATCAATGTAATTTATATTTTAATTTAACTTTTTCATTATAAATATGTTTATTATTTAATACAAAAATAAAAAAATATTTTTAAAAAAGTCTTCTTTCTTAATGTTTGGTTTATAAATTTTTTTGTAAACCTTTTGACTCTTAAACGTCTTTCTAAAAAAATTTTTATTATTAAAGGTATTATTAATAATATTGTCTTTCTTAAAATTATTTGGTTTTTTAAATGTAATTTATAAAATTAATTATTTTCTAGATGTTATTTTTAAAAATATTTGTTTATTGAATGGTTTAAAAAAATATTAAAAAAGATGTTTAGAACTGAATTGGTTTAAAAAAAAGTTTATAATTGTGAGAAACTTTTGTTTAAAATATGTTTTAAAAAATGAATGGTTTTAAAAAACTTTATAAAACCAACTAGTTAAAAAGACATTTATAATTAAATGGTTTAAGAATGACGTTTAGGAAATGAATGGTTTAAAAACCAAACATTTCAGAAAACATGTTTTTAATTATTTTTATTTGTGTAATTAAAATGTATTTTATTAAATAATAAATATATTAATAATGAAATAATATAAAAAATACAAAAACTAAAAAAAATAAAATTGTAAAACTTTTTTTAATAAAAATAATACTTTAGTTTAAAAGGTAAATTAAATAGATGGTTAATGCGAGTAAAATGTTAATTTGACAATATTTAACATCACTAAGCATTGACTAACTAACCTAGAGACCATAGATAAAATAAAAAAAAATATTAAAGACTATATTCAAAAAGTTTAAACTTGAATGATCAAATCCAAAATTTCAACATAATCACAGGTACCATCCATGTAATTTACTCTAAACACTTTAAATACAATTTTGCCAAATTTATAAAAAGAGTTATAAAAAAAAGTTCGTTTGGTTATTAAAAAAAGTATGTTGAGTTATTTATTAGGGTCACTTAATACAGTTTTGAAAAAAATTATAAAAAAGTGAAATATAAAAGTTGGTTTGGTTAATTTTTAAAATTGGAGATGGTTTTGTAATCATCATTTACGAGATCATTAAAAAATAATTGGGTCAACAAGCGGTCAATTGATAGTGTGAGTCGAGCTCCCAGGATCCATAATTGACAGTTACAAAATCAACAAAATCTAACAACTTAATCGACAAAATTACAAAAAAACATTTTTTAAGTTTATATAAAATTGTAGATATTATCCATTATCTTTAAAAAATATTTTAAAAATCCTTTATGTTAACATTTTGTAATATATTCCTTCCTTTAGACTAATCGTCGTTAAGTGTTTCCTTTAAATAAAGGGCAATGCAACTTTTTTCAAGCATAAAGAACGTTTTCTGCAATTTTTTTATCTTTTACTTAATTTATGTATCATTACAATCATATATACACATATGGTTTTTTATATATCAAAATATATATTAATTAGTTATTTTCATCAGCGTATTATATATGAATATAAATTATATGATTTATATTATTTAATTATTTATATAATTTAAATAATTTAAAATATGTGGATAAAAAAATTAATTAGCTATACGTGCATGAAAATAATAAATATTTAATTATTTATATAATTTATATTTATATATAATGCGTGGATGAAAACAATAATATATATTTAATTTCATGGACGTATTATATATAAATATAAATTATATAATTTACTTAATTCTAAACACCGTTGTATTATTTACTTATCTATATAATTCATATTTACATATAATACGTCGATGAAAATAATTAAATAATATATATTATATTATATAAAAAATCATATTTATATGTATAATTATAAAAATACATAAATTAAGTAAAAAAAATAAAAAGTTATAGAAAACATTCTTTATGTTTAGAAAAAGTTATATTAATAGTGCTTTAAAGGTAAAAAAACCAAATTATCCTTAACTTAACGGAAAAACTTAACGATAATTAGTGTAAAGGACGAAATATGTTACAAAATGTTAATATAAAGGATGTTTAGAGTAATTTTAAAAAATAAATGATGATATCTATAATTTTATATAAACTTAAAGTACGTTTTTAATAATTTTGTCCAACTTAATCAATGGCGTGCATGGGGTGATGCCGCATAAAATAATTTCATAAATTCAATTTACAAAACAACCAAAAATCATAGAGAATCCAAATTTTACCAAAAAAACATCACAAAGTACAAAAACAACTCATTTAAGAAAAAAAAAATTAGACTACTCAAATCCCCCATTGATGTTTATGCTTGTTTCCTTTTGAAGCGTTGAAAAAATGCCTTTCAAGTGCTTACAATATTATTCCAAAAAGGTCGACTAGAAAGCAACAGATTTGACTTCATTGGATTAATGAATTGAATTGTATTGCAGGGGTTGGATTGTATGTAAATGGTGCATTAATTATAAGGCCTCCTCCTCCTTTAAACAACGTGTACCAACTGCTCACGTTCTCATCATATCCATCGCAAGCGACGTTCTAATTCGCATTCCCACCAGGTAATAAAATTCCACCTTTCAAGATCATCAAGATTTTTGTTCTATTTCGTTGACATTAGTTGATTTGATTGCAGTTCCTCCGTCTGAATTAACTGCTCCCATTTTCGTGATTTCAGCTGTCTGATTTTGAAGTTCCGTTCATCTGTCAGTTTGATCCTTCTAATTGCATCTATAGGCTGATTGATTTCAGTTTTTGGTAAGTCGATCAAGTCGTGATTTGATAAAACAAGCTTGCATTTCGATCTGTAATTAACTTTGGGGATCTGTGGTCTGGTTTATAGTAAACTCTGATTTCTCTTTGTCTTTTGATTTTGTTCAACTTCTGTGTAGCTTAGGGCTGTTTGTTTAAAGAAGAAGTGAAAGTTGTGTTCGGTGATTGTTTGTCTGTAAACAGAAGAATGAGTCAACAGCCGGTAGCAATTGGGAAAACATCTTCTGGTATGATTCAAATGCTCAATAGAACTCTACGTGCCCTATTCTTGAATTTCATAAATTGTTCAAAATTTACAGTAGAACATCTAAATTAAGGAATATTTGGGCCACTACCCACCTCAAAAGGAAAAAAGAATATAGTTATTAGTTATTTTCATCCAGTCCTACTTATCCGTCTGAAAATGGATTGACTAGAGCTTATTAATCACCTTCGTTGGATATGTACTAGAAGTTGTGAAGGAGTTATGGTTACCAATATATGTTTATTCTTTCTTTTCTGCACTTTTTGTGATTTTTATTTGTTACTTGCTTTTGTTTCAACAAAATTTTGGTAGTGAATCAAGAAGACACCCATATAAAACAAAGAAGTGTGTATATGTGTGTCTATGATTGTACGTATATATCATATATTAGTTATATTTTGAGTTTTAACTTAATCGTTGTCAAATATTAAAGAACATGTTCTAATAATGTAGGTAACAGACGGTTAAAAGAACTACTGCAGCAACGTGATAATAGAACTTGTGCTGATTGTGGGGCACCTGATCCTAAGTGGGCGTAAGTTATATCTACCTGAATACAGTGATAATAGTTATCCGAAGTGTACATTTCTTCATATTATGGTTATGGATGGAGATATAAGTTCACCTGTATTTCAATTGGCTTTTTTGTCTGTCCATTAATTGTTTCACTTGCTATATATCTTCCTAAAATTCATTTTTATTTTTTTTTACATTTCTGTTCTACAAAATTGGTGAAGGCTTACGCCAGATGCAGCTATGAAGAATGAAGAAGACTGTAAATAGAAGCTTAGATTTGAAACATGATGACTTTCTTTTTAAGTAAACCATTAACAGTATCACCGTAAAGGAGATAGCAAAAGAAGCTTCTATTTGTACCTTAATGATTTGACCTTTTATGAGCAGTTTGCAGCATTTAAAAAACCTATAATGCTTCCATATTTAGTACTTCAAATCAGAAAGTTTAGTGTCCTATTATATATTATATGAGTGATTTGAGCATTGTTGACGGATATTACCGGACTATAAATTTGAAACCAGCCAGGCAGAATGTTGTTGTACACTTGAACCTAAGTGGATGAGAACAATGCTTCTAGATTTTTTACTTCCAAAAAATTATATCTATATTAATTTAATATATGTATATATGTTTGTGTGTATCCATGCACATTTCTGTTTGGTTAATCTTCTTTAGTTAAGTGCCATACTTAAATTGAAACACATAATGCAGGCTGAGAAATTTTCCGAATAGTATCAGATCCATATTGAGAAGTTAACCTTTTATTCTGCTTTTCTGTTCAGCAGTTATCTTGAGCAGCCTTACTCAGCCATGAGGGATATAATTATGTAAAAATCAAAGAAAATGAAGTATCTTGTTTGACAGAATTGTGTCACAGGACTTGCCTTATAATTTTATACTTTTTCATCTGTAGTTAAATTGTTTGCAGCTTTTGTTCCTGTATGATTATAATTAAAAAAATTTCATTTTGATTTTCAGGTCAGCCAACATTGGAGTTTTTATATGCTTAAAATGCTGCGGCGTGCATCGCAGTCTTGGTGTTCATATTTCAAAGGTAGGTATTCCTTCCTCTTAAATCTTAATCAATGTCCATGCAAAAAATAAAAAAAACATTATGCATACATTATCTGCGCTGTGGTGCTTATTGATCTTGGATAAATCCTTGGTTCCATTTTTATGTATTGTTATTTGATTTGATATGTGAAATTCATTTCCATATTTGTAGCTTCCACAATTAATTATTGTTGTTGGTACTTGTTAGAACAGAGTAATGTTGGATGCATGTATTATGACATGGCATGTTTTCATGATAATTGACGTATAACTATTAGCTATGGAGTCCGCTCGGGTCAACCATAGTTGACTTATTGGTTATTTACTTATTTTAAATAAATTTTAGTTTGTTATGATTTATTTGTTACTCTATTTAATGTGTATATCTTTTTCTTATTAGTCTCCTAATTAGTTGAGTATCTATCTTGTATATATATTTGTATATTCTCATATCCGAGTCTTTGGATGTACCTGCTATTCGAATCTATTAGCCACTAGACAAACTAAAATATTAGCCACTAAACAACCCACATAACTTTCTACCATTTATTTGATTCCTAATTAAAAACAAACTAAAATACTAATTAATAAAAACCAATCCATAAACCGAACCGTCAAGATTGGGCCAGGCTGGTTGAGTAACTAGCCAAATTAGGCCCAATATGGTCAGGTTGACCCACAAACAATTTTTTCTTCATGTATTTTTGTTTTATATATCACTTAATCCGTTAAGTATGATCACAAAAACAATATAATTACATTACTAATCTAAATCACTGAATAAAATAATTTAGGAGGTTGAATGCATTGAAATTTGACTTGAGGCGATTATCAAGGACCTATTTAAATTGTTCCTTTTTAGCTAATTATTTTGACATGATCCGTTTGAATCTACACATAACTAAAATCGACCAATTAGTAAGCAAATGGGTTGAAATTACAGTCTGTAATCGATACATACATAAGTTTGAGTCCACTTTTGACAGCTGAATTTGGCAGGTTTTATCGGTGACATTGGATGCATGGAGTGATGCTGAAATTGATGCAATGATTGAAGTTGGAGGAAATGCATCTGCAAATTCAATCTATGAGGCTTATATTCCTCAAGGAATCTCTAAGCCTGGACCAGATGCTACTCAAGACCACCGTTATAATTTTATTAGGTGGATTTAAATATTCATTTGTTCACTTTTTTTTGCATGATTATCTTTATACCCATGCAACATGAGTTGCCAGCCGAAATCTTGATTACGACAAACTATTTTCATAATTTGGTTTCAGTTACATGTTCTTGCTAAACTCAACTCGGTCACCTAAAAAAGCATTTTGTATGTGAGAACTTAACAAATGCGCCTGATGGATTTAGTGATTGCTGTTTTCCCTACTAAATCATTGTTATTTTTCTTATAGGTCAAAGTATGAGCTTCAAGACTTCTTGAAGCCTAGTTTGAGGATCTTATCAAGTAATTCCAGCTCTCTGAAATCAAGTTTGTCCAGAAAGACTATGAACAGTATTCCGAGTACTGTAAGTTTATTTCTTAGAGAAATGAATGTCATAATTTTGGTGCTTTCAGAATATCAATTTTGACCTGCTGATGTGAAAACTAATGACAGAAAGGCATGGTGGAATTTATTGGAGTGTTGAAGATCACAGTGGTTAAAGGCACAAATCTTGCTGTTCGTGACATGCTTTCAAGTGATCCTTATGTTGTTCTTACATTAGGACATCAGGTCAGTCACTTTGCTTGTAATTGTTTAACTACAATCCACCAACAGAATTAAAAGAAAAAGAAAAAACCTGTCGGTAAATTTATTGAAATGATGATACGTGTCATGACTTATTTTTTTATAGAGTTCAATAAACCTTAAGGGAGTGAGGTGTTTGGATGTGTGTTTCGAAGTGGTTAATAGGATATGTGAATATGTGATATTATATAATCAGAAGTAGATACCTAGTGATAATAAAACAGGTTGCACGCCATAGTGTTTGGATGTGTTTTTTCTGTTAATTGTAAAGGTAAGTAGTTAGAGTTAACAAATTGTGAGTATTTTATAAACTAATTAATAAGATGATAAAAGGGACGTTCGTGTTAAAAAAAAAGAGATACATCTTGTGGGAGTCAACGTCTCTTAAGTTATTTATAGGATGGGTAATTAGCTACTTTTATTTTAGTCTTAATGGTATATGGTGCGAGTTATGATCCCCTACAATTATATCATGTTTTTGAAATTTGTTGATTTCTCATTTTCTTTTATGGGTTTCTGTAATGGCATTAGAAGGCGCAAACAAGTGTGAGAAATAGCAACTTGAATCCGGTTTGGAACGAAGAGCTCATGCTTTCTGTTCCTCAGAATTACAAGCCTGTTAAACTGGTATGTCTCAATGCTTCCATTTATCAACTGCCACTTGATTCTGTTCTTTCAACTTTCAGATTTGGTGCATGCTCTGGTAAAAAAATACTGACCACTGTAGCCTCTTGTGCTCCAGAGTGACAGCATGCTCTGGTTTATAATGTTCTGTGCTTTCATATGGGTTGAGTTGAGTACTTGGGTTGACCACTTGACTTGAAAACCGTTTATAAAAATAAGTAATATGTTAATTTATGATTGCAAAAAAATGGGTTATGACAATGATAATCCAAATATTATAATAAAACAATGTACGAGGTTGTATTCTTGTAGATTACACTTTGGAGACTTTCAACCAGTTTGATCCATTCCCTTTTAGCTATATTCATGTATTTGACCCATTTGAGATAATACATAACACAAGTTGATCAATTCACTAGTAAATGGGCTGAAAGAGCCACCTCTTTTTTGCACTAATGTTCCATTTAGTTTGTCCACTGTTGCCTACTTCCGCAAGAAATTGAGAATTTTGGATGATCTAATCCTTAAGGAGCACCAATAATATCATTAATATCAAGATGACTTAGATCATGTCACTTTCTTTTTTGACTGGATAATCAGAATGTGGACAAGTAGAGAAATTATGATGCAAGTGATTTTGAGTTTTTGAACTGTTGTACTAAGTTTTTGATGAATACAATCCATAGTTACTGGGAAGCCAAATATTCTTTATCATTTACAAACTGTAATTGATATTTGTCAAATATTGGAAGAGTTTCCATAGTGCAGTCAGCAGTTCTCATTTTGTATTTTGAGAACATATGTTGTATTGCATTCACCAATGTAATCAAGTCGATATTAGTAAATGCCTAAATAATATTTTTTCTGCATGCTCTACAGATTTGGATTATACAAACTAGATGTTGCAATCTTGTCCATTTTCTTAAGGATGATTAGATCTGGGTCAAACGAGTAACTTTAGAAATGTTTTATACCTTCAAGTAATGGATTGATTTGGGTGATATTTGCTTGGTTGGTGGGTTCTTTTGGGCCTTCTTGAATTATAAACGAGTTGCTCTTAAGAAACTTTCTAACTTAGAATGGGACCAATAGGCCAACACCACCAGTCCCTGTCATGAAGACAAATATAGCGGTTGAACCCGAAACCCATTTGACCTGTTTCTTAAAACTGCCCATATTAGCCCGAACATGTTTTGACCCGTCGCACAGCCTGGCTTGACTGTTTTGCCACTCATAATTATAAACGAAACATGTTTGTCGCATCAAAAGGCTATTCAAATGCTAAAATCTGTTTAATATTGTTTAATTAAAAAGTTCTTAATCATGATTTTTTTGGTGCAGCAAGTATTTGATCATGACACGTTCTCAGCTGATGACATAATGGGGGAAGCAGAAATTGATATACAACCGCTGATAACGTCTGCAATGGCGTTTGGTGATGCTGGGATGCTAAGTGATATGCAGATAGGAAAATGGCTGAAATCAGAAGACAATGCATTATTAGAAGATAGCATTGTGAACATCATTGATGGGAAGGTGACACAAGAGGTTACACTCAAACTCCAAAATGTTGAGACTGGTGAAATTGACCTGCGAATAGAGTGGATGCCACTTGAACAGTAAATCTGCAACAAGAAGTATATGTTTAATATTTGTGATGCGTTACCCTTTCCTTTAAATCAATGATTAATGAGAATTTTTAATTGTAAGTAATGAATGAACGACCAACATGCATTGTATTTTAACTTTTAACTTTGTATTTGTTGATAAATTTTTTTATTAAATTACCGTCCCCGTGGTTTAGCGAAAATTACGATTTCAATCAAATAGTTTATTTTTTACATTGACAGTTCAACAGTTGTGTAGTCTTGCTTTTAGTTTGACTCACACCACTAACATTTTAGACTGTCATTGTTTACCCTAACGACATTTTAGTTATTTTCACAACCTTGTTAACACATCTTTCAAAATTGTTTACAAAAGAAATTATAAAACCATCCCCCTATCAAACCATGTCTCTCTCTGTCAATGTATTTCACCATCACCGACATCCTTCACTTTCTCCTCCACCACCACCACAATCTTCGAAGGGAGAGGATAATGATTTACATCGTCATCACCATCACAATCTTCGACCGGTGGAGAGGGGGTGCTAGCTCATTTTCTACAATTTGACTATTGTCATCACTATGATCGATCTCTAGTTCTTTGGTGAAGATCTTTGATTTAGGGTGTTGAACTCAAAAACAAAAAGTTTTTGTCACAACCCCAAAATTTGGGCCAGAATTTATTTATGTATTTATTATTTTTGGCCCAACAAAAAGCACAATAAGTAAACTAGGCCGAACATGAAAATTTGGCTCAGCTATGGCCCATTAAGTGAATGCAATCCAAAAATTACATTTTAATATGTTTAATACATTAATTATTGCAACACAATGGACTCGTTCTTAGTGAGGACAAGCAAACAACAAGAATCTATGGGCAAAACTGTTAAACGTATAATTACGACCTGATATCCAGCTTAACTAATAACTAAACTGGAAATTATGAATACTGATAACTAAACTGGAAATTATGAATACTGATAACTAAACCACAAATTATGAACATTCAACTACCCTAAATAACTAATTTTACTTTCCAAGTTATTTTAATTACTAAACATCTATTTACAACGAAAGCAATGCGACAAAGAGATGAGACAACCTATAAGCTGAAATGTGTTAAACACAAGACATCGATACGCATCGCTTAACCAATGGCTGGCTATGAGTGATCTGATAATAAATACCTTGGAATAATATAATATAACACTATAAAATCATAGTGGTTTCTTCATTTTATTATTATTCAAGTATATGCGACAAATATGTGATCCGATCAAATAAACAGTTAAATTATTGATTTCTAATGGAAAATAACTATAGGACCAATTATTATAGTTTCAAATCATTTTAATTATGAACTAATTATCCTACTTTACGATAACGAAGTCAACCCTTGAATGAGATGTGAGAGTGAAAGCACTGTTAATTATATGAGACGTGAGGTTTTAAAATTAAAATAAAATCTCTTCTTGCAGATCTTGAAAAGCTTCATGAAAAAAATTACACACTTGAAGCTCAAGTTGAAATTTTAACTCAACTATTAACAAAGCCAAAAGCTGATCACTCAGCTATTGAGGTCAAATTGGAGAAATTCCAACTCTCTTCAACCAAGCTTCAAGAGTTACTTGATGCTAAAAAAGATCCAAAGGATATGAGTGGCATAGGCTATAATGCATGTCCCCTACCTTATAATGGCAACTACACAGTCATGCCTGAGCCTTTGACAAAATTAGATTTAACAGACAATAATACTATTCATGAAACTAAATCTACAATTTTTTGTCAAACAACAAATCCACAAAACAAACCTAACGTTTATGTAGAAACTAATTCTAAAAAGATTAAAAATGGACACCCCATTAAATTCACAGAATGCTTAGACAAGCAAGTGTATGTTGCAAAGCCTAAAAGTCCAATCAAAGCCATCATACCTTTTGTGAAATTTACTCCAGCAAGCACAGTGACTGATAAGGATGCAAAACCTAGGATGAATTCATCTACTGAAAGAAAATCTGATAATGAGGTCAAAACTCATAAGAATTCAAACAAATCAGATTATGATTCATCAAAAGGTAAAGCACAAGCATCCTCATCATTCAAAGGAAAAGCAAAAGCTGAAAAATCATCAAAATCAAAACCACACTCAAAATCTCATGTTTCAGCAGGAAAACAAGTGGTTTTTGATATTTTTTCAAATTTAGATGTTGATAGCCGGAGAAGGAATGTAACAAATCATTGAGGAAGCAAAAGCAATCATCTAGACCTCCAACAAGTAAAGTTATGAAACAATCTACTTAGGTCAAGAAGACTGATATTGCCTTCTCATCAAAACAAAAATCAAAGAAGCAAACAAAAACAAAAGCTTGAGCATCTCAATCAAAGTAAAACCAGAAGCAATGTGCGAATTGTCACATGACAAATCATTCTACAGCTGAATGTTATTTCATATAGTACTACTCAGTCTGTAAAAGAAAAAATCAGTCCACAGAAGATTGTTACCTTAACAAATATTATGCACTGCGCAAGTTGAACAATCACAATACTTATGATTGCTTTGGGAGGATGACAGGGTTGAAATACCCAAAGAAAAAGAGTGCTTCACCCATCTCTTCTCAACGTGCCAATCATACAAGTTCTTCTTTCAGAAATCCAGGAAAAATTTTTAGCAAGGATGATAACTTTTATGATTCCTAGCATCCAAGAGCTGTCAGGATACATCATGACAAAACAAACATTTTCAAAAAAAAGCCTATCTCCAAATGACAAAACACAAACAAATCATGAGTCCTGCAATTCTCAACATGCACGCTTTATTATTCACAATAGAGATCAACGTTTTGATTATTCTAATGATAGTTCTTCAGAGGATGAGCAAGTGAAACACAAACCATCCACATCTAAATTCATAAATCAATGATAGGCGAAGTCCTTTGCTGATGAGCTTCAAACTCAGTTTTCTAAACTTGAGTATGATGATTAGGTGTCATAACATTTAAAGGGCATTATCAAAAATTAACAATGGTTGATAGAAATAGGAAACCCAAGACCATCATGGCTTGGGTTCCATATTCTAACTGATTTGTTTGTGCATGCGGGGACATCCAAGAAGGTCCAACAACATTTGGTTGTTGTATGGATAGCTGGTGCTCTAGGCAGATAACAAGAGACAGTTACCTCCTTCGTGATTTCAAACACATACAAGGAACAACTGTAGATTTTGGTGGAGATTCACAAGGAGGAAGAATTGGGGAGAAGGGATAGTGATAAATGGACAACTCAGTTTTGACAAAGTAAACTATTATGAACAACTAAAATTCAATCTAGTAAGCGTGTCACAAACCTGCGATAAGAAATATTCTACTCATTTCACAGACACTAATTGCTATATTCTGAAACCAGGGTTCACAATCCCTGAAAAATGGGTTGTCTTGAAAACACCTAGGAAGAACAATACTTATGTCCTTAATCTCAATTTTGTCCAACCTACAGAAAAAACATGTTTACTATATAAAGCATCTTTTGATGAGTCATAGTTATTACATAGGCGTTTGGGATACACAAATTTCAAAATCATGGACCAATTCGTCAAAGGAAATCATGTCATTGGTTTACATGTAAAAGAATTTCATTTTGTTGGCCATTGTTTAGTGTGTCTCAAAAGGAAGCAACACAAAACTTCCCATAAACC
Source organism: Flaveria robusta (assembly GCA_025506415.1). Classification (NCBI taxonomy): domain Eukaryota; kingdom Viridiplantae; phylum Streptophyta; class Magnoliopsida; order Asterales; family Asteraceae; genus Flaveria; species Flaveria robusta. Next base: position 11,545,291 of record CM046472.1, read on the forward strand.
TAAGCTTGTGAACACAAATAGTAATCCATTGAAATTACTTCACATGGATCTTTTTGGACCTAGTCACATAATGAGTTTAGGCAAAAAGCAATATTGTTTAGTGATCATAGATGACTTTTCTCGGTTTACATGGGTCTTCTTTCTACTTCATAAAAACAAATCTTCATAAATAATAAAAGACTTTATCACTAAGATTGAAAACCAACTGGGTTTCAAAGTAAAATCAATCCGAATTGATAATGGAATAGAATTTAAGAATGATCAATACTTTCTGCATCTGCAAAAACAAATATGAATGTGTAAAGAACAAATACGACTGAAGAAAAAACAAATGCGAATACAAATAGTTGTACATTGTACTTAGTATTCCTAAATTTAGTGTCAACGTAATTAAGTCATTGTATTAGTCATTCTATCTGACCTATAAATAGAATAGAGATGTTATCGTATTGTAACTTTCATAAAACTTTCAAGAAACTTTCCTAAAACTTTCATAAAGCTCTTTGAAAACACTGAATTCAAGCACACAAGATACAAAAACACACATAAACCGTGATTGTACTATTTATCTATATACAATTTATATTATGAGTATCTTATTCTGTTTTGATCGTTGACTATTGTATTTCCGCTACAACCATCATAGAAATCTATCAATATATTAGATCCTTATTGATTCTAACTCAGTCATAGACATTTAAAGAAAAAAATGGATTAGTTCTCAAGTTCTCAAATAAAACTACTTCTCACATTATGGTGCTTTCTATTGTCATTTTTCTCGCTCAAATCTTTTTTACAAATCACATAAATGATTCTTTTGACAATTTAAATTAGTAAAATAAACTTTAATTTTTTTACTAATTTAGCCATTTACCAAAAATAAGATCCCCTAAATCTCCCCAGCTACTTTTAAATATCTCACCCAATTTTACTTTCTAATAGTAAATATTTTTTAAAAATAAATTTAAAAAAATCAAATAAATTATTTTAAAATAAGGAAAACATATATAAAATAAAAAAACATATGTTTAACTTTTTCCGGGTTTATCAAACTTTTTAAATTGTACAAAGTTTTAGTTTATTACTTTTTCTGTTAATTATTATAATATTCGAAATTTTTTTGTGTTTATTATTAGAAAGATTTTTTAAGTTAATTGCCGTAGTATTTTAAATTGCTTAAAATTTATGTTGTTTATAATTTATGATTGTTTATTAGTTATTTTTTAATATATTTATGTAAAAGTGTTTATTTTATTTTAAAGTCAAATACTTTTTAAGGGATGAGATTTTTTTAATAATTATTTTAACTAACAAATGCGATGAGATTTTATAAAAATATAAAGAAATATATAATAAATAAGTTTTAGATTTGATATATATATATATATATATATATATATATATATATATATATATATTTATAAGAATTGGATCATATGAAAATCGTAAGTATTTTGTGAGAACTTTTTAACTCAATTAAACAATCATTGATCGTCACATCAGCTAAAAAAAGCATCTTTTATGGGCACTTATGTCTTTTTACTTGTGTCTTTGTTTAATACATTTTCATGACTTGTACTATGATTTAACATTCAAGTTTTCACACATTCTAATGATCCCACATTTTTCTCACTAATATTGATGGTTTTTTTTAGTTTTTTCAACTTGCATAGTAGAAATCATGTTCATACGTATGTGAGCATCCCTAAAGGTTTAATTATTTTTTTCTCAAAAATACTGAAATTCAAATATATAATTCTTCAAAGACCATATAGTATGACAAAGCTCAAAGTTTTTTATTCTCGAAAAGGTTATGAATTCATCTTATAGGATTACATACTATCACAAAGAAGTTTTTTTAAGCATCTGTGTCAAATATTATATTTTTTACTAACTTCTTGTTTACTTCAACATACCAACTTCTATACATATTTTATGGTGTGTACTTGAGAACCTAATAACCTACTTATCTATTAATTGAGATCTATTATATCTTTCTATCAAATTTGCTTTTCATCGTCTTACATGTAAATAAGATACTTTGAATTAATTTATTACATCGCATTGATTTTTACATCATCTAAATATCACTTTTTATTATGAAGTTAAAATAGAATATTATGTATTTATTTTTTCTAGGCTACTCATTGATGTGTTCGACCGTAAGAGAATCAAGTTTTTTTCGCAATATAGTGTAATTATAAAACTTATTTAACAAAATAGTATACTTTGAAAAATATTAACGAATATGGAGTAGTTTTTAACACTTTACTATTTTCTCACTCCTATTCACATTGGCCACTAAAAAATCTTTTCTTAATGTCGTTTTAATTCTTTTATGGATAAGTACACTATTTTCTTAAATAAGTTTTCAAACTACTCTATATTGGAACAAAAACTTTAAGAAAATCTGTTAAATTATTAAATTGTTTAAATTTAATTTTAGTATAGCTTATGTAATTTTCAGCACTTACAATCGCTTGATCAGAATAATATTATTTAATTACTATACATTACATTAATATGCATCACATTTCTATTTGTTACACGATGTTTTTATCTTACCGTTAAAGTTTTTCATTTTTATAGATGTAATATTTGAAACTTTTTTGCATTACCATTAGAAAATTTGTTTTGCTAGTGTCTTGTAACACCCGAAAATTTTAAAAGAAAAGAAAAAGAAAGAAAAGCAAAATAACCCAAGCTGAGGGGTTAAAGTTATACAATGGACAAAGTTTGATATTTATTTGTTCAAAAGGTGGTCATGGCCGCCCATGACCCTTGTACTATTCTTTCCATCGGATTTTTAGAGAGAGAAAGAGCAGAATTCTCTCGGTTTTAGAGAGAGGAAGAAGAAGAAGCTGAATTCACGTTAATTTTCTGATTTTTGGGGTGTTCTTGGCTGCATTTCAGCTTCGGGTATGTGCTTATGTGCTTGTATGTGTGTTCGGTTGTGTGTTTTGGTGTTTTTAGGTGTTTGAACTCATAAGCATTTGGGTTTGAAGGAAGTCTTACTCGGAAGTTGCAAGAGGTGAGTTCTAGATCCCCGTTTTTAAATGTTTTAACTGATTTTGGGGCTGGAAATGCATGTTTTAACGTTTTTTTATAAATTTTGGGTGTGTATCCATATGTATGTGTATGTGCCCTGTTGGGAGGGTGTATGTTTGGGGAAAATTTATGATTATGTTCATGGTTTTATGCTTGTTAGGTGCTTAGTATGCTAAAAGCTAGGCTAGAACAAGTTCGATTGATGATTTTGGGTCTGAAAATTATGGTAGTTAAAAAAGTAGTTGGCCATGCGCCTGAGATCATGCGCCCAAACAGTACCCAAACGCCCAAGGTTCATGCACACAAATAGTGCCCATGTGTCTAGAATATTGCCCAGACGCCTAAGTATGCCCATGCGTCTAAGTCTGCCAAAGCGCCTAAGTATCCATGCCCAGGCTCATGCGCCTGCATAGTACCCATGCGCCCAGAAATCTGCCAATGCGCCTAAGTAAGGCTCGTGCGCCGCAATAGTGCCCATGCGCCTGTGTCGTCCATGCGCCTAAGTATTCATGCACCCGCATAGTACCCAAGCGCCTGCATAGTGCTCATGCGCCTAATGACTTAGAAAATTTTCTGAAATTTTCGGGAAAAAGGGACTTTTAGGCTATGACTTGGGATGTTTCCGGGGATGATATGTGATGATTATATGATGATGTTATGTATGTTATGGCCTGTTTTCTTTATGTTTCCTATTATGTATTATTTCGTGGCTTTACGTGATGTGATTATGTTAATGAATGAAAAGTATTATATTAATGAAGCAAAATATCTAAGATAATGAAAGTGGAACATAATGAATGAACGAATGAAAGTCTTGCAAGTAAAATGTAAGGAGGTTCACAACTCCTCGAGAGTTGTTAGCTCAACTGTGTGTCATACAGCGTGCGATCTTGGCTGCCCCATGAGGGTTCACACACAGGGGAATCAGTCTTGGTGACTGTTCCATACGTGAGAGACGGGGTCCTTGTCATTAATACCTAGATTAGTTGGCTTCGTACCCAAGAGGGGGGTCTAGCATATGACAGGACCTAGATAAAAGTGAAAGATAATGTAACGTCCGAAATGTACGAAACGTGCGATATGATCGAAATGAACGATGACGGAAGATAATAAATATTACCTTGATGTATGTATGATGTATGATTATGTACGAAAGTATGAAAAGGTTATAACGAATGAAAGGTAATATATTTTTATAAAACTAGAACTCACTTAGCAACGCTGACTTTTATGCATTTTCAGTTGGTAGGTAATGGTTGCTAAGGATAGCACGGGGTGAAGCTACTTGGCAAAGATTTTTGACTGGCATACATTTTGTGTAACAATGATGTTTTGTGTAGTGACGAAACCAAACGATGATTTGTAATGTAATAATGTTTTAAACAGTAATTATTAATATATGAAATCGTTTCGTTAAATTTTCCGCTGCAAATGTTAAATAGATTTTATGTGATTTTGAAATAGTATGTGTGATGATTGTCCAAGTGTGAGTGTTCCGGGAACGGGGCCTTACATGTCTTAATGTTATGGACATTGTTTTGATTGTAGCTTATGTACAATCATCACTAACAAAATATTTTTACATATATTACATGTTATGAATTTGTTTTACACATAATAATCATGGATATTATTGATCAGATGTAAAAGTTTTAAGTCAGGTTGTGGTGTCACACTCTCCAATTTCACATACGGGTTTTTACCACAAGGCACGTGACAAACCATGATCTCAAACACGGTCCTATCAAATGACACTATATGCATTTTAAATTAAACTAGTTTTTTTAACCCCGTGCGTTGTTGTGGGATCGTACGTTACGTAATAAATCATAGATTACAATCGACCCAATTTGTTTCTTGAACTAAATTTACGTCAATACGTCTTGAATTTATAGTGTTGAATGAAAACGTATTATATTTGATTTGACTCTTTTGCAAACAAAATTTATGCCAAAACATAAACTTACAATCACCCACATTTGTTTCCGAACTAATTTTCATGTTGTAACATAGTGTAAATGAAAAATTATTATAATTGACCACACATTTTCAAAACTAAACTTACGTAGAAAGGTAGACCAATTTAACTCATATATAACAATAAGAACGAAATGTTTCATATTTGACCCAACTCATTTTTTAACAAAATTTACAACAAAACATAGACGGACATCGATAACACATATAAAAGTTGGCATAGAAACATGTTATATATGGCTCGAGTCATTTCTGATTACGTCTAAAAGTAAATGGACTCGAAATTTATACCGACTTGTACACAAACGTAGAGTAAAATTATACAGGAGTAAACCCAAAAGTTTATAAACCTAAAGATGTTAAAATGACATTTTACAAATTTTTAAAAAATATTAATAATTGTGTTAGATTACCACTTTATTATTTTCTAGATGTAAAAGAGGAAGGCACCATGCACGCAGCAAAGTTGTAACATCCCACATCGGTTGGGAAGGGGAACGAAAGTCTCTTTATAAGGGGCTAGATACCTTCCCCTATCGGACGCGTTTTAAACCCGTGATGGGGGTATTCTCCCCAAGTAGCGGACAATATCCGGTGCGGTTTCATGCTTGTTACAGTTGGTATCAGAGCCAGGACCGGGCCGGTGTGCCAGCAAGGACGCTGGTCTCCCAAGTGGGGGAGGATGTAACATCCCACATCGGTTGGGAAGGGGAACGAAAGTCTCTTTATAAGGGGCTAGATACCTTCCTCTATCGGACGCGTTTTAAACCCGTGATGGGGGTATTCTCCCCAAGTAGCGGACAATATCCGATGCGGTTTCATACTTGTTACAAAAGTGATACGTGAAAATAAAATGGATAAAAAAAGTCGGTTCCATAGGAATTGAACCCGAGTTACCCAATTAAAGATGGGAAACATAACCACTGGACCAAAAGCTTCAATTGATGATAACTCCACACCCAGTGGCATAAGCCACCGACGTTACTAAATGAGATATATATAATGTTTGAACTTTAATTAAAGTAAACCATAGTTTTAATGATAAGCAATGCGGAAGCGTAAAGTAAAATCCAAAGCCAATATTAGTAACCGAGCAAAACTTGGTGCATAGTGAAAATAGTTAATGCAAAAGAAATCAAGTTTGTGACATATGTTATGCATAAAACCTCAGTTTCACGACCTAACCTTAAGCGTTCCTACGACTTAAGAAAATTTTGTCAACACAAGTTTGGTGAGTTTACAAGTTTAATAAATAGTAAGTATGCTCAAATATGTTTGAATGGCAAAGTAATTAAAACATATTGATAGGTAGCTAGTCTATAATCAAGTTACTTAGTGTTTCAAAACTGAAGCTGTGTGTTTGTAAGTTGTTTGCCTTTCCACCATGTCTATCGCCGATAATGGCAAATGTTTGGTCAATTAAACACTCCTTCATCCTCCGGTCGAGTTAGCGCAACTAACATGGATGGGGTTTGTCAAAGCCAATAATACTACACAGAATTACCTTACTAGCTCATTATTAACGGTTTGAGAATGTAAGAACGTTATATGTGTTTGAAGTAACGTAACAGGTGACAAAACAATAATACTAAAAGCATTAAAAGTATAGTTTGAATTTTTTTTCTCTCTTAAAAAGGAAAAAATGTAAAACGGGGGCCGTGAAGACTCACCTTAGAATGCGTAGATGAAAGTTAAAGCAAATGTAGGAGCTAATAGTGACCTCACAAATATAATTCTGTGAGTGTGTGTACATAATGGTCTATATGAACCTTGTCGTATCGTAGAACATTAAATGTTAGTGCGTTTAAGAAAAGCAAATCATGTTTGAAAATTTTGATTTTTTGACTAAAGTTGAGTTTTGTTTACCAAACTTGACCAGTTTGACCCAACAACCTATTGGTGACTCAATTTAGTGAAATCATGTTTATTTATACTCAAATAGTTGAAATAAAGTTGCACATAAGGTTTTATGTATATATGTCTACTTTTCAAAAAAAATTATTTTTATTTTGCACGTGTTGGTTTTTCAGAATTCAACAACTTCTAACTTTTACTTATTGCACGTGTTGGTTTCAACAATCACTTGTAACAATCAATCTCATTATACATGTCAACTTCATCATTTAGAAACCAACCATGCCAAAAAGTTTTCTTATTATGAAAGTTCCCTAAAAATAAACTAATTTCAAAAGTTTAAAACCTAATTTTTTTATATTTAACATCACTTAGTAACCTAGAATAATTAAATCCCTTCAAATCCATGTAAATCATGCAAGAACTACAAACCCTAATAAAATGGTTTTCTTTATTGGAAAGTATAGGGTTTTGATCCAAATTAATAATTTTACAAATCAAATCCATACAATCATCACAAAAATACATACTAACACTAATCAATGTTCAATTTCAATAAAGTATAAGTCTTGATGTGTGTTTGGGTCATCTAGGGTTTCAAAAACTTCAAAGATCAATGTTCAATTTCAATAAAGTATAAGTCTTGATGTGTGTTTGGGTCATCTAGATAACAAGTATTTGATGCACACAACGATGAATACCATGATCAATAGCTTGAAAGAACTCCAAAATTGATGTGTGTGTGGATTTTTGTTTTCAAAAAGAGAGGGATGGGAGAGGGCTGCCGTGAATGGGTGTGGGGTGAGGGTTAGGGTTTTTTTTATCATTTTTTTAGAAAAACTACCCCTCTAATTATAAAAATATTAAATGCTTATAAATTAGTTCTTTTTTCAACCTAACCACAAAATAATCATATAAGATCAAACAAGCATTAAGAACATGCCATGATATTTATTTTGAAAATCTTTAACCATTTTCAAAATAGTTGGCTTTAAAAGCCAAAAATGAGTGAAAATGGGAAATGTTAGAAAATTCACAATTTTTATAACTAAGCTAATCATTTAGTCAGATAATAACATAATATATAATTTCACATTTATTTTGATTGTTTGAAAGCTATTTTGATAAATCACTAACGCTCGGGGGCAGACTCGTGTGCGATTCAGCAATTTTTCGAATTAGCGTTACATGAAGGTTCGTGAATATTTGTGCAATAACTAATGCATTTAAATACAACATATTAAATGCGTGCATGCTCAAAATATACTGTTTGTGTTTGTCGAAAAATGACCCGATTATGCCGGGTGTCACTTGGGGTGACCTGAAATCTCAACGGTGTCTTGAAGCTAGATATGTGTTCTACAGGATTTTTTATTGTGGGATCCATTAATTTCATATAATTATATCAAAACATGATAGTCATAACAACATTTTTGTCTTAGCAAAGACTTAGAAAGGATTGAAGCAGTCTTGGATTTTCAATGCCATATCTACTAACACACTGATGTATGAGGAGCTGAATAAAGATTTTTGAAAGACTACTGTGAATGAAAGAGATGATGAAGTAAGTCTATACATTATAGCTAAATTTAATGACAAAAGTGTGACTATAACTACTAAGATTCTTAATAGTGTTTTGCATCTTGGAGATCCAGACAATGCTCAGACAATGCTCAGACAATGCTCAGACAATGCTCAGACAATGCTCAGATCAAGATTGATGACGTAGTTATGAAGGCTTGCTTGGACAAAATAGGTTATCAGATCAAATATCTATCTTTGCAAAAGAAATATCTACCTCCTAATTAGAAGTACTTATTTTATGTAGTCGTGCATTGCCTTAGCAATTTGAAAGCATGTTTGGATAACTTGAGTTACGTCTTTCCGTCATTGATGATTTCACTAATTAAAGACTATCTGTATAGCATCTCCAAAGCTATCTTCTTAGAGATGTAAAAGAATGTAGTTGCTATTGAGGAAAGAAGCTTTTGATGTATCCCAGATTTATTCAGTTGATCATCAACATATTACATCTAGAGTTATGCGGTCTTGATACTATAGCTTTTGATATTACGATGACGAAGAAATATGTTTTTACGTATATGCTGGGAACCCATGAAATGCATGTATTGGAGATAGGTTTGCTAAGATTGAATAATTTTTAGAGATCCAAGAGCAATAACAAATACATTATCAACAACAACATTAATAAGCACAGACACAACCATAACTTGCTGAACCTCTTGGTTAGCCATCATCTCAAACTCGTTGTGTCACTCTGGGTAGTTCATCAGAAGGAAAAGAAAAGACTATAGACGATGAGATTGACGAGATGTTTGATTCTAGTTTTGGTTCAGATATGGAACGTGTTGTTTATATTGCAACAAAGACTAGTGGTTTCTTTTCCATCTGGTGCTCAAAAAAGGTCTGTAGAAAAGAGAAGGCCAAGGACTCCACAAATTACTAAATTTATCGGTCAGGAGATTCCTTTGGTAGATATACAAGCTACATCAAGTTCAGGGTAAACTCAAGTTATTCAAGTGACTTTAATTGAAGCAACCACAATGACAATTTTAGCTCTAGAGTTTTCTACACCACCAAAAGTATAGATTTTATTCTAGATGATTTTCTTAACACCCCACCGGATCAGTCCAAGCATGCAAGTACATCGATAGATAAGCTGGTTGATATTCAGTTTGCATTTTCACACTAGATGACTTATCTTGAAAAGTAATTGTATGATAAGTGAAAGCATATTAAGATTTTGTAGCTGGATGGTCAATCAAAGATAGTAAGAATCAAGACAATGGAAAGTCAGATATAGTTCATGTGTGATTACATTTAAAGCTTGGAAAACTAGATAAAGGCATCATTGTCTAGAACAAATGATCATTCTTAAGATGTAGAACCTAAGAAAGAAAGAGAAGTTGGGGAAGATATTGGTCAACCTATAGCTATAATGAGTCTACTGAAGATGCTCAATTAAATGTAGAGCCAAATGACACTATGATTGTGATAGAAATTGAAACAGAAACTACATTAGTTAGAAGCTAGAGATGGGGATGCAAGTGTGTCAGAGGAAGCAGTTGGTGATTTAAGAATAATTGATGATCTTGATAAACTTGATTAGGGAGATAGTGATGATAATGATAAAAACAATGATGATGAAGATAGGTGATAATAATGGTGACAAAATAAAGAAAAATGATGATGATGGTGATGATAATCAAGGTGGAGGTCTTGGAAATGCTGCTAGAACTTCTGGTGATTCTGGTACTAAAAATGCCTTAGGGCCAAGTCTAGATAAATTTGAAGCATATCATACTATTGATTTAAAGTTAGAGAGTTAGTATGAGAAAGAATTTTACTCCTTTCAAAATGCTACTATAAGGTTTTGATGAAGATTTTGAGGATTTTTATGATCTTAAAGAGGATGTGGAATACACAAGTATCTTTGGTAATATTATAAATGGCTTATATGATGATATTCATTCAGAATAATCTAAGATACCAGCTGATCCAACTAATCACACTAGAAAAACAAGCATTGATGCAAGTTGGAAATCTCACTATCAGAGCTCCTCTTCACCAAAAGAAAAACACTTTCTTTGATACGGGAATTTAGAACTGATATTAAGTTGGATGTATGATGGTGAAAAAAAGCTATATGCGATGAAAAGGCAAGCTAGCGTAATTGAGTATCTCAAAGATGAACATGATTTTCATACTCTACATGTATTTGATTTGTATGTTGTGGGTTTTGAACCCAAACAATTATGGAAAAGCCAATGGGATACGCAACTAGATTTGGTAACAAAGAATGTCAAATTTCTAGAATTTTAATTGCTAAATCCAAAGTAATCAAAGATAAGAGCAGATTAATCCAAGGACCAACACTACAATGATGATCAGAGTTTACAAACATCCAAAGACTATGAGAAAAGTTCTTATTCATTCTCATAAACAGTCTAGCTAAATTGATACGGAGGGTATGTGAAAAGGAGATTGGTCATGTAGTCATTTAATACGTGGATAAAAAGTTTAGAGTTGTAGATCCGATTGATTTGCTAAAGTTCAAAAGAAAAGATTTGATGAAGCATCAATTGTGTCCAATCGAAGTTGATGAATTTGAATACTTTATTGTAGCTCAATTTGCATAGTTGATTAACCAGGCGTTGGATAAGAAGATGTATGCATACTGTGGTGATTACAAATGTGGTGATGTGAACTTTTCATAGATTTGATTCTCGAAGCCTTAGGGGAGATTGTAAAGGTCAAATCTAGAGTCTGGAGAAATAAAAAACCGAATCATGCACAAACTTATGGAGTATGCAAAATCTTTATAGCTTACGCAAAAACATGATGGGGGCAAAAATATGGATTTTGTGCGAGGACTTTATGTTGCTGTATAACTAAATGTTTTGCTTTGCTTTTTGTAACATTTTTCATTTTCTCATTTCGCAAAGCTTGTAACAATCTGTGATCAATGAAGAGAAACTTTATTTAATAGATTGTGCATTTGATCTTGGCTTGTTTGATTGTGATTACCATTCCAATCATCATTCATTATGTGTTTGATGGATTGAGATCAATTTTATTGTAATCCTATCAAAGAGAATCCTGGATTTTACAACTTTTTAATTAATTTTTTTTAAATGATCAAAACAACCTCAGGTACTCAAATGGTTAAAAGTACCTTTATTTTTACTTTAGTTTTTAGTGTGTGTATTCAAAAAATTTTTTATTGAAAAACGTTTGACTTAATCATGTTTGTATATTCATGTAGTACTTGTTTTAGTAATTTTTATTTAATAATTAATTTTGCAAATAATAGTTAAAAATAATTATTCTTTTATATATTCACTTCGTATTTTTTAATTACTAATATTTTTATGATTATTTATTAATGCTACATGTTTTAAATATACTATTAAATACGTCTTTTCTAAAAAAAATTTTAAACAACTTTTTCAAAAGCGTTGGTTTATTAAACTTTTTTTTTTGAATCAGTTGTTTATTAAATCGTTTCTTTTTTAACCATTTATCTTTTTAAATCATTCAGTTTGTTACATCTTTTGATATTTTTTTGAATTCTATTTATAATATTTCCTTTCTTAATGTAGTTCGGTTTTCAGATTAGTTTGTTTACTAGATCGTTTGATTATTAAAGTTTAAAAATGAACAATCTTAGTAAAAAGAAAGAATTCAAAAAAGAATAGCTTAAAAAGACAATAGATTTAACCAAATGAATGATTAAAAAAACAAATGAATTAATATAGAAATGATTTTAAACAAAATGAACTGTTAAAAAAAAGAAGTTTAATAAGCAAAACGTTTCTGAAAAAAAGGCTTTTAAAAAACGGTTGGTTTTGCAAAAGGTATATTTATTTATATATTTAAAATGTGTGTATCAAATAATAATCTTAAAAATATGGAATCATTGAAAATAAATACAACACATATACCTTTTCTAAAACCATTCATTTTTATAAACGTCTTTTTCAAAATTGTTTTGCTTGTTAAAGTTCGTTTTACTAAAATCGTTCGTTTATTCAATCGTTTGTTTTTTATAAGTCATATATTTTGTTTGAATCATATGTCTTTTTAAGCCATTCTTATTTTTTTTTCATTATTTCTCTTTTTTTTAACTTGTTTGTTTTTAAACTTTAATAAGATGATTTGATAAACGAACTAGTAAAAAACCAAACTGCCTTAAGAAACAAACTATTTTAAATAGAATTCAAAAGAACAAAAGATTTAACAAAATGAATGATTTAAAAAGATCAGTGGTTAAAAAACGATTTAGAACAAGGTTTATTAAATGTACTTTAATAAGTGAACCTTTTTTTTTTTAAAAGACGTTTTAAAACAAAAAACGGTTTTAAAAAAGGCGTATTTATTTGTATGTTAAAAACGTATAGCATTAATGAATAATCATAAAAACAGTTAATTAATCAAAAAAATACTACACCAGTAAAAAGGGATTACTTTAATTTTTATTTCCAAAAATAATTAACAAATAAAAATTTTCTTAAAACTAATACTACATGAATATACAAACACAATTATTTGCAAACCTTTTGCAATCAAAGAATTTTTAATACACACACTAACAAAAAAAAGTTAAAACAAAAGTACTTTTAACTATTTAATTAGTTGAGGCTATTTTGGTTATTTTAAAAAATATTCACAGAAAAGTTAACATTAGTTAGTCTTCGGTACTCAAATCCTTATAGGAATGTAAAGTTAGTGGACCTATGGAGGTTTTAAACCATTAAATATTCAAGTAGTTAAAATATGCAAACGTCATGAATGCAAATAGTAATTTACTATTGTTTATATAATCATTTGTTGAGGTTAGTTGAGTTGTGATGTTTTCATATTTCAACCCTAATGACTCATTACTAATATCAAACATCAAACATCACCTGCATATATTTATTAACTAGGTTAGTTTCCGTGTAATACACGGATTGAATAAATAAAATATTAAATAATTATTAATAAAAATTTACGTATTATAAAATCATTCTTGATTATAAAATATGATTATAATTACGTATAAATAGCTAAGTAAATAAATAATAATGCATTTTTTTTAAACTTTTGTTTTATAAGAAAATTGTGATTTTTAAATATATTGTTTTAAGAAAAATGATTTTTTTAAAAAAAATTCCTTGTATTCTGTATTTTATAAATTTTTTTTAAAAAGTGTTTTCTTAATAAAAAATAGGTTTTTAATTTATTAAATTATGAATTTTTTAATTTGAAAATGGTATGAGTAATATTATTAGTATTTAATATAATTATTAATAATATAGAGATATGAGAAAGTAAGTATAAAGAGGTTTACAATTGTTTCATGCTTATTTTACTTTTTTTTATAGATAGATAGATAGGCTAAAAACCATTAAATAAACGAATTAAATTTTAATGTAAAATATATATGTAAAATAAACACGAATAGTTACAGTGTAATATTTTAATGTAAAATATAATTAAAATTATATATACGTAATAGTTCAAAAATTAAACAATAATACCATTTTTTAACCCTCTTATCTAAATAGTTTTATTTTTAAACATTTGTTTTAAGATTTTTTATAAAAAATATTATTTTATAAAAATCTTGTTTTTTAAAAACTCTTGTTAGTAATTATTCTGGTTGTTTTAATAAGACCAGTTTACAATATTTCACCTGTTTATAATTTTTTTCAAAAACAAAACGATTTAAAATATTTTGTTTAAAAAATGTATAGTGTTTTAAAAAATTTCATATTATATAAAACTTTAGCTTTTTGTTATTTAGATTTTAATTTAAAGATGATAAGATAGTTTGATTTAAAAAAAATTAGATAAGAGAGAAAAATATAGCAATCAATAAAATTCATTTTTAATAAGATAGATAAATTTGTATGAGTATTTAAATTACTATAATACCCTTTTAGAGGAAAAAATTGATGTGTGCATATCTAGAAAAATGACAAGTGGAAAAAAAATGTCTTAAAAGAAGGACAAGTGGCAAAAGAAATCTTGTTTTATTATATGTTATAGATACTAATAAAATAAGGATTTTTGGTGACACGTGGCGCAATTATAGACTTTGTAATTCTTTTTTTCCCGATTCTCTATCTTAATAAATAATTGTATTAACTACTAATAATTTTATTTAATTCTTTATAAGATTAAAACTAATTTTTTATAAATTAAGAAAGAGATATTTTATAAATGTAATTTCTAAATAAACAACTTTTATAAAATAAAAAATTTCTAAAACATCAAACTTTTTAAAAAAATACTAATTATTTTAAAACTTCTATTTTTTTAAAAAAAATTATGAACAAAAATAATTAAAATTTAAAGTTATAATAAGAAAATTTTAAAAATTATATTTTTGAAAAACGTTTTGTTTTGAAACAAAATGTTTAAAAGCAACTTTAAAAAACAAAAAAATGAAAAATAAATGTTTAAAATAAAGCATCATTGTTTTATGAAGTAAGGTCTTTAATCATACGTAATTTCAATAATATCATTTTCAAGATATTGTTTTATAATTCATTAAATTTGGTTACTAATTATTTAATATTTATTTATTGAACACGTGTAATACACGGGGTACTAACCTAATTCTTAATATTAAAATCTTCAAAACAATGGAATACCATCAAAACCAATTTCTATAAGTATTATTTTAACCTAAGGATCGCGTTTTTTTTGCATATCTCAACATTATATATTCATACTTTTAAAGAAAAAAATTATAGGAATAGATTCATTTAGTTACATGCCAGAACTACAACTAACATTTATATAATTGGAGAGTGTGTTTAACATACTAACTTCTCAATTGGATTTAGAGTTATTGTCAATGTTACATGGTGATCAACATAAGAAATAGTTTCATTTAGTTAGATGCCAGAGATACAACATTAAAAGATAGTTTCATGACTCTAAAGTTAGATTCATTTTATTTTTATATATTAAAAGATAACTTAATTCATCGGGTCAAATCCTACAATGTCATTTTTATCTATTCACACCTCACCAAAAGTAACATATTTGTGAAACTAGATGATACGGATGAATCGAATGTCCATGCGGATAAAAGACTTAAATAACTCTAGTAACACATGTAGCATAGATGATACGAAGAAAATACAATTCAAGAAGATAGATGTACCATAAAGATGTACCCATAAATCCGAATCTTAAGTATAGTATACATAGGTACATAGAGTTGTAGACTCCATGTACATAACATGTGATGGAGTGTTGGCAATACACACCAAACATCTATCATTAACATATCATATATGTGACCCCTCAGCCCAATGAAGGGGCTATCATGACTCCTTACTAATATCAAACATCAAACATCACCTACGTATTCTTAATATTAAAATCTTCAAAACTATAAGGCCCCGTTCCTGGGACACTCACAGTTGGACAATCATCGCACATACTATTTCAAAATCACACAAAATTCTATTTAACATTTGCAGCGGAAAAATTTAACGAAACCATTTCATATATTAATAATAACTGTTTACAACATTATTACATTACAAATCATCATTTGGTTTCGTCACTACACAAAACATCATTGTTACACAAAATGGATGCCAGTAAAAAATCTTTGCCAAGTAGCTTCACCCCGTGCTATCCTCAGCAACCATTACCTGCCAACTGAAAATGCATAAGAGTCAGCGTTGCTGAGTGAGTTCTAGTTTTATAAAAATATATTACCTTTCATTCGTTATAACCTTTTCATACTTTCGTACATGATCATACATCATACATACATCAAGGTAATATTTATTATCTTCCGTCATTGTTCATTTCTATCATATCGCACGTTTCGTACATTTCGCACGTTACATTATCTTGCACTTCTATCTAGGTCCTGTCATATACTAAACCCCCCTCTTGGGCACGAAGCCAACTAATCTAGGGTTTAGTGACAAGAACCCCGTTTCGCACGTATGGAACAGTCACCAAGACTGATTCCCCTGTGTATGAACCCTCATGACGCAGCCAAGATCGCACGCTGTATGACACACAGTTGAGCTAACAACTCTCAAGGAGTTATGAACCTCCTTACATTTTGCTTGCAAGACTTTCATTCGTTCGTTCATTATGTTCCACTTTCATTATCTTAGATCTTTCGCTTCGTTAAAATAATACTTTTCATTCATTAACATAATCACACCACGTAAACCTACGGAGTAATACATAATAAGAAACATAAGGAAACAGACCACAGTCATGCATAAAATCATCATACAATCATCACATATCATCCCCGGAAACATCCCATGTCATAACCTAAAAATCTCTTTTTCCCAAAATCTCAGAAAATTTTCTAAGTCTTTAGGCGCATGAGCACTATGCAGGCGCACGAGCTCTATGCAGGCGCATGAGTACTTAGGCGTATGGGCGACTCAGGCGCATAGGCACTATTTGGGCGCACGAGCCTTACTTAGGTGCATGGACAGATTTCTGGGCGCATGGGTACTATGCAGGCGCATGAGCCTGGTTTAGGCGCATGGATACTTAAGCGCTTTGGCAGACTTAGACGCATGGGCATACTTAGGCGTCTGGGCAATATTCTAGGCACATGGGCACTATTTGTGCGCATGAACTTTGGGCATTTGGGTACTGTTTGGGCGCATGATCTCAGGCGCATGGGCACTTAGGCGCATGGCCAACTACTTTTCTAACTACTATCATTTTCAGACCCAAAATCATCAATCGAACTTGTTCTAGCCTAGTTTCTAGCATACTAAGCATCTAACAAGCATAAAACCATGAACATAATCATAAATTTTCCCCAAACATACACCCTCCCAATAGGGCACATACACATACATACGGGTACACACCCAAAATTTATAAAAAAAACATTAAAACATGCATTTACAGCCCCAAAATCAGTTAAAACATTTAAAAACGGGGATCTAGAACTCACCTCTTGCAACTTCTAAGTAAGACTTCCTTCAAACCTGAATGCTTATGAGTTCAAACACCTAAAAACACCAAAACACACAACCGAACACACATACAAGCATATAAGCACATACCCAAAGCTGAAATGCAGCCAAGAACACCCCAAAAATCAGAAAACTAACCTGAATTCAGCTTCTTCTTCTTTCTCTCTCTAAAATCGAGAGAATTCTACTTTTTCTCTCTCTAGAAATCTGATGGAAAGAATAGTACAGGGGTCATGGGCAGCCATGACCACCTTTTGAACAAATTAATATCAAACTTTGTCCATTGTACAATTTTAACCCCTCAACTTGGGTTATTTTGCTTTGCTTTCTTTTTCTCTTCTTTTAAAATTTTCGGGTGTTACAAAAACAATGGAATACCAACAAAACCAATTTCTATAAGTATTATTTTAACCTAAGGATTAAGTTTTTTTCATATCTCAACATTGTACATTCATACTTTTGAAGAAAACATCATAGGAATAGATTCATTTAGTTAGATGCCAGGAGTACAACTAACATTTATATAATTGGAGAGTGTGTGTAACATACTAACTTCTCAATTGGATTTAGAGTTATTGCCAATGTTACATGGTGATCAACATAAGAAATAGTTCCATTTAGTTAGATGCCAGAGATACAACACTAAAAAAAAAGTTTCATGACTCTAAAGTTAGATTCATTTTATTTTTATATATTAAAAGATAACTTAATTCATCGAGTCAAATCCTACAACGTGATTTTTATCTATTCACACCCCACCAAAAGTAACATATTTGTGAAACTAGATGATACGGATGAATCAAATGCCCATACGGATAAAAGACTTAAATAACTCTAGTAACACATGTAACATAGATGATACGAAGAAAAGACAATTCAATAAGATATATGTACCATAAAGATGCACCCATAAATCCGAATCTTAAGTATAGTATACATAGGTACATAGAGTTGCAGACTCCATGTACATAACATGTGATGGAGTGTTGGCAATACACACCAACCATCTATCATTAACATATCATATGTGTGACCCCTCAGCCCAATGGAGGGGCTATCATGTGAATAAACGAGTTGGAAACAATAAATATAAAAGTTAGAAATAAAATTCCTAAGAATTAGAGAAAAATAGACCATAGCGGACCGCTATGGGTTGCGAAGGATAATAATAACAGACCGTCAAGGAAGGGAGATCGAGAGCATGAACTGTGTTTCATAGCAGACCACCATGGGTTCAAGGCGTCCGTCTCGCATGGTGGTAGAAGACCGTCATGGTCGGGCTTAAAAGTCCGCTATGAATATTCATTTTTAAGATGTGAATATTTCGTTTGCCTTTTTGAAGCGGTAGCACACCGCCAAGCTCCGGTTAGCGATCCACCAAGTTCCTCAATCGGGCAAAAATAGTTAAAACCCAAAAATCCCAATTTTTACACATTTGCTTCGTTTCACTCTTGGTCTACTCTCTCTCTAAACCTAACAAACTCTCTCTCTCTATGATTTTGGCTCATTGGAAGGCTCGGTTCGATGATATAAGCTCGTGGTTGTGCTCTTGAACTTCGGTTTGACTTGGAACTAATGTTTGGACGCCTTTTCATTGGTAAGCCTCATTCTTTCCTAAATACGAGTTATGGATAAAAATGAACCTACGTATGATGTGTGAAAAACCATTACAATGTTGGATCACTCGTTGGTAAATCTGCGGACTTCAAATAGAAATCGAAGAGCTCAGATCGGTTGTGGTAAGGTTCTAAAACCTTCACATTCTGCATTATCATAGATTATTAAGTAAACTAGAATTTTTGAAAGAAGCCAAACCGGTAGATAATGATTAGGATGCGTATGATTGTTATGGTCTAGGAAGGATCATGTTTCAATGAATAGATTTGACTGGGAATGTAAGTTCGGGTATAATGAGAAATGGATAATTAAGGCTGGTGTCTTAACCTTGTAGTTGACACAAAGAATAAACATGCAAAGGATTATGGGTAATAATAAAATAAGTCCATCTAAGCACTGTGTTGGGCGCATTCATGATTCCTAGCTCTTCGATTAGTGCTCGTCATGAGTAGTGATGGAAAATGAAAACATGGTGTTGTGGAAAACCCTAGCCTAAAGTCATTTTCATGACTAGGGCTGGTTAAATAGATTATTTGAGATAAGGAATCTCAAGGGTTTGCACGTGTACTCATATCCACTTAACATGTGTGTATATCTTTATGATACATGATCATAAACGCTAGCCAACAAGTGTGAGACAGACGTGCTTGGAAAGCTCATCACTATGAGTCTAACCGTTCCCCCTTTTCTTATATGTTTTTGGGTTGCATCCGAGCTTATAAATGTTTTGATATAACTATTCTGGAAAGTGTGAGGTGGAGTAAAATAATCAGAAAACCTGAGTAGCCGTGGTCTTAGGTGCGCCCAGACCAATGATGAGCACCAAGCATAGACAATCATTATGGTAAAGGGAGGGTTATTAAAAAGTAATGCCTGACTCAAACCTCGAGGAATATGGTGCTAAGTTGGATCTAATTAGGTAGGAAAACCACACTCTATTGTGAATATTTAACCCGAGGCCACAACGGAGACTGTGGATAGGATTTGACGGGTTCGAGGCCATAACGATGACTGTGGATAGGACTAGGGGATAATGATAGTTTAAGGCCATAGCAGAAAACTATGGATAGGACTAGGGCTAGCCAAAGGTCATAGCGGAGTCTGCGGATAGGGTTGAGCGGATTTTAATGGAGAGGGATTCGGTCGGTTCGTGTGCCTATAACGTACCCTCTTATTGTTACTTGTACGCTTGTTATGATTGCTTAATTATTTTAAGAGTCATTGGTTATGACTTACCGACAACATCTTTGTTGATGTATTTAGCCCGTGATATAGAAGCGAGGAATGCCAGAATGCTATAAGCTAGGTCAAGAAGACTTAGTAGAATAAGTTGAAGAAAATCATCATGTAGAAGATAATGACTGGATTTAACTTGCCTTTGCTAGTGTATGCGTATTAACATTTTGGGTGTAAACGTGTTAGACACGAGCTATATGTAAGTCATTAAGGTTTAAATTCAGTCTAGTTTTCATGGTTTTTATTGTGTTTAAGACTTCTACTATGTTACGTTATGTGAGTGTGATACAACTAGTTGTGCCCGTGGATTGGGGTGTGACAGGTTAGCATTAGAGCCCTAGGATTTAGCAAATTATGGTTCAAGTAGATCCTTAAGCTTTAACCCGAATGGCTCAAGAACACAATAGGATTTTAATTGCATTTAGGATCGTTAGGAAAATTGATAGGTAGTTATTGGTGTACACATTTGAGAAAATGAGACAAACATGCCCAATCAACATGGTTGTCAAGTTGTGTATGCATGAAAATGCTGATCACCGTCTGTTGAGTGGAATGTCATAGAAGCTGCAGGACCGTTGAAGGGGGTCAATACAATCAGTCTCATAGTGAGGAGAAACTTAGAACATTTAACAGATCAAATAGGGAACTGGAACTTTAGTATGATACTAAGGAACACTAGCAAACAATGAGACAGAAATAAGAACCACAACTAAGAATGGTTTTCAAGGAATAAGTATATTGCTCTCAAGTTTTTTTACAAGTGTTACAAAGCATAAAGATAAAATACAAGTACCTGAGATACTTTATACAACATCCTACAGCCGACCATACTTTGAAGGCCAACTAAAAACACTAATCTAGACAACAAGATCAATGTAAAGTCAAAAGGCAGATTGTCTTTTGACATGTGACTATGGCATGCCATAGCTCACATCCTATTGTAATACAAAAAGGATAAAAGTACATAAAGTAGAAAGTTACAAACTCAAGACCTTAATCTACAGCTTCCTAAAGCATGGACCTTTTCACCAACTTGTATAAGTTGGTGAGTCTGCAGAGTGGCAGCGAAAAGTTAGTCAGCTTTTCTGAAAAGGTAGATCAGAGAAAGCATGTTTTCTCTGTCTTTGAAATGTCTGAAAGTTAAAAAGCTCCTGCTCCCCTGAGATCTTGAAAGCACCATTGCCATTCTTGTACTGTCATACCACAATCCCACTATTGGATTTTCAGCTGTGTAAGATGGGGCAGACATGGCCATTGGAATTCCTTCCTCAAATAGTTGTTGAATTATGGCCTCCACATTAGTGTGAGCCTGAGGAAGTTTTTGAGTCTAGACAACTGCAAGTGAGGGCGGTGAATCCTCATTGTCCATACTCTGGACAAAACTCCCAGGTTCTGTGGTTTTATGGACTTTCTCCCCCTTTTTGGTAGCATCACCTACTTTCATAGGTGAGATGAAGGTTAAGTCCACCACTTTCACAGGTTCTTGTGGACCTACTTTCATGGTCATTGACCCTCTTCTGTAAGGTAGTCACTTGAGATTCTAAATGACTTACCTTGGAGACTAAATAGGTGCAGGTTTTTAGAAGTTTTTGCACTTTTAGTTTTAGACTCTCCTCATCTTCAGATGAAGAATCATGGGGGGATGAGAAAATTGGACCAAGGTCCTCTTCCTTATCACCAGCATAGTGTTCTTGGCTGCTGGATTTCCTCTACTCACTGACAGCTTCAGGTGAAGTGTTAATGGGCTGAGTTGCCATTGTTGAGGTCTTAAGAATGTAATTATTAACAATAGTGAGAGCCTCTTTCATATGGACCTCCTGAACTTGTTCAGGGAGATCCACCTCAGTGTGGGGTGGATGAAGTGGGCTGGACATAGGAGTGGCAAGAGCACTCAGCTCTCCTTGAGCAAGTGTGGAGATGAGAGACTCATGATACTCACTGAATCCCATGTCCTTATCATCATAGAATTCCAGGTTAGGGATTGTTTGATTTAGATCAAGAGACTGGGGATGGTAACTGTCTCCTACAGGTTGTTCACTAGAGTTTTGAGACTTCGAGTGAAGTGGGAATGGCTTGCTCCTCAAGGGAAGTGGGAGCTCCAAAGTCCACTTCCTCTTGCATGGGTGGTGATATAGGGGCCTGGACAAACTAAATAGCTTGAGTAGAGGTTTACTTGCGTTTTCTTGAGTAGGTGAGGGTTATTTTAGGTTGAAAGGGTTGCTGGGAGATAGCAGGTGTGGGTTTAACACTAGCTGGTGCTGCTAGGTTGTCACCTTGAGCAATAAGCTCTAACATTTTAGGGAAAAGGGCTGTTTCTACCCCAGAGAATCCCACAGTTAGTTTTCTCATGATTTTGAAGATGTCGGGCTTCATCTGTCCCAATTTAAGAACCTTACCTATTCCCCTCAATTGTGAGCCCAGTTCATAGTTGAGAATGTGCTGGACATATCTAGGAAACATGTAATATTCTAGGGAGTCCAAGTTAGCAAGCAGATTTAGGTATACATAGTGTGAATACCTGAACTTGACCCCCTGAACCAGTCCATGAACTATGAAGGAGAGATTTTCAGGAATCTGGTCCCATCACATGGAGGAGGTACTTTTACTGAGAAGAGACCTTCCCTTTCCTGAAGGTTCTGAAAGAGAAGTCTCCCTCAAAGCCCATCGTCACAAAGGATTGGTTAACAGCAGATTTAGGAAAGGACAAGTCACCTTCTGCATCATCCAGCTGAAGATGAGAATTTATGATTGCTGGAGTGATGAAGATTGTCCTCCCCTGCACTGTGGCAGACAGTGCATTCTCCCCATCCATGGTGACCTCTTGGAAGGTCCTCTAGAAGTCCAATAGTTGATCCTTATAAAGAGGAGGATCAATGGTGAGGGAGGTGAAGTAGTTAGACAGAGTAAGAAAGCGGCAAACCTCTGAGAAGCCAGGATCATTCTCAGAGTTCAACAGAGCAACCTGATTGTGTTGCATGTGAAGGTGCATGGAGAAATCGGGTTGGTTTCTGCGATCGAGGTTGCCATTTTAGAGAGCTTTAGCGTGAAGGAAGATAAGAGTAAGGGCGGTTTGTGGGTGAATTTAGGTTAGAGAGAATTTGCAGATGAAGAGAAAAGTGAAAGAGGGGGAAACCGCTGGATATTTATATATGAAATGGATTTGAGACAAAGTTAAGACAAAAGGATAAACTTTGAAATTCAGATGTCGGTCCCACCTCTGAAAGAGTGCCCAAAAAGGTAGTTTTCTTGGAATTTGAAAATCTTCCAAAGTTAATTTGGCTTCGAAAGATATTTCTAAGAGTTTTGAAAAATTTGTTTCGGAAGGAAAATACTTAGAGAATTTTCACTTCTGAGACATGCTTTTATTTCGGAAGAGATCAAGACTTGAAATTTTATTCTTTAGTAGAATAAATCTTCTGAGACATAATTACTTTCGTAAGAAAATCGTTCTTAAAAAGCATATAAGTACTTATGAGTAAATTAACCTTCGGAAGATACTTCAAAATTTCTTCCGAAGGTAAATTCTCATAGGTAGTTATTTGGTGTTAAAGACATAATGTTCTTCCGAAGGTAACCTGATATCTTTCGAAAAGAAATATGTTCAAAATTTCCAAAAAATCTAAGAAATATATTTTAAAAGACTCTTCTTCCAAGATAGTCAAGGGCTTATGAAGGTGATAAAGTAGACAACTTAGACATATAGATTTTAGAAATAATATTGAGTTAAAGTTTAAGAAAAGCTACTCAAAGTTAATCATCCCAATAGCTAATACAAGATACTTAAATCTCTGTTCATCAAAAGCTTTGGTGAATAAATCAGCATATTGTTCAATTGTGTTAACTTTGACTAGTTTGATTAAGCCCTTTTTCAAAATTATCTCTAATTAAATGATACTTGATGTTGATATGTTTTGTCCTTGAGTGCTGCACAGGATTTTCTGTAATGGAGATAGCATTATTGTTGTCTATGTGCTTGGGAGTCTTCTTAAAGTTGAATCCATAGTCTAGCATCTGATTCTGAATCCAAAGCACTTAAGCATAGCAGCTAGCAGCAGCAATGTATTCAGCTTTAGCAGTTGATGCAAATACATAGGATTGTTTCTTGCATTGCCATGACACTATCCTTCCACCAAGAAATTGACATCCCCCTGATGTAGATTTTGCAGTCATGTTGCAGCCACCATAGTCACTATCTGTATAGGCATACAGATTGAAGTCAGAATTCTTTGGGTACCAAAGGCCTAGTGATGGAGCACCTTTGAGATATCTTAGAATTCTCTTGACAGCAACCAGGTGTGACATCTTGGGGTTGGCTTGATATCCAGCACAAATGCATATTGCAAACATGATATCAGGCCTACTGGCTGTGAGGTACATAAGAGACCCAATCATAGCCCTGTAAAGATGTTCATCCACACACTCCCCCTTAAAGTCAGGTCCAAGGGAGTGGTTTCTTGCTATGGGTGTCTTTGCAACCTTACATTTAGTCATGTTGAATCTTGTAAGTATGTCCTGGACATACTTTGACTGACTTATGAAGATGCCATTGTCAACCTGCTTCACTTGAATTTCTAGAAAGAAATTGAGTTCTCCTATGGCACTCATTTCAAATCTATTCTTCATCAGCTTCTCAAAGTCTTTGTAGAGCTTTGGATTAGTTGACCCAAAGATGATGTCATCTACATAAACTTGAACCAGCATCAAGTCATTTTCTATTCCTTTGATGTAAAGAGTTTCATCTATAGTACATCTTCTATAACCATGCTGACATAGGTAATGAGATAGATTCTCATACCACTTCCTTGGAGCTTGGTGCAGCCCATAAAGAGCTTTATCAAGCTTGTAGACATAATCAGGATGATCTGGGTCTGGAAAGCTAGGTGGTTGTTTGACATTCACCTCTTCATCAATCACCCTTTATAAGAAAGCACACTTGACATCAAGTTGGTAGACCTTGAAGTTCTTGGATGTAGCAAAAGCTAGGAATATCCTAACAGCTTCAAGTCTTGCTACTGGAGCAAAAACATCTGTGTAATCAATCCCTTCTTTTTGAGTGTACCTTTGAACAACTAGTCTTGCCTTGTTCTTGATGACAAGTCCTCTATCATCCTTCTTGTTTCTAAACACCCACTTGGTTCCTATGGTAGTCTTCTCTGTAGGAAGAGGACATAAGTTCCAAATTTTTTGCCTCTTGAATTGAAGTAGCTCCTCTTGCATAGCTTCAACCTAACTTCCATCCTTTAGAGCTTCCTCAACTTTCTTTGGCTCTATCTAGGATAGGAAACAAGAGTTGAGACAAACATTGGGTTTATCCTCTTGTTCTTACCCTCATGTCAACATCTCCAATGATTTTTGTGATGGGGTGTGACTTATGGATCTTGAGTTGAGGGATCACAGCAAGTTGATTGGAGAGATCTAAATTTGAAAAATTTTGATTAGGCAGTAAAGAATCTCCCGCCACATCAGCTACTTATCAAGAGAAGCTTGATCCAATGAGTGTGTGACATCATTGATGTGGTCAGTAGGGACACATTAAAGCTAACTGCCCCAAAATGGAGGGCGAGGCCTGGCGTTAAGGGAAAGAAGCCTACTGCTGCTCCTATGA
The DNA here is from genome assembly GCA_025506415.1 of Flaveria robusta. Lineage (NCBI taxonomy): Eukaryota > Viridiplantae > Streptophyta > Magnoliopsida > Asterales > Asteraceae > Flaveria > Flaveria robusta. The sequence goes on from CM046472.1 coordinate 11,571,118, forward strand.
GAAACACATGCGCCTTTGTGATGAGGGAAGAAGAGGCTAGAAACATCAACGATGTGTTCATAGGTATGTTTCGTGTAAGCCACACTTATACATGTATACTGTTTGATTCTAATTCCAATAAAAGTTTCTTGTCAAACAAATTTATGGCATAACTAGGAGGTATAATGTCTAAGCTAGCAATGCCTTACATAATTAAAATTGTGAATGGACAAGAAAATAACTTGGGAATTTTTGATATAGTTCTAGGGATGGACTAGTTAGCTAAGCACAAGGCTCACATAAACTATAAGCAAGGGTTGGTGGAAGTCAAACTACCAAACGACCTAAAGACGAATATCATGGGGGATCGGCTGCATAAGTCGAGGAAGATGTTATCAATGATGAAAGTAAAAAGGTTCTCCGATAAGGATGCAAGGGTTACTAGTTGTACCTGAAGATGACTGAAAAAGAAAGGAAAATCAAGGACATACCGGTAGTGTCGGAATACCCTAATATATTCCTGAAAGACCTGCCTGGTCTACCTCTGAATAAACAAGGTGAATTTTATGTCGATTTGGTGCCAAGTACTATACCAATCACGAAAGCACCATATATCGATTAGCGGCCCGAAAAATAAAATACTTGATGTCGTAACTTCAAGAATTAGTGGAAAAAGGCTTCATAAGACCAAGCTTGTCCCCATGGGGAGCTTTGGTCTTATTCAAGAAATACATTTTGATGCATATGTGCATAGATTATTTAGACCTCAACAAGATGACCGTCAAAATTCGATAACCTTTGTCTTGCATCGACGATTGATTTGATCAATTAAAAGGATCAAGTTACTTTTGTGTTCATGCTATCACCAAGTGAAAGTACGTGAAGAAGATGCGTTAAATATTGCCTTTCGGATAAGGTATGGTCATTATGTATACCTAGTGATGCCATTTGAATTAACCAATGCACCGCTGGTTTTCATGGGCTTGATGAATCGAGTGTGCAAACCATAATTAGATAATTTTGTTATTATGTTCATCGATGACTATCTAGTTTATTCACAATCCGAGAGTGAAGATGAACAATGCCTTTGGATGTTGTTGGATCTATTAAGAAAAGAATGATTGTACGTGAAATTATCTAAGTGTGAGTTTTGGCTAAGGGAAGTGTAGTTCTTGGGTCATGTCATCAATGTCAAAGAAATTCAAGTGGATCTAGCAAAAGTGGAAGTAGTAATGGGATGGGGAGCTCTAAAATTGGCGACTAAGAATCGAAGATTTCTTGGTTTGGTTGGGTACTATAGGAGATTTATCCAGGATTTTTTCAAAAAATTTTCAAAGTTTAGCTAGGGTCCCAAGCAAGAGGAAGCATTCGAAGGGCTTAAGCAGAAACTAAGTAATGCACATATTCAAAGGGGTATGGGTTAGGGGATGTTTTTGTACTCGAGAGGGTAGCCTAAGTTATGGTTTGATTGTGATACACTCTACCATGAACCAACAATTGAGCCTTATTATGTATATCTATGTATGATTATGAATCTATTACTATAAAAACCTGAGCTCACCAACTCTATGTTGACACTTTTTCAGTATGTATATTAGGTATTTGTCTTATTTTAATGGGAAGTCTTGAAAGACTCCCTAAGTATTAGATTTAAAAATTTGAAATCATGATTAATTTGTCTTAGAAGACTCACTATAAAAGAATTGTACAAGAGCCTAGACTTGCTATACAATACAACTACGTTGAGGAATAGACGAAAATAGCCTTATGGTAGTTGCGTTTGATTTAGCTATACACATGAAAAGTTGTAATACAATGTACTTATTTTATTATTATTCATGTAAACCTATGACTATTTTTATTACTTTCATAACTCACTCATTCTACGAATTATTTTTAATAAAATAAATTATATAAATTTTTTTGCATAACACATTCAAAATGGGAAGATCCAATACGCGCTTAAAATAAACAAAATATGAACTCTTGTTAACATCTCAGGGACTAGGTTATACCTAAAGTAAGATATAAATAAAATATGAACTCTTATTAAGCCACCCATAATTTTGTAAGTAAGAATTCGCATGTAAACGACATAAAACGTCAATTTCAAAATTAAATCATTAAAACCAATAAAGAATTCAAATAATATAAAAAGTGATTTATTCCAATGGCATAAGTTAAAAAAATAAGTTTTATCATAAGAAATTAAAGTGCATCCAAACTTTAACGATTGAGGTGTCAATTTAACAAAGTCTAGGGGTCAAAATTGTCAATAATTGAAACATTACTATCCTGAAACCAAAATGCACTTATAATGAATGTTACAATAAGAAACTTTTATGTATAGGCTTACACTAATATAGAACACAAGACAAGACACAAAAACTCAAAAATATAAAGCTTGATTGCACCTAGGTAATAAGAACCAACAAAACAAATAAGTTAAACTTAACACACATGGAATGAACATAGATTACTACACAATAACATTCTAATACATATAAAATAAGCTTAGGAATGTTATTGGCTGGTAGCATTCTATATCCCGAGCATCTACTTCAAGAACAACACACATGTGAGTCTCAAGAAGACCCTTTTTACTTCAAACTTTTGGAGTGAAATACATACTCTTTAAAATTTATTTTCTGGAGCAATAGTTCATTCTCTTGTCCCCAAACATGAGCACAATCATTAACTCTATTGGAACCTGCGTGATTTGTGTGTAGTAATATTTGGGGAATCCCCCACACACAATGGGCCATTCTGATAGAGAAACCCTCATTAAGATTCAATAATTATTATGTCACAAATTAGTGCAATTTAGCTATGCTTAGCAGACCACACTTAAGCCCTAAAAATAAGGGGTATTGGTTAAGGGTTGTTTTAGAACTAGGGAGGGTAGCCCGAGTCATGGTTTAATTGTGATACACTCTTTCGTGCATCAATAATTGTGTTTTGATTATTTATATCTATGTGTAATTATGAGTCGATTACTATAAAAACTTGAGCTTAAAAACATTATGTTGACACGTTTTGAGTATGTATTTTATATATTTGTTAGATTATAAGGGGGAGTCTTGAATAGACTTCCTAAGTATTGGATTTATAAATTTTAAATCATGATTGATTTGTTTTAGAAGACTCATTTTAGAAGAACTGTACAAAAACTTAGATAAGCTATACAAGATGACTACTTTGAGGAATAGAAGAATATAGTCCTATGGACTTTTCCTTTGATTTAGCTATACACAAGTCAAGTTGTAATAGAATGTACTTATTTTTATTATTATTAATGTAGACCAATGGCTCAATTTTATTACTTACATGGTTTTCGCTGTATTTGTTTGATATTCAATCATCACAACTAGTCCTTTTGTTGGGCTGTGACAGTAGTGGAAGCTAATGAGTATTGATTTTAATTGTTGAATTGTACGAAATGGGTTTAATCTTTTCTGAGTACAAACTATTACATTCAGCAGATAAACAAGTGAGCAGATAAACAAGTGAGCTAATAAGCTCACCTTTATACTATACAAGTGTGAGGTACTTATACTATGAAAACTAAACACAAAGAGTAAATCACTTTACATCTATTCCTGGTTTAGGAAAAGCTAACTACAATACAGACAAACAATTTGCATATTAGAAGTCAACAGCTTCAGTACTATGTTGTCTCCAATAGGTAGAACACAACGCCGCTAATGTACTTCGGTACACATAGTTTTGTCTAGTGTTGTCGTTGATCAGCAGCTCATCCATTTAAGTGCTGATAAGCAGTCAATCAGCACTTCATCACTTTCAGTGCTGATCGGTAGTGGTTCGGTACTTGACAAAATTTGGTAGTTGACAGCCTGGTGATGATTGGTAGCTGAAAGCCTTGTGCTAAATGATCGATGTCGTGTGGTCGGTCAAAAATATAAATAAAAGAGTGCCTAATCACCCTTAATAGTAAATGGTAAGAAGGGTGTCGAATCCACAGGGAATCACAGGAAAGTGCTAGTAACGATTAATCTAAGAACATTAAACATTAAAAAGTAAATTGCTTGATTAATTGAATTGAGGAATAATCAAATTAAAAAAATAAAAGATTAGGTTTTTAACAATTTTGGGGAAAAAGCAACCCACTTCAGAATTCACGTTTGGCAAAGTTATATTTTTTTAGTGAAACCTATTGAGAGATCATTAATGGTGACCTTATATGTGATAAGATATAAGTGATGATTATAAATTAAAGCTTAATGGACTTTATTACACAATCACCAATTCAACTTATGTAATCTTAATTCTAAGAATCAACCACGCAATGATTAAAGGTCATCAAGGTTATATGAAACCAAAATTAGGCTTAAGCATAATCAAATTGTTTAACTAATCTATTCACCAATTGAATCCAAAAGAACTTAAAAGGTTCAAGATCCAATCCCAATATTTGGTTACAAACTAAATAAAAACATAAACTTGCACAAACCCTTCACGTGAAGTGAATCACGAATGGATTAGCCTTGCCTCATCATTGGATCTTCAAAGAAACTTGTATTAAGCATGCGGATTTGGATGATCTTGATTCTGGAAGGGCTTGAGATTAATGAAAGATGGTTGTTTTTCATCCAAGATTGGTGGCTAAAAAGGTTATTTTCGTATTAGGGTTAATCCCCTTTTAAAACCTCTCAAATTAGGTTAAAATCCACCAAAAATCGGAGTTCAGCGTCAGTCTAGGCGTAAGAGGAGGCGTCAGTCTGAAAGATTCAGGTTTACTGACGCCATTGGCATCGGTGGCGCCTATGGAGGCATCGGTGGCGCCACCCCCGCACAAAATTGATTTTCTTGTGTAACTTTTCGGGACCTTTTCGTTGATAGGTCGTGAGTGCCGTAACTCTTTTCCTAGCTCAAGTTATGCCCGTTTAAAGTTACCATTGTCTTGGAACTTCTCTTTTACATATCTTCACCTCCCGAGCTTCGATTTTGGTCCCGTTTCTTCCAACTTCTTCGTATACTTCATATTTATCCTAAAAGCAAAATAATATCTCAAAAGTAACTCTATTTTACATATATTAACATGTAAAACATGGAAATAAAGCCTTTAAACATTGAACTTTCACCACCCGATGACTAAACCCTTGATTTTTTGGTGGCTTCATCCTTTTTATGACTCAACAAATTTTTATGACTCAAAAGTAACTATGTAAACCATCCATGACTTGGGCAGTGATCTCAAGAACTTTTTAAGAATATTACTATTCTCAGTCTTCACACAAGTCTCATTAAAAGAGTCTATGAGTTCAACATACGTTATATATGTTTTTGTCATTGATTCTCCTCTGATGAAACCAAAGTTCTCAAACTTTTGCTTTAGAACATCTCTCTTGTTCTTGAAATCCTCTATACATTCATACTTGCAGTTAGAGGTTCCCACGGCTTCTTAACATTCATCCATTTCTTGGAAATGCTATTGGAAATGCTCATCTAACTAGTCATAGTGCTTTAGAATCAACATCCATCATCTTCAAAGTACTTGTGGGATCTTTTAGAATCACCCCACCTCCATCACCAACAGCTGGATCCATGGGGGACTTGTGGTCTATTTATAATAGTCAACCAAAGCTTCTGATCCTAATTTTTCAAGAAATCTTCCATCCAAATCTTCCAGGTGTCATAGTCATTTGGAGTGAGCATTAGAGGTTTGGTTTGAGCTCTATTTTCCAAGTCATGCTTAGTAGGCATAGCAACAATAGACATGATGGGAGAAAGTGTTTGGAAGGATTGAACATTTGAGAGAATGATCTAACAGAAAAATAAGTGATTTGTTAAAAGAAGTTTTAAACAAATTATGAGCTAAAGCCTTGATACCATTTGTTGGATCGGTATAAGTAATAAGAACTTTCTTCATATTTACAAATAATAGATGCAGTATTTATACTATAACACAAAGCAATTCCTTCAAAGTATTCACTTGATTATGATTCAATGATTACAAATGCAATAAAAGGAAAACAGGTGGGCAAAATAGCTAATCTCAAAACTATAGAAGGGTAAGGTATTTATACTATAAAAGGTAAACACTAAAACAAAGCTTAACCATCAATTCTAAGTTTAGGATCAATGACATATTTTAGCCATTGATCCACACATTATCGCATACCACGAATGTGTGATATAATTTGTTTCAAAACAAAATACAATATAGAGAGAATCTACACAATAGGATATCGACAGTTGTAATGTAATGGTATCACCCCTACGCTTTATAGTAGTTTAGTAGTTGGTCTAACTTTAGCACGTAGACTCATCATTCGACACTTTTGCAACGATCAACAGAAACCTTTAGTGCTTAGTTTTTGGTTACTTCATTCTTCATATGTCCGAATAGTGGGTGCTTCTAGTGAAACACTAAGAGAGTTATCATGATTTGTTTGAAACTTTTCCCTTGGACTTTGATTAAGGTTTAAAAGTCATTTATTATTGATCATCTCATGCAAGAGATCAATCCGAATATGGTTATTGATAAAAAATTTGGTTAAAATTATTATAAAAGATATTCTTGAGATTGTCTCCTCGTATTTATCTGTAATTGTTGTAATATCTGATGATTAATGATATTTAGCAAGTTTATTCTTGCATTTTTATGATCTCTTATTATGCTCACTACTACTCACGTATCACGTGTCCTCATTTGAAACACGAAGTTACATTTTAAACATGATCTTCACTCTGATTAATCGCTAAAGAAGCTCAAAAATTTGATGTATATGCAATTAGTTGATTAGCTTGGATATTTTTTGTTAGTATTATTTTTAGGCATCAATTATCTTCGTTTTAGCATATGTTTTTATTCTATATCATGCATTTATTTGACGTATTTTCATTTATTTGAGTAATGTTCGTTTTGGTAGAATAAAGTCTACTTTGGATGGATTTTATTATATTGTAGCTAAAAGACGGTTGCGTAGATTGAAAACAAAAGTTGGTGGAAGATTTGGAAGAATATTAAAGACTAGGGGTGATTTGGGAAAGATAAATATAATATTTAATTTGAAGATTTATCTTCTAAGAGATTTAGTTTATTTTAAATTTTAAACAAATCTTGATAAGAGAAAAAAAATAAGGGGGGATGAGAAGATTATATATACATGTTCTTGAAGAAAAAAAAGAAATCTTTCTCTAGAAGACTTTCACGTGTAACAAGAAGTAAAAGGAGGAAGCAAATGAAGTTTAGTCTTGTCAAGCTGTTTTTTTCTTTATTTTCGTAAGTTTTCTCATTTTTTTATCAATTGATTTAGCTGGCATGTCCGGCTAATCAATTTTAGGTTTTGACACTCGGGTTTGTTTCTTTGAGTTTGATTTGTATATTATGTGAAACTTTTATGTGATTGATTATTTGAATGGTTTGTTTGCATGATTTTTGATCTTAAACCCGGATCTACTCCGGTATATATTAGATTGTTAATAAACCTGATCAACTTATTAATTCTACTAATAAAGTTCTTCAATTTTTAAAACCTTAACCAAGTTTTAATTTTTGAATACAAGGAACAAATAATGTTTTGTGTTTGTCTATGAACCCAAAATTATTATAGGGTTATTCAATCTAGTTAAGCATTTCAAACGGCGTGAGTGCTTAACTATAATCGATATTTCAATCACTGCAACCCGCACGCTAAGATCCGAATGGCGTGAGCTTAGAGTAGTGTGGTTGGATCTAATCATCGAACTACGTTTGGTTAGACATTAGATGGAGGGGATGTCCGAACGGCGTGATGTCTAATATTAATACAAATCGTTTACATAAATGATTATTGCAGCATAATCGTTAATGATCGTAAGCCGTATCAAGTCAAGAAATAACCCTTGTGTTAAAACTGTTTTATAAAATTTGATTTTCTTCACACTTGGTTTCAATAAATTTTCGTCATAAAAAAACAATTTTATTTTTTATTGACAGAACCTTAATACGGCCACACAGGATTTCCTTTGTAATTTGACACGGCCGTGTCAGCGTGATGTAATTTTTTACTTTTACATTTTTTCCTAATTTTATTGTTGTTTTTATTAGAATCCCCCCTGTTTTACTTTGTTTTCATAATAAGTGTACTTGAACTTGAATCGTTTTGGTATAAACTCGATTACCCATATACCTGAGAACACGAATCCTACTTCTGCTCATATTATTTTTAGCGTGTGACAGTAGGTTCACATTATAATATTTTATTTGTTGGATTCGACACCTAACATTTTCGAGCTCAACTGATTCACATGTGTTGAATGTATAGCTTCGTTGGTGTAGTGTTGATTCATACAAAAAGTAACGTATGAGATGTTACAACTTCTAATTTAAATTTTTTTATTCACTGGTGATGGTGACATGAATTGGTGCCTAGTTTGGGAGTATGGTTGGTTAATTTAATATTATTCTTTTTAACAAAGAGTGTCATTTTAAGAATAACGTTCAAAACTGACGAACTTTCATTATAGGACCAATAACAAAATGATTGATTGAATGTTCGGTGCGATAAATACAATCACAAAAGTTAAGATTGAAATTTGAAACTACTCATATAACTTTATTTTATGTCACCAACTTCTTCTAGTAGTTGCAATCTAAAATATCATGTCACTCTCATATTCTCATTACATCTAAATCTTATCACATCATCTTTCATCATCATTGTTATTTTTTAAAATAACTGTCTTATTATTTATTTATAGAACACTCGTCCGCCATTATTAGAAATATTTTTAATGTTTTTAAGCAGACCTATCATTGAACCAAAAGTTGTAGGTTCATACCTCACCAATAATGGTAATTTTGACAATGATTTTCAGTTCATCGAATTCGTAGTTACCGGTGACCCAATTAAGAATAAGATAGATCAGGAAGAATCATAATTGATACGATTATTCATTAAATATCGTATCTCCAAAGTTAGTAGCGATTTCAGACACCAACTCTAGCATCGAAACTTTCTCTTCACGCCCTAAATCCGTAATCCTCTCGATCCTTACTCTCCCAAATAGTGATTTGGGGTTGTAATTTATAGGGAAAACTTCATAGAATAGTAATCAAGTTTTAGTAGTTTTCTAATTAGGTTACTCGTATTTTTATTTGTTCTAATCAGATCATTAAAGTTTTAAAAGTGTTTCAATTAGGTCACCAGTATTTTTATTTGTTTCAATCAGTTCACTATAGTTTTAAAAGTGTTCCAATTAAGTCCTTATATTTTTACAATTTTTTAAATAATTCACAAAAATTGTAAAATAATTTAGTTCTTTTTATAAATATTGTTAATATTTTTAAACATTTCAAATTTTTTAAAACCTTTTGCAACTTATAAATAACCTAAGGAGAACAATTTTAAAACTTTAGTGATCTGATTGTGACAAAAAATTTTATGAGTGATCTGATTGGGACAAAAAACTTTATGAGTGACTTAATTATAACAATCTTGAAACTTGATTACTATTTTATAAAGTTACCACTAATTAATATTATTAACAAAAAAAGGGCTAAGAATCTTATATAAAACAGACACTATACTTCAAATACTTTTTATATTTTATAACAAAAAACAAACAGAATATTCGTTCTTACGAAACGGGATCATATGCAATCTGTAACTGAATTCAATGTTCGTTAACTGGACATCGTTCCAAATAAAAAGCAATTCTGGGAAGCTTTTATAAATATAAACAAAAACATATTCATAAAACTATAGAATAATAACAATAATAATTTACGAGGCGTTACCATGATTATTATCTAACCCATTGTTGCCTTGTTCAACCTTGTTCCACTGCTTCTCATCCTCTTTAGCAGTGTCATATGCTGCATGAAGCCCAAACAAGAAGTAATACAGCAACAAGAAACCAGTCCATCCAGCAAACCTTATAAACGAGTCTCTATCAATCGACCCAAGAAGAAATATGTTAATAGCAATGGATGCCGACGGCAGCCATGGAACCAATGGGACCCCCCACATCTTCGGTTCTCGCGCTTGTGGCACGAAGGCCCAGAGGCAAGCCGTGGCGACGAGCCATATCGGGACCGTGATGCAGTACCCGATCCAACCCTTCTCTGAGAGACCCCAGTACCCAGCGGTGAAGGCTGAGGAAACAAGTATGGTTATTATGCAGGCAATGAGCTTGTTGCGGTTGGCGGCAGTGGTGACTCCAGAGGCGTAGTAGCGGCGGACGAGGAGGGCGACCGCCACCAGCATGAAGATGAAGAGTGTGGCTATGGAGAGGAGGTTTGAAAGGATACCGAGTTTGGTGAAGAATGCGATCACCGCGGTGGCTGCAAGCATGACCACGGTTGCGTTTACGGGTGTCCCGGTTTTTGCATCCACGATCGCGAACCACGGTGGCATCATGTGTGTTCGAGCAATATGAGTCAAGTATCTGCATGCAATGTATTTTATGATAAGAACTCAAATATAAAAAGGTATTATTATTATTATTATTATTAATCAGGGTCTTGAATTGATCTTAGTTAGTTACCTGGCTTGACCAACAGCACCAACTAGGAGGACGGAGGTCATACCCTTTAGAGCTCCAGCAGCCACCACGTACTTAGCCCAGTCCCACCCAACAGCTTCAAACGCCACCGAGAAAGGAGCATCAATATCTATTTCATAAAACGGTTGCATCAAGCAAAGTGTTACGGCTAAAGCACAATACAACGCGGTCGTGATGACCATCGAGCCCACGAGCCCGATAGGGATGTCTTTGGCCGGATTCTTAGTCTCCTCGGCCATGGTCGCAACCGCATCAAACCCCACGTATGCGAAAAACAGCACAGCCGAGGCCTTGAATACTCCCCGAGCCCCAAAATGACCAAAGTGGCGGTAATTCTTGGTGTCGGCCTTGATGAGGCCACATATGATGATGAAAAGGATCACTAGAATGTGAACTACTGATGCGATGTAATTGAGGCGTGATGAGCCCTTGGTGCTGAGGACCGCGATGACACAGATGATGGCTATGATGCCTACTGCAATTGGGTCCAAATGGTTGTAATCCTCGGGAAGCCCGTGAGCCAAGATGCGGAAGTCGTCGGGCTTGTAGCTGCAAAGGGTGGCAAAGTAGGACGTCCATGACCGCGCCACCGCAGCTCCGCCTATCACGTACTCTAGGAGGATGTTTCCCGCCGCGATAAACGCTACGAAGTCACCTAACTCCACTCTCAAATACGCAAAAGACCCACCTAAAAGTTACGTCAAATTTTTACAAATATTGTATAAATTAAAACGTAAAAGAAATTAAACAAAGATAATATAACTAATTCCAATGGTGTTGGCGGCCACATGGGTTCCGTTGACTCTAAAGTCCACAAAGTGACAAAACCAATAATAATACGTCTCAAGTCAATGGTGACAGCTAGCTAGCTGCATTCCTATCCTCATGATTTCCAATTTTTTGGCTAACTAAAATATCGGATTCGATTTAACAAAACAATTTTGCTAACGAAATCTGAATTCAAATTGAAGTTTGAATAATGATGAAGAAATTAAATACAGATAGTAGAATGGATGGATGGACACCTGCGACTGGGATCTCAACGGCGAACTCGGTGTAACAAAAGACGGACATGAGAGCAGATGCGCCGGAGACGACGTAGGATAAGACGACAGCGGGGCCGGCGTCATCGTGAGCTTCGAGTCCGGTGAGGACGAAGATTCCGGCACCGATGACAGCGCCCATGCCGAACCAGATGAGATCCCACCAGGTGAGGGTCCTCTTCATCTGCCCCTGGCTTCTGGCCCTGGCGTCAAGCTCCGCCTGGTCGCCGGAGCGCGTCAGAATCCGGTCGATCAGCCGCTGGGGAGTCTGTTTCACTGCCGCCGCGTAGTTCTGCCATGATCGGAAGGATTCCTCCGGCAGAAAGTCACCCTTCACGTACGAACAACCTCTTCTTCTGATACCTGCGCTCGAGTCTTTTTCTTGATTCACCATCGTCTTCACTTCTTCATACAATCATACACACACACACACACACGCGCAAACGCTCTCTCTCTATATATGTATATATTTTAATATACGAATCTGGAGTTATGATATGAATATATGATCCTGTGAGATATATTGCAATAGAAGCGGAATTACAGCTTTGACTTTGCCGTTTAATTAGGAAGATTTAAGGGAACGACAAAAGGAAACGGACGAAAAAGATTCCTAGTTGGATCGGTTCAAGTATCATGACCTACATTTTTTTTTTTTTATATTTCGCATCAAGTTAAAATATCATTTTACGAAAGTATAGACAAACAAATAAAACAAAATCTTTCGGCTATATTAAGAAAAAAATCAAAAAAACATGCGATATTAACACATTTATTCTTAACAGAATTTTCTAGTTTTTCTCTAGTATTAAATTGCTGCATTAATTATTAATAATACTATTTTATTTTTAATTTAAAGATAGTTTTTAATAATTAAAACAAATCTTTTTATTTGGGTTTTTCCTAAAGAAACAAATTTTTATAAAATAATATATTCTTCTAAAACATCATATTATTTATAATAAAAAATATATTAAATTTGATTTTTTTTTAAAGTAAAATTTTTATAAACAAAAAATAATTAAATTGGGAGTTATAACAAGAAAATTTTTTAAAATAATATTTTATAAATTATTTGAAATAAAATATTTAATTTTTCTAGAAAAATCAAAAAGATTTAAAAACAAAAGGTTAAAAATTTAATATTATTGTTTTATTACTTATAGTGTTTACTTATACATAATTTCAATCATATTTTATCTTATAATCTTTTTTTCTAATTAATAATTTTTCGATCTATTTAATTTTATTTATCCAGTACATGTAATACATGGTTTTATTAAATCTAGTGCAATTATAATCAAGTACATCTTTAAAAAATATAAATAAACTATTAAATATATAAATTATTATACAACTGAAAATGATTTACGTTTATATTAACAAACAAGAGATAAAATAGCAATGGCAATGGGGCGGGTTTGGGACTCATATGCGCCTCATACCTAATTAGAAAATTATGTCTCGTACCTAGATCAAAACCTGTCGGGTATGCATCGGGTATTTACCCGTCGAGTATCAGGTATACCCGTGAGTAATTGAGCATATCTGTTAAGGTTATAAAAATTACATGTTGGCTATACCCATCGAGTATCTATTTGCATATACATATTACAATATTTTTTATTAATCCTTGATTTTTTTTTAATTTTCCACCACTACTATCTCTAATTAAAAGAGTTTTATTATAGCTTCATAAGATATCATATGATGCAAATTACAGGAAGTTTGATAGTTTATATTAACACAAAATTATTAAGTAAAAAAATAAAAAGATATAATTATATGTATTATAATTATTAAGGAGAATAAAATAAAAAAATAAAATAATTACGGGTATAATCTGGTAAACAGGTATGCTTAATCGGTAATCAATTCAGTAAACAGGTGTCCACTGCAATCTCATACCCGTGAACAAATAAAAATTAATCTCATACCCGGTCTCATACTCATTTACCCGATCCCATACCCGTCCTAAATATATTGGGTTGTAGGTATTTTTATCGGGTTCGGATTTGATTGTCATCCCTAGACAGGAACTCGATAACACATTCGATTATCATTGACATTGAGGTTATATACAATCATGAAATTTAATGAGGGGAATAAAAATAAAAAGTAAATAATAAATAAGAGTAATTGTATTATTCCCCTTAGGTATATTATCATTTATTATACAATGTTTAATATCATATATTAGAATGAAGTTTAATCAGAATTTCAGCACCTATACAATAATCTGATACTATAAAATAAATTGATACTATTATATCAATTCTGTTGTATTACAATTTTTACAAATCAGATGTTTCTATCCACATAGACAACAACAGTGATATCTTTATCACAGAAAATCCTGTGTAGCACTCAAACATAAAGCACATCAACATCAGATATCATTTGATAAAAGATAATTTTTAAAAGAGATTGATAAAATTGTCAAAGTTAACACCAATAAACAATATGTTGATCTGTTCATAAAAGCAACCATTTGATGAAAAAAGATTTAAATATCTAATATTAGCTATTTGGATGATTAACCTTGAGTATATTTTCTTAAATTAATTCCAAAATTGTTTTTACAAAAGAAGTGTGTTCTTCTTGTTGTCAAAGTTTATCACTTATATAATCCATGTTTATCTCGTAAGAAATTTTTTCAAAGAAAAAAACCCTTCGAATTATTAAGAAGTTTGGACTGATCTTCTTTCAAAAGAAATTATTTTGAATTCAAAAAAAAATTATGTCCTCAAAACTAATAACTAATTACTAAGGAATTAATCATCGGAAGAGAATTCAAAATACCTTCCAAAGCTTAAAACTGCTTCTAAGTACTTATATGATTTGAAGGAAAATTTTTTCCAAAAGCAATTTAGTCTTGGAAGTTTTTACTTATTAAGTAAAACTTCTAATGCTTAATATCTTTCGAAATCAAATCTGTCTCGGAAGAAAATTACTCTAAGTTATTTTCTTCCGAATCTATTCTTCTCAAAATTAGGAATACCTTCTGAAGCTAATTTAACTTCGGAAGTTTTTCATTAAACTTCCTAAGAAAAATTATCTTTGGAAGATTTTTAAATTCCAAGATTACTACCATTTTGGGCACTTTTTCAACAGTGGGACGGACTTCGGATTTCAATGTTTATCTTCCAAAATAACTTTGTCTCAAATCCAAGACCATAAATAGCCTCTACAACAGTTCTCACTCTATCTCCTTCTTCTTCATCCACATTAATCAAGCCCTAAATTCTCACCTAACCCTTGTTTTTCTTCCACCCTCTCATGAAAGCTTCATAAATAACCAACCTTGAACCCCAAAACCAGCCTGTTCCTTTTGCCATGCAGCTACACAGGCAACATAATAAGGTTGCTCTGTTAGATGCCTCAAAGGATACTGGTTTTTCATAAATCTGCCTATTTCTTTCCCGCTCTTCACACCTCACCGCCCTCACCATAGATCATCCTCTTTATGAGGATCATTCCTAGAATTCTGGAGGACTTGCCAAGAAGTCCTCATGGATGATGAGAAGATACTGTCTGCATCAGTGTAGGGGAGGACAGTTTTCATCACTCCAACCTCGATCAACCACCACCTACAACTAGATGATAAAGATGGTGAACTGTCCTTCCCCAAGGAAGATGTTACATGATATTCTGGCTGATGGGCTACGAAGGAGACAACTCTATTAGGACCTTCAGGAAGGGAAAGGTCTTATCACAGTGAAAATACCTCCTTCATGTTGTCATTCATTCCTTATCCAACAAACATGGAGGATGGGACCAAGTTCCAGAAGATCTTTCCTTCATAGTCCACAGAATGGTCCAGGGAGTCAAATTCAAGTATTCTCATTTTGTATATACAAATCTTCTTGAGAACTTAACCTCCCCTGATTATCACATGTTCCCTAGATATGTCCAGCATATTATCAACTGTGAACTGGGCACATAGTTGAGGGGAACAGGTAATATTCAAAAATTGGGATGGATGAAGCCTGGAATCTTTAAAATAATAAGGAAAACCATTACTGGTTTTTTGAGGGTTGAAACAGCCCTTGTCCAACAAATGTTAGAGCAACCTGCTTTCGTTGACAACTTGGCAGTCCCGACCAATGTTGAACCCACACCTGCATCTCCTCCACACTCATAGCCTACTATATCCATCACATACCAAAGAAGAACCATTCGAACCCTTGCTCAATCTAAGTAGAGTGAGCAAGCCCCTATACATCCACCTATAATGGAGCAAGTGCACACCAAAGCTCCCACTTCTCTAGAGGAGCAGACCACTCCCATCCTTTCTCATATTAGTACTGAGGTTTCTCATGCTCAGCCTGATGAGCTCATCATCTAGGCTTTAAGCCATCACTCTGAGTCTTAACACTCAGTTGATCAACCTTCAGGGGACAGTTACCATCCCTAGTCTTTTGATCTAAACCAAACTATCCCAAACCTTGAATTCTATGATGAGGATATGAGATTCAATGAGTACCATAAGTCTCTATTCTCCTCCCCTATTTAAGGAGAGATGAGTGCTCTTAAAACTCCCATGTCTAGCCCACATCATCCACCCACTACTAAGGTGGACCTCTCTGAACAAGTTTAAGAGGTCCATGTGGAGGTGGCTCTCACTTTTGTAAGTGATTACATCCTTAAGAACTCAACCATGGCAACCCAACTCCCTAGAACTTCTTATGAAGTTGTCACTGAGCAGGGGAAATCTAGATACCAAGAAACAATATCTAGTGATAAGATTGCTGACTTTGGTTATGTACTCTCACCCCTCATGATTCTTCTAATGAAGATGAGGGGAGTCTAAAACTACAGGTGCAATCAGTGCAAAACATCTACACTTATCTGGTTTCAAAGGTTGGTCACTTGGAATCTTAAGTGATCACCTAACAAAGGCATGTTGCTAATTAGCAACTAGGGATCACCGAACTCAAGGGCAAGTTAGCTGATATGTCTGCCAGGTGTGCTCATCCACGGCCACAAGAACCTGTGGATGTGGTTGACTTAACCTCCAACTCACTTGGGCAGATAGGTAATGCTATCAAAAAGGGGGAGAAAGTCATTGCAGCCACATAATGTGAAAGCACTGGCCAGAGTATGGACAGTGAGGACTCATCAACCTCATCTACAAATGTTCAGACTCAACAATCTCCTCTTGCCCATATTAGTGTGGATACCATTCTTCAAAACCTATTTGAGAAGGGTGTTATATCAAGGGCCATGTCACCTCCAACCAATCCTGTTGAAAACCCAATCATAGGATGGATGTCTGACATTAACAGAAAAGCCTTGGTACTTTGAAGATCCTAGGGTCAACAAGAGATCCTTAATATCTATAACCTTGGATTCTATGGAAGATTTCCTCTACTGGCCTTGCCACTTATCAATCCAGGCCAAAACATACAGGCTGACAGGTTAGTAGAGAGGATTAAAGATAGAGTGTTAGAGGAGTTCAAAAGAAGAGCAAGTATATATAGATAGAGGCTAGCAGGAAAAACAATTGGTCAACTGGATACTGAGTTGGACCCTAAGATTAACTTTGAAGGAAAAACTTTAGTTAAAGGCCCAGTTGTGGACCCTATGAACCTTGAGACTCCTGCTCCTTCCGACATAGTTACCCTCAGTGGGATACTAGCTGGTGAAGGTGTCTCACATCCTCTCTCGGGCCAGAGCTCAAGAGTAGTACAAGAACAAGAAGGCCAAAGCTCACTCCTTCCCAAGTCCGACAGGCCTGTGGTTGACAGGGGTACAAGAGTCTTAACTACAGAGGAGGTTAAGGAAGAGAGAAGGGAGAGGAAGAGGAAGTCCGAGGAAACTCAAAGAATAAAGAGCCCTAGCTTTATGCAGGCTGTAATCAGGGCTGCCCACAATCCAAATACTCAGAAGGATGAGTTAAGGGCAACCTGATTGAACTACGTGGGAGCTAGGGGGCATAATATTGATGATCTGATCTCTCTCCCCCTGGATGAGTTAATGGAACTGGCTGACACTAAGGTGTCTAAATAGAGGAAGTAGGCTTAGGATGCTGCTATGCTCCTCAAGATCAAATAAGAGAGAAAGAAAAAAAATCTATGAAGCTCTTGTGCTCTCTCTAGTTGAAGAACTGCCTGAGGAAGAGACCATGGTTGTAGATAAGAAGCTTAAGTAGTCAATTAACAAAAATGAAAAAAGATGATAGACTACTTGAGTGCGCAGTTCTTTTTCAGACAAAAGCTCTACTTCCTCTATCTTTTGAATACATAGAGTTTGAGTATCTTAAGAAGCTAGATCAAGAAGCCAATCAATAAAATAAAGCTGCTAAGAGAAAGATGAGGGAGGAAGATGAGAAATCAAGAGCCACCATCAAAGCCAATAAAAAGAAATCTGAAGATAGACAGAAGAAGGTGAGCTTCTTGAAGCTGTATGGGTTCTTCGGAAGGAGACTTGGCCCATGTCTCTAACCACAATGGATGAGCACATGAGTGTGATCAAGAAGAAGATAAAAAAGGTGAGCTTAAAGACTTGAACTCTCCTACAAGTCAAGTTGCACCTAAAGCTGAGGTCAAGGTTAAACCCCCACAGACAACACGACCAAGACCTGCTGCTAATTCACAACGAGCTTCATCTTCTGATTCACAGCAGGGTCCTGAAGCTTCTTCTGAACTTGTGAGGGAGAAGGACCAAACTGAGATGGAAAAAGATAAACGTGGTAATCAAGACCAACCTCTTCAGTTGAAGTATAGAAAGAGAAAGAGGATGGCCATCGGAAGGGACAAGAAGAAGAAGAATTTAAAGGCATCCACCTCTACACCTCAAGATGAGTTAAAACATCCTGAGGGTCAACAAGAAGAGGCGCATTACATGTAGAGCCTCTTGCTACTAAGAGACCCATCTTGTCTTGGGTGTATACTCCATACCCAGACAGATGGTATGTCACAAGAGATCAAGGAGGTCAACAAAAACTTTTCTGGGAAACTAGCTAGACCTGCCTATGCATGATCTCTTGGACATGAGAAGATGCTATGAAAGCTTGAAGAATCGAGACCAACAATTGAAGAGAGGAATGACTCTGATTCTGATAGTGCTCAACAGGTAGAATATCTGCATTCATAGTAATCTTCAAGTTTTGGTAGCATCAGCCTAGGGGGAGTTTGTAAGATCAAGTTGATTATCTTAGAGGCTGATGCTAACCAAAGATATCTCACTATGCACAGAAGTACAAGCAAGTTACTTCGGAAGATTTGAACATGCACAAAGATGAAATCAACTAAGTGTTAAATCTTCCAAAGCCAAAGACAAGAAATCTTCCAAAGCCTTTCGAAGCCTTAAGACAAAGTCTTTTGAACTCTGAAGACAGATTTCTATCATAGACAAAAAAAGTCATAATCATTCTCTAACATGCTTCAACAAAAGCAGATCTACTTTCCGCTACTACTCTGAATACTCATCAACTTATATAAGTTGGTGATTACCCTTTTTGCTTTTGTCAACTTCTCACTATGGTGTCTTTGTCTGTAACTTTCTACTCTTGTACTTTTATAATACAATAGGATGTGAGCTATGGCATGTCATAATCACATGTCAAAAGGCAATCTGCCTTTTGACTTTATATTGATCTTGTTGTCTAGATTAGTGTCCAGCTGGCATTCAAAGTATGGTCGGCTGTAGGATGTAGTATAAAGTATCTCATGTAATTAGTCTAAGGACTAAGCTTCGTAAGATTGTAAACTCTTGAGAGCAATATACATCATTCTTGAAAACCAATCTCTTGTGTGTTATGTTCTTGAGTGTTCTTACAAGTTATACTTTGTTTCTTTGCCTGGCTCCCTATTTGATCCAGTAAGTGTGATAAGTCCTCAACTGTGAAATTGTTATGATCCCCTTAACCGGTCCTGCAATATAATTTTTTAAGAAATTGTGTTGAAAAAAGGTTAATCAAGTTGATTCAAGTACACACTGTTAGTCAACTAGCTGATTTATTTACTAAGGTATTAGACCCTATCAGGTTTGAATTCTTGGTTCAATCAATTGACATGACTAATTTTGAAGTAAAAGTCAAAAATATAATAATTTGATTAATTTCTTAACACATCAATTTGCTTAATTTTCTTAAAATTTAGAAAAATCAAAAACATTAAAAATTAAAGAATTTTTTCTAATAAAGAATACGCCTTACATTAAAGGGACATCACAAGAAACTCGTATTGCCCGTAACATATTGGAAGGATGTTTAGGCATATCATGCTTTTTCATCTTCAGATTGATGATAGCCAAAATGGAGATCTATCCTTGAAAACCAACTAGCACCCTAAAGCTGATCAAATAGGTCATTGATCCTTTGTAATGGGTACCAATTCTTTAAACTCAACTTATTCAACTCGTGATAGTCGATACATATTCTCATGTTGTCGTCCTTCTTTTTCACAAATTAAATTAAAGCACCCCGCATAGAGATGCTCGGTCAAATGAAACCCTTATCTAGCAGATTATGCAGTTGAATCATCAATTTCTTCAACTCGGAATGAGCTAGGTGATACGGCACTTTAACAACAGGTTGAGCTCCTGTTAACAACTTAATCTCGCGGTCGGGTGGCACAACCGTCAGATCCTTTGGAAAGATATTAGGGAAGTCACGCACGACTAGTATATCTAACAACTATAATTCTTTCGCATCCACGTCTTTCATATATGCTAGGTAAGAACCACATCCACACCTAAAACACTTTTCAGTAGAAGTTCTCTATATCACCTTTGGAATTGAACATACCCTATCCCCAATCTAAGCGAAAACATCTAACCCAAGCATGACCCTTACGTACGAAGTCATCTAACTATGTGAGAACTACGTTTTAGGCGAGAACATCTAGAACGAGAACTCTATCAAGCGAGAACAATTTTTATACTACTATGATATCCAAGCGAAAACATCAAAATCAGCTCATCATTTGACTTTGTCACAACTAGTTCATTCCTTATGTAATTATCTCAATTAAAATCATCATATCGTATATAGACAAACATAATAGTATGTATATCAGCCCCAAAAGTTTAAAACTTGGGAAGAAAAAGGAGCTAGAACTCACCTTTTGAAAATTTCAATTAAAACACCCTTCTCGAGAGTTTTGCAATCCCAAATCTACATATTTACGCACCAATACCATTACTAATCATTTCTTAATGCATAAACGAATCGAAAAACTCAAATTATGTAGCTTGATCTTCCTTTTTCCTTCTTTATCTCACTAGATATTACTTTCTCTCTCTAGACTACCAAAATGGTAGTTTTCGCATGGGGGTAGTGGGCAAGGGAGGCGCCCCCTTCTTTAAATAGCAAGTCTCCAGGGTTAAACTTTCCATTTTTGGCAACCTTAGCTCCTTTACTTTATTTTCTTGCAAAACTTCATGATTTTATTGATTTTCTAGAAATTCCGGGGAGTTACACTGTCATACCTTAATTTCTAGCTGAGACTTGTCCTCATGTAATCATTTCTTGCTACTACGGATGGAAGCCTAATATTTCTATCAGTGTACTAATAATGTCATTGCTTGTGTTCCTACTAATTGGTGGCTAGTCAAATACCTTTTAATTTGGTTGATACCATTGTTATATTTGTTAATTCATTAGCTTGTCTTAATTAGTTTTCAATTTTGTAGTTCATTAGAGTTCTTAAGAGTTCAAAAACTTTTGATGCGGAGAGTATTTTTGCACATCGTTTGATTAACAGCATCTTAGGGAATTACAATAAATTAAAGCTATGTTTTATAAGGATTTACCTTCTTCTTCTCTGTAATTCATCTCTTCTTCATCTATTCTATCTCTCTATTTCATATCATGCAATTTAGTATCGCGATGGTATGTCGAATAAAATTAGTAATATAGATTAAATTGATGGAGTTGACATTCTAAAAAAGCAAATAAACAAAAATACATGTTATAATCTCACTCGTAGTAAAGTTATTGGTAAAATCAAAAAAGGAAGTGATGGGCACCTTCCTACTTTTTTTCATTAAGATATGATCATGATTGTTTTTTTTTTTTTTTTTTTTTTTTTTTTTTTTTTTTTTTTGAACGGCAAATTTATTCTACTACTAAACTACACCAAATTACACCATTGCTTAAGTTTGAACCCAATACCTCCCCTCTAAGAGGCAAAGCTTCTACCAAATGGGCTAACCCCATATGATTGTGAGTATGACTATCTGATGTATTTTTATTAATAAAATTATTTACTATGTCACTAATTAAATATAACAATCTGATTAACCTTATCTTGTTTTAAGATAAATTGTAAATTATAATACAGATTTGATTTAAGAGTTAACATTCATATCCAATGAATCAAATAAGCACAAAGATAACTTTTGATATATCATAGGACGGACGTTATAACAAACTACCATTGCGGTTTGCCAATTTATAATCACAAATTCCTTCTCTTGGCACACTAATTTTGTGTTTAAACTTTAAATCCTCTTCCTCAACTTTGACCATGTCTATTGATTCATTTTTTATCACCGAACACTGAATCTTTGATTTCATTAACTGATTCATTTATTTAGTTGTTTAATATGAAAAGTATAGTCTATCAGTTTGATTTTCCAAGAATTAATGACTTTCTCTAAGAAGAGGGTTTGAAAAATAATATTGCAATATCTGAAATAACATGCACCTAATAAATTAAGTGTAGACAAATGATCTATGTAATGTGCTCTAGGAAAGAAAAAATTAAGTAAAGACAACATCATATGTACATGAATCTTTAAACTCATAACAAGGTACCTTTATTTGAAATCTTAATATGCTACAAGTAGCCAAAAAGCCATTATAAGCACAAAGTTTATTTTTTAATGCAACAAGTATGTCTCCATCAGCCATCCTTGACCACAGTAGATGATCCCAACTACGATTCCCAATGCCCTCTACCTGTTTCACAACCATGCTCAATAAATTTAACTGCTGGAATTTTTTTATAAAAAGGTGACATTTATTCATTCAACATTAAGAAAGAAATGTGAGATAAAACCAGCGACCGGTTCAGAAAACAGTTTAATTACTGCATCCCAACACTTTAGGTTTCTGTAACCAGTACTCTTGAAACCTTTGTTTTGCATACTCCATGTAATCGAAATCAATTTCATTAACATGCTCCTGAAATAAAATTAAAATAAGTTCACTTCCATTTATAGTTTGTAATGATAATGTTGTTCCAATCATCTATACAATAGAGACTTCTCAAACAAAAAAGAAAGAAAAAGAAAGCTAAAAGGAGCAAATAACTGGTTCAGATGTCTGGCAAGTAATAGAGGTGGTTTCTTTATATCTTTAATGTGTCAAAAGTCAACCAGTGCTTTTTAATTTCTCAAAGAAACTAAATCAATTTACTTGAAAAAAAAAAATGTTTTTACTAAACTAATTTAATTGTTGTGATCATCTTTGACAGAGTAACTATTGGTACAGAGAATAATTAACATTATTAATTTTCAACCTGACCCAATACGTGACCTGATCAATGATCACCTCTACAAGCTAGCATTATTGCATCATGTTTCAGCCATCTGGAGGAGGTGGATATTCTAACCTAGCATAAAGATAACCTGCATTTTTTAAGATTGAGATAATTCTAAGGGCCTCTAAGGGCGGCTAACGCTGATATATATTCTAACACCCACTCAAGTCGGACTGTATATGTTAATGCTCCAAGCTTGTTACATATATATTCCACCAGGTGACCTGTAGGAGATTTTGTACATCTACTAGTTGATCATTAGACTTGACAAACTCAGTCACAATGATCCCATTATTGAGCTTTTCTCTTTGTGACAATCAATTTTAATGTGCTGTCTTCTCATGGAAAATTGGGTTAAAGGCATTATGTAACTATGTCCTTGGTTTCTTTGGTTTTAGCATAACTATTGGTTTTCTCATGAGCCCAAAAAAAAAAGATGCTTATATGAAATATGAGTGTACCTAACATTACAACAGCCAGTTATACGGGTAATCCTTCCACTTATGTTACTCAAGGTTAGTCGGGATCATGGATCGTTGATTCAGGCTCTATGGTAATGACTTTTCATTACATTAATTGATGATTATTCCAATTGCACCTATGTTATCAAAGGCGCAAGATGCATAGGCCTCCACCGTAGCGTAGGTGCAAGGCTTTCAAAAGCAATACTTTCTCATAGTTCTCACAAAAAATAAATTAGAACTTTTAATTTTTATGAGAACTCTCGGAACTCATTTTTTACACATTTTTACACATGTATATTAGTTCTATTTTTTACACATATATACACATGAAAAAAGAAATTCCTAAAGTTCTCGCGAAAAACAAAGTTCAATGAGAACTACTAAATTTTGTGAGAACTCCGAGAACTCGCGAAAAAAAAGTCAAAATCATTATTTTAACTACATTATTAAAATTATTATTTAGATATAACATCGGTAAATGAGTTTATATGTGATAATTCACATGCATTCACATATTTTTAAAATTTTACACATGTAAATGGTAAAAACCTACACATGTTACCCGTGTAAATGGAAAGCTAACACATATGTAAAATTTTAAAATATACGAATAAATGTAAATTAACATATATACGTTCATTTAACGATGTTGTATAACAATAGGTGTCTGGATATAATAATTGTTTTTATTGTTTTTCCCGAATTTTACCCTATATGGAAAGGTTACTCTCCAAGGTGTGTTTTTTGTGCGAGGTGTACGAAGTTCTTACATAATTATTAATCCTTCTTGTGTGATAATGCCACCGCTAACGCACCCCTTTTGCGTGATAATTCTATCACTGCGTGATAATTTTTACGTAAGTATAAATCATTTCATGATAATTCCACCCCCGGTTTTGCACACACTATGAAAAAAGCACTTTGTATTCTAAACTTTTCATATATATATAAGCATCATATTTGTTAGTCGTGTCTGGCTTTGAGGTCAAACGACAACTCAACTATATTTAGCAGATCAACTAATTTTGGTAAATTGACAAAACTTGATTAGGCCAACGCATTTCCAGCCTATGTCTAGCAATCGGATTTAAACCCTAATTCTCCCTCTGCAAATATAGACCTTTGTAGCATAATTTGATCATCGCCTCATAAATAAAATAGATTTGCTAGTGCCTCGTCAACATAGGTCAGTTTAGACTGAAACAAGTAAATCATGTGTCATCTTTATTCTACTATTTTCATTTGTACTTTGGTTTTGTTTCCTGGTCAGTGACCAAACTAATCAATGGATGTAGCTCAGTTTAGCCTAAACCCTAATGCACCTAACCCTATAAATATTCTAACAATGCACTTCTACACGTCTAACCTAGCTCCCTTCAGTGTTTAGGTGTCAACTATTTTCACGTCAATACGCTCTATAAAAGACCAAGTAACATCCAGACCTTTTGAATATAAGCTCAAAAACCCTTAAAACTATGGTTTACCATGTATCAACAATTATCATAAAACCCACTAAGCACTAGAGAACATGAATCACAATTTTCAAGTTATTGTTTTTGCCAATATTCCTTCATTGCACCATTGGCAAAGTCTACGGGCTAAAAAGTAAGTAAAACATGTACAATTCATAGATATTTATATAATTGTGGAAACCTAATCCAAATAGCGCATGCTTACAAACAAAATTAAGATTATAAACATAACATATTAAAAAGTAGCAAAAGTACCGATATAACTCCCCATAAGCCCCATAGTAGATGACTTGCAAGAGTATATTTCTGAACTTCTTCAAGTATGTTATCAACTTCTAAGTTGATCGATTGATTACCTGCACCACGAAGTCAAAAGTTGGATTTGATGTGAAAATTATATTCATTATTAGCTTCATACATTGTATCATCATTTTTAACTTGCAAAAGTCCTAAGTGTGTAAGGGTGAATTATGGATTTGTCCGTATGTATATTTCCACCCTGGTTCCCCGTTTACGATATAACATGCCGCCATATAATGGTAAACCATAAGACATTCAAGATATATTTTCCTTCAATGCTAATGTGGCCTTAGGATACTTTTCCATTTCTATAGAAGTCTAAAAGGTTTGTGTTATGTAGAATATTAAATGGATCTATCTTCTCTTATGTTCAAAAGTACATAGGTTGATTACTAAAGTTCACTAAAATAAAAAATTATGGCATTTGGAATTGAATAGATTTCATACGATGCAAATGAAAGGATACAAATATCTTGATGTTGAGTAAGACTTCTAGTTTGAGAATCACATAACTTAATCTTAACTACATATTCTTATAACTGAAATATCCTATGTAGTAAAAAAAATGCACGCTTAGGCAGCACTCATGGCGATCGCTCCTCAAGTAGAAGCAAAACATGAAACTTTAAGAAGCGCAACTAAGCCACGCGTCTTTGGCCATTTGGTTTGTCATGATAAGAATGAATCTTGCTTATATTTTGTGAATTTTTATTACTTTTGAACTTTTTGCATTGACTTATTTATTCTAACTATGATGTACCCTTCTTATGTTTCTTACATTTAGAAATTTTACATGCATAAGAGTACAAAATAAAACAATAATGCAAAGTATTATGCAAGTTTCATTTATTGGCAATATTTAAATGTTACCTTTTGGCTTTTTCACAGACGCAGGGTCTTAATACTAGCTTTAAACATATATTATCAATGTAACAATGTAAAATTAAACAGTGATAATTAACTCTTCATTGCATAAAAGATAAACACACCATGTTACATTTTGTGTACCTGAAGAACTCAGATATGCATGCAGAAATCTCCTACGCTCTTCAAGATCTGTTTCAGTTGCGTTAATAAGAGGCTGAAGCATTTTTGTACAGCATTTAAGAATTTAAACTAATTGCATTCACCTACCAGGGTATTTACTGAAATCCAATACATGAGGTGTTTCTGTATGATAATCAGCAGCCATCTCACAAAAGTGATTTGCAATATCAAACATGAAAGGGTTGTAACAAGCATACTCATAGTCCTGTAAAAATGTTTGTATTAGGGATAGAGGTATTGAAAGCTGAAACTCATGCAATATTGAGGTTAAACAGAACAAGAGAAACTAACACAAGCATAATAGATCGAAAATAATATTGCATGTATTGTAATCATATGATTAACATCCCATGTTTATCATTTTACCATATTACTTACATTTAAGAAATTATGGACTTGATCATCTCCTTGCACTTTTTTTTTTACAAATGTATAACATACATCAATATTCCATACAGTTCAATCAGCCAATCTTTACATCTGAGTATTCAAAGCATTCTTCAACAGAAATATAAGACATTTGTACTATAGCAATGCTCAAAATAAAGATGAAATGCATCCGCTCTAGCAAAAACTCATTAAACTTATCTACAATCTAAATCTTTCATCCAATACCAAGTGTCAACAGAAAAATGAAAAATATGATTTTAAAATGTATAACTAATGCTTAATAATAGTGACATTAACTTTACCCATTTGACATGCACAAAGTTTCAGGAAATGTACAACTAATGTAATTTTGACATGGTATAATTAAGGGTATAATGTGAAACTTCACAAATCATATTGGAATCAAAGGTTCTTTTTTGGACACAATGAGCTTGCAGAAAATCTTTTTGTAAGTTTTGATGAAAATTTTGTATACACACTTTTGAAAATTACATGTTGAAATCAATGTGCTACTTTTCTACATGTACATCGCACTTACCTAAGAAAAATTATTGTAAAATGACAATTTATATACAAATCACATTGCCATATACCGAGCTAGAGATGTTGTAAATAAGGATTGTTCAACCAATTAAACACTTAATACTAGAGGTGCCACTTTCTATCATTTACTTATTCATGGGTCAATCTGGGTAAACCCAACATGTTAAACCAATAGATAAAGGTAATAGCCTAATTAGGAAACTAGTCGGGATGAACAGGTTGAAAGCAATCCAAAGTATATTTGTAATGCTTAATACTAGTTGTCACGAAGTTATCCTCCCAACTCGTCCCTAGTTTTCTTCATCACCAATAATCTTTCTTGAATCAGTCGCCACCCCAACGAATCGACGTTTCCCTGATACTAGTTCTCACAAAGTTATCTTCCCAACTCTTGTGCAAAACTTAGATACCTTCTAGGTTCAGCCTTTGTCACCCAATGTTATAACAACTCATGTTACTATGCGTAAATGTTGCAAGCTTTGTAATATAAACGATTTTGTATTGCTTACTAGAGATTACAAGAGAGATTTACAAGTAAAAGTGTCGGACTTGTGTAATTTTAGGTGAGTACAAATGTGGCACATTTCCCTTATTTATACATCTTAGGGCTCGGTCTAGATTAATCTACATCTAGACTATTCTAATCATAGTTTATACACTGTGATTTTCTAGAGTATTCTAAAGTTTTCTGATACGTACCCAGTTGGGTATTCAGTGGGTCAAATAAACCCTGGTCGGCCCATGGAGCAGCCCAGTGACCCAGTCAAGTGGAAGCTTCTAATTAGGGGGAAACCAAAGTAGTGGGGGGTGATGTTAGTAGGGCAGTTAGTTAACCAAATAGGAGCACTAGTAGAAATAGGTTTGAATGTTCATTTTCTAGGGTTTGAAGTTTATGTTATCAGTATTAGTATTTCATTGTAATCAAAGTCCGAAGACTAGCCCCTCTCTAATCTGGCAAACTATCGTTCTTGTTCAGTGTATTCAATCTAAAATTTCCGGTGTCTCGTGTTTTCATGGTTCTTCTAACATGTTTCTACCTTTATGTCAATGTTTTCTAGACCATTCCTTGGGTTTCAAGGTTGGTCTTGAAGGTTTTATGTAGCCCATATGTGTCCAAAATTTGTACCATCTTCTGAAGAATTCTAGCAGCCCAGAACGCCTTTTGAACGGTCTAGAAAATTCCAGAATCTCGGAGTAGGGACCTATATTTTGGGGGTTGTGACATTAAAGAGACTTGTACACTTTTAAGCTTAGGACATATATAATTATCTACTCACCCTCCAAGATAACTAATAGTATTACTAATATGTATGTAATATATTTGTGTAATATATATAGATACATAGATTTGTGTATTGGGTGGACTTTTGAGCAATGGTTAGGTTGTTGCCATGTAACATCGAGATCACGGGTTCAAGTTGTTAAAACGGCCTCTTGCATAAAGGGAAGATAAGGATGTGTGCATGAGGCTCGTTTCCAGGTTCTCCTTTATTATAGATAGATATACATGTGCATATGTGTGTATGTGTGTGTGGGAAGGGGGGTGTGTGTGTGTCTATACACACGTGTATGCATATGCGTGCACGTAATCGATAAATAAGTTTTGCTGCAAAAACATTAGCTTGAACAAATCAATTTATAACAATAATCAACAATGGACAAAAGAAACAACTTTGAGACAACGTTAAAAGACTTTAGCATGACATCAACAAGAATATAAAGACTTTGTCAGAAAATGAGCAATTAAGAAAATATATACTTTTGACCTTGTATTAATAAAATATAAAAATATTAATTAAAGTAAAAAAAATTACAAATAAACACGCCTTTACAAGAAAAAAATTCAAGTAGATAAGCAAAGAGTTTTGATTTACTTATCAAAAATCTGTGTTCTCCAGCACTTCTCTTTTTAAGGTCATTAAGTTATAGTCTCACATTTGACATTTTATAGGGAATCAACACATGCGCATTTAAGTCTCTTTGTTAAAGAAGTATCGTTCAATCACGATTCCTATCACATGCTTTGTTTTTGTGTTATTACAGATCATGATCTATTAATCATATTTTTGCATAACATTTTCTTTGTATAGATTCGTTTAAAGTCATATATACAATTATGAAGTATTGGCTGCTACACTAGCAGCCAAGGCAAGAAGAGTCGAAGGAAATATAGACATTTAATAATGTGGAAATCAGCCAAACTTATACAACTAAAGACATTGAGCATCAAGCAACATGGACCGTGGATACCATAAAACAAATGTGGTTCAAAAGGGGCAAAACAGGTCAGGTGGGCCGACCAAGCTCATGGCCCTTTTTTCTCAATTCTCTACTTTATAAATAATATGTGAGTTAATAAGATTGCACAAAACCATATTATTACAAGATTTTTGATGTCTTATGCTGTTATGCATTTGAATACCCTGATAACTTTCAACATGTTTGACCCTTTGACCTTTGCACCATAGCTTTTTAGTTAAGCATTCTCTTGGTGTCCCATTATGCATAGAAAAGTAAACCAATAAACACATTCGTAAGTAAAACTGGTCAAAAATTGCCATTTACATGAAGCCCATAAAATGCACTTAAATCCATATCTTAAACTACAACCCCTTGTTGTCAACCTCATGTTGAGTGCTGACAATCATTAGATTGTAGTGAAGGGTGGCCAAAGTGATGAA
This sequence comes from Flaveria robusta, assembly GCA_025506415.1. Lineage (NCBI taxonomy): Eukaryota > Viridiplantae > Streptophyta > Magnoliopsida > Asterales > Asteraceae > Flaveria > Flaveria robusta. Next base: position 11,601,041 of record CM046472.1, read on the forward strand.
GAAACATAGCATCCAATCAAGCTTAGATTGGATAAGCTGAAACAAGATCACACAGCTACTAGGCTGCTTCATACATGGATTAGAAATGCACATACATTAACAGGAACAACTAAAATATACTTTGCTAGGAAAACACAAATCATTCAACACAGGAAAAATTGGTGAGAAAGGAGGTTTGCGTAATATTTCAAAACAGATTACTTTTGTACGAGTTAAATCTGATTTGGATCAGGGTGGGTTGAGTGGGTTGAGGTTGACCTGAAACACCATTAGTCAAATTTCATTCTTTTAATGAATAATGGGTGCTTTAAATATGCTTAAAAAATTGTATAATTTCAACAATAATCTCTTTTTGCAATAAAATGGTTTAGGGTTTGTATCCATTAGAAAAAGACTTTTGGGCAACTTTCGACCCCTATGACCTCTTTCCTTTAGAGCTAATTATTTTATTTTAACTGTTCAAATCTTTAGCGATACAACACAACCCAATCAGCCAATTCATAAATAAATGGGTTGATATTGGGCCCCCACTAATAGAATGGTTTGTGAAACGCTAATGTTCATGAAGTTAATAGTCTTAGGTAAATGCTTACAATTATGGTTATAGATCTTGTGTCTTCATCAATCATTATATTCCCATATTGTAAGTCATTGTGGCAAAATGCTATGTGTTGATCTGATGCAAGACACTTGTATAAAGTTTCTATCTCTTCCTCAATTGCATCCAAACAGAGGGCACCTGATTCTTCAGCAGAGCACATACTTTTGGCAGCATTAAGCCATTTCCTAAAATAAGGAAAAAATTTGTCAATGTACAAATTACAAAAAATTTAGGTTAATCCGATGCAAATGAAATAACTAGCCATGCAACCTCAATCCTTTGTAGGTGAACATAGTGAGACCTCAACTTGTAAGGAATAAAAGAGGTATTATACCGCAATCTATCCCAGACCAATGCCTTCTTTGGACCAGGCATGTCAAGGTCATGGAACTCCTTTAACTTAGATGCTATAAGTGCGGATATATCACGATCTCTTAAATCACAAGCTGACAGTGTCTGGTTTCCACAAGCAAAAAATAATGTAATTAGTTAATGAAATTTTATATCTTAAGAAGAGGTGGGCTTCATAACCCATTTACCAAGAAATGGGCAGACTCGGGTTATATACTTACTTACCTTTGGTCAAATAGATCGAACATGTCGAAAAGAACACAATAGCTTTATCCAGAAAAAAAACAATTGTCATTTTAGTTTCTGTAATCTTATTACATTAGTTATTCATAAAGTTCAAAAAAAAGGGACAAAAAAAGCTTTGTGAGTTACCACACCTAACCTATTTTCACGCTTATCAAAAACTATTCTTGCGTGTGCCCGTTTCGACGGGTTACCAAACCTATCTACTGTGCCACCTCTATTCTTAAGGCGGCCCAATCTAACTTTCATCCCTAGCATGCAAAAGATACAAGTCAACAAAAAGCTACAAAATCAGTAACTGTAGTTGTTATTGACTAATGAAGACACTAGACTTCGAATAGGCATTTTTTACCAAATGGGCATCTAATAACAAGTATATATATAGATATGCCTCTTAAAGTGTTTATATACACATCTTAAAGTGTACCAAACTTTTAGTTATTACTCAAATGCATATATAGAAGGACATGGTCATTTGCCAAGACTAGGAAATATAACATTAATCCAACAATTATACTACTAACATACACCGAGGTATAATCAGGCACATTTTGTGTATGCTTGTCTCCTATTATGTATATTGAAACATCACCTAAATTAGGGGATATCATTGAGAATATATGATTCATTCATACCCAAAAAAGGCATTAGTTCCAGACTTGGAAATAAATTAAATCCAAGGGCAACATTTAAAAAATACCCGTGCACGAATGAATTCTTCAATTCGCCCATTTGAGAATCGGCCTAGCAGACGAGGCCCTTGCCCTTGTTTGGACATGAACTCAAATGTTCGGATCTCCATTTCACGATCAAAGAAAACATCCACACCCTCACCATATAACCTCACTAAAACCTTTCGAGAGTGTTCTGTGTTGGTTGGCCATTTGATTTGGTAGACTTCATTGGTCATAGCACCTTTGAGTCTTATTACCTGTAAATCATCTACATTAATTATATCATCCCAATGAGAAGCCAATGACTGTAGTATCTTCATGGCCTCCGTTGGTAGGCGACTTCCTATAGCATCTACTTTTTCTGCAGATTCCATAACTAAGGAGTCCTCAGTAAAAGCAATCGCACGTTTATGATAAACACGTGAAGAACTTAACCTGCGGAGTGACTGCTGAGAAAAAAATATTATTTGTTTGAGATTGATGTGATTAAGTAATTATCCTCTAGACATTCATGGAGTATCTTATCTTCTAGCATACCGAATGTACTATATATACTTCTTTCAGTGAACTATGTAAGAGACAACACAGGAAAAAATATTTGCAACCAAATGATTTCACAAGAGATCTAGTAATACACAAATGTATGTTGTGCAACTGTATGGGCATTGAAATTAAAGCCCAGATGTAAACATTTCTGCAATATCATTTTTAATAATAGGTGCCTCAATTACCATCTCCAACCATCATCTCTTCTATTACCCATCATTGATTTTTGGGTAATATAGCATTTTTGAAAATCTACATGCATAGCATCTTGTAACCTGATCCTTTTCTTCTACATGATCATCTTCTGATGATTTATAATACGAACATACAGACACCACAACTTCAAACATCTAAGGAAAAATAGTCACTTCTGTCTAACTCGTTTTATCATGCATGTAGTTTGGGATAATAACTAATGTAGCTTTCAAAAGGGGTTTTATGTATAAACTTCACAAACATCGAGCTAAAATTTGTACTTGCGCAACCAGGAGCTCGCAAAATCAGCTTGAATTTTTCACAAGTAAAATTGTAAGTCATTGCAATCGTACAGGATGAACAGGATATCGGACACACAAAATCAATAATCCAACGCGATCAGAAGCGTTTTCTCAAAACATTATGAAACATTGAAAATTTTAACTAATCAGTACCAGGATCAAAATGAATCACAAAGAAAATCAAAGAAACTATCACCTGAGGACGAAATCGAGTAGAATTGGGTTTTAGGGCACATGAGCTATTCCAAGAAAGAGAGGCAACGGTTAATAAGAGGATGTTTTGCATGCTTTCAGAAAGTTCCAGTTTCACCCCCGGGACATTATATATATTAAAACTACGATCTGAATTAAACCGAACGTTCAGCGAGCAGGTCGTAAATTATTCGTTATGTTCGTTTGTTTAATAAAGAAACGAACATGAACAAGAAAGCCTCATTCGTTAAGCTAAACGAACAAGCATGTTCATGAAAGTTTGATGGTATGTTCATTTGTGGTTATTCATTTAATGATTTTACATTTTAGATTTTTATTTTAGTGGTTTTAATTTTTTAGAATATGAAATATTAGTTATATTATATATCTCCGCTAACATTCCATTTGATCATTTCAAATTTAGTTTATATAACACCCCAAAATTTCCAAGGAAACAAACGAACATGTGAGTTATCACAACGAAGAAGAGGTTCTCGCGCGAAGGAAGGTTCTCGCACAAGAAGACTATATGGGAAGCCTATAAAAGGGTGAGGATGCCCCTTGTTCCTTACCCTAAGCGAAAAGTGTTGCAGCTACGGTATAGAGAGAGGCGAGAAGTTAGAGTGAGAAAACAAGGTTTTGAGGTGTTTAAGGTATGTATTCATTGATGTTTGATGTATATATGCATTAATGAATGGTTTGTAATGATACTAGTGCATGATGATGTAATTTCTCATCAAGAAGCTCTTGGGAAGAGATTTTATTATGTGATATTTTTAAAATATGAGTTCTAGCCCCTTTTATCCAAGTTTTTATATGTTTTGGGGTTGTTGTGCATACTATTACGTTTGTTTATGCTTAGTATGATGATTCGGATTGAAATGGTTAGGTTATTAATGTATAGGTTGGGTTCAAATGAAAATCAAGTGAAATTATGAATACCAATAAATCAAATCTTCACATTTGATTTATTAAAATCAATGACTCATATTTGTTTGACATTTTATACATATGACCCCACAAAATTACAAGCTTCTATTTTTTATTCACAAAAATATGAACCATTGATCTTAATACATCAGAGGTGGAGTTTGATTTATTAGTTTTCATAATTTCTCTTGGTTTTTATTTGAACCCAACCCATTAATTTATTAGCCGAGGTTAGATCGGTGTTTAGATGATTTTTAAAGGTTCTTGTGTGTAGCTAAGCGATGTTCTCGTGAGCGTTCAAGTCGTCACCTGGGTACTTCTCGCACGAAATGTTGGTTCTCGCGTATGGGTAACTTGGCAAGCAAGGATATGAAGTTGGTAATGTTATCGCACAAGTTGAATGTTCTCGCTTGGGTTGATGTTGTTGCGTATGACTTAGTTCTCGCGCGATTATGTGTGCGAAATGTGTTGTTTTGTTACATTTTATTCGTTTTCAAAATGATTAAGTTTTATGATAAATTTTTACTTGGAATGTTTGTCTACTAATATAAGTAAAGTATTATGAAATGAAAAGGTAAGATAAAGTTAATAAAAAGTGAAACGTAACGAATGGATGAAAGCCTTGCAAGCGAAATGTATAGAGGTTCACAACCCAACGAGGGGTCGTTAGCTCAAATGTGTGCGGCTTAGCTAGCCCTTGAGGATGCACACATAGGTATAATCCTTGAGATTAACCATGTATGAATAGTGGTTTACAACCAATAGGTTGTTAGCTCAACTTTGGGTGGCTTTAATAGCCCAGAAGGATACGTACAGGGGTCTAATCTTTGTGATCGACTACAAATGAAATGGGATCTTTATCGCTTGGCCCTGAAATTGTGATTAGTCTCTTAAATTATGTTAGGGCAAAGCATATGACATTGATTTGTTACAGTGAAATATACTAATGAAAGAATGAATGGAATAAAATGATGATCAAAGATAATGAAATGAACATACTAATATGTAAGTATTATTGTGTGCTCACATATGGAAATGCTAAGGTTTTAGAGAATGAAAAGTATATTTTAATATAAACTAGAACTTATCTAGTGTCGTTGACTTTGTATGCATAATATCTGGTAGGTAGTTGGTAGTGCTGAGGAGATGCAGGCTTGGGCATGAAAGCTACTAGAATAGTTTAAGTCTGGCATCCATAGTTTTGGGAATGATATTTATATTAAACACTTTTGATGTTTTAACGTAATAGCTTGGTGTTTTAACGAAATAGCTTGATGTTTTAAGACAAGTATTATTATGTCAAATGACAAATTATGATTTCTGTTGCAAATATTACATTAGCTAATGGTTTTATTTTATGAATGACCAACTGTGAGGGTTCCCGGGTTTGAGGCCTTATAAGTTGGTATCAAAGACACAGTTTAAGAAAATTGGATAAAATCATTTTCAAAACCAAAACTTAAACAAAAAATGAAAATGGGACAAAAAGGAAAGGGATGCTAGCTCGAGTATATACATGCCTGTGCTTAAATATTTCCATATAATGTAAGTAAAATGGAAATGTATGTGTGTGCCATGTGAATTATGTGCTTATGATAAGTTTAGATACTAATGTTATGTGAAGCATGTTATACAATCATTTTAATCATCAAATAAGTTATTAAACCACACAAAATTAGAATACAAAAAAGAAATCATAATCTAAGTGTCGTAGAAGAAAAACAATATCAGAAACATTCAACAATACCTGTCGTAGACAAGATAAGACAAGAATGGGAGATAGAGACAAAGACGATGAGAGATTGAAAATAGTCAGAATTATCTAATAATTCCGGCATTTTTTGACAATGATATAATTTTTTATAAAACAATTAGATTACATTTTCTATAAATAATTCAAATGATATTTTTTTTGTTTGTCGTAAAATTGTAGGAAAAGTTTAATTTTTCCGACAACTAATAGGAAATATAATTTTAATATAGAAACTTAAATAACCTTTTTTTTACATTTGTCGGAAACCTATTGGAAATTTTGATAATTTCCGAAAAAGCTTTTCAAAATATTATTTTTATTCTTTAGCAAATTAATGGATTTTAGTTATAAAGAAAATTTTAGGAAGATCATGTAACTGGATTTAAGACGGTTTTAAGATTACACATATGTTGCAGAAATAAAATCACCCTAAACATACACTTAAACCATGATTGGAACATGATATAGATACATTTCACACTTAGTTTTAGTGCCTTAACATGTACGGTACCCATACCCTAGTTAAAAACTTAGAACCCATGACCACAAGGCTGTGAAACCAGCATAGACTGTAACCTCACAGATTTATAAACTCAACTTTAAAAGGTTGTAACTTGGTCAAAAATAAACCCGATGAGGTGTTTCTTGAGCCTAGAGTTATTTTCAGGAAGTTAGCTTTCAACCCAACTAGTCTTGTGATTTTCCATGGAGATTTGACCTCCCAAAAATGCAAAAGAAAATAAAGTGTCAAAAGTGCTTTTTTTCCGACAGAATGTTGTTCTGATTTTACAAGGCCATAAACCTTTCAATACTTAACCAACAAACATGATTTTAGTGTCAAAAGTTAGCTTAATGTCTTAGCTTTCCAACGCATATAAGCACGCCCGTTAATATTTAGTTTTTAACCCCTAACCAACCAAGATACGAACAATTATCAAGAAATGCGATACAGTGAACATAACAAGGGAAAAACAATTTTTAAATGGGTTGTAGGGGGGATTGGAGCCAGATTTGCACACGAACACTTTCTTAGGAGTTAGGGTTGGTAATTATAGTGCTTATAATTTATCTAGATATCGTAATGCAAGTTACAAGTAGACAAATAATAATAGAATCTATTGGTAATAACCAAGATCCTAGTGAATGGAAATCCCTCACTATCATAAGTTACATACACACATTATTAATATTAAGTCCAAACAACCTTTAACGTACCCCATTACTCAACAAAATTTATGAATAAACTTAATGATGTAACCTCAATTGATTTACACGTTGACCTACCAATCTTACCGACAAATCACTATGTACATATATACATATATATAAATATATGTATATACATGTAAGAAGCGCACCGGTTTGGAATCGTCACATTTTGGACTAAGGAATATTTAACCACTCAACAACCACAGTGAGTTCTCGTAGCCCCTTTTTTCCTTTTAAATGCTTTTAGGGGAGAAACACGCTTACAACAACAATAAAAATTGAATCATTGCTTTATATGTTATGTTTATTACTTGAATATTACATGAGTTTACCTTATCATTATCACATGCTAAATTCCCCTTTTCATAACGCAACCAATTAACTCTTGGATAGAGACGCTAGAACATATGGATAGTCTATCGGGGTAGGCACCCCCATTCTCTAGACTCGTTGAACGCGTCAATCAACGGTCACTTTCATTGAATGTTTATTTTTGCATCAACAATAGCCAATACGCGTGATAAGTATTGGAGGGGTTTTTAGTCTTTCTCATAGCTATAATTTTGGTTGTGGGCTCATGGCTTTATGTCTTGTATTTACATTAACATATATAATGGCTTGATTCAATTTAGGGGTGTAAACGAGCCGAGTCGAGCCCGAGCTCGCTTAGGCTCGAGCTCGGCTCGTTTCGGTTTTAAAAAGCTCAAACTCGAGATCGGCTTGCTTATAGTTTTATTTCTAAAGCTAGAGCTCGGCTCCCCAAAAATTTTTCAAGCTCGAGCTCGGCTCCCCATAAATTTTTCAAGCTCGAGCACGGCTCGGGCTCGGCCGTTTTCTTGTTAAATTATTGAATTTATATTTTTTTTATAATTACTTTTATATTTATTTGTAATCATAATTTTTATATATAACATAATATATATTATTTAATTATTTTCTCATAATAGTATATCTCATAATATGATTTATGTAAATATATATATTTTTATATATTTAAATATGTAAAGAAAAAATTATATAAAAAAAGCTCGTTTAGGCTCGCGAGCCGGCTTGAGCTCGATATCTGAAGCTCAGGCTCGAGCTCGTATAGTAAACGAGCTGTAATGTGAGCTCGAATTCGAGCTCGAGTTCGAGCTCGAGCTCGTTTAAGCTCGACTCGATTTGTGCTTTTTTCGAGCCGATCCCTATTAGCTTGCGAGCAGGCTTGACTCGTTTACACCCCTGTGATTCATATTTACTTGCAAATGCTTACTATTATAACAGCTACTTATCGAGTCTCAAACTCTACGAGCTCACTAACTTTTAGTTGACCAATTTTAGCATGTTTTTCAGATGACAATTAAGTGAGGTTGTAGTGTTATTAGGACCGGATCGGACCGGCTGGTCCAACCGGTCAGACCGAGGATCGGCCACCTAGCCGGTCCGGTTCGCTATGATTCGTTTTGTGCTGGTCGATTCGTCCCGAACCGGTGGTCGGACCGGAAACCGGACCGGTTCGTACGGGATGATATTTTTTTTTTATTTTAATGGGTAAAAATAGGGTGTTGAACCATAAATTAGTGTGTTGGATATACAAATATAGTTAAGTTTTATATATAACTATAAAATACATATATAAATCATATATAAATTACTTATATTTAATTATATATAACTATATATATAATTATGATGTCATCCGGTTCTTAAATCCGGTCCGACCACTAAACCAGTAAGGCGTCTGATTCGACGTCTGATCCGGTTCTGAAAACATTATGAGGTAGCATTGGAGTCAATCTTTTGCGTATCTAGGCTACAATGGAAGATTGCTTAATATAGATTTATGATTTAAGTTCACATGTGCAATCTTTATTTTGTAACATAAGACAATGATATAGAACCTATATCTTTTGAATGCATTACGTTTAGTATTTCTCGTACCATGTGTTTTGAAGTTACAATTTTCATCAATCACTTGTGTTTCCGCCTTGGCGAGGGTGTGACACAAACATATTGAATTGTATGTTTGTACATAACGCAATAATAGTTGATGAGGTAGTGATAGGAATATCATTTCATCTATTCTTTCTTTTTGACAAGCAATGTTGAATAACATGAATAAGAAATCTACAAGGCACATCAACTAATCCTTTCTTGATTTGTTTGCCTTCAAGATCACCTTCATAACCAATGTTAGCAAAGAAATTCATAATATCATCTTTTTCAAGCTTATTTGATTGACCAACATCTTTACCAAAATGTAAGCATCTTCTTATGCTTACTTTAGTCACAACCACTTAGTGATTCTCAGTAACAACACTAGTGATTCTAGATTCACCCTCAACTAATGTCATCTTAGTTATGGCGTGATTATGGATTGAAACTGGAAGTGCTTGATGATGATGGATTAAACTTGGGTGCTTGGCATTCTTTGGTAAAGTGACCCGACTGGTTGCAATTGTAGCACTTAACTTTGCTTTTGTCTATTCCAAATGCAGATCTTTTTTGTCTTTGAAACTTAATACCATGTCTTTGTTGCAACTATTTAGCCCTGAAAGAAATCATGGCTATCTGGTAGTTGATGATAAGTTCCTTAAGATCATCTGGATTAATACACTCTAGATCTTCTTCTGATAGGATGAAAGATGTAACACCCCACCCCTAATGTGGAACAAGAGGTCACGTCAAATGTTAACAGAACATTCTAAGTCCAAAAGAATACTTATATTACGAAGGTTAAATTAAAATATCAACTTATAAAATCTAAAACATCCACCAAAATAAATACTAAATCAAAAATTCAAGTCTTATGAAAAAAAAAATATAAGTCTTCAAGCATTTGTTCCAAACTTCTACTAGCTCTCATCACACAGCCGTGATCAACCCTGATTACTTGCCACGAAAACAAGAAAGCGACTGAGCTACAAGCTCAGTGCGCGGATGTAGATCACAATAGACAAAATAATATATATCAAAGAATAATGTCAACGACTTAGAAGGGAACCAAATTTTTATGTTTAAAACATCTCCGTCAAATTCCACCCTTTACACCAGAATAAACAAAAGAATAAAGGCTGAAGCAACGAAGGGTTAGCGTTATTGATCCCGAGTAGCCTACTAATCAAATATTCAAAATGCACACCCACGGTGCCAACATATCATAAATCATATCACATATCATAATCGCAATGGCACACTGGTCGCGACTCCAAGTGCACCCCTGATCGGAAGGTGTGTATAGCACTACTCAACTCGACCGCGAACTAATCATATCATCAAAATCCTAGGATGCATCCACACGTCTCCTAAAATAACCCAAAGGCTCTCCCACGAGCATAATCATATAAGCAAAATGGAGACGCCGTGAACTAATCACACCGTCACGGATAGTGTCAAGTCGTCGGTAGCCACAACGACAAGCCTATGGTACCTCCATAGGTAGTTGACTTGGTATCCCTATCTCCTTTCTATAAATCTAGGGTTCTATGGTAGCATGAAAACATACAATCCAACCTCCATCAAAAGTGTGTTTATCATGCATAACGATCCTAACTTGAATGAAATCAAATAGTAGCACACAAATGATAACGCTTCACAAGCATATCATAAAATATATTTTTCTCAATGGTTTTGAAAAAAATAGCTTCACATCACAATCAGAGTAGCTCAAAAGAAGGAAGCGGATCATATAAGAGAGTCATAGATCAATCAGAATGATTTCAAATGTTGCATAATTTTTAGTAGATCGAGCACATAAAAATTGATAAAGAACATCCGTACCTGAATAAGCGTCTAATGCTCTTAATGTCTCAAAGTTCCACCAACGTGCTTATCAATCTACAACGAGTAATTTGTGCTCTAAAATCAGAATTATTTCATACTAATCCTATTTTTCATTCTCTAAAATCCCAACCTCGTTAATAATAATTATTATTTAGTATTGTATATCTTAATATTATGATTGTTACCATTGGTTGCTTTAAATAGATAATATATTGCAAATCATGGGTTACTTGGATTTGAGACACAAAATATTACACGACCTCGACCGGTATATTTCATAGGTTTATTAATTATTTACCTTCGGAATTTTATAACTTAAGAATCATACTCACATATAAATTGATTTATTGGGTTTTAAAAGTTTATATAGGGGTTGTAAAATTTGTTCCTACATGTGGTTTAAACAAACACTTTCTTAACTGTGATTTACCTTGACAAACCCCATTTATTCATATTTATCTAACAACCATAGATCTGTTGAAGTTGTTTTTTTTTTAGGGAAAACAATTTATTTTTGATCTAATATTTTGACGTGGTGTATTGTAAATTTGAAGAAAAGTTTTCCACCTTTGAGAACAACAAATAAAGAAACTAATTGAAACAATACTATTTGAAAACAATTCAGAAGAGGAAAAGAGTAGATGCATGAAGAATTATTAGTTTGAATAGAACTATTATCTTAAGGTTAACAAGGACATTTTGCATTATAATATGGTTTACTATTAACTCATGGGATGCTTAAAATAATTAACCCAAAGGAACATGGGAACCCATTAGTTCGGACACAACAACAGATCCATTCAATTCTTGAAACTTGAAGGATTTTAAGATTGTTACCTTTGATGCGAGCAGGTCGTCTATTGGTCATTGCTCGCCGGATTCCTTGCCGCTACAATGATGGCTAGAATTTTCCCCTTTAAGATGTGACACGGAACAGGTTACGACAAAGACAGGGTGACTAAATTAGTAGCCAGAGCCTTGGAGATCAACAGATGCGTTACGTAACGAGAACAAGGTTCGGTGTTTTACCTCAAGCGAAATCAATAGGACCTAAGGATCAAACTTCTCTTCGTGTCAGATTCTTTACCACCGCGGCTGCACACCCCAGTGCTGTGATGATCCGGTTGTCGACGGTTATGATTCGCACGAGCAATCCCAATTTAAAACAAGTTGATGAAGATGTGGTAAGGAAGCATAAGGTTTCATGATTTCGTTTCACGTATCACGGTATTTAAAACAACTTGATGAAGATGTGGAGATATATTTGAAATCCCAATTTCCCGGTGGTGACGGTTATTTCCGATGTATTTGAGAAGAGGAGGTGGAATCTTATTTATTATTAGTTGTTATTAATATTATCTTTTAGATCATTATTATTATTGTTATTTTGTTAGTAATATATATATATATATATATATATATATATATATATATATCTATATACATATATGTATATATTGTTGTTGTTATTTACTTATATATTAATTTGGATTATTTCAAAAGAAGCCGGTTTGATCACAAATGCTGAATTAGAAAAGCTGTAGTTAGGAGTAGAGGCTAGTGAGTGTTGATTCCAACTACTGAATGGTACTAAAGGGGTTGTTTTAGTAGTTGGTGATTCAGGATTAGTGATCATCGACACTTAATGATTCACCAAGGGTATTTGATAGGAGTGAGATTGATACGGTTCATGGATAGTGGCGAAAGTGCTGAAGACCTTGAAGCCCTAGGTGATCCGTTTGGAGAGATTTTTTTTATCAACATCTATCTCCATCTAATAGGTGCTAAGAATGCCAAATAGCTCTTCAAGTGTCAAGGTCCTTAGATTCTCAATTCTTTTTATTTTCACTTGTAAATTGACCATGACTACTTTAAGAACTTCCTGAGAATATCATTATTCTCCATTTTCACACTAGCTTCATTTAGAAAGTCCAAGAGTTCAACATACCTTATATATGTTACTTTCATTGATTCTTCTATAATCAAACTAAAGTATTCAAACTTTTGTTTTAGGACATCTCTCTTTTTCTCCTTCATGTCCTTTATATCTTCATATCATGCTCTTAGTGCTTCTCAAAGTTGCTTAGTATTAGTCCATCTCTTAAAGCCCTAGATGATGCTATTTGGGATGCTCATTCTAACTAGCCATAATGCCTTAGAGTTCACATCTATCTTCTTCATATCTTTATTATAATACTTGGTGGGATCCTTTAGAATCATCCCACCTCCTTCACCAACAAATTGAACAACTTGAACATGACTGGAAAATAAACTGATGGATCTAATACACTGAATGATTTTAATGTAGAATTGTAGCGGAACTACAATTAACAAGGATCAAACAATGCATAATATTCATAATACTCTTTGTACATTGATATATAGATCGAAATACAATAAGTGAATAGTAGGGTTTTCAAAGTTTCAAAAGGGTTTTCAAAGTTTCAAAAGGGTTTTCAAAATATGAAAGAAAACATTCTATTTATAGTCCATCTACATGACATGTACATTAACTAATCTACCATGACAATATTACATTTGATAATCTAATTCAAAAGTACATAAACAAAATAAGTATTTTTTTCTGGTCATTTGTATTTATTTTTGTTCATCCGCATGTGTTAATGCGGATGACCTTTGTCTTGTCCGTGTTTTCTTTCTTTTTTGATCCGCAATTATTATTCTTGATAAGTGTTTGTGATTATTCATCCATATTAGCCTAATGAGCATGACCAAATACTTAGCAGCATTTGTTATGACATCCGCATTAGACAAATACAGATGAACAACACTTGTTCTTTTTCTTCTTTATCCGCATTTCATCCTCACCCGCATTTCTTCAACATTTAGTAATATTATCCAAACAGAACAACTATTCCGACCACCACTTGAATTGGCATGCATGATCATTTTAGGTTCTAATAATACTCCCCTTGAAGATTATACAGCCTATTTAGTTCAAAGGTTTGTAGGTGGTGGAAGTTATGAAGCATCAGTTGGATCTTCTGTTACTGCAGGTGCTTGTTGTTGAGTAGATGTTGATGCAGGTTTTGGTTCTGGTGCTGGTTTAGGATCTATTGGATATTAAGTCACAAATGGGTCAAGAATGGCTTTGATCATGGTACTAAATTCTCTGGCCTCATTTATTCTACTACTATCAAGTACATGGATTCTTATCTGCTTCATCCTCTGAACAACTATAATTAGGATCTATCTTAGTAACTGAGGTTCATATAGCAACGGTGGATAGACCGTTTCTATGAATGACAAGATCTCCATCAGCATTAATCTTCAGCTTGACCATGCTCCCAAACTGTAATGGGACTCTCTTTATATTTTTGCTTGTCTCTTTCTGTTAATCCGGTCATATGCAGTCTTCAAAATCTAGATGCACTTTAAGAAAAAGACCAAGTCATCTTCACCAATTTAGGCTTTTGAAGTGCCTAGTGAACATATAGTGAATATATGATTCATCTAGCAACCGCACCTCATAAGCACTAAACAAGTTGATGTCTAGGCCCTCTTTCCCTTTCCATCTTTTCTCTATCACCAACTCATAAGTATCTTCATCACATCTTACATTTGAGATTGACATAGTGAGATGTGTCCTAGCACGCTCTTTCTCTTTAAAACTTTGGTTGGATTTATTCTTCTTTTTAGAATTGCCAACTGTTTAATGGTTTTCTTCTTCTTCTTTTCGGCATATGGGTTCATGAAGTTTTATTTCACTTCTTAGGCATATATCTTTCAAGGCTTTAAAGTTGTTTTTTCCACTTGAACATCTTTAAAATCTTTACAAACTGGTAGCCTTTTTGCCATAGCTACATGATTAATCAACTCTAGATTTGCCAATTTTTTCAGATCATGCATCTTCAAGGAGTTGACTATATCATGATATTCGGTGATGAACTGAATTAGCCCGGAGATCCGTTTGATTATAAATATATTCCAATCATAGTCATAATTTTAGGCAATAATCTTGACATTTATTTTTTCTTTAGGAGCAGACACACCTTGTAGCATCTTTGAAGTGGTTATACCTTCTTGAAGTTGTAGTTGAAAAGGCTGTCTGAACCATTCTGGATTCTTGCTAAGTAATGGTACTAGGGTGTCATGATCAACTCTTGTAAGTTGAACTTGTTGAGTAGAGGTTTTAGATCTGGGTTGTCTCATAGTTACTTCTTTTTTAATTGTGTTTATTTTATCCTTCATCTCTTGGATATACTTTGATATTGCAGCTTGAAGAGAGTTGGTCTTCATGGGACCTAACTTTCTCTTAGTAAATCCAATCTTCATCAGATATCCCTTCATTTCCCCTATCTAACATATCATAGGGATCAAGTAATGGATAGTGTGGTGATGGTGAACTCGTGGAGGGTTCTGCTATGGTAGAGGTACCAGCTTTGTCTTTCTTTTTCTCTTTAGTTTTCTTCTTTTCATACTCTGTCTCCATAGTTGGAGCAAAAAATTTCTCCACTTTTGTCGCCTCCTCAATCATGGCTTCCTAGTTCATGTTAAAGACCATATCAGCATCTTATCCTTGATTGGCTTTTACTTGTTTGAGCCTTTTCAACCATCTCCTCAACTGAAGTCTCTAAATATTCTATGTATTATGTGTCTTAAAGTTGATAGTGTGATACTGATAGTGTTAGATATTATATAAATAAAATATGAAGATTGATGGTTACCTCTTGTGCAAAGTAGAGCAAACCTAGAATATGGTAATAGTTGTTGCCACCTAGTTGGGGTCTCTTCGTGATGGAAGCAAGATTAGATAACGATGGAAGCAAGATTAGATAACGACATAACGACATGCATTAACATGCAATGGAAGGTGGTGTGCAATCGCCATCCATTGATTTCTTTATACTTTCTTTTAATATGCATTTTTCCTCTTGATCGATATGCCTTATTTGTGACTTGAGTAGTGTTGGTGTTCTTCATAATCCAAGGCTTGACTAAGTTGGTGCAACTTTAGTAAAATTGTGGAATTTGTTTTGATTGTTTCATTGGAGAGCAATTTCATGCTAACAACGTAACGTAAACTAGAGATAAAACAAGAGAAGTAGGTGGAAAACTAATTTATTTCAACTCTTACAAGTAAAATTTACATCATATATATATATATATATATATATATATATATATATATATATATATACTCATTATAATCATATTATGAAACTGACAATAAAATAAATAGGTAAATGATGATATAATGTATGTAATAATGAGTATTTGTAACATAAGTAAGTATATTTGGTAATATTTAATTATCGGACAAATATATGTTTTGTATCAATAATTATAGTTATTGATTTTTATATTTTAAAATTTTAAAATTTCATAATTTTTATTAGTTCAATACTTTTATTATTTTATGTATGTTTGGTATTTCATATTTTACGTAATTGAGTTTATATGTTTTTAGTCGATTCAGTGGTCGTGACTTAACTCCATGGTTTGTTTAATTACAATGGTTATTTATTGGGTCACGTTGATTTATTTTAGGTTTTAATGATGTTGGGTTTTTATATTTTGTTTTCATGTAATTTGACCAAATTCATATTAGTTTGTGATCTGATACCCATTAAATTCTGAGTAATATCTAGGCTTAATAAGGTATCGGACCTCATGCCCATTAAGGTCGATAGGTCGTAGCACATTAAAACATAATGGCCTAATGGCCCGTTAGGGTTTGATGGGTCAAATCCCTTTAAGCATGGTGATTCAATGATCTATTAGGTTTTGATGGGTCAAAGCCTATTATGGTGTGTGTGTCGCCCTAAGCCCTATATTGTTGACCCAATTCGTGGGCTCCCATTGTCTTACTAAATTTGTTATCTTTATGTGGTCAATGTTGGTATTTTTAAAAAATTTTTCCGGACCAAAACATCTTCTAAAAAAATTTGTTATCACAGTCGCCACAAAACCCATTTGATTTCTATGGCGCTCTTGTCGGATCTGAGAACCTCTAAGGATCACATAGGTTATGATTTAAAAAACAGTTAAAAACTTAATATAATCTTTCAAAAGTTAAAACCAATCATATCTCAACAAGTAAGAGCATTCACAATCCATCCCTCATCCTCATCTATATAATTACACTAATAATATCTATTTTTTTCTCTCATTTCAATTAAATAATACTTTTTCATACATTTATCATTATGTTTTCTTTCTCATCTACTCACAATCATTTTTAAAATATTAAAAAATTTATGGGGTCCATAAATTTTATTTATACTTCACTCACAACCATCACTTATAATACAAAACACCCACTCATATAAAAATAGGGTACCGGCTATGAACGCCGGCTAAACCGGTGATTCGCCTTTTGCAAAGTTAAGTGAGCCCTGGTGCCTGCGAAAGCCCCATCATCTCAAATCCCAGATCACGATTCTCTGTTTGTTCGTCAGATCATCGCCGAGAATCAGAGAATGCTTGGTGGATTATACGGAGATCTACCTCCTCCTTCATCCGCATCAACGTCCACGGATGAAGATTCTCATAAGAAAACCCCCAATCCCTCATCCAATGTTTGGTCTAGCTCTGTTAAAATGGCACCCCCAACTCTCCGCAAGCCGTCTTCTTCACAGCCCAAAACCCTAATTAAACCCCAACAAATAAAATCGAGACCCGTAAGCTCAGCCCCGGCAGCCGATGTGACTACGAGATTCCAGCCGGCCCTTGTGGGCGTAACGTCGTCGGTGATGGAGGAATACGATCCCGCCAGGCCTAATGATTACGAGGAGTACAAGAGGGAAAGGAAGAGGAAAGCTGCGGAGGCTGAGTTGAAGAGGGAAATCGACAGAAGGCGACAAGAAGAAGAGGAAAGGGAAAAGAGAGACATGGAGAAAGAGAGAGACAAGGATTTCAATATTTCCGGCGAGGAGGCTTGGAAGCGTCGTGCGGCCATGAGCGGTGGTGTGCCAAGGAGGTCACCTTCACCACCGTCTGTTGATGCTGATGCTGATACTGATGCTGATGGGTTCAGTATAGAAAAGTCTGAAACAGGAGGTCTGGGTGTTGGTGCTGGTGGCCAGATGACTGCGGCGCAACGAATGATGGCCAAAATGGGATGGAAAGCAGGGCAAGGACTTGGTAAACAGGAGCAGGGGATCACAACTCCTCTAATGGCCAAGAAAACTGATAGGCGAGCTGGGGTTATTGTGAATGCAACTGAGCCTAAGCAGCAGCAGCAGCAGACAGAAAAGAAAACAAGAGGTGTTAGCATCAATGGTCAGCCCACTCGCGTTGTGCTTCTTCGCAATATGGTAAATATTCTGACTGCCTAGCTGGATATTGTGGTTGAATTGGAAATAACAGTAAGCCTAGTAACACACAATGCCATCTGTTATTTCACCACATGAATAACCACGAAATTTACTTGGGGCATAGGAATGAAAGATACTAATTAAACATTTAAACTATAAGGAAAGTTAGAAACTATCATTACACGGGTCTGTTTCCATGGAAAACAACTTAATCTTTCATACTTGAAGTAAGTATATGTTGGAAGGCCAGTGATCATATGCAATATTATTTCATACGGTATTACCAGCCATGGGCAGACTTATCTGGTCTGCGGGATATGTGTGTGTCCTTAAGAACCATTTTCTAGTGTAAATAATACTGAAACAGTCTGTGATCATAGTGCATACCTGGTTAATAATCCTGCTATTGTTGTTAGGTAAAGTTGTAATGATAAAAAACTTAGATCATGTTCTGCTTCCTTATGCTTTTCTTTATGAGGAATTGTCATGTTTTTTAATTTTTTTTATTTTTAATGCTAGTGGCTTTTTGGTGTGGCATCATTGATGTTTGTAAAGATTCAAGCCATTAGCATTAGGTGATTTTTGTTATTGTCCTAAGGAATAAGTCCATTAAATATTATTTTTCCTACAATTTGTGAGCTCTCTTTTTACATGCATAAAGTTGGGTATCAATCAAGTGTGTGATAAGATGCATCCTCCAGTGTATATATATTATACTAAACAT
Organism: Flaveria robusta; assembly: GCA_025506415.1. NCBI lineage: Eukaryota > Viridiplantae > Streptophyta > Magnoliopsida > Asterales > Asteraceae > Flaveria > Flaveria robusta. The sequence goes on from CM046472.1 coordinate 11,619,803, forward strand.
TTTTATAAAAATTACATAGTAAAATGTGTGTGTGTGCGTGTGTGTATATATACACACACACAAAATTGAAAATTATATATAAAAATCCCAAACCTACTAATCGTGATTAATCCCGATTAATCGCTAGTCGGTATCTTACCCCTCGACTAGCGCTTAGCAATTCTTACAACACTGTATAAGTCTAATTTTGACTCGCTAGAAACCTTATAATAATATATTAGCTACAATTTTAAATTCTCATATCATGCCACTCAATTTGACTGGTTGCATCATCAAATTTGAGTGGTAAGGCCTTTGAGAAACTAGGTTTTTGGGAAATTGAGAAACTTAGTCAATGAAAATACTATAATTTCTTTTTAACAGTTTTCTTTATAACTGATTGTCCGATTGTGGATTTGTGGGCATCTTCCTTCAACTTTACTATAGCCTGAGGGGTGGTTAACTAAATATCAATTCTGGTTCAGTTTTTTGGTCATTTTCTGGTGTATCAGCTGAACTCCCTCATGCAGTTTTCAAATCCTAGAAATTCTATTTGAAAACTTCAGATGCTTTTCTAATCTTTTTTTTTCTTCGTTCCGGAATATATTTCCAATTGCTTTCCTGCGTGTATAACTTATGTTTCCAGAAAGAAATGATAACCTAATTAATAACAATTGCAGTTTTATTGAAAATAGGAAACAGTTATGTTCTATCTGTAGTTAGTTTGCCACTGTTACATCTTACTTCTATTGCTATGCATCTATATGTCTTTTTTTACGAAGCGTGTGAACTCATTGGAATATGCAGAGAAAACATAAATATCATTAACATTAGTTTATGACACTAGAATTCTGTACTTATCATAGTATCAAGTATTGTAAGTTAATTTGGCTGATGTTTTACTATATGATATGGATGTTGAACGTTGTTTTTTTTTTTTTTTTTTTCCTGATAGTCTTTATTATCATCATCTAAATTTCCTCTTTAATAATGAGTGTCCCATAAGCTTCTATGTTTTCATTTGGTGCAAATTGGCACAATAACTATAGAACTACATAGCCTGCGCTATTCATTCTTTTGCCATCATCATTGTCATTGTTATAAGCTTCCAAGTAAAAGATAATAGTAGCAAGAAACAAAATGATGACTAGATAAATTTTATTTCATCATTGTCATCTAAATTTCATTTTATTTCATCTTCTCTTGCCCATTGAAGAGAAGAGTTTATGAAGACTACTCTTAGGCTACCTTGCCACTGTAGAAGAACGTTGTTTAAAAATAGTTAGTGTTAAGCATTACACAATCATTGGTGCAAACACTAATAGTAATTCTTGAGTTAATCAAAATGAGAAACCTAAGGGAATCAGAAATAAACATGCCTAAAATAATGGTTGGTGATGTTAAATGATTAATCATAAAGGTTGAAGAGTAGTGAAAATTGTTGAAAAGTGAAGTATCGTTACGTTGTCGACTTTTGATTTCTTTTACTAGTCTACCTTGTTTAAGTTTGTTACATCCATCGTTACATGCCCCAAAATCAATAGAAAAAGAGTAGATCATATACCAGTGTTTATTTGAAAAGACAAGCAAATTGATATTAGAATGCCAAAAAAGAAATAAATCAAAAAGATAGATTAATAGGTTTTTTTTAGAATGACCTAGCTCTCTCGATGTTTACTTTTAGGTGGTAAGCTATATCTATGATTAGTGATGTAAATGAGCCAAGCTGCTTGTAAGTTATTTAAGATTGGCTTACAAATAACTTGAGATGAGCATAGCTTAAAGGACATCATGCTTGAGCTAATGCTTATATTAAGACTCATTTAATAAACAATCTTGTGGTTTAGATATCAAGCTTGAGCAATCTGACGAGCCTAAATGAACTCTTTATTTGAGCTAAGCTCGAGCTTAAAAGTTACTCTCGATCAATGCTTAAACTTTAAATTTAGAGCTCTACGAGGTCCATTGGTTTAACCTTCTGAACTCGTTCTTCTGGAGTCTTTACATTGGCTTTAGGTTTCTTTTTTACAAAGCAAACCTTCTTCCTCCCAAAAGATTTTGTTAACCAAACTTCTTTTTTCTTTAGAACTAAACTGGCTATGTATAAAGATTCCTTCTTGTGTCCACGAGTTACCACGAGATTACCTTTGACGACCTTCCACTAACTACTTCATGCCTATGATGCCCAACTAAGTTAACATTTTCTTCAATTGAAATAACCCTCACATCTTTTTAAGTCCAAATAGTACCAGCTAAATTGATCAAATCCACATCTCCCATGCTCGTAACATCGTGTATATTATCATTTGCCACCTTAACCTTTCCAAAGTCACGTGTTTTAATATTCCTTATCATTTTGCCGATATGGGTAGCATGAAATAAAGCTTTGAATTGCATTACCTAAGACTTTACCCAGCTCTCTACGTTACATATTAAGGCATCATATTCTACATATACTTGTGTAGTGTTAATCTCCTTTACTTCTTTTGAACATTGATTTTTAGAATGTCTTGCTTGTTTTACATTATTTCTGACAGGTCATATCTTTTGGAGTTCTAATTTGACTCCTTTTTTTGTTCCTGCTTTTATTATCTCTATTGTCTTTTTTCTTCCTCTTACCACATTCAGTTGTTCTCTTAATGATTCACCAGAATTTCTTCATTTGATGTCTTCACTTAGAAATAAATCTCGAACCCCTTCTAAAGTGAAACTACTAGATTTTGTTGAATTGGTAATGGCTGTAATATTTTTGGATGAATATAACAGCAGTAAAACCTGAGCTTCATCCTTGAATTTGATTCCTATCGACTCAAGTATGGACAAAATCAAGTTTATATCATTAATGTGCATTCTAATGGAAATTCCTTCTTTTATCCTTTTATTAACGAGCTCTTGAATGGGGAAGACTTTATTTGCAGTTGAAGGCTTCTTGTAAATGGAATTTCCTTCATCCTTGTATTAACTAGCTCTTGAATCTCGAATCAGGAAGATTTTATTTGCAGCTGAAGGCTTCTCGTACGTATTAGACAATGCATCCATTATACCCTTCACCTTCAAAATGTTTTATGCAACATCCTTTGACAGTCGGCAATCTAATAACAATTTTAGGTTTCTTAACTCTACCACTCTTTTGGTTTTATTTCTCTTTGGTCTTTCACCTTGTGCCATATCCAAATTATTTTGAACCATTAAATCTTTTATTTGTTTTTTTCCACCAACCCAAAATTTTTACTATCAAACTTCTCAATCTGAACCCTCCCCTCTTTTGCCATTTCAAAATGACTAAACGAGAAACAAACAAGATTGAGAAACAGTGACCACACACAACAAAGACTCGGGCCTGAACTAACGGCTGCTCAACTGAACAATGTTAAAGGACTTGACCCATTGTTCTCGTTCATAAAACACCTTATAAACTAATCTTGGCTTTTAGACAAACAAATAAAATCCCATGACAATCACACCACTCCATAATTGAATGAATAACCAATAACCAATAACAATAACCAACCAAGATCAACAACGAAAGAACAATGATTAAATCCACCAATAACCAAGATGAATTGAAGTAAAAGGAACGAAACAATTGATTATGCTTCTTTTTTGATTGGAATGGCTGCTCGAGACGAATGAGCCGCACAGGCTCTTAGCTAGTGTCTTTGCTATCCTTTGATAGCTTGATGGGGACATGAACCAGCCTTGGTTGTTGCTTCTTCTTTTTGGTTGATTGGTGCTAACAACAGCACCCGTTACCTTCTTTTCTTTTCTTCTTGGTGTGATGCAAAACAAAAGCCAACAACTTGCTGCATCCATTCTTCCCAATGATCAATGGGAACACAAAAACAAGGCCTCGTCCTTGTTCCTTGATGGCCGATGTGGGGGGTGGCTGACTTCTTCAGCGATCGCTATTTAAAAGGGTGGCAAATGATCGCCAACACCAAAAACTAAATCAACAACTTTTCTGCTGATCAGATTTTCATGTGATCCGCTCCTGATTTGCGATCGCTGGTTCAAATTTCCTTGATTTACGGAGAACAGGGGGAAGAACGAACTAATCATGAGTCTGATGCTCTTTTCCACTTGTGTGTGACCTACATCCATTTTGCTACAACCAGGGATTTCTTATTGTTTTGTCTCTCACCACTCGTGATGAGGAATTACAAGTATAAGACATCTATTTGTAATTACAAATTAAGGATACCATTCTTATTCCCCAAGAAGACATAAATGGGCTAGGAATAAATTAAAGCTGGGTTGTGTCTCTTTAATTTGCTGCCATTAATTTAGTCTTCTATCAATCAAGCCTCCATACATAACCTAACATGTTATCCGCTAATACCCTCCACTACCATAAACACTTTTAAAAGCGTTCCTCATCTTGTGTCTTTCTTTCAGTCTAATCATCATGGCTAATGGTACCATAATATATTTGCCAATCAAATGTCTCTCTCCTGGCACGTCATCTTTGACAAGATCATTTCAAATTCGTCGAATCACTTTCCTTAGTATGAAGTCTTTACATATAATCAACACCTTTCTATCTGGTATCCTTCATACTTAACCTCTCCTAATTAGTCTACTTCTACCATTGAGCCCTATGTCACCACCTTCAGCATCACCCACACAATTACCTCTTGTCCGTTGCCATCAAAAACATCGTTAGCTACCAGCCGCTCGTTGACCAAGCCAACTGCCATAACTAATTTAAGCCAAACACAACCTAACACACCATCCGCTTTATTTATAATTAGAGTAAGGGCACGCCATTTGCAATGCCTTTTCTTGCTTTTGACAGGACCCCTTCCGACAGGAGAAAAAAGATTACGTCAATGCCAATTGCCAATGATATAGAATTTCTAGCGATTACGACTCCACAACCTATCCCATTACCTATTCTTGATGTCCAAAAGCCAGCCGCACTTCCACAACCAATCATTCTAGAACCTCATCCCATGCCCATCCAAACAACCCTCCTGCCCATACCTTCTTAACTTCTTTAGCCTTCACTGTTCTATGGTCATTTCTCCACTACCACGCAACCTTATCAAAGCGTTCACCAACCCGGATTGGAAGAGCGTCATGCTCGATGAGTTTCGTGCTCTTATCTATTATAAGACGTGGGAATTAGTAGGCGTCCAAACATGAACATTGTGAGAAGTATGTGGATTTTTAGCATAAGACGTGTTTGGATGGCTCATTGGAAAGATATAAAGCGTGTGTGGTATGTGACGGTCACTCACAAATAGGTTTTGTGTTGATTGGGATCAAACCTTTAGCATCGTGGTTAGCTGGCCACCTTTCAAACAGTTCTTAGCATTGTGGTTTGGAAATTTTGGCCTATTCATCAATTAGATGTTAAGAATGCTTTTCTTCTTAAGAAACTTAGAGAGAGACTATGTACATGCATTAACCCATAGGGTTCAAGTATACAATTTCTTGATTACATGTGCTTAATGAAGAAACACCAACTACGGTCTAAAGCAAGTGCCACGAGCGTGGTATTAGCGCTTTGTCGAGTACGTTTATTGTCTGGGTTTTCGACAAAGCTGATCTATTTGTCTATCACCATGGTCATGACACAACTTGCATTTTACGTTATATGGATGACATTTTAGTGGTTACTTCTTCAAATGTGCTTTGACATCGTTTTATAAACCTTTTGTCTAATGAATTTGCCATGAAGGAAGTTGTTTTCTTGCATTAGCAGTCATGTGTGATGCTAATCACTCCTTATTTTTGCTAACAGTAGTATGCTAGTGAAATTCTTCAGTGTGTAGCTATGACTACTTGCAATACCCATAGTCACTCCTATTGATGCTTACTGTTAAGCTTGACAAATGGCGCCTTACTTGATAACGGTTATCAACAATTGTGTGGGGCTTTGTAGTATCTCATCACAAGACTTGATATTAGTTATGTGGTTCAACCGGTCTGCAAGCATATTCATGACCCCACCCCCTTCAACTTATATGAATGCACTTAAAATGCTTCCTGCTTTATATTCAAGGTACTAAAACTTTTGGGCTAACCATTCATAGGTCAGACACCCATACTCTAACTTATGGGCTAACCATTCATGGGTCATATAACCCATTTCATCGTTTCATACACATATACAGATTGGGCAGGTTGCCTGAATACCCAAAGGTCCACCTTGGGATACTACTTTACTTGGGGGACAACCTTCTTTCATGGTCCTCCAGAAGAAAGCATGCATTATCTTGGTCTAGTGCTAAAGTGGAATATAGGATGTTGTTAGTGTCACCTTTGAAACTTTTTAGCTCCAAAACTTATTATGCGAAATCATCCTCCTTCCTAGGCAACACTTTTTATAACGACGACGTAAGTGTGGTAATTTGTCCATAAATCCGGTGCGACACCAAAGAGCAAAGCACATTGAGGTAGGCATTTATTTCGTTCTTGACAAGGTAGCTTGTGGCCAAGTTCGTGTCCTCCACATTCTATCTCGCTTCTAGATCGTTGATATATTCACAAAGTGCGTTCCACGAGTTATTTTTGAAGATTTTCGATCCAGTCTCAATATTCGACCTCCTCCCGTTTCGACTGCGGGAGTGTATTGGCTGTATATTGTATTATTATATAAATATTTGCTAGGTAAATGTGTTTAGACCCATATTATATCCTATATACACAATTGAAATTTGTGAGTGAGATATCAAAAATCATTTACCAAAGTTACACGACTTAATGATTTGCTTGTGAAACACAAACTTTTCATTGTCATAAAAAGAAAGTAGGGTATTTAGCATAGGACTTGCAGACAAATCATAATTAGTAGTCAAATGTAATATTAGCCAAATATAGTTAGGCCCATAGTGCACCCTATATACATGAGATGTCAAAAATCATTTAACAAAGTTACATGGATTATTGATTTGCTTGAGAAACACATTCAAATCCTCCATTTTCATAAAAAGAATGTAGGATATTTAAGATAGGACTTGCGGCCAAACATCAATTATTGCTCTATTTTTGCTTCTTTTACATGAGCTGTGAAATCATGAATTGTCAAGGAGTTTTTTAATGCATTGCTCCTGTAATAACTGCGTTTAGAACCAACCAACCAATCTTGTAGAAGCATGGTGTATATCAAAATTGAATCCGATCATTACTTTTTTATATGTATCTTTTTGACATGTGTTGCAACCAGATTTTATGAGAAGAAACGAATTCTTTTTCTTATATATATTTGTATATGTTTGAAGGTGGGTCCCGGGGAGGTAGATGATGATCTAGAAGCTGAGGTTGCTGAGGAATGCTCAAAATATGGAACAGTGACAAGGGTGTTAATATTTGAAATAACAGAGCCTAGCTTCCCTGTTGATGAAGCTGTTAGAATATTTGTGCAGTTTGAGAGGTCAGAGCAAGCAACAAAAGCACTTGTTGATCTTGAAGGTCGCTTTTTTGGTGGTAGGGTTGTACGCGCCACTTTTTATGATGAAGAAAGGTTCAATACTAATCAGTTGGCTCCAGTGCCTGGGGAAATCCCAGGTTATATCTAAACTAGCCTTACTTAAAATGTTGTTTTGGTTTGTTTTGTTGTTTCTAGTTTATTCATGAACTTTGCATCATGATGGATAATGTAGAAGCCACATTCTTTAGTCGAGATTTTAACTAATTTGTTTGTTTCGTTGTTTTTTTTTTCTTTTACTCTAACTGAACATATTTTTCTATATCACAAATTGATTGTTTGATTTAGACTGTAACTTGATTACAAAAACATGTAGATATGGGCACATACACTCATAATCCTTGTACTATGATGAAAGCAAAACAATACTATATATAAAAAAGAAAGAAAATTGCATAAACGATTATTGTGGTTTAATCAAATTGTATGTTTGATCCTCAAATTTTAAAAATTAAATAGATAGTTTAAATGTTTGTGTAATCATTGCATAATTGGTTCCCGTCTCTAAATTCATTCATTTTTTATGCGTTTTATAAAATTTGAACTAACAGTGCAACGCTCACATAAAATTTTGAACTAACTTTAAACTTTTGTAAAATTTGAAGATCAAATTCACAATGACTACATAAAAATTTTACTAACTTTGCAATAGTCAAAGTCTGATGATAAGTCATGCAATTTGGTCAAATTACATGGACTATTTATGCAAATTTCTCTAGAAAAAACGATTAGAGGATTACCATGGCATATTCCTATCCATTCAAGTGAAAGCTGCTGATCAACATGGCACGTACATCAAACTATATTTCTTTATGAGTGAATAACTAAATGTATGAAAATGATTCAAACGCAATATATTCACAACGAAGAGTCTTCTATCATTTTAAAAAGAGTTAATTACATGATTGGTCACTGTGGTATGCTTATATTGAAGTATTGGTTTCAACTTTTGAGAAATTACATAATTAGTTCCTACTGTTTGTTAAATTGTAACACGATTGGTCCATGACACTAACTTCTGTTAAGTTTCTTAGTTAATTAATGTAAAATGTCAAATATACCCTTAAATATATAGTAATAATAACAATAAAATAATAATCATAATAATATAGTAATATATTTAAAAACCCACCCACCCACCCCTTTACCCATCGTGTCCAGCACAAGACCACCGCCCCTTTTACCCCTTTACCCCTTTACACGCCGTCTCCGCCGGCAACCCACAATCTCCGGCACAAGACCACCACCGGCAACCCACAATCTCCGGCACAAGACCATTGCCAGCAAACCACCCATCGTCTTCTCGATATCAGCGCACGCACAACCTACGCCAGTTGCTTCAGATTAGGCAAGGGATGATGCGATCACGACGGTGGATGTAGCAGACAACGATCGGCGGTGTTTCCGGCGGAGGGAAGGGGGTGGCTAGGTGGGTGAGGGTCAGTGGTGGTGGTGGTTGGTGCAACGATGATAGTGGTGGTGATGGCACCGTGATAGTGGTCAGACTGAGGTGGTGGTGGTGATGACACGATGGTGGTCAGACTGTGATGGTGGTGGTGGTCGGACTGTTGTGGAGGTGATGACACGATGATGATGATGGTCAGAATGTTGTGGTGGTGATGAAACGGGGTGGTGGTCAGGTTGTGATGGTGGTGATGACATGGTGGTGGTGATGACTTGGTGGTGGTGATGACATGATGATGGATGGTGGTCGGACTGGGGTGGTGGTGATGACATGGTGGTGGTGATGACATGATGATGGATGGTGGTCGGAGTGGGGTGGTGGTGATGACACGGTGGTGGTGGTCGGATTCTGGTGGTGGTGATGACACGGTGATGGTGGTCGGACTATGATGGTGGTGATGACACGGTGGTGGTGGTGATCGGATTGTGGTGGTGGTGGTCGGAATGTGGTAGTGGTGGTCGGACAACTGTGGTGGCGGGATAAAAATGTGGTAGTGGTGGTCGGACAACTGTGGTGGCAGGATAGGGGTGGTGGAAAAGTGGGTCCCACATATATTATATGTAATTTATGTATTTTGTTTTTTACGTTAGGGGTATTTTAGTCTTTTTACATCCACTTAACTGAAAAAATTAGCAGAAGTTAGTATCAGGGACCAATCGTGTTACGATTTAGCAAACAGTAGGGACTAATCATGTAATTTCTCAAAAGTTGGGACCAATTCTGCAATATGAGCATAACATAGGGTCCAATCATGTAATTAACTCTTTTAAAAATTAGATCAGTGTAATAGTTATGCTTTTTTATATTTTGTACAAGTATTCGATGTTTTAAGTTCCTTTTATTGTTTTATTTATACGAATTATGGCCATAGGACAAGCCGATGAGATTGTTTTAAATATAATAATTTTTATCAGGGATGACCTTTTCAAAATCATCAAACATGTTTTACATCAAACATGTTATTAGTTGGTGTAGACGTGACGTAGGTATCTGAAAACTCGGACCTAAATTACCGGATCCAAAGATCAAGAATAATATTTGACCCATAAGGTATTGGAAGCATGCCACACATCCAAGAAGCTACAATTATTACCAATTCTAACCGTTGATATAACACACGTCTAATCGCATAAAGGGCAGGACCCGATTACATAACAAACTCTTTGGGACTACTATTATCATACATGATAGTCATGCATACATCATAGAACACTATAAATATAATGTAAGGAGGATTGATTTTCCCATGTAGAAACTCTCTCTTTGATAACCATTATTTATTCTCACGCGCGGAGGGTTGTTATAGAAAGACTTCCCTCCTCGTGGCGTCTTAACTAGTGGTGTTTGATTGTGTGTAGACCGGGAGTAGTGGAGGTTGACTTGGTAAATTGGAGTTCCACTGGAGCAATCAGGATTTGTTTGGGACTCACATTTACATTGGTGTCATCCGTGTTGAATTTTGTAACGGCAACTGTTTAACACTCATCATTCTCCGACACTCAAAAGAAAACGATCTGGTATCACGTCAATCGTAAATATAGTTCAAACCTCATCAATCCTATTTGGCCCTCCCCATAATGTTTACATTTCAGCGCTCAAGCTCCATCTTTCTGCCAACCTTCTCTCTCTTTCCATTCTCATTTTCCATGGCAGAGCCAACACCATACACATCTGCCACGATCTTGTACACTTCATTAACATCATATCATCCTTATGTATCCTCCATCATCACAACCCAAGAGCAACAATACTTCATGGCATATATCCAGATAACACCAGTTAGATTTCTAGGAGTGAAATTAAGCACACTTTTGGACTTCACTAAACCTTACAAATACGTGGCATTGGTTTCTTAGTCCAAATTCATCCCGAAGATTGCACAGACCTAGTTTCTAGCCAAGCTCAATGCCATGCACATTAGGGAAATATGATGGAACGATGGATCCAAATGATCATATTATGGTTTTTGTTAGCGCCGAGAGTGTTGAACAATTGACCATCCCTGTATGGTGTCATATATTTATCCAAACGTTAATTGGAGCCGCACGCTTGTGGTTTGATAGCCTACTAGTGGGAAGTGTGGGAAATTTCGAGTAATTGTTAAGTAAGCTTTTACAGTAACCCAGTCAGCAGTGGCATCATATGAAAGATAAAATCAAGATACTGCACATACGAAGGAAGAATGGTGAATCAGTTGAGGATTTCATCACTCAGAACAGGGAAGGTTTACAGATCAGAAGGGTAGGAGAAGATCTGATAGTAACAGGATTCATTCAAGGAGTCCATAGTGATGACTTAATAAGAAGATTGCACGACACCAATGGTATGCCTAAGAGTATAGAATAATTGATGGCCACGACCAAAGTTTTCATTGAGGCAGAAAAGTTAGTAATGAACGATAAGAAAACCATGAAATGAGACTCCAGTTGATCATCTAAAATCCGATACAACCATGACCCTGATAGGTGGAGTAATCCATGTTCTTCAGATCACAAGCCCGGTTTTGGTTTGCGGCAAGATCAAAGGTTCAATAAGAACAATTCTAGACGTGCACCACGCATTCCAACATGCCACTTCCTTACAATAGGAATCTAGAAAAATTCAATACCATGCTAGCAAAATTCTGAGTATTGATAAGCTTCAATTGCCCGGCCGCAACACATCACTGATGCAGCCACCGAGTGAGACATGACCAAGTATTGTGAGTATCATCGTGATAAGGGCCACAAAACAGATAATTACTATCATTTAATTAGACAAATTGAGTATGATGCCAAATCAAGGCAGTTAGCTCACCTTGTGAAATATATAAAGGGTGGCCCGACATCTACAGTTAAAAATAACGACAAGAAGCAGATGAGATAGGTGAACATGATTAGTGACCATACAAGCTAGGGCATAGTCCAAGGAAAGGAACGAGGAGATCCTCTCGAATCATGGATGGAAACTGTCACACCCTAACCGATGGCGGAGTCATCGGGGCGAACAAAATGTGAATTGATTGTCATAGCATATGGAATAGCAGGACCGTTGAAGGGGGTCAATACAATCAGTCTCACAGTGAGGAGAGACTTAGAACACTTAACAGATCAAGTAGGGAACTGGGACTTTTGTATGATACTAAGGAACACAAGCAAACAATAAGACAGAACTAAGAACAACAACTAAGAATGGTTTTCAAGAAATAAGTATATTGCTCTCAAGTTCTTTTACAAGTGTTACAAAGCAAAGAAATAAAATACAAGGACCTGAGATATTTTATACTACATCCTATAGGTGGCCATACTTTGAAGGCTAGCTGAAAACACTAATCTAGACAACAAGATCAATGTAAAGTCAAAAGGTAGATTGCCTTTTGACTAGTGACTATGACATGCCATAGCTCACATTCTAATATATTACAAAAAGAATAAAAGTACATAAAGTGAAAATTTTCAGACTCAAGACCATAATCTACAGTTTCCTAAAGCATGGAACTTTTCACCAACTTATGCAAGTTGGTAAGTCTTCAGAGTGTCATCAGAAAGTTGGTCAGCTTTCTAAAAAGGTGGATTAGAGAAAGCATGTCTTCTCTGTCTTCGAAAGAAATCAGTCGTCTATCTTCATGGCTTCAGAAGACTTTGTCTTCTAAGCTTCGAAAGACTTCATCTTTGGCTTCAGAAGATTTGGTCTTTGGCTTTGGAAGATTTTACGTTTAGAATATTTTCTTTGCAGAGTGTAAAAACTTTCGAAGCAACTTCCACTATGCACAATGTGCATGCATGCAGGAAGCATCTTGAGTGTTTTGGGTGCATCAGCCTTTTCTATAATCCTTAAAGGAATAAAATAAGTTGAAATAATATTAAATGTCATTTTTATTGAATAAGACAAAACAAATAATATAATACAATCAAATAGAATTTTAAGTAAACATAACAAAATTGTCTTTAATTTTTACTTAGTGCAAGTTCTAAATGTGCATATAGAAGTGTTATAAACTACAATCCTAAAATCATGGGAAAAATTAATGAGTTAGCTAACAAATTAGCTAGAGTAATCACATGTTTGAATACATATATAAATTGATTAAAATGATTGAAAAGTAATTCAATTCACATGGCAATGTGAAGACTTATAAATGTAATAGTGTAACATAAAAGACAATCCAAACACAATCAAACCAAATGATTGAATTGACTTGATCCGCAGACGAAACCTTATGATTGATTGATTAAATACGGTTCCAATCACCACTAAAATATTCATAGGCGGTGGGTTTTTCAAACCAATATATTTATCATTGTTACCATGACTAGAATGAATAATTGATTGTGTTATCATCTAGTTTATCTAACTATTCACACATAATTGCAGAATATAACATAGCATATCTTGTTTTGAATTTAAAAAAGAATAATAATGAATATAGATTTAATATAAATCACAAGATGCCCCCAAAATATATAATATGAAAATAGGCTATGAATATTCACTTTGGTAGATATTATTGATTTGAATAGTAATATGCTAGGTTAGACATGAGCGGTTTTCTCACGATTTTAATCTAAGGAAGGGTGTTTCAAGATTAGAATGATAATATAATTTATGGACTAAATATGAATTAGGATTTCGATTAGGATTAGGGTTTAACAATTCAAATAGTGTATTTAATTCATATAATTTGATTAAATAGAATAAATTGATTAAGTAATTTAATTTTGAAACATATTAATAATTAATTATTTTTATAATAATATGACTACTTGTATACGTTGATTAATTAAAACTAGAATAATTTGATAAAATAATTGAGGTTGAAGATAGTATTGAATAATTAGTGAAATAAAAATATTAAATATTTTTTGAATATATAATTTATAATAATTGATTGAATATAGTTTGAATATCAAAGTGTGAAAAAAAAATAATTAATTTAATAATAAATAATTTAAAATTTAGTTGAAATAATTAATTGAATAATTAATTATTTAAATGACTTGCAAAGAATTTTGAAATAATTTAGGTTTGATTTAAAATTATTTTATAATATTTTTTAAATAATTTTTATAATAATTTTTTAAAAACATTTGAAGAATAATAAAAAATAAATAGAAAATTATATGGTTTTGAATTTTCAAAAATTCATAAATAATTTCTGACTTAATTTTAATTAACAAAATAATTTTTATTTTAATATAATAATATATTAAAATTTTGATGCAATTGATGTATCCTGAGGCTTTAGAGATTGATACCGAGTAAAATGCCTTGATCAATTTAGGTTTAGAATGATGTCGACTATGATGTAAGTGCGTATGAAGGAGGTGACTGAGTTGGACTTTTATGTGCGTTGTTTGTAAATTTGAGTGTTCAAACATAAAAAAGGAACTAAGTAACATGTTTCCCATTATTATATCATACCAATTGTAACAATTTCAAGCCAATCGAGTTATGATATTTGATTTGACGTATCGGTTTTGATTCACGAGCGTTAACATAATTTTAGTTGTTTCAACTCAAATTATTTAGTCGTTTGATTGAGTTTGGTTTGGAACAGATTTGAACTTGAATGGAAAGTTTTGGTTTCGAGTGTCTTGCTAAAATAATTGAATTAATCGAATTTAAGTTGATCAGAAGTTCAAATCTTCTTTCTAAAAGCTATGAAATGGTTGGATTTGTTTAATTTTAATGATTGGCGGGTTTATTGGCTTCGTTGGAGCTCGGACGGAACAGGGGCGGCGGGTGGTTTGGGTTTTAAAAAAGAAATTTAAAGATTTGGTCCCGGAAGTTGTTAAGGTTTAACATTTTATGTAAGAATGTTAATAATATTTTTAGACATTATTTATTATTGTTTTAGCATATGTTTTTATTTTATATCAGACATTTATTAGAAGTATTTTCATTTATTTTGTATTAAGGTTTTAGCATATGTTTTTATTTTATATCCGGCTAGAACAATTTTAGTTTCAATATTAAGGTTTAATTTTTTTTTTGTTTTGGTTTGAACTTATGTGAAACGTTTATGAGATATTTTTATTCTAATGGTTTGTTTGTTTGATTTTTGATCTTAAACCCGGATTTACTCCGGTATATATTAGGTTGTTAATAAACCTGATCAATTTATTAATTTCTTTAATACAGTTTTTCAAATTTTAAAACCCTAATCAAGTTTTGATTATTGATATAAGAAACAATTAACGGTTTGAGTTTGTCTATGAATTCATTCTCGTTATAGAATCACACAATCTAGTTAAGCATACCGAACGGCGTGTATGTTTACTTATAATCGATACTTCTATCGTTGCAACCCGCACGCTAAGATCCAAACGGCGTGAACTTAGAGTAGCGGGTTGGCTCTAATCAACTTATCGCGCTTGATTAGACATTAGATAGAGTGGATATTCGAACGGCGTGATGTCTACTATCGATACAAATCATTAAATAAAAATAGTCATTGTACCATAATCGTTAATGATCGTAAGCCAAATCGAATGAAGAAGATACCTTAGTGTTGAAATTAGCCTTCATATTTTAACTTACTTCGCAATTTAATTTGAGTTTTTATTAATTCCTTTTCAGAATAAAAAAATACAAAAAAATATCAATTTTCGTTTTTCCGGTAGAACTTTAACACGGCCCCGTACAATTCTGGCACGGCCGTGTCGGCCTACTGGAATTTTTTTACTTTTTGCAATTTACTTTAAGTTTTGGTTTTTATTTAAAACCCCAGCTTTTCTTAACCATAACCCATCAAAGTAACTGTGTTGAAACATTTTTGGTGTAAAATAGTTAACCGGTATCCTTGAGTACATGAACCCTACTTCCGCTCATACTATTCTTAGTGTGTGTGACGGTAGATTCACATTTATATATATTTTATTTGCTAGAGTCGACACCCAACAAATTGGCGTCGTTGCCGGGGATACAGCTATTCTAACTGTTTTATTCCAAGATCTTTAAATACACGTACACTTTTCTATAAACACCATGGCAGCTGAACAAACACTACGGTAGTGGGCGACTCATGATGTGATACAGCAACCACTTTGCATCAATTACCCTGCTATGGAGAACTTCGAGCTTAAATCCGGACTCATTCATCTATTGCCTTTCTTCCGAGGTCTAGATAATGAAGATCCTTACAATTTTTTAAAAGAATTCCATGTTGTATGTTTCGAAATGAAGCCACACAACATCACCGAAGACCAAATCAAGCTTAGGGCATTCCTCTTCGCTATGCAAGACTCGGCAAAAGAATGGTTATATTACCCGGTAAATACATGGAATGATCTTGCAAAACTGTTCTTAGACAAGTACTTTCCGGAAGTCAAAGCTTCCATGCTATGTAAAAAGATTATCAGGATCAAACAAAAAAAAAAAAATGAGGCTTTACACACTTATTGGGAAAGATTTCAGAAGTTGTGTGCTAGATGCCCACAACATGGTTTATCCGAGCACCAATTGATTCAATACTTCTGTGAAGGGCTGGCACCATTAGAGAGGCGTTTGATAAATGCTTCTCGTGGGGGAACTCTACTTGGTAGCACACCAAGTCAGCTTAGAGCATTGATCACTTCTATAGTAGACGATATAAAGCATTGGGATCAAGAAAAAGAGTGGTATGCTGACACACCATATGGGATCAAAGAAGATAGCAAACCTCAAATCAAAACTAAACTTGCTGAATTGACAAAAGCGGTAATGCAACTTGCTAAGGCTAAAGGCGTGGAACTATCTTTTCAAGCTTGCGAGGCATGTTTACAAATTGGACACCGCACAGATATGTGTCACATGTTAGGAGAGGATGATGAACAAAAACAAACAATAGAAAGCTATTTTGTACAAAACTCAAAACAATACCTACACCCCCAAGACAATCTGAACTGGGGACATCCTTCCAATATAAGCTACGAGCAAAGCCTTTCACAATATCAAGCACCACCTTCATTCCAAATAACAAATCAACATAATTACCATCCTTATTGACAACAACAAGCGGATAGCTCTGGAATGCCTTTGGAAGACATTGTTGAAAGTTTAGCCACTAGCACCCAATCATTTCAAGAAGATACAAAGGCTAACATAAAAATCTTAAAGTGCCAAAGAACTCAACTTGCTAGTTCGATAAGCAAAATAAACACTCAAGGTAAATTACCCGTGCAAATTGAGAATTACCCAAAGCACAACGTTAGTTCCCTTACCTTAATAAGTGCTATCCAAGAAAAAGACTATGAAGAAGAAATTATTGTTGAGAAAACAGATGAGGAGGGAGAAATGGTTCTTGAAAAACAAGATAAAGGAAAAACGAAGGTGCTAGGACCAATTGGAAGTGAAGTAAATATTACTCATCGCCCTCCATTCCCCTCACGACTACGAAGCACGTAGAGGGAAAAAGAAGATGAAAAAATCGTGGTGGCGTCCGTAGAAGTAAAGAAGAGACTATCTTACAATAGTAAAGATAAAGTTTTAAACCAAAGTTTTGATGATGATACGATTGAAAAAATGGAGGAAAAGTTCAAGCTTGGGGAGGTGTCAATAGAAGTCTTAATATTCAAGAGTGCACAAAAGAAAACAAGGTATGATGAACAAAAAATAGAATTACCAATTAATAATGAAAAAGTTTTTCTGTTATTCCACAGGCACCAGATTGAAGAAGATGAAGCCTAAGTCTAGCCGAAGACGTTAAATAAAGGCACTATGCGGGAGGCAACCCGTATTTTTCGTTATCTTTTTATTTTTATTTTTATTTTTTTGTTTTGTTTTGTTTTGTATTAAACAGAAGGTTGAAACGGCCGCGTAATGATTTCTTTATAAGCAAGACAGTGCCGCGTAAGCCTTCTTAGTTAAAAAAAATACTTAAACCAATCTCAACCATAATTGCTATTGGGCTTCTTTCCCTACCTCGACTTCATGACCTCACCCTACCTTTACCGCTTAAACCATCACTTGCTGACGCCAGCTACCATAGTAGGCTTATTCCACTCTTTTCTTCAAGTCTCGAGTATGATGCTGGATTTTAAGCTTGGGGAGAGGTAATTTTTGTTTTATCTTTAATTTTTTTTGTTTTTGATTTTTTTTTCTAGTTTATATTCTTAATACTTGCATTTCATTGCATTACAGTTAGTTAAATTTCCACAAAAAAAAAAGATTTTTTTTCCTTTTGACTTCATCTTTATTGTCCCTAAAAGATTTGTGAGAGTATCATGAAAAATGATATTGATTTTATTATATTAATCATATATTGCATGCTAAAAAGGTTGATAGTAATGAAAAGACATACATATCCCCTTACGCTAGTGCCCCTTTTTCTTGGATTTACACAAATAAAACATTTAATATCCATGTGTGCTTAATATCAATCCTATCACATAAGGAAGCTAAGACCTAGCAAAAATAGGTTAAGAACCGAGTTCAATTGATTCAAAACAAAAAAAAAGAAGAAAAGAAAAAGAAAGAGAGAAAAGAAAAGAAAGAAAAATTGTAAAAAAAAAGAAAGAAAATGAAAAAAAAAGTTATGTGGTAAAAATTGACCACACCAGCACTAAATCATTTCTGATCTCGCGTGGTGAAAAATTAACCACTTGTTCTCTATAGTCCTGGAGTTTAGGAAGGTTTCTACCGTGTGAAGAAAGGTGTTGGCACACTTAAACGATTAGTATAACATGGACTAACTTATATGAAACGATAATTCCAAAACTAAGGGGTTAGAGGACTCTAACTAGCAAACTGGGTATGTGTTGTTAATAAAAATCTTGAAAGCCTTATTTATACATGTCAATTAAAAGTTAACATAAACATGATTTCATGCTCACAATTCTTATACGGGACGATAATAGGTGTGGTGAATATGTGTTTTGTTTATATTTCTTTTTATTTTTGAGCTTATTCTTGTTCTTGATTTCCTTGAGGACAAAGAAAGGTTTAAGCTTGTGGAGATTTGTTAATAATATTTTTAGACATTAGTTATTATTGTTTTAGCATATGTTTTATTATATATCATACATTTATTAGAAGTATTTTCATTTATTTTGTGTAATAGTTGTTTTGGTGGAATAGAGTCTACTTTGGATGGATTTTATTTGTAGGTGGAAGACGGTTACACAGATTGAAAACAAAAATCGTGAAAGCTTTGAAAGAGTAATAAAGACCAGAGGTGATTTGAGAAGATTTGGAAAGATAAATATAATATTTAATTTGAAGATTTATCTCTTATGAGATTTAGTTTAATTCAAAATTTAAACAAATCTTGATAAGAGAAAAAAATGGGGATGAGATACTCTCTCTCTCTCTCTCTATATATATTCTTGAAGAATAAAAAGGAGATATGCTCCTTTTGAGAGACCTACGAAGACAGAGAAAAAAAGGAGGAAGACTTTCACGACGGCCAAGAAGAAAGAAAAGAAGCAAAAGCAATTTGGATTAATATTAGTTGAGAGGATTTTCAGTTAATTCAACAATCCTTTATTGTTCTTTATAGTTTCGTAAGTTTTATTTTATTTAGATTGTTTTAGCCGTCATGTCCGGCTAGAACAATTTTAGTTTCAACATTAAGGTTTAATTTTCTTTGATTTGGTTTGAACTTATGTGAAATGTTTATGAGATATTTTTATTCTAATGGTTTGTTTGTTTGATTCTTGATCTTAAACCCGGATATACTCCGGTATATATTAGATTGTTAATATACCTGATCAATTTATTATTTTATCTAATAAAGTTCTTCAAATTTTAAAACCCTAATCAAGTTTTGATTTTTGATATAAGGAAAAGTTAACGGTTTGAGTTTGTCTATGAATTCATTCTCGTTATTGAATCACACAATCTAGTTAAGCATACCGAACGGCGTGTGTGTTTGATTATAATTGATACTTCTATCGTTGCAACCCGCACGCTAAGATCCGAACGGCATGAACTTAGAGTAGCGGGTTGGCTCTAATCAACGAACTACGCTTGATTAGACATTAGATAGAGTGGATATCCGATAGTATCGATACAAATCATTAATTAAAAATAGTCATTGCACCATAATCGTTAATGATGGTAAGCCAAATCGAATCAAGAAGTTACCTTAGTGTTGAAATTAGCCTTCATATTTTAACTTACTTCACACTTTAATTTGAGTTTTTATTAATTCCTTTTCAGAATAAAAAAATACAAAAAAATAACAATTTTCGTTTTTCCGGCAGAATTTTAACACGGCCACGTACAGTTCTAACATGGCCGTGTCGGCCTACTCAAATTTTTCTACTTTTTGCAATTTACTTTCAGTTTTGGTTTTAATTAAAACCTCCATCTTTCCTTAACCATAACCCATCAAAGTAACTGTGCTGAAACGCTTTTGATGTAAAATAGTTAACCGTATCCCTGAGTACACGCACCCTACTTACGCTCATACTATTCTTAGTGTGTGTGACGGTAGGTTCACATTTATATATTTTATTTGCTAGATTCGACACCAAACAAAGAACTTTTAAATTAAGTTTCAGAAATTACAAATTAAACCCTAGAAATTTTAAATCCCTAATAAAAATACTTCAACTTTAATTATCTTCATACGCATTATATACTTTGTAAGTAAACTTTGTATTTTTATTATTTAATTTAATTTAATGAATACCAATTCTAAATGAAAAATAAAACTTTATAACCATTTAAATTAATTTTTATAAATTATAAAATTATTATAAATTGATTCAATGATTTAGTAAATAAAATTACAGTTCACACTATTGATTAACCAACACATTCATTGTATTTGAATTATCAAAATAAAATAATTTAATAATGCAAGATCAAAATGGGTTCGGGTTTGGATTTACAAATTTCAAAACGGGTCAAATGTTATAGAATCTCTTATGTCCTTGCCGCCATTTGCTAAGGCTCAAACAGGCGGACCATTGTCAATTACATCTAAGATTGGAAACTATACTATCTAGAGGGTTTTCATCGACTGTGAAGCCTTGCAGACATCATGTATGAGCATTTTACGCAAATTGAATTTGGAAGACCAACAAAGATTACCACCTATGGACAAACCCTCAGTAGGTTTTACGGGGAAAATTGTAAAGCCTATTAGGATAATTTCTTTTCTTGTTGAGCTCTACGACGGTTTAAAGGTTATGGTGATTTTCATTAATTGATTTTCACTATGGCGGGGAAAATTGTTAAGCCTAATAGGTTTCGTACACATTTAGTTTTAATTGATTTTCTCTAATATTAAACTACACACAAAATTCAAGTGTACGTGTTGTGTTGTATTATAGTGTTGGTAAAAATCGAATATCAATCTATGAACACACTTACCCTACTCAACAACCTAATAATTGACTATTAGATTTAGTTTTGATTTGAGAAAATGATTAGTTATTTAAGGTAACCAGATTTTTATTTTTTTAAAATAATAACTTAAACAAAAGGTAAATAAAAATTGAGATTTTTGGGGATAATTCAGGGAATTAAGACTATCATCCTAATTTAGATTGCACTTATGTAAGTGTTATGAATTGCGTGGTGTGGTTAAAGATATATGTTTAAGTTGTTATGTTAATGTTTACAGATGTGACCCACTGAGTTATTGTAAACCAGCTTCGTATTAACAAGGAAAGTTGTATTGAGTTACTTACAACGTAACCACCAAGCCCGATGTAGGTAATATTTATGCATCCTTTTAACATATGATTTCTAAAAACATAACTTAATGTTTGAAATAGAGTTGATTAGGTTTCTTTTAACATACCATTAATTTTATATTACCATACTAATTTCTGTAGATTTCTCCGATAAATATAAAGGAACCCGAAAACGATAAGAAAGTTAAACTAATAATCATTTTTACGTTCATTAGTCATAAGTTTATTATGAAGACCGGTTTCATGAATAAAAGTTAGTTCATACGTTTTTCAACCTTATATGACATTGACAATTACAAATCATAAGTTTTTAACATCTCGTTCAAATGTTTTATGTAAAAGACCTAACATTATATTCAAAAATGTTATACAAAACAACCTATGTTTCATCCTAAATTTTGTACAGAGGATCCTAAGTTTTGTGCAAAATTTTTATATGAAAGATCAAAGCTTTTTTGTTAAACTTCTTGTGAGTAATTGAACGAAAGTTATGAAACTTTGAGGTAATCAAAATAGCTATGAAACAATGCCTACTTTTCACTAGAAAGTAGAATACATACTTTTGCGTGAAAGTTTAAGGTGAAAGTACAAATTTTTCTTTTAAAATTTTGTGTACTCAGAAATATGAAAGTTTCAAACTTTAGGTTGACACTAAAAGATTTTAGGTAATTGTAATTAAACAAACGAAAGTTAACCTATGTTAAAGAAATCCAATTTTGTTTATAACAAACAACCATTCATGAACAAGCCAATCTTCAAATCTTTAAGAAGGTTTCATGTAGATCCTCTGAATCTTCAAAAAGTAAATAAAAAATAATCCAATTGATGATAATAACATTTGATCAAATCGAATGGCTCTGTAAAATCGTCTAAACAAATAGTCAACTAGCTATGTTACCATTTATTAGTCCATTGACAAGTTAAAAATAAATATACAATTTGTAAATGTAACGTCCCAAATTTGAATGAAATGAAAACGATCTGAGTCCTACTTTAAAGGTCAAATTAAAGAAGGTTCAAAGGGGGATTAATGCGAATATAACCCTAAATATTTCAATACTTTTGGGGGGCCCTTAGTCGTCCCCTTACCCATATAGGTAACCTTGTAGGCAAACTATTGAATTTAGATAGAGAAGGCGTCATTTCTAGTAGGGAAAGCTTGGATCTCACATGAAAGGTAAGGCTTTTAGGCCTTTGTTATTGAGAATGAGCCTAGATCTATGCTCATGAGCATGTTTATATCAAGATCTCATGATAAAGTTTCCACCTTTACGTAGGGAAGTATAAATCATGAATTTTGGATCTCATTCTAGGGTTGTTCTTTAAAACTAAGAAGGTGAGTTTTAGATCAGCCTCTCTTAATACTTTTCAATGATTTTGGAGATGATATGCATGCATAAAATCAATTTATACCATGGATCTATTATTTTTAAATATAAAGTTACCACCTTTATTCTTAGAGTTTCTGTTTATAATATTTGATGCTTATATTTAAAGTCAAATTACTTCTCCCTAGGTCTATAAGTAAACCTTCTCTCCAGGGATTATGAAACTAGAAATATTCTTGTTATTGCTTCGACTCATATTCCTCAAAAAATGGATCCTGCTCTAATAGCTCTGAGTAAATTAAATACGTGCATTAGGATACGAAGGCTTCTAAGGAGGTGTATCAATGTTTCAATGGTTTTTGAAAGATAACAATTGTGTAACTTTGCATGCTTTCTAATGGGTTCTTATTCGATAGTCATTGTTCACCATAGCCACATCTTATTCCCTTCACTTTTACCAATGTTCACCGAAGGTAAATTGTTATCCGCATTTAAAGTTAACTCATCCACATTGAAGTTAGCTTATTTGCATTAATGCTAACTCATCGACCACTAATACTTGCATTGGACTCTATTTAACTGTATTAGACCTTAGTTAAACACATTGAAGTTAACACATCCACGTTGAAGTTAACTCATCCACATTGATGCTAACTCGACCACATCAGACCTTACTCAATCACATCATTAGCCTCTGTCATTCGCATCGAAAGTTACTCATCTGCAATTGGGTATGTCCTTCCTCATTGACCCATACTTAGTAAATGTCAGTGTTCATCCGCAATGACTCTATGTCATCCGTGTTCCCCGTACTTCATCCACATTGATCTAATATACATATGTACTGTCCATACTTGATCCATGACATCCGTTTCACTGGACACTTAGAATATTTTCCCTATGCCTGCCTAAATTTGTATTTAGATAACTTATGCTTAATTATGTTCACTGTCTAACACTCTAAGTCAAAGTCAATGTGTTACATGGGTTTCACTGTGTTTCACCCCTTTACCCAAGTCTTGCCTTGGCAAGCATATAATTGCTTTTCTTAGTGCATCGCACGGTCACTTGAGTCTTACCTTGTGCAAGCATATTACTAGACTTGCATTGTGCAAGCAAATCACTAGAGTTTTGCCTTGTGTAAGCATATATTTAGAGCCTTACTTCGTGCAAGCATATCACTAGAGTCTTTCTTCATGCAAACATATCACTAGAGCCTTGCTTCGTGCAAGCATATCACCGAAGTCTTGCTTCGTGGAAGCATATCACTGAAACCTTGCTTTGTGCAAGCACATCATCGGAGTCTTGCTTCGTGCAATCACTGAAACATTGCTTTATGCAATCTTATCATTGGAGTGTTGCTTAGTGCAAGTATATCATTGGAGTCTTGCTTTGTGCAAGCATATTGAATGCTTTGTTTAGTGCATAGTATAATCACTAGAGTTTTGTACTTAGGTATAAGCATGTTACCCCAATGATAACTATATATATGTATGTTGCAATATTTATGTGCGGTTACTGATTTTCACTACAAAGACATGTCATTAGTTATAATTTTTCACTGTGATCATTGATGAAAGGTTTCAAATATTTAAGGACCGGATATTGTATTTTTTAATAAAGGCTAGAACTCACTTAGTAACGCTGAATTTTTATATACATGTCAAGTAAATCCAAGCATAGCTAAGCATGTGATGATTTGGCATGAAGAGGCTTCTGGATCAAAGACTGGCAACCCATTTTCAAAAATTTTACATTATGAATGTTTTTGAACAATAAATATCTCAATGCAATTGTAACAATTCATGTGTGACCTATATTGTTGAATGAATTTTATGTCTCCGTTGCATTATTATATGAAATTTTCAGTTTAAGATTTGAGGTTATGACGTATGAAACCAATTGTCAAGCCTACCGGTGCCTTACAATAAAAAAAGTCTGTATGCACTGATGGATTCAGTTTACAATTATTTGAATATCACCAATGTCGTACGAAGATCAATTAAACAGTGACAAAACACAATCACAAAATAAAAAATAATACGAATATATTGATATCAATCGTGATTTGTATTTCTCAATAATATGTTTATAGTGATAACCCTAGGAATGTCGCCTACACAGTATACATTAGTTGGTAGTTATACTCCTAGAAATACAAATCACTAAACAATGTAAGCTCCCAAAGTACATATACAAAACATCAGTTTCGTGCGACTACATTCGCACGTAACTAGTAACTTACGTGTACAAGTAGCACTTTCACCCACAACACTTATTTTTCCCAAAACAATACTTGCACCGGCAACTCCTCTTTTGCATGAACCTTGAACAACTTTAAGTGACATTAGAATTTACAAAGCCTTGTAGCTGGTTAAGCCTAGAGAGACAGTTGAATACCCTCTAACTCAACAAACAACTTTTGGAACGGTGAGAGTTAATGGTTTCTTGAGGGTCATGTTTGAATTCAACGTTGGTTTTCTTACGAGTGTTGAGTATACATGAATTACGGCCGCTCTAATACCATTGATGTGGTCAATTGGATTCACAGCCATAGAAAATAATGAGAGTTTGGAACAATTTTCAATCAGCATCATTCATTAACTGCATAACGATTGTTAGAATATGAGAGCAATATGGGTTAACTACCCACTAACTCCTTCCTTAGAGGAACTAGAAAACCAACTAAGCAACAATTGTAAATAAACTACTAGAAAAGCAACTAAGCCACAATTGTAAATAAACTATTAAAATAAATAATAGAAAGCAACTTGTAGTCTGCATGGATTTAGGTAACAATCTGCAGGGAGCGACACGTCAAAATGTAAGAAATTGTGTCATGAAATGACACAAGATACTAATACAGAGAAATTATGCCATAAAAATAACAATATATATAAGGGCCGGTTACTACAAAAGTGTAATTATCATGTGAAGCGTACGAAGTCACCAAAGCATGGCATGTTTTTTTTGGCGGATAGGTAGTTTTGTCTGCGTCAAAATAATGCACATAAGGTGCATAATTACGCAATATATATTCATAATTATGCAAGTTATCCATTATTCTGCAAGTTATATTTATAATTACGCAAAGTAATATTACTCACGTTACAAAAAATAATTACACAAGTTATATCATGATTCCACAAGTTATATTCATAATTACGCAGTAAATAATCACGCAAGTTATGCGCACAATACATAGATAATTTTTAAAAAATTATCATATTTTTAAAAAAATATTGCAATACTATACTCATATTAAAGAGAATAAAATTTTTGATTTTATGGTGTATTTTTTTTTACAACAAATCATGTTGTATAAAAAAGTTATACGTGTTTAAAAAATGGCAGAAATTATAAATAATCAATAGTTGTAAGTTATTTGAAAATGTAACCCTCCACTCACATTTCTTTCATGATTATTCTATCTTAAATTTGAACCATTCATCTTTTAAATCAATAGTTGTTGCTTCGTACATTTCGCATGGATTTATCGCTTTGTATCATAAACTTATTAAATATACATACATACATATATATATATATATATATATATATATATATATATATATATATATATACACATATATATAAGATAGAGAATGAATATCATTGTTTATTGAGATAACTGATTAACCAAACTAGTGGTCTACAAAAGGTCACGTTATCACTATAAGTTAGAGTTAAAGTAGTAAAATTAGTGGTGTACAATGAATGTTAAAAAATTTTTAAAAAATATATTAAGACTATACTCGAATTAAAGATACTAAAATGATACATTTAATGGTGTATTTTGTATAAAAAATAACACCATACAAAAAAGTTAAGACAATTTTAAATAAATGGTGAAATTTTTAAAAAATGGAGTGAGATTTTAAAAATGAGGGAAAAATTATTACATTAGCGGTGTAACTCGATGTAAAATTTAGTTACACTACATAATATTGGTGTAAGTGTTTATTACATTAGTGTTAACGGGTTATCGCAATAAAGGAGGTTAACAACCGTTCCTTCCCTTAAATTATATATATATATATGTATATATATATATGTATATATATATATGTATATATATATATATATATATATATATATATATATATATATATATATATATATAAAATAGGTTTATCTTGAGAACTACCCTTTTTGTGAGAACTATAAGAACCAATATTAGCCACACAGTTTTGGTCACATGCAAATCACATGACATTTCTACCTTTTTTTAAATGTGCATAAATTTTTTTCACGACATTATTTTTTCAAAACATTTCTCCATAAAATTCAATATTTTTTTGTATTTTCAACGTCTATCATATTAATATACTTTTTTTTTTAAAATCGTCCACATGTTATTTACCCTGGTGTAAATCCTTTTATGTGCAAATCCGGTTTTACACATGTGTAAATCTGGTTTTACACATGTGTAAAACAAATTTCGGAAAAAAAACGAGCTTTTTTTATTTTAAATTTTTTTATCTTTTTTATGAAAGAGGGAAACGAGTGAAACATTTTTGTGTATTTATATTTTTTATTTTCATGTTATTTTATGTTTTATAATTTTTTTTATTATGTTTATGTTATTTACCATTTTGCAATTGAAAACTAATGTCTCACATTGGTTTCTAGAGTTCTCACAAAAAAAGGAGTTATCATTTGATCCCTCACTTATATATATGTATATGCATGTATGTATGTATGTACGTATGTACGTACGTATGTATGTAACTAAATCTCTACCTTTGATGTATTAATACCAATGGCTCATATGAGAAATCTAGCATTAACACCACCATATGAGAAATCTAGCATTACCATTGGCTGATCTAAGTCTCTCTCTCTCTCTCTGTCTCTCTCTGTCTCTCTTTTTCTCTCTTCCTTCTAATATCACAAGTTATAACACCACTGTTGCTCTAAATTCCTCGCCTAGAGGCGAGCTAAAGAAATAACAGTGCAAGTGAGTGACTCATCCGGTTTAGATTTCTCCTCATAGGTGGTGAAGGTTCATTTCTCCTTTGCCAAGCATGTGAGCCGCAATCATAGAAAACCCGTTAGAGGGCTCTGAAGCTTGAGCTCCGAGGGCACTCCGACGCTCAAGTCAGTATGCATATGGGATGTATGAAATATTAGCAATATGTATAAGAGAAAGAATAAAGACTATGAGTATGAGAGGTTGAGTTGAAGAACTTAAGAAGTTAAAAGTGAGAGAATGATTATGTGGATCCCTTTTACCTAATGTAAAGGGTGGTAATTTATAGTGTTTGTATAAAGGGGTCTCTTGATCAAGAATCTAATTTGAGTAACTTGTGGTCTCTTGATCAGAGAGTTTTATCCTTGTTTTAGTGCAAAGGCTTTCTATATGTCATTAATGCATATTGTCATTATAGTTGACTTCATCTTTTGCTCCTACTAGCCTTTTCTTCTCAGTGATGTTGCTTTCTATCTGAGTACTTTGTGTTTAGTCCTTTGTCTCCTTTGGACCTAACAATGTTCCACCAATGACCAATTAAAAAGTCTTTCTTACTGATTAAGCTTCTTGTTTCTTTCGCTTATTTCTCTAAAGCATCTAAGTATTTGGAATCGATTGTTTCTTCTTCCCATACTGAGCCGCAGCTTGGGGTTGTGATCCAGTATCAGCCTCGGCTGAGATATCATCTTCCTCTCCCATTTGCGGTAGGCATATCCTATCATTAATGGCTTCACAATTAATCTTAGCATGTCGATGGGTTTTTACGACTAAGTTAGAACTAATGGGTTATGAGTCATGACTAGCTTTGGGGAGTTATTCCTTCAAGTTGTGGCTTGGGTTTCACGTCATGGTTGGTTGTTCGATCATTCTAAATAATGCCACGACTGAGAGGAGTCATGCAAGCTACATCTTGGAGATAAATGGCTAAGAAGATATTCCTTAAGCAAGTGTTGGATTATGAGCCGCGGCTAAGTTACTCTCTTGGGCCACAACTGAGGTTGCGTTGTTCTACCGAGTTTCCTTTGCTCAGTGTAATCACGCTAACATACCAAGTTTAATCTTTTTAACAATGATTTGTGTTGTATTAGGGGTGATACCCCATCATGTCCCCCCATTCCAATGCTATGGTTTTCACCGTAACATTGGAATAAAAATAAGAACTTTTGTCTTTTTCTCTCATTTGATGGACATCATTGCTACTATGTGTAATTCGAGTCTTCAAGATCCCCATGTTTACTTTTGCTTTTATTTACCTTTGTTGTTTTTGAATTTTTTGTTGATCTAACTCTTGTCTTTTGGTGTTCTTTTTTTGAATCCACTTTTGTCATTCGTATTTGGACTAACATATGATATTTGCAAGTAATGGTATATTTTGGATTGGAATTACATGTTAAACGCCTAAATGAAACTTGAGCCTTTATGATGTCGACCTCGACTAGTATGTCATGATCTGATCTTAGTGGTGGCTTGCGACAGGAAGGATCTCCACCGTGGGTATCAGCTAGAGCT
This sequence comes from Flaveria robusta, assembly GCA_025506415.1. NCBI lineage: Eukaryota > Viridiplantae > Streptophyta > Magnoliopsida > Asterales > Asteraceae > Flaveria > Flaveria robusta. The sequence continues at coordinate 11,649,093 of CM046472.1, forward strand.
ATGATTGGTGCCAAGTTTTGATATTCATTTAAAGTCTTATGATTGAAATCAGAATTGTAAAAAGTGTCATAGTGGTGGTTTGTATCACCATATCAAATTTATGTGCTTTCTTGGAGATCATATCCCATCTATAACCATTACTTGGTCATAAGATTTTTTTAAACACATTATTGCTTTAAGTTCAAATTATGTATCGACACTTGACGCTTGAAGTGGTGTCCTTAAAATGCATTTAAGGGTTGAACCATAGTTGATAGTGGCATTCATTGTGTTGCGACTAGGTGTATTTTCTCTTGCATGTCTTGCTGGGTAACCTATTATCTGCCAATATACGTAAGTAGTTTGATTGATTATAATATTGTCTACTTAAACTTGGTTTAGCAACTTATTAGCTTGTGTTGCTTTCTACCCAAACATGGTCAGGTGGTTTAACTAACTCAGATATGGTTGCGAAATTGGTTGCTGTTAATATTATTTACTCAAGAATGCTTGATTCAAATGATTTCAAGTTATCGGCTGAAACACGATAGTGATTCAAATGACTTCAACCTTATCTACCCAAGAATGGTTGGGTGATTCAATCATTTCCACGGACATTGACTTAGAACTCGCTGAGCTTTTTGATTGTATTGTCTACCTAAGCATTGTTAGGTGATTCAACTTGTTTCATGATTACCAACTCAAGCATGGTCGAGTCATTGTTACTCGCTTGATTTCATGGTTACTAACTCAAAATGAGTGTGCTTGCTTTTAATATCATATACGGATATACCAAGCCTGGTTACTTGCTTGATCTCGTGTTTACTAACACAAACGTGAGTGTGATTGCTTTTATCATCATCTACCCAAGCCTGATTACTTGCTTGGTCTCATGGATACAAACTCAAATGTGAGTGTGATTGCTTTTATCATCATCTACCCAAGCCTGGTACTTGCTTGGTCTCATGGTTACATACTCAAATGAGAGTATGATTGCTTTTATCATCATCTACCCAAGCCTGGTTACTTGCTTGATTTCATGGTTACTAAACTAAAATCTTGATTGAGTTACTTGGATTGCGCTTAACACTATCTACCCAAGCATGCTTGGGTGATTTAATTAAATGCTTTCAAAGTTGTCCACCTAGACGTGGCTAAGTGGTTTAATTGTTTTCAAAGTTGTCCACCGAGATGTGGCTGGGTGACTTAATTTCTTTTAGGTGCTGTTTGTTTTTTCTATAGCAGAATGTTTGCAGTCTGCGGAGCACATCTGCAGACATTTGCAGGAGAAGAGCTGGACCCAACGTCTGAAGTCTGCAAGAAAAATACTTTTTGTTTTTTAACATCTGCAGACTACAAAAATAATATGTAATTAAAAATGAAAAATTCATCCACCATCATTATCTCCCTCCTCCTCCTCTCCACCACCACGACCACCACCAGCAGCACACACCACCACCACTACCACCAACACCACCACCACACAACTCCCACCACCCCCACATCTTAAAAGTTGAAACCCCTAAGAAAACTTCTTCATCTCAGATCACAGTCTCTCGTAGACACCAATCCATCGGAGCTGTTGTTGATGTGAGATTCAGTGAGTGGTGGTGGTGGCGGGTGGGTGTGTGGCTGCTGGAATATGGTGAGGGGGAAGGAGGAGGGATGCGTTTCTTGATTTTTGGGCTCATATTTTTTTGTGAAGGTGGAGTAGGAGAAGTGGTTTGAAGACCTGTGAAGACAATGGTCCATGTCTGCCTCATGCAGACCTCAGGAAGACATTTTTTTAAGAGTTAATTACATGATTGATCCCTGTGGTATGCCCATATTGGAATATTGGTCCCAACTATTAAGAAATTACATCATTGGTCCAACTGTTTAATGAACCGTAACAAGATTGGTCCTTAGAGTGGATGGTCGTTAGTTTTTCCAGTTAAATGGGTGTGAAATGACATATTTGCCCCCAACTAAAAAATATAAATTATTAAATAACAATAAAAGACATCTGGGACCCATATTATTTTAAATTAATTAATTATATATTAATAATATATGTACTACCAACACCATCATCATCAAACACACCATCATCATCATCATCTTCATCTTCTCTGGTTCTCCACCACCATCACCATTATCACCATTCACTCGAACCACCACCGTTGACAACCTCCACCAACACCACTGTGGGATCCACCGTCGACCACCCAAATCTACATCGTATTTTTTTCATATCTACACCCAACCCACCACCACTGTCACTGCGATCCTTCCTCTTCTTCAACTCTGGTATTGCAACCACCGTATCCACACCACCATCAGCAACCCAGACAACCCACGAACCCACCAACGTTAGCAATCCACCACCAGTTCAAGATGACACAATTCATAGATGGAAGTTTCAGATCTAACTTCTAAGCTTATCACAGGTGGCAGAGTGGAGACTGTGGTGGCGACGATGGAGTGGAGACAATGGGTAAGGAATGGAGGTTGTCGATTGTGGAGGTTGTTGGAGACAGTCACAGTTGATTGATCGGATAAGCTGACAGGTGGGTGGTGGTTTTCAGGTAACGGTCTTGGATTGATTGGAGACTTTAGATCTGGTGGGGGTTGGAGCTAGCAGTGGTTTGCGTTGGTGATGGTGGTGGTATGGCGGTGATGGTCTGCGTTGGTGATGGCGGCGATGATAGTCGGGTGATCAGGCGTGGTGACGGTGGTCGACAATGGTGACGATGGTCGATAGTGTTTATGGGCATTCCGGCGGGACTTGAACGATGGTGATGAACTGATGATGGTGTAATAACAATAATAATAATTATAATAATACTAATAAAATATCAACAGGGGTAAAATGGTCATTTACAAAAAATTAATTCTAAAAACTAACGTCCATCCACTCCAGGGACCAATAGTATTACCGTTTGAGAAACAGTAAGGACTAATGATGTAATTTCTCAAAAGTTGGGACCAATACTGCAATATGAGCATACCACAGGGACCAATCGTGTAATTAACTCTTTTTTTAATGAAAACTCTTCCATAAATCAAGTAGTCTGCGCTCTCAAAACCTCTTCCCGTGTGTGCGTGCACGCAGATGAAGAGGTGGGGAAGAGCTTTTTAGAAAAAACAAAGACTACCTTAGCATTGTTTACCCTACTACGGCTGTGGTGGCTAATCTGTTTTGAAAAGTTAAAATACACCATTTGGTTATGTATAAATATATGTAACACCATTGAAGCCATGCTCCATTCCATGTATGTAGGATGGTGGTGGGATCTAGTTGAGTGAGTTTGTACGCACTACCCAACTTCCTTGATTAAATAAGGACCTTATCATCAAGGTCTTAGCTTCCACTAATTCTCCATCTGACAGTATAGTATCGTGTAATCTCCTTTTAATGCATCGTTTTATAGATTACAAATGATGATATGATCATTGGCTTATTTCATTGACCTCTTTCTTCTTATAGCTCTGGGCAAAGATGGGGTGCTTTTTCTATGGCTTTGGCTGCGATTGCCTAATAAAATCATGTTTTGGTCTTGTCTTGAAGCTTGTATCAACCAATTCCTATCTCCTTTATCATCTTGGTAGTATTTTACCAAATTCAAATCATAACACTCTTCTTCAACCATAGTTTGGTTCTATGGAGTTTTTTTATATGTTATTGTTTATCAACTGTCGTATCTTTTTAACAAATTTCTTTGAAGAGTGAGAGAAATTTTTTTTACTAAGACAAAAAGACCAAACCCGGACCATAGAAAGCTAACAAAACAAAGCAACATGACCCAGCCGCGACTTACATACACAAAGAAGGCTAGGCCTCAACCAACAATCATTCATTCGGTCAGTTGAGTGGGAGCTGCAGCTCTTTGCTTGGAGTTTTTAGAGGACAAGTGTTAGGGTAACTATTTAGCTGAGATTAAAGCTCACGAGCTGATGTGCTACCTCGTGTTAACATTCTTGAAGATGATCAAATGTCTGATATATTATCTATTTGGTCATCATTTGATGACACTGATTTTGAGAACGTGGAGGTGATATACAACTTCAAGCAACCACATGGTAGTTGGTAAACTTTGATCTATTTCGGATTAGGTCGTAGGAAATGGTTTGAAAATCAACCACCTGTTATTTGCTTCAAATAAAGCATAATAGTGCTAACATAGATGATCAGGTAGTGGTTAACCAGCATGTGTCTAGCAACTATAGGTGTAGTTGGGGTTACGATTTGAGATGGAAAACAAGAATCGCAAGTTAAGGTTGGCACATCATGAGGCCAAGCCGCGACCCAAGCAAGAGTGGGATATAAGTGTATAAAGCACACGGATCCAACGAGTTAGAGCTTTGAGTGGTTAGTATGATTACTTATAATTCCTTATATTACTTATTAGGTTCTAGATTAACTTTTTTAAAAGAAATGACAAGTTAAGCTAAAGTATTAAATAAATATCAAGCATACTTAGTGGTCAGAGCACATATTGTGTAGACATAGTTGCATTTGTGATAGATCACTTTCCTTTGTGGTTTTATAATATTATTTACACTTAGTTCCTAGAATCCTGTTATTAGTTTGTTACAAATCAGGACATAAGGTGGAGTTGCAGTAAAGTCATAAACATCTTATGGATAAATGAAGTCGTGACAAAATGAAAAGAATAAAAGTCAAGTTGAATCCACCATGGGAATATAAGATGCTTTGGCTCGAAGGCCATGGTATGATCCATGCTAAAAGAGGCGGCTGAGATGGGGAACAAGACGACTTGATTGGCCAACGCAGTGAGTTGCACATGTACCAAAGGTGTGTCACCTAAGCTGCGACTCAAGGACTTGCGAAGGATGAAGCCGTGATGGATATAACTCATTTTTAATCGCAACTAAAGACTTACACCAAACAAAAATGATTACACGAACTAGTGCAACTCTTTTTTCTTACGTGTAAAAAGTTTTAAAAAATCACGAGATAATGAACTCTATTATGTATGTACTAGCTAATCATGTTGAATAAGTTATGCTAATTAAATCGACTCAAACACTTAAAATAAATAAACAAAGACTCCAACTCTATCTTTTTCATATCCAGAGAAAACTAAACACCAACTTAAAATTAATTTACAACTAGATTGAATGGACTACAACATAGAACCAAGTTGCGGCTGAAGAATGAAACTTCAAAATTTTGACTTTTTAAATAATTTTGACTGAGCTGCGGCTGAAGGTTGAAACTTTAAAATTTTATGATAAGTTTTCTATAAAAGTAAAATCTCATCATCGACAGTGTGGTTTAGAACTAGCTTCAGCAAGGGTAACTCGGAGCCTCATTACATTAAATTCGGGCGTTTGTTGCTGGTTTTAGCTTGACGTGGTGTTACTCTATCATGTTTAGATGGGGCAGATTTTCAGCGAGGTCATCTACCTCTAAGATTTTAGGTGAGTCTTTTGTAGCAGTCGTTTGGTTAAGAGAATAGATTGTTAGGTTACGATGGGTCGTGACATTATGATCTGCATAGTGTAAGATCCAAAGAAGGGGGAGTTACAGACTCGAGGTTTTCTTTTTTAGTTTGGAATTCCTTTTGCAACATGACTCATGACCAAATGTTAGCCCAAACCATAATAAGACTAAAAAACTCTGAATGAGCAAACAAGTGGCCCTATGTGATGCCAAGCCGCAGCTTAAGGGTAGGATGTATTCCCTTGCTGCGGCTCAAGGGTGGTATATAATCCCAGGCCGTAGCTGATAAGTCATATGATAAAAAGGCAGATCACGAAAGGAATAAGGATGTGATTCGAACCATAGTACCCGAGGCCACGACTGAATACATTATGCAGGTATTAAAAGAAAGAGTAGCAAAACCAACACATAAACGCATAAAAGGATCCTTCTTTAATGGCCATATATCTGAAGGCTGCAACGAGCCACAGCTGATGTTAGGCTAAAATCGAGTCGCGGTTAGTCTTCTCATATAGACTCTTGGCCTAAAAAAGTTCACAGGTTTCGACTATGGAGTTGAGATGTGATCCCTATCAAACCAAGATGGAGGTGAAGAACTTAAAAGCATGTGTAGCTCTAAATACCCATACTAAGATAAAGTGTTTTCTAAATACATGTAGTTCTCTCAAAATAAATTGAAGTCTTAAGAACAAAAGTCATGGGAAGTTGTACAACTCTCCTTACTGACATAAAGCTACTTATGAAAATGACCCCACTATGCATCTTCACATACATCCTAGATGCATGTTTTGTCTTTTTCTAACCAAGAGATGATACACCTCAATACATAATTTTAACATTACTTTTATTCTAGCTTACATTTAAAAAGTTAAAAAAATCTTGGTCAACCTCTCAATTAGGAGTGCGAAAGTGATTTATGGCTTCTCTTTAGTTGTCACTCCAAATGTGCTAATTAATTTATAAGTTTTGACATGTACATGGTGCGAAAATGTTTGTAAATACCAAGGGTATGATAAAATCATGTAAAATAGTATGATACCATATATATTGGGCTATTTGTTTATAAACAACTACTTATTTTATAATTAATGTTTGTTTTTCACGGACCCTTTTCTTAAGGTTTGTCTCTTTTTAAATCGTTCCTTTGGTGCATGAGATAAACTAAAAACAAAAGGGCTTTAGTTCTATGAGATACTACGGATCATGTTATAGAAACAAAGTGAATCATATACCATGAAACGAACTAACGGAGATAATTTTGCATATATCCGTAGATTCCTACATACTAAATTTTTTCTAAACAAAAATATGGTGGCAGGTATGAATATTAGAACCTGGTAACCGGAGTCGCATGTATTGACATGGACATCACGTATGGAACCTGAAAATGCACAGATCCAACTATTGTGTAAAGAATAGGAAGCACGTTGTGTTCGTGTGGTCCCATAGATGGCGCCAAATGTTGCTCCAAATTCCTCGCCTAGAGGCAAGCTAAATAAAGAGCAGTACAAGTGTGTGACTCATCAGGTTTAGATTCTCCTCATAGGTGGTGAAGTTTCTTTCTCCTTTGCTAAGCATGTGAGCTACAATCAAAGAAAACTCGTTAGAGGGCCCTGGAGCTTGAGCTTCGAGGGCACTCCGACGCTCAAGTCAGTATGCGTATGGGATGCATGAAATATTAGCAATATATATAAGAAAAAGAATAAAGACTATGGGTATGAGAGGTTGAACTGAAGAACTTAGGATGTTCAAAGTGAGAGAAGGATTTCGTGGATCCCTTTTACCTGGTGTAAAGGGTGGTAAGTTATAGTGTTTGTATAAAGTGGTCTCTGGATCAAGAATCTAATTTGAGTAACCTGTGGTCAATGATCCGAACTGAACTCTCTAGATCAGAGAGTTCTATCCATGTATTAGTGCAAAGGGTTTTTGTATGTGATTAATGCATATTGTCATGATAGTTGACTTCATCTCTTGCTCCTACTGGCCTTTCCTTCTCAGTGATGTCGCTTTCTATCTGAGTACTTTGTCTTTAGTCTCTTGTCTCCTTTGGACCTAACAATGTTCCACCAATGACCAATGAAAGTCTTTCTTACTGATTAAGCTTTTTGTTTCTTTCGCGTATTTCTCTAAAGTGTCTAAGTGTGTGGATTCAATTGTTTCTTCTTCCCATACTAAACCGCGGCTTGGGGTTGTGACCCTTCATTGGCCATGACTGAGAGATCATATTCCTCTCCCATTTGAGGTAGGCATATCCTGTCATTAATGGCTTTACACTTAATCTCAGCATTTCAATGGGTTTTTATGACTAAGTTAGAACTAATGGGTTATGAGTCATGATTACCTTTGGGGAGTTTTTCCTTCGAGCTGCGGCTTGGCTTTTAGGTCGTCGTTGGTCATTCGATCATTCTAAATAGAGCCACGAATAAGAGGAGTCATGCAAGCTACATCTTGGAGAGAAATGGCTAAGAAGATATTCCTTAGGAAAGTGTTGGATTACGAGCCACGGCTAAGTTACCCTCTTGGGCCACAACCGAGGTTGCCTTGTTCTACCAAGTTTCATTTACTCAATTTAATCATGCTATCATACCATGTTAATCTTTTTAACAATGATTTATGTAAACATGTTATCTTTCTCTGTTCAGATCTGAGGGTGTAGGCATCAATAGTGATGATGGGTTGAGGGTGCTACAGGGTGGTGGTGGTGGATTGAGGGTGTAGGCGGCGTCGTTGGTGGTGGGTTGAGGGTGCTACGGGATGGTGATGGTGGGTAAAAGGTGTAAGCGACGTCGCTAATGGTGGCTTGGGGGGGTAGGTGGTGATGGTGATGATGGGTTAAAGGTAGAGAGGGTTTTGAAGGTGGGTTGAGGGTAGACACGACGGGGGTGATGGGTGGAGGGTGGTGGGTGTTGAATGTGGAGTAGAAGATGAAAAAGAAAGGGCATTTTTGTCTTTTTAAAAATACTAACTAAGAAACTAAACCTTTGTTAGTGTCACGGACCGTTAGCGTGCATTCTTTACATAGTTTATGCCCGCATTTGTAATTTGTTGAAAGTAGGGACTAAAGTTATAATACATACATACCGTAGGGACTGTCCATGTAATTTACTTTTAAGTATAATAAGATCAATGGCTTAGATTTTTTGAAATAAAAAAATAAGATGTGGTAGTTTTGGTGGGACCATTATAACTAAAAGACAAATAAGGGTAATCTAGTCTTTTCCCCCTCCACCCGCTTTATCATAATTTGACTATTTTAGAAACAAAACCATCATACATCACCCCATCATCATCATTATCTCTCTCTTTGTAAAACTAAATCTTACATTTCTCTCTATAAAAATAGAAGACAAGAGAAAGATCAAGAGAAAAGTGAGAGGTGCAAGCTTACATAGGTGGTAAAACATATCACCTCATCATCATTATCTATCTCTCTCTCTCTTAAACTGAATCTTACAATTCTCTCTTTAAAATTAGAAGACAAATGCAAGATTAAGAGAAAATTAAGAGCTAGAAGCTTACATAGGTGGTTGACCACCATCTACGATGGTGATGATGGTAATGGTGGCAAAAACGATGGTGGTGGCGATAGTGACGGTAGCAATGGGACGGTGGCACGGGCGACGACAACGCTTTAGTTTTTTTTATTGGTGTTCAAGGTTAGATTTGAGTCTTTTGTTGTTGTTTTATGTCATAACTGTAATAGAAGACAAGAGAAAGATCAAGAGACAAGTGGAGGTGCAAGCTTACATAGGTGGTAAAAGTATAACCACCACATATCACCTCATCATCATTATCTATCTCTCTCTCTCTCTTAAACTGAATCTTACATTTCTCTCTTTAAAAATAGAAGACAAATGCAAGATTAAGAGAAAATTAAGAGATAGAAGCTTACATAGGTGGTTGACCACCATCTACGATGGTGATGGTGGTAATGGTGGCAAAAACGATGGTGGTGGCGCAATGGTGATGGTGGCGCAGGCGACGACAAAGCTTTAGTTTTTTTTATTGCTTATCAAGGTTAGATCTGAGTCTTTTGTTGTTGTTTTATGTCATAACTGTAAGATCTTTTTGTTGGTCTTTAAAGCTAGATCGGGGTTTTTTTGGTGATGTTTTCTATGAAACTACTCAAACATTTTTCTCTAAAATATGGGTTGGTTAGATCTATTTTTAATGGTTTTTTTTAGTATAAATCTGTGTTAAGTGAGTTTACACATGTGTAGTTGTTGGCGTTTATGAGGAACTACTCAAACATTTTAATTCAGAACATGGTTTTAAAATGTATATTTAGGTTACCACATATGTGTATAATGAGTTTTACACATGTGTAAACTGAATTTTACACATGTGTACACATTCTTATTTAAATATGCTTAATTAATATTTTTTTGTTAAATATTTTTTTACTGGTTTTATTAATATGAATATGTGTAAAGTGAGTATTGCATATGTGTAAAATGAGTTTTTTACACATATGTAAATGGAATACGTGCATGACTACCTACACATATGCAAACTGAATATTATATATAGTGAATTTTACACATGTGTAAAATGAATTCGCACGTAACTACACGTGTGTAAACTGAATATACACATATGTAAACTTCATATTTTCTTATTCAGATTTATATTTATACGTATCTAAATAGTTGATAATTCATGTTACATATTGGTTTTCTTCTTTTGAACATGTTGAATAGTCCTGATTTGAGATGTGCACAAGGCATAACCAATAAAGGAGCATGCAAAGTATTTTTGATTTTGTAAAGATGTTTTTTGGTTTTCAAGATGTAGATTCTTTCTGATTTGTATAAATGTCTTTTACTCATTTTTAATTAATTATTACACATGATTTTTTCTTTTACTCATATTTAATTGTTACAATGATTACACTTACAAAATTTTACCCATGTGTTAAACTTTTTATTTAATTATTTACACATGTGCTAAAGTATTCGAAACTAACTTTTACACATGTGTTAAGTATTGAGAATCAGTTTATTTTTAGTTAGTTTCTCTCCATCCAAACATCTCTTACACGTGTTTTAAAGTATTTATGGACAACTAACAAATACAATACACATGTGTAATACTTTATTTTTAGTCTTTTGAAGGGAAAAAAGTAAAAGATGAAGATGAAATATGAAGGTTGAAATTTTCAGGATGAAAAGTATAAAAATTCTAATGATTTATGTTAAGGATGAAAAGCATAAAAATTCTAATAATTTTGTTCGAGTTTTGGTTTCATAAACTAAGTTAGAGCATTGTGGCTTCTCTGTTAATTAATGACCAATGTCATTTAATTAATGTGTTAAATTGGTAATTAATTAACTTTATATAAAATTGTATTTGTATAAACTCATTACTAATTATTTATATGAGACTTTATATAAATAAGTTGTGATTTATATAAAACTATATTTTAAAACTCATTTAGAAATGACTAAAGTGACTTTTACACATGTATAAAAAATACTTTACACATGTGTAAAAAATAATTTACACGTGTAAAAATGACTTATAGATATATTAGGTAATGAGATTAATAAGTTGAAATTTTATTATTGTGTAAATCGTAAGTTTACACATGCGAAAATGATAACGTTACAATAATTAACTTACATATGTGGTATATAATTATTTTTTAAAATGTTTTGTTTTCACACTTGTTAATATATTTAAAATGTTTTTTTCTGTTTTTTATGATATATTTTTTATTAAATTTCAGGCAATAATAGTTTACACCTACATCGAATATTACCAAAGGAAATTTATTGATATATATATCCATTTGAAACATAGCCATTTAGTTTTTTTGTGATATGTATTTAGTTGATAGAATTATTTTTAAATGCACATAAAGTTTTGATTATTTATAAATTTTGTTAACCTTTGAATTTACATATTGTTTTAAATGTTACATAAATTTTATACATATTAATAGCTGTGTAAAAACATATTATTATGATATAACTTTTATTATAAAATAAAATTAGTATAAATTAGTAATATGGTATAAAAATATATAAAATTTATTTATTCATGTCAGGTTATTAAAATGATTGTATGGAGAAAAATTATGTAAAGATGAATATGAATAAATGGGTTTAAAATTATTAAAAATAAAAAGTACAAGGTAATGATTTGATGTTGAAACAAATATCAAATTAATAGTCTTGATTATTGTGATTTAAAATAAAATAAGAAGATATGAAAAAACGAGGGAAGATAAATTTTACTAATATTATCTTTGAAAATGGCATGTGACAAATTATGATTGGTGGAATTGGTTTACATAATTATTAGTAGTTTTTATTTGAACCATTCTCTCTCTCTTTCTCTCTCCGTACACACACACACACACACATATATATATACACACTAGCTTTAGTAAAACCGTTTATTACATGGGTTTAGTAAACAAAATATTAAACAGAATAAAAATTATTAATTATAAAACGATATGCTAAAACATGATCTGATTGAACTTACGCATGATTAATAACTATAGATAATAAAACAATAATTTAAACTTTTTAAATTTGTTTTTTTCAAAGATAAAGTAAACATTTTATTTCAAATAACGTTTTAAAAATTTTTTATTTTTAAACATTTTCTTACTATAACTTCCTATTTTAATTATTCTTTTTATAAAAAATTTACTTTAAAAAAACCAATTTTAAAAATTATTACGTAAAAATAGTTCATTTTTTTCGAAAAAAATCTTTTTATAAAAAACTATTTTTATAAAAATAACATTAATAAAATCATCTATTTTTTAATTTACTAAAAAACTAATTATAATGTAAAATAAATAAATAATATTATTAGTAATTAATATAATTATTTATTAGGAGAGAGAAGCGGGAAAAATTTAATAAGAATGAATATGGTGCTCAAACGTGACACTCTCATTTACTGTTTTATTAGAGGAGGAAGATATATATATATATATATATATATATATATATATATAGGTAATTTGTTGATTTATTAAAATTAACCTCCACAAAAATCCATAAAAACTCTCACTAATATTTAAATGATACGTTTATTAAAGAACTCATTATTAGCTAAAATAAAAATAATTGAATTTTCAAATCAAAAACACAAACTGATATTTTATTTGGATAATATCGTATATTTTTTATAATTATACTCAGAATGAAACTAATAGTATTATTTTTGTGTTTATATGTAAAAATATATTATGCTTTTATGTGTTATTATATGTCATAATATAATTTATACAATTCTTAGTACAATCTATGTTCTGTTATTTATATAATTACTTTATAAAATTTACAAATGCATTATGTTATTAAGAATAAATATGGTGCTCAAACGTGACACTCTCATTTACTGTTTTAATAGAGTAGGAAGATATATATATATATATATATATATATATATATATATATATATATATATATATATATATATATATATATATTGAGAGAGAGAGAGAAAGAGAGAGAGAGAGAAAGAGAGAGAGAGAATAGATCTGATACAAACCTTTTGATATCTAAAAACCGTAATAATAAATTTGAGATGTTAAAAATTTAGATCTAGGGTTATTATTTATGACACCTAATCAAACTACAATTAATGGAATTACTAAATACAAGTAAGGGCATTTTAGGTAATTTGTTGATTTATTAAAAGTAACCTCCACAAAAATCTATAAAAACTCTCATTAATATTTAAATGATATTTTTATTAAAGAACTCATTATTAGCTAAAATAAAAATAGTTGAATTTTCAAATCAAAAACACAAACTGATATTTTATTTGGATAATATCGTATATTTTTTATAATTATACTCAGAATGAAACTAATAGTATTATTTTTGTGTTTATATGTAAAAATATATTATGCTTTTATGAGTTATTATATGTTATAATATAATTTATACAATTCTTAGTACAATATATGTTCTGTTATTTATATAATTACTTTATAAAATTTACAAATACATTGTGTTATTATGTGTTGATATGAAAAACGTATTCTTATTTGTTGTTCATTAGGGTTCATTTTTTGTATTAGTTTACTATTCTATTATGCTAATTAGTGTGCATTGTGCTACTATGTGTTGATATATCTACAGTGCTGTTATTATGTAAATTTATGATATCATCGTAGTTTTACTATAATAAAGACATAGTCTTTATTATTATGCTACTTTACATACTAAAAATTATATAATACTATTATACGATTTACAATGTGCTGTAATAAAAATAGCACATCGTTGTTATAAAAATTACATATTGCTATTATAAATAATTATAAAGTAGATTTGATTAAATACATGTTTTTCCAAACTAAAAAAATCAAAGCATCATGTAATAAAGAAAAATCTCCTTCATCGACTATAAATTATTATAATAAAAATATAGGAAAAGAAAACTTTTGAATTTATAGCAAACATATATAGTCATATAGTAGCATAAAAAATGTAAATGATTGAATGCAAAGTGCTAACAATAAATAAAGTAGCTTTGATTAGATACAAATGTGCTATTCTATGTTCATCGTTGTATTAAGGTTGTTAAACATTCTTAACGCCAAACGGATTTAGAACCAAAAAGCCATTTTTTGTTTGTTTCTTGATTCTATAACCAAAAATCAACGTTGAACACTTCTCGAAGTAAATAAACAAAAACTTGTAAGGATGATGCAATGATCTTCCTATAAACCATGAAAGTAATTTTCATGTTGGAATAAAATGGAATCATTTTTTGATGATAATGTCGTCGAGGATAAATGATGGCGATGATCTCTAATTATAATCACACCCAAGTATACAAATAAAATTTTGTTAATAATTTGAAATTGTAAAAAACTTGAAATCACATTAATTAGGGGCATGAATATAGGAATGCCCAACATATATATGTATATATATGATATAAAACGAATATTAACCCTTATTTATTACGATAACCCATTGACCAAACTAGTCGCTCACGGCACGCTAGATCGCCACTATAAGTTAGAGTTATAGTGGTAAAGATATTGGTCCACGATTAACTGCAGGACCGGTTGGGGAGGTCAATGCAACAGTTTCACAGGATTTTTGGAGAGTGAACTTGGCTAAACACTTACAGGATCGAATAGGGAATCGGCTATTTGGAAACTAAGAACTTAAAAGAAAAGAACACAAGAACAACAGAATATGGTTTTTAAGGCTTATAGAAGTATTGAAACAACCACAATACGCACCACTTCCGATTGTTGAGATACTTTACACTACATCCTACAGCCAGCCATACTTGATACACTAATCTAGACAATAATATCAATGTACAATCAAAAGGCAGATTGCCTTTTGAGTAGTGACTATGACATGCCATAGCTTACATTCTAATGTATTACAAAAAGAATAAAATGTACAAAGTAGAAAGTTATAGACACCAGACCATAATCTACAGTTTACAAAAGCATGGACCTTTTCACAAACTTATGCAAGTTAGTGAGTCTTCAGAGTGACAGCGGAAAGTTGGTCAGCTTTCTGAAAAAGTTGATCAGAGAAAGCATGTCTTCTTTGTATTCAGAAAAAATCAGTCTTCAGTCTTGTTGGCTTGGAAGACTTTGTCTTCTAAGCTTCAGAAGACTTCATCTTTGGCTTTGGAAGATTTTTCTCTTGGATTCAGAATATTTTACACTTAGACTATTTTTTTCTTGTGAGGAGTGTAAAACATCCAAAGTAACTTCTGTTAAGTACATGCATGCAAGCAGGAAGATCTTTGGTTACATTGGTTACATCAGCCTTTCAAATATAGACTTACAAACTCCCCCTAGGCTGATGCTACCAAAACATAGAGGATACTCAGATGTTGACTATCCTCATTAGGATCAAGACCATTCATTTCTTCATTAATTGGTCAGGATCCCCCAAACTCTCATAATATCTCCTCATATCAAAGAGATCATAAAGGAAGATCAAGCATGTCTTGCTAGAAGTTGACATCTTGACCTTCTTGAAAAGCTCCAGGATAGAATGGGTCTTCTCGTTGTAAGAGACTCTACTTCAATAGGAGTTGGTTGAGCAGCCTCTTTTTGTTCACCCTTAGGATGTTGTAACTCATCCCGAGGTGAAGAGGTGGATGCCTTGGACTTCTTCTTCTTTCTCTTGTCCCTTCTAATGGCCATCCTTTTCCTCTTTCTATACTTTAACTAAGAAGAATGGCCCGCATCACAAGATGATCTTTTTGTATTCTCCTTAGTTGGGTCCCTTTCCTCCACATGTTAAGAAGTAGGAGGTTCAAAACCCTGCTGTGGGTCAGAAGATGAAGTTCGCTTAAATATAGCTTCAGGATCAGGTTGTGTTGTCTCTTGGGGTTCAACCTTCACCTTAACTTCAGGTACAGCTTGACTATGTGGAGAATGTAAGTCAACCAGCTGACCTTCTTTTATCTTCTGCTTGATCCTTTTGATATGCTCATATATTATGGATAGAGACATAGGACCAAGTCTCCTTCTAGAGAACCCATACAGCTTAAAGAAGCTCACTGTCTTCTGTCTATGAGTATCTTTTCTTGTGCTCTGATGGTGGCTCTTGATTTAGCAGCCTCCTCTCTCGTTTTCTCCTAACAGCTTTTCTGTTGGTTTGAGCTTCTTCTTCCAGCTAATTGAGGTATTCAAACTCAATATACTCAAATGAGAGAAGGTGAAGAGCTACTACCTGATAGGGACCTACGGCACTCAGATAGGTTATCATCTTTTGTCTTTCTTGTTCTCTGCCTATCTGAGCTTGTTCTTGTTGTACGGCCACAGTCGCTTTCTCAGGACTTTCTGGAACTAGAGAGAAAATAAGAGCTTTGTAGAGTTTCTTCCTCTATCTTTCTTCTTTAATCTTGAGGAGCAGTTGTACACCTCAGCCTCCTTCCTCTCTTTTGACAACTCTGTGTCAGCTAGTTTATTCAATTTTACTAAGGGGAGAGAAATGAGTTCATCAATATTGTAATTTTTTAATCCCAGATAATTCAATATGGCTACCCTTAACTCATCATCTTGAGCATTAGGCATGTGGGCAGCCCTGATTACAGCTTGCATAAAGTTTGGGATCTCTCCTGTATTCTCTCCCCTAGCCTTCCTCTTCCTCTCCCTTTTCTCCTCCTCAATCTCCTTAGGAGTCATTTTCCCTTTCCCTTTGTCAATTTTTGGTCGGTATGACTCAGGGTGGAGAGATCTTTGGCCTTCTAATGGTTGTGCTTGAGCTCTAGCCAGGGAGAGGCTGTGATACACCTTCACTAGTAGGTGTTTCACTAAGGTGGTTGCTAAGGTTGAACTTTTCTCAAGGTTCACAGGCTCAAACCAAGGTTTCCCTTTCAAAGCTAATCTTAGGGTCTACCTCAGTATCCAGTTGACCAACAGTTTTCCCTATTAGCCTCTATTTATATAATTTAGTTCTACTTTTGAATTCCTACAGCACCCATTCTTGAATCTTCTCAGCTAATCTACCAGCTTGTCTGTTGTTGCTTGGATTGACTAGTGGCAGATCAACTAGAGATATACTCTCATAGAAACTCCAGGCCTGATAGTTAATGGCTTCTTGCTGCCCCTGAGACCTAGAGAGCACCAAGGCCTTTCTTGCAGCATCACACCACCATCCCACTAATGGATTTGCAGTAGGGTAGGATGTGGAAGACATGGCCCTTGGAATTCCTTCGTCAAATTATTCCTGTAGTATGGCTTCCACACCGGTGTGAGTCTTAGGAAGTTTTGAGTCTGGACAGTTGCAAGTGAGGGTGGTGAATCCTTATTGTCCATACTCTAGACAGAACTCCCAGGTTCTGTGGTTGCAAGAACTTTCTCCTACTTTTTAGTAGCATCACCTACTTGCATACGTGAGCTGGAGGTTAAGTCCACCGCTTCCACAGGTTCTTGTGGACCTGGGTGAGTTTGTCTTGGTGGTTTCTCAGCTAACTTGCCCACGAGATCGGTGATCTCAAGTTGCTGGTCATTGACCTTTCTTTGCAAGGCGGTCACATAAGATTCCAGGTGACGAACCTTAGAAACTAAATAGGTGCAGGTTTGTGGTAGTTGTTGCACCTTTAGTTGCAAACTCCCCTCATCTTCAGATGAAGAATAATGGGGGGAGGAGAGAATTAGACCAAGGTCTTCTTTCTTATCACCAGCATATTGTTCTTGGCTGCTGGATTTCTCCAGCTCCATGACAACTTCAGTTGAAGTTTCAAGGGGCTGAGTTGCCATGGTTGAGATCTTAAATATGTAATCACTTGCTGAAGTGAAAGCCTCTTCCATATGGACTCCTGAACTTGTTCAGGGAGATCCACCTCGGTTTGGGGTGGATGATGTGGGCTAGACATGGGAGAAGCAGGAGCACTCATCTCTCTTTGAGCAAGGGTGGAGAAGAGAGACTCATGGTACTCATTGAATCCCATGTCTTTATCATCATAGAATTCAAGGTTGGGAATGGGTTGGTTAAGATCCAAAGGCTGGGGTTGGTAACTATCGCCTGAAAGTTGTTCACTTGAGTTTCGAGACTTAGAGTGAAGGCTTAAGGCTTTTGGGGTAATGAGCTCATCAGGCTGAGCATAAGGAAGCTCGGCACTAATCACTTGTGAGAGGTAGTGGTTTGCTCCTCAGGGGAAGTGGGACCTCTAGTGTCCACTTTCTCCTGAATGGGTTGTGATATGGGGGCAGGTTGAATAGCTTGTGTAGGGGTTTTGTTTGGATTTTCTTTTGTAGGTGATGGTTATTTGAGGCTAAGAAGGTTGCTGAGAGGTAGCAGTTGTGGGTTCAACATTAGCTGGTGCTGCTAGGTTGTCACCTTGAGTAATGAGCTCTAACATTTTTGGGACAAGGGCTGTTTTTACCCTAGAGAATCCCACAGTAGGTTTTCTCATTATTTTAAACATGCTGTGCTTCATCTGTCCTAATTTAAGAACATTACCTGTTCCTTTTAACTGTGTGCCCAGTTCGCAGTTAAGAATGTACTGGACATATCTAGGGAACATTTAATATTCTAACAAGTCTAAGTTTGCAAGCAAATTAGTATAAACAAACTATGAATACCTAAACTTGACTCCCTGAACCATTCCATGGACTATGTAGAAAATGTCTTCAGGAATTTGATCCCATACTCCATGTTTGTTGGACAGGCTGTGAATGACCACATGGAGGAGGAACTTCCACTAGGAGAAGACCTTTCCTTTTCTGAAGGTTCTGACTGAGTAGTCCCCCTTATAGCCCATCTGACCGAAGGAATGATTAATAGTAGATTTCGGGAAGGACAAGTCACATTCTGCATCATCCAGCATGAGATGAGTGTTTATGGAGGCTGGAGTGATGGACATTGTCCTACCCTACTTTATGGCAGACAGGGCCTTCTCCCTATCAATGGTGACCTCTTGATAGGTCCTCAAGAACGCTAGAAGTTGATCCTCATAGAGGGGAGGATCAATAGTAAGGGAGGTGAAGTAGTTCGATAGAGACAAGAAGCAGCAAACCTTTGAGAAGCTAGGATCTTTCTTAGAGTTCAATAGAGCAACCTGATTATCTTGCCTGTGTAAATGCATGGAGAAATCAGATTGGTTTCTACGATCAAGGTTGGCCATTTTGAGGTAGCTTTGGGGTGAAGGAAGATAAGAACAAAGGCGGTTTTGGGAGAATTTAGGTTAGAAATATTTGCAGATGAAGAAGATAGAGAGGAAAGGGGAACTGTTGAGTGTATATGCATGAATTTGATATGAAACAAAGTTAATGTGTTAAGGATAAACTTTGAAATCCGTATGTCGGTCCCACCTCTGAAAAAGGTGCCCAAAAAGGTAGTTTTCTTGAAAGTCGAAAATCTTCCAAAGGTATTTTGTCTTCAGAAGTTTTGAAAAACTTCCGAAGCCAATTTCGGATTCGGAAGATATTTCTTAGAACTACAATAATTTGCTTCGAAAGAAATTTTCTTAGAGAAAATTTGCTTCCGAAGTATAGTTAGTTTTGAGAGACATTAAGTACCAGAAATTTTACTTAAAAGTAAATCTTTCGAGACTAATTTGCTTCAAAAGAAAATTATTCTTCAAATTTCTTCCAAAGGTAATTTACTTATTAGAGTGGAAGACATAAGTTTCTTCTGAAGTTAATTTTAATGTCTTTCAAAAGAAATTATACTTCAAATTATTATGAATCTAAGGAATATCAGTTTCACAAATTTTCTTACAAGATAACTGGGCTTATATGAGTGATGTGATACAAAACATTAAAGACACATTTTAGCAAATTCTAAAATTTATTTAAGAAAATCTACTCAAAGTTAATCATCCCAATAGCTGATATTAGATACTTAAATCTCTGTTCATCAAAAGCCGATCAGCATATTGTACATTTATGTTAACTTTGATCAGTTTTATCAAACCTTTCTCAAAATTATCTCTTATCAAATGATACTTGATATGATGTGCTTTGTCTTTGAGTGATGCACAGGATTCTTTGTAATAGAGATAACACTATTGTTGTTCATATGGATGGGAGTCTCCTTGAAGTTAAATTCATAATCCAGCATCTGATTCTAACTATCCTTCCACCAAGGAACTGACATTCCCCTAATGTAGACTTTGTAGTCATATTGCAGCCACCATAGTCACTATCTGTATATGCATACAGATTGAAGTCAGATCACTTTGGATACCAAAGTCCTAGCTTGGGAGCACCTTTGAGATATCTAAGTATCCTTTTGATAAAAACTAGGTGAGACATCTTGGGGTTGGCTTGATATCTTGCACAAATGAATGTGGCAAACATTATATCAGGCCTATTGGCTGTGAGATACATGAGAGACCCAATCATTGCCCTGTAGAGGTGTTTATCAACACACTCCCCCTAAAGGTAAGGACCTAGAGAGTGGTTGCTTGCTATGAGAGTCTTGGCAACCTTGCAGTAAGTTAGATGAAATCTAGTCAGTATGTCTTGTACATCAGTGTAGTCAATCCCTTCTTCTTGAGTGTACCCTTGAACAGCTAATCTAGCCTTGTTTTTGGTGACAAGTCCTCTATCATCTTTCTTGTTCCTAAAAACCCATTTGGTTCCTATAATAGTATTCCCATGAGGAAGGGGACATAGGTTCCAAACCTTCTGTCTTTTGAATCGAAGCAGCTCCTCCTACATTACTTCAACCCAACTTCCATTCTTCAAAGCCTCATCAATCTTCTTAGGCTCTATCTGAGACAAGAAACAAGAGTGCTGACATTTTATCATGGGTTTGTCCTCTTGTTCTCATTCCTGTCTCAACATCTCCAATGACGTTTGTGGTGGGGTGAGACTTGTGGATTCTCAGTTGAGGAATGAAAGCAAGTTGATTTGAAATATCTAAATTTGTAAATTCAGATCTGGTGATTAAGGATTACCCACCACATCAGCACACTTATCAAGGTTGACTTGATCCAATGAGTGTGTGACATAATTGATTTTATCTTCAGTGGAGAGGTCTTTAGTATCATGGAATTCTTGGTCAGAATCACCATCTTCACATCCTCCTACATTGGAAGGTCCTTCATTTAAGTTTTGTGCCTCTAAGCTAGAATTTGTAAGCACCTCAGATGTATCAGCTAAATTTGTTATTTTAGTGCTAATAGGATCTCCACCTACAGAGTTAGTTACCATTAGAGCTGAAGTAGTATTCATGCTTGGTCTTCTCAACTCAAATCTTGGGTCAGGATCTCCTGTTGATAAGTAACCTGTAGATCCTGAAACGTCTTCAGAAGATTTGTTTTAAAATAGTTAGTAACTAAATCAAGATCAAATAGCCAATCAGGACCAGAACCCTTCAAACTGGGTGCGTGTTCATTGAAAGTCACATTGGCTGACTCCTCAACTACTATAGTTCTAAGATTGTATACTCTATAAGACTTAGCTTGAGAAGAGTATCCAAGTAAGTGTCCATCATCTGATTTCTTAGCAAATTTGGCAAGATGATCTTCGATATTCAAGATGGTGTAAGAACAACCAAATGATCTGAGGAAACCAATGAAAGGTCTCCTTTTGTGTCACCGCTCATAAGGAGTCTTACAATGAGTCTTGACAACTAAAACTCTATACTGCACATAGCAGGCAGTGTTAACTACATCTGCCCAGAAGGTGATAGGCAGTTTACAGTTAGACAACATGGTTCTTGCAGCTTCAATAAGTGTCCTATTTCTTCTCTCAGCAACACCATTTTACTAAGGAGTCATGTGAGCACTGCATTGTCTTGAAATACCTTTTTTCTCACAAAATAAATCAAGGATATGATTTTTGAATTCTGTTCTTTGATCACATCTTATGATCAGACTGATTCTCAATCTTCAGAATGAAGGACTTCAAGATTTCAGGAGTTTCATCCTTAGTTCTAAGGAAGAAGACCCAAGTGTATCTTGTGAAGTCATCTGTGATCACAAGACAATAAGAAGTTTTTCCTAAACTCATCACACTTGTGGGGCCAAATAGATCCAAGTGTAACAAGTGAAGGGGGGTAATGATGGAGTTGACTTCCTTTGGCTTGTGAGACACTTTGTTTTGCTTTCCTTTTAGGCATGCAACACAATGGTCATCACTTGTAAACTCTTTCTTTGGCATTCCAGTTACCAAATCATTCTTAATTAATTTATTCATGTTCTTAAAGTTTACATGACACATTCTTTTATGCTAGAGGAAGGACACATCACTATTGGCTTTAGACAAAAAGCAAAAAACTTCTCCCGAAGGGGAGGTTTCTTAGAAATCCATCTTGCACATGTTCCCTTTCCTTGGGGCTCTGAGCAGAATATGCTCCTGAGGAATGACCACCCCGGGCTTGAGTACAATGCACTCATGTTCAATGAAGAACATGTTATGTTTTTGGTCACAAAATTGAGATACACTCAGAAGATTATACTCAAGCTCCTTAACAATATTTACCTTCTCAATGCTGACCTTACCATTTGTGACCTTCCTCTTCTAGTAATGTAACCACTAGATTCTGCTCCAAAAGCAACTGGCTCTCCATCAAACTTGTCAAAGTCTTGCAGCAAGGAGCCATTCCCTGTCATGTGCCTGGAACAGCCAGTGTCAATGATCCATACATTCCTTTTGGCCTTAACCTGTTCCTGCACAGAAAGAGATGGTTAGAATGATGATTTGGGGTCTGAAAATGATGTTAGTTAGAAAACAGTTGGCCATGCGCCTAAGTGCTCATACGCCTAAGGTTCATGCGCCCCAATAGTGTCCATACGGCTAGAATTATGCCCAGGCCCCTAAGTGTTCCCATGCGCCCAACTGTCCAAAAGCCTAAGTGCCCAAGCGTCTAAGTCGGGCTCATGCGCCTGCATAGTAACCATGCGCCTAGAAAGTTGTCCAGACACCTAACTGTTTGCCATGCGCCCGTATAGTGCCCATGCGCCCAAAACCTACCCATGCGCATAAGTATTCCCATGCGCCTAAGCAGTCATGCGCTCGCATAGTGGCCATGCACATGCATAGTGTCCATACGCCTAAAGACTTAGAAAATATTCTGAAATTTTGGGAAAAAGAGATTTTTAGGCTATGACTTGGAATGTTTCCGGGGATGGTGTATGATGATGTTATGCATGTTTATGGCCTGTTCTTTTTATGTTCCTTATTATGTATTGTTCCGTGGCTTTGCGTGGTGTGATTATGTTAATGAACGTAAAGTATTATGTAATGAAAGCAGAAGTTAATGTTAGTGAAAAGTGGAACGTAAAGAATGAATGAAAAGTTTTGCAAGCAAAATGTAAGGAGGTTCACACCCGATGAGGGGTGTTAGCTCAACTGTGTGCGGTTTAGCTAACCCGAAAGGATGCACACGGGGGTCTAATCCTTGTGATTGACCAAACGTATGAGACCCTTGTCGCTTGCCCCAGGTACTGGAGTCAGCTTCGTGCACAATGTTAGGGGTCTATTTATAGACTTCGGCCCAGTAACCAGCTTCGTGCATAATGTTTGGGGTATAGCACATGGCATTGGTCCAGATGAAAGTGAAAGATAATGATGAATGTACGAATGATGCACGATGATGAACGATGATGAAAGATAATAACAAATATCATCCATATGTATACGTATGATGTATGATCACAAAAGAAAGGTTTTTAAACGAAAATAAAGTACTTTTATTATAAAACTAGAACTCACTCAGCAACGCTGACTTTTATGCATTTTCAGTTGGCTGGTAATGGTTGCTGAGGATGGCACGGGGTGAAGCTACTTGGCAAGTTTTGAATGGCATCCATTTTGTGTAACAATGATGTTTTTGCGTTGTAATACAACCAAACGAAGTTTTGTAGTGTTAACAATATTGTATTATTTGGCAAAAGCAATTATTAATATATGAAATGGTTTTGTTAAAATTATTTCGCTGCCTTATGTTAGTTAATGATTATGAGTTTTTCAATATTATGTACGATGAATGTCCAACTGTAAGCGTTCCGGAAACGGGGCCTTACAAGAATGGTGTCCCTTATTAGAGTGAACCTTCTCACTCAATTTAGGTTCATCCTTCACCATCTCTTCTTCATCATCATCATCTTCATCTTTCTCTTGAACTGGATCTTCTGGAGGAAGCTCATTTTCACTAGTTCCATACATGGCTGTCTTAAAGATAATAGAGTATGTGGATGAGCTATTCCACTATATCCCAGTCCCTGCCTGTTTTGATTAGACACTTTGGCATGCAGAGATGAAGATATGATGTCCTCGAAGGTTTTCTCTTCAAGAACACAATTTTCTGCCCTGGCTTTACTTTTCACAAGCTCAGCCTAGCATTCAGTTAACTTGGTAATGAGATCTTTGATTTGAGTCCAGTAAATTATGTGCTTATGTTTAAGAGTAGAAATTGTTTTCTCTAAATCTTCTATTTTAAGTATAGCCATTTTCTACTCTTTTAAAATCAGCTTTTAAAATATTCAAATACTCAAGATCAGATCTCACTTCCAAGTAGTAAGACCTATACATTCTAACTTTAGCAATGCACTCAGGGGTACAAAGATGTTCTGTTACCTTAGGTTCTTCATGATCAGCCATCAAGGCATGGTTTGGAGAAGCATCATCAACCTGGAAACTCCAATCAAAGCGTCCTTCTTCAACAGCTACTGCAGCCTGTTGCTTGGGCTTCTCAGCTTTTGGAGTTCCTTTAGTGTAGTTTGGTCTACATTGTACTTGGCCACCATTATTCCTGGGTACCTTGCACTCCATAGCAAAGTGTCCCATTTGGTTACAGTTGTAACACTTCACTTTGCTTTTATCCGGTCTAAACTTTCCACTGGATACATTGCTAGGAAGAGCCATCTTCTGCACAATCTCCATATATTCCAGATCATCTGAAGAAATGAAGTCCAAGCCTTCCAAAGTAAAGAGAAAGTTCCCTAAACTTTCATCAGTGGACACAAAGGCTTGAAAAGAGCTTGTCTCTTGGAATGGGCTTCCTTGGATGTAGCTCTCCCTTGGTGTCTCCGGGAAGGTGATAAAAGGGCCGGCCCTTTTGTGAGTTGTCAGGGTAGCTGAGCAGATGATGTTGAGGTTCTCTGTTATCCCTTTCAACCACATGGGGGCAGAACTCTTGTGGGTACTAGATGAGCTGTGAGATGAATTTTGCATGTTCATCTCTATTTGATAACTGCTCAGGATACCATACAGCTCAGTAATGGTGAGAGTTGCGAGGTTCTCAGTAGTGAGTCCATTCTTTTGGAAGAGAGAACATGAACTTCCTCACAATGTCCCTATTCTCAAGTTTTCCACCACTATCCACCACAGTGTCCACAATCTCAATATATCTGAAATACTGTTGAGTCATGATTTCACTAGTCTTGAAGGAGAAGTTCTCAAACTGCTGCTTCATGAGGTTTTTGTTGTTCTCCTTGGCTTCCTCAGACCCTTCTTGCTTGGCATTTTTGCACTTCTTAAAGCCTCTGTAGATAGAGTTGGGAAAAGCAGTTTGAAGAGCGGTCATGGCCTTCTGATTTACATCTATTCACTTTCAATTTTCATCAGAATAATCAGCCACGTCCTTTGGAATCATCTCACCAGCAGCAGTTGCTGAAGGTGTGCATGGAAATGAGGTCTAGAGACAATAGATCTCCACATCCTACTGTCTTGAGACTTGATCAACCCTTTCATTCTTTGGCACCAAGTATCAATGTTATCAGGAGTGATCAGTGGAGACTTTGTCATTGTGCCGGTTTCCATATTAGCTTTAGAGAGAGCTTCCATTTGAGCGAGTAAGTGCTTTGTGAAACTAAGCAGATTTAAGACGGTAAGATCTTATAATTAAGAACCTGGAAAGCTCTGATACAAATTGCAGGACCGGTTGGGGAGGTTAATGCAACAGTTTCACACGATGTTTGGAGAGTGAACTTGGCTAAACTCTAACAGGATCAAATAGGGAACCGGCTACTTGGAAATTAAGAACTTAAAAGTAAAGAACACAAGAACAACATAATATGGTTTTTAAGAATGTTTTACATTTCTCTCAAGTTCTTTTACAAAAGTTACAAAGGATTCTATGGAAAGACAAGACACTGAGATACTTTATAGTACATCCTACAGCTGGCCATACTTTGAAGGCTAGCTGTATACACTAATCTAGACAACAAGATCAATGTATAGTCAAAAGACAGATTGTCTTTTAACCTGTGACTATGACATGCCATAGCTCATATCCTAATATATTACAAAAAGGATAAAAGGTACAAAGTAGAAAGTTACAGACACCATACCATAATCTACAGTTTACAAAAGCATAGACCTTTTCACCAACTTATGCAAGTTGGTGAGTTTTTAGAGTGGCAGCGGAAAGTTGGTCAGCTTTCTTAAAAAGTTGATCAGAGAAAGCATGTCTTCTCCGTATTCAAAAAAAATCAGTTTTCAGTCTTGTTGGCTTCAGAAGACTTTGTCTTCTAAGCTTTGGAAGACTTCATTTTTGGCTTCGGTAGATTTTGTATTGGTTTCGGAAGCCTTTACACTTAGACTATTTTTTCTTGTGAGGAGTGTAAAACTTTCGAAGTAACTTATGCTGAGTACATGCATGCAATCAGGAAGATATTTGGTTACATTGGTTGCAAGCCTTTCAAAAATATAGCCTTACATTAATGTTAAAATTTTTTTTAAAATTATACCAAGACTATACTCAAATTAAAGACATTTAAATGATCTATTTAATGGTGTAATTTGTATAAAACTAACATCATACAAAACAGTTGAGATGTTTTTTAAAAATGGTGAAATTATTTAAAACATGGAGGAAAATTTAAAAAATGAGGGGAAAATACATGATTGGTGCAGCATGGAATAAAAGTTAGTTACACTACATAGTTATGGTGTAAGTGTTTGTTATACTAGTGTTAACGGGTTATCGCAATAAAGGTGGGTTAACAACCATTCCTTATATATATGTATATATATGTATATATATGTATATATCTAATACTAATAAAAGATTACACTATGAGACACGTGTCACTCTCTACTTTAATCTCATTATTGTTTTCCCGCCTAAATCTATTCACAAATTTACCTATTTATGTGGATTTTTTGAATGTTTTTAAGAATTAATTTCAAATTTTCAATTTGAGTAAGGGTTTTTCTAGTTACACCTTACACTATTTTTCAATTACACCCTACTCTATTCTATATATTAATTATGTTTGACCAAAAAGTTATTGTTTTTCCATCAACTTATCTATATATTAATTATGTTTGACCAAAAACTTATGAATGCTTTAGGAAGAAATAAAATATGTAATAGAATATATCAAACAGTTTATTAAAACTAACGTGTTCCTTTATTCTTTGTTTTAAAAATACTGAAACCGGATCCTATACTAAAACATCAAAAGTGCTTATTAAAATTGAAAGATAGTAGTTAACATATGACCAAAAAGCTTCGTTGGATAATGATAAAATGGTTTATTAGTTAGTGCATATAATTGCACATCTAAACATATACAATTTCTTAGTTTTAGAAAAATTAATGTATCAAGTCACATTATGTAAATTGCACCGTCAAGTTACATTACATTATTGTACAATATTAAAGTGGGCAGTTCTAGCTATTCGTAAAAATGTATTTTATTAACTGGAATAATGATTGTCAAAAGATTAGTTTTAAGCTCGTAAAAACTTTGGCATGTTTTGTTTGAATAATTTTTTTATTATTGTGGGATTCAGTTTGTTATGACAATCAGCTTGTATAAAAATAATATCTGCCAGTTTACATTGGTTACTTTCTTTTTTTACTTACTAGATTTGTTTGGTTGACAATTTGGTAAAGTTTTTTGTTATCAAACTAAAAATGTGGACTATAGAGTTATATCAAAATTTTTATTGTATAACCCCGTGTAATACACGGGTCTATAACCTAATATACATATATATACATACATATATATATATATACATACATATATATATATATACATACATATATATATATATATATATATATATAAATTGGATAATGATCAAATGTTAACCCTATATTATTATGATAACCGTGTTAACTTTTGATAATCAATCAAAATCATTATTTTTTTGGAATAACATTATTAAACATATACAAATATATATTCTTTTATGTATATGTGTAAATTCGTAAGCGTAAAAAAGTTACGACATAAATATTTACACATGTGTAAGTAACTTACACTAATCGTAATTTTTTTACGCTTATGAATTTACATATATACATAAAATAACATATATTTGTATATGTGTAATGATGAATGATATTATTCCAACAAAAAAAATAATGATTTTGATTGATCCTCAAAAGTTAACACGATTATCGCAATAATTGAGGGTTAACATTTGATCCTTGCCCCATACATATATATATATATATATATATATATATATGTGTGTGTGTGTGTGTGTGTGTGTGTGTGTGTGTGTACATATATATATTTAGGAGAGGGATCAAATGAAAACCATGTTTATAATTGAAAACTGTGAAAACCAACACTACCCAGTCACTTAATTGATAATTGATTTAACATTTGAATTGCTTTTAAGGGATTCCTCCCTTGTGTGTATATATATATATAAATATATATATATATATATAAATATATATATATATATAAATATATATATATAATATATATATATATACATATATATATATATATTTATATATATATATATATTATATATATATATATTTATATATATATATATATATATATATATTTATATATATATATATATATATATATAAATATATATATATATATTATATATATATATTTATATATATATATATATATTTATATATATATATATATATATATAGGGGAGGGATCAAATAAAAACCACTATTTTAAGAGAAAACAATGAAAACTACAATCCACCAATCAAATAATTTATAGTTGTTTATAGTTATTTTTTATTCAAATGGCTTTTATATAAAATTACACCCCACTATTTTTGGTAATTATTTTATATTTAATGTAATCTCTTATTTGTTTCCAATTCAAAATCAAGACTATATTGCTTTTTGCTCGTCCCATACAAAAACATTGAATTCATCATCTCTTACAACTTGTTGCTTCATACTTTTTTTTATCCTCTTGTTATAAATCATTTATCGGTGTATGTCCTAATGTAAAGTTAATGTATGACTAGGAAGAAGAATTTAAAATTGCTGGTGCCTGTAAAGCTTTTTTTTTTGTTATTTATTTTTTTTTTTTTGTCTTTGGCAACAAGAATAGTTCTAGTTTTTTTTATTGTTGGATTAATTCAAGAAAACAACGATACACAAGAAATCAAATGGAAAATATGGGTTAGCGGTTATTGTTTTTCTTACTTGGCGATCATGCATATTATAAAATGAAGCCTATTTGTTGGATTTTGATGGTTTAATCAAAGATTTGCTCAACCAAATGCATGTCAATTGAAAGATTAAAGCCGAAGGCTATTTTTCTATTATGTAAAATCCATTTTAACATATATGCAAATATGAACATGGCTGTTTGTTAGTTTTTTTATTTTGGTCATGATTTCATCAACAGAAAAGTATGATGATGATTGCAACATAATTTCAACTTTAGAAAAGTCACGTGGAGAGGGTTACATAAGGATAGAACTGGTAACATCAAAATGATGAAGAAGATGATGATGATGACGATGATGATGACGATGATGAACTCGGTTACGTATACGTAACCCTAATGAAGATGACGATGAATCGGATGGAAAATGGGTATCCGGGTATGATACATATATGTACCCACTCTTGGCGTACGTATATGAAAGCTTAATGGTTATGAAGATGAAGATCAACAGAATGGAAAATGGTATCCGTGTCACAAAGAAGACATTGAATTAGACAAACACTTAGTACCTTTGTTACATATACGTAACAGTGCTGTTACATATACATAATTCACTGATACATATATGTAACTATAAGGTCTTTGAAAGAGGCTGATGCACACAAAACAGTGAAGAAGTCTCCGCATACATGCACTTTGTGCATGGTAGAAGTTACTTCGGAAGTTTTACACACTGCAAAGAAATTACACTAAGTGTAAAATCTTCCGAAGCAAAAGACCAACTCTTCCGAAGCCAAAGATAAAGTCTTCCGAAGCTTAGAAGACAAAGTCTTCCGAAGCCTCAAAGATAGAATACTGATTTTTTCCGAAGACAGAGAAGACATGCTCTCTATGATCAACAACTTTTCAGAAAAGCTGACCAACTTTCCGCTGTCACTCTGCAGACTCACCAACTTATACAAGTTGGTGAAAAGGTCCATGCTTTAGGAAGCTGTAGATTAAGGTCTTGAGTCTGTAACATTCTACGTTATGTACTTTTATCCTTTTTGTATTTCATTAGTATGTGAGCTATGACATGTCATGGTCACTTGTCAAAAGGCAATCTGCGTTTTGACTTTACATTGATCTTTTGACTTTACATTGATCTTGTTGTCTAGATTAGTGTTTCTAGCTGGCCTTCAAAGTATGGCCAGCTATAGGATGTAGTATAAAGTATCTCAGGTCCTTGTATTTTATTTTCATGCTTTGTAACACTTGTAATAGAACTTGAGAGCAATATACATTATCCTTGAAAACCAATCTGTTTGTTCTTAAGTTTTTGTCTCTTGCTTACATATGTTGTTCTTAGTATCACCATAAAGATTCCAGTTCCCTATTTTATCTGTTAAATGTTCTAAGTCTCTCCTCATTGTGAAACTGATTTGCATTGAACACCTTCAAATGGTCCTGCAATTGGTATCAGAGCTTTCCAGTGTCAAACCCCCGCTTATAGCGTAAACACGAGGATGTAACGGACGGGATCGTCATAACACATTGTTAATTAATAGAGAGCATTAAATGATATAATAACATGTCATGACGTCACCCCACACAAATGGTGACTTGTGTCACAGTTAGTCAATTCAGGACAACATGGTCTAACAGACATATTCCAAATGAATTCCCAAAACCCGGGAACAAGTCTAAGTAAAACAGAATTTAGAATGACAAAACAAGTCAATAATCATTGTTCATAATGTCAAATCAAGCCTAGCTCGAATTCCTTAAATCGTCACTAAGGCCTCATCATTTACTAACCTCGATTATGTTACCTGAAAAGATATGCTCAAAAGGGTCAACATATTGTTGGTGAGTTCGCACATTTAAATAAAAAATAAACTTGATGCCGTGTAATTGTTTGACAGGACATAAGTGCATACAGTTATAGGCAAGCAATATCACATGTAAACATGAGCCTCACAACTAAACCTATGACGAACCACACAGATCTTGTAGTCCCAACTAGTATACTAACAAACAAGGGTGGGGGTGTCAGCCTAATAGTACTATCAATACCTGTCCATCGGCTCCAACACCGGAGTTAAATAGTTTTGAATAAAGAACCACACAGAAAACTCATGCATGTACAAGATATTCACTTACCAACAGTAAACACAATTGTCCAAAATAGTAAAAAGTTCACAGCAATAAAAGGGTGAGCATACTTTTCCCCCTAAGTTTTATAAATAATTGTAATGAAAAAGGGGCCGCGAAGCTTACCTTGAAATATGACAAAATAAAGATGAACAAAAGCTTCAACGGATGAGAGCAAACGACGATCTAACACCTATAATTAATTATAATTAAACCTTTTAACGCGTATAAAGAGGATAGAGATATTCAGTCGGTTCAGGTGTATCGCGCGACTCGATCTAAGGATATATATGTATATATGTATTTATACTTGTATAAATGTAAATAATAATTTGATTATTCGTATAGTTGGGCACGAATGAAAAATATGTAATTATTTATATATATAACTAGTTCAAATGCACTATCATTATCTTCTTATTTTATATATTTACTATATTTCTAACATTTTATATACACTCATTATTATTTACGTATTTATATGTATATATATGTACAATCCAACCACACACAATAATATAGTATACACGTATGCTCATTCAACGCACACACGGTTACATATATATACTAACATGCCCACGAGCAAGCTTATGTATATATTTATGTATATATGTACACCATACACAATCACAAGCCCACATATATGATCATACATACATCTTCAACCCTACACTTTCAATCTTGTTCTCACACCATCACACACTACACATACAGGCACAAATCGTACTACACACACATACACATGCTAACCTTGTTTTCCTTCAACCTACACACACACACACAACATGTTCCAAACACACACTCCATAATATATTCACATTTGTGTTATTCACATTCACACACACAAACAATTAAATGAAACACACACACAACACACCTTCCCTCACACACTATTACGCACCCACACACAGGTTACACACACACTTCACACACATATATGTATACACATAATATAAACACACACATGTTATATAACATACAATATCACATACAAACACACACATTACACACACACACACTCATGCAGAAACACACACACACACTGCACACGCACACTCACGCAGAAACACACACACACACACTGCACACACACACTCACGCAGAAACACACACACACACTGCACACACACACTTACGCAGAAACACACACACGCTCCACACCCACACTCACGCAGAAACACGCACACACACACACACTACACACACACACTCACGCATAAACACACACACACACACACACACACACATCACACACACACTACTCGCACACACTGCACACACACATACTTATATACATACAATCGACACATATTCATATATAAATACGAATCAACCCGAAATAACCGAACCGATAATACGACCCAACGAAACGAAACGAAACAAAACGAAACTAGTTTCACGATAATCGGTTATCTACGAAACGTCTGAACGGCGAGACGATATCAACCAGCGGCGGCTAACGACGGCGTAAGGAGGTTCGGTAAGGAGTTCGGTGGTCTGTGACGGCAATTAGGGTTTCGGACCTAAGGTGACGGATGTCACAGTATCCCCCAGTTGAGAGAATTTCGTCTCAAAATTTAGCTAGAGTTAGGTCCTAAAACTCTATCTGTGAATAAATGCGGATATTTAAGTTCCATCTGATCTTCCCGCTCCCAAGTGAACTCAGGTCCTCTTTTAGAGTTCCAACGAACCCTAACGATTGGAATCTTGCTGTGCTTCAAACGCTTCACTTCACTATCCATAATCTCTATTGGTTCCTCCACAAAATGAAGTTTTTCATCAATCCAGATCTCCTCATTTGGCACATGAAGAGATCCATCGACTAAACATTTCTTAAGGTTCGATACATGGAATGTATCATGCACGCCACTAAGCTCTTGTGGTAACTTTAATCGATACGCCACAGAACCAATTCTTTCGGTGACCTCGAATGGTCCAACATACCTTGGAGCTAACTTTCCTTTCTTTCCAAATCATACAATTCCTTTCCAAGGAGAAACTTTCAGTAAGACATGATCACCCACACTAAATTCCAGAGGTTTTCATCGATTATCAGCATAACTTTTCTCATGGTCTCTAGCTGCCTTAAGCCTATCCTTGATTTGGAATATCTTATCAGTTGTTTCCTGAATGATCTCTGGACCACTCAATTAACTTTCACCTACCTCAGTCCAACATACTGGAGAACTACACTTCCTTCCATACAACGCTTCAAACGGAGCACATCCAATGCTCGTATGATAACTATTATTATAAGAAAATTCGATCAACGGTAAGTGAGTATCCCAACTCCCACCAAAGTCAATTACACATGCCCTAAGCATGTCTTCGAGAGTCTGTATCGTACGTTCACTTTGACCATCCGTTTGTGGATGATAAGCAGTACTTAGATCCAATCAAGTGCCCATTGCTTTCTGTAGAGTCTGCCAGAACCGCGATGTAAACCGACTATTACGATCGGATATAATTGACACCGGCACTCCATGCCTAGCCACAATCTCATTTACATATCATCTTGCTAGCTTTTCCATCTTATAATCCTCGCGAATCGGTAAAAAGTCAGCGGATTTCGTCATTCGATCAACGATAACCCAAATCGAGTCATGTCCGCTACTTGTTCGAGGCAACTTTGTGATAATGTCCATCGCTATATTCTCCCATTTCTATTCAGGAATTTCCGGTTGTTGTAATAGTCCTGACGGTTTCTGATGTTCGGCTTTGACTTTCGAACAAATCAGACATTCACTTACATACGTCGCAATGTCTTTCTTCATACCTGGCCACCAATACAATTCTTTAAGATCTTGATACATCTTGTCTATGCCAGGATGAATAGAATACTTGGATTTATGTGCTTCGTTCTTAACTAGGGTTCGAACGTTACCCCACTTAGGTACCCATATGCGATCCACAAAGTGTCGCACACCATCCTCCTTACAGTTCATTTGCTTATTTAATCCTCGAAACTCCTCACTTGCAATATTCTCATCTTTTAACTCTTCAGTATGTGCCGTTAGGATTTGAGCCTTTAGGTTCGATTATATGATCATTCCTAAGTCTCGTGCATGTAAGGGTTTAACACGTTCCTTCCTACTCAAGGCATCAGCCACTACATTCGCCTTTCTAGGGTGATAACGGATCTCACAATCGTAATCACTAAGAAGTTCCACCCATCGTCCCTGACGCATGTTCAATTCCTTTTGATCGAAAATTTGTTGAAGGCTTTTATGATCGGTGTAGATAACGTACTTAGTTCCGTATAGATAATGCCTCTATATCTTAAGTGCAAATACTACTACGCCTAATTCCAGGTCATGCGTCGTATAATTCTTTTCATGAACCTTAAGCTGAAGCGAGGCATAAGCAATCACCTTATCCTTTTGCATCAGTACACAACCCAGTCCTTAATGTGATGCATCACAGAACACCACAAAATCATTGGATCCATCAGTGAGGGTCAATATCGGTGCGTTACACAGTCTCTCCTTCAACATTTGAAATGCCTCTTCTTGTTTGTGTCCCCAATCAAACTTCTTATCCTTCGGCGTTAACATTGTCAACGGTTGAGCAATTTTGGAGAAGTTCGCAATAAATCGACGATAGTAACCAGCCAACCCTAAGAATTGCCTTATTTTCGAAGGCGTCTTAGGTTTGTCCCACTTTTTAACTGCTTCAATCTTTCCAGGATCAACGTGGATTCCATGCTCATTAACCACGTGTCCTAAAAATTTCACCTCTCGCAACCAAAATTCACACTTCGAGAACTTGGCGTAAAGTTTCTCTTCCTTTAGCAATTCGAGTATCGCTCATAGATGTTGATCATGGTCTTCCTTTGTTCGGGAGTAGATAAGAATATCGTCTATAAAAACGATTACAAACTTATCCATATAGGGTTTACATACCCGGTTCATCAAATCCATAAACACTACCGAAGCGTTGGTCAGCCCAAACGGTATAACTAAGAACTCAATAATGCCCATATCGAGTTCTAAACGCTATCTTTTGGTATGTCCTCCTCGTGAACCCTCAATTGGTGATAACTTGATCGAAGATCAATTTTGGAGAAGTATGAAGCTCCCTGCAGTTGATCAAATAGGTCATCGATTCTTGGAAGAGGGTATCGATTCTTCATGGTCAACTTATTTAGTTCTCGATAATTGATGCACATTCAGAATGATCCATCTTTCTTCTTAACGAATAATATCGATGCTCCCCATGGTGAATGGCTGGGTCGGATGAATCGTTTATCCAACAATTCTTGTAATTGGCTCGATAATTCCTGCATTTCAGAGGGTGCCGGTCGGTAAGGTGTCTTTGCTACGGGTGTTGCTCCAGGAATCAAATCGATTCGGAACTCCACCTGTCGAGGGGGAGGCAAGCCGGACAGATCGTCAGGAAACACTTCCGGAAAGTCTCGCACCACCGGAATGTCTTCCGGCTTCCTTTCCTCCTCTTTCTTTTCTACTACCGCTAAGAAGGCATAGCATTGCTTTTGTAGACATCAACGCGTCTTCATGCAGGTCATAAGCCTTAGATTCCTTCCCGGTCGTCTCCTTGTATTTTGAGGACATCACCGTTAGGCATAGGGATTCACACCACTTTTTCTCGACAGACAATTTCGCTCCATATTTCGATAACCAATCCATCCCTACTACTACGTCAAAACTTCCCAATTCAAAAGGTATTAAGTCTATCTCAAGGGCATGGTCCTCTAACGTTATGGTGCAACCTCTAATTATTTCATTAGCCTCTATAAATTTACCATTAGCCATTTCTACAGAATAACTTGTCTCTAAGCAGCTAGGGTTCAAACCAAATAGTGGTGCAAATTCAGAGGAACCGAAACTATTCTCTACCCCGGTATCAAACAATACGGATGCGAAATGATTGTTGAGGAGGTACGTACCCGTAACAACATTCGGGTCCTGACGTGCGTCATTTGCTCCAATCACGAACGCACGTCCACGAGCAGCATTCCCTTGATTCACATGACCTTGATTACCTGCTATTGCCATCACTTGATTTTGATTATTTGCATATTGGCCAGGTGCCTGGTTTAGTCTAGGGCACACATTCCGATAGTAATCAGGGCTTCCACACTCATAGCAAACCCTGACGTTTCCATCCGGATTAACCGCATTTATCGGTGCAATCAAGTTGGGCGCCACCCTACAGTCCTTTGCAAAATGTCCTGGCGCCTGCAGTTCACGCACACTCGGCACGACGCTGCTTACGAATGGTGAAAATTACACTTACCACATTTAGGATATGGCCCAACATAGTCCCTTCTCCCTTGGTTCACCGCTATAAAGATCCTCGTCACCTTTGCCCTCTTATCATACCTTCCCCCTGTTTGCTTGCTTGATTCCCCATTATCTCTCCTTTTCTCACCACCCTTACCTAACACTCCAGTTCTTACCATCTCATCAGTTAGAGTGCCTGCCTTCAAAATTGCACTCTGGATTATGGGAGGAGCGGCTGCAATTACCATCGCCCGGATTTGAGGAGCCAAACCCCAAATGTACCTCTCGATCCTCTTTGATTCTGGGGTCACCAAGTGCGGAACAAGCCTAGCCAGTTCGTGAAATCGATATGTGTAAGCCGCGTGTCCAGCTCCCACCATAGTATGATTCCTGAATTCATGCTCCAACTTCTACATTTCATTATTAGGGCAATACTCCTCGATGATCAAGGCTTTAAATTCATCCCAGGTCATTTGCATTGCCACCTCCCTACCTCTTGCTTGAATCTGAGTGTTCCATCAGGTTAACGCCTTTCCTTGTAGAGAACATGTAGCATACTTGATCTTCTGACTGTCCAAGCACTCGCTAATGTCGATCACTGCTTCCATATTTTCAATCCACCTAGTTAATGGTATCGCTCCGCCTTTGCCATCAAATTCCTTAGGTTTACAAGCCACAAACTCCTTATAAGTACATCCTCATCTTCTCTCGCCATTACCATCTCCATTCCCGTCTCCTCCTCTGTTAACATTCCCATTATTTGGTCCATTTCCATTCCTACCAATCTGACCATCACCATTTCCATTTGCATTTCCATTACCATTTCCATCACCCGTTCCACCTCTCCCTCATTGTTGTTGTCATCCTGTCCTTCATATCCATTTCCACCATTTCCTTCATCACCATCATTCCCATGGTTATTTCCAGTATCGTTGTTGCCACCCCCATTGTCGTGGTTCATAATGTTATCACTCACTTGTGCCACTATATTTGGGATAAGCGTAGCCAACTGCTGGGCAATCATAGCAGCTATGTCAAGGTTCCTAGCTCCATGGTTGTTACCAGCTGGACCATTTTCATTTCCTCCACCTGGTGCTTCACCCCTACCACCAGCACCTCTTCCTCTACCTCGGCCTCTTGGGGCAGCACCACCATGACCATTACTGCGGGTAATTCTTCTGGGCGGCATTTTCTGATCAATCACATATAACACATAAGTTTTAATCATATCAGGGTTTACCACAATTCAGTCATCCATGCGTAAATAACACATCATCACCAACCATATCACTCACAAAT
Organism: Flaveria robusta; assembly: GCA_025506415.1. Classification (NCBI taxonomy): domain Eukaryota; kingdom Viridiplantae; phylum Streptophyta; class Magnoliopsida; order Asterales; family Asteraceae; genus Flaveria; species Flaveria robusta. The sequence continues at coordinate 11,686,959 of CM046472.1, forward strand.
AATATCATAAGCAATTTCATAACAATAATATAGAATTCTCATTTTCATAAATCATAATATCCATCACATAGTCAAATACCAAAATACCCTTGAAACACGTAAGTACTAAAAGTGTAACCAAATCCTAATATGAAATATAAAATAACTAAAATAAATCCCATCAAGTCTTCATTTAGTCGTCAATCCTCATGAAATGTCAATCCTGTTCATCGCCACTGCTGGAGGAACTAGAGGGGCTCAGGGGCTGGTCAGGGTAGTCACCCCATAGATTAGCCTCATCTGTCGAAAATCGGAACCTAAAACGATTGGCAGAGAACACTCTCATCCTGCCCGTCATCATCCACAGCGCCCCAAATCCGTTAACACGGTACGGCCCCCTAGGGTAACAGGCACCCAAGGTCCCGCCTCAGGGGCGACCCTCGTGACTGCGTGTGCAGCAAGGACAGGCACGTCTAACTCAGCAGGTGCAGGAACAGGCATGACTGGTGTAGGAGGGACAGGTGTGGTAGGAGCAGCAGGGGTCACAGGTGCCATAGGTGCAATCGACGCGGCTCGAACAGCTGCATCCCTAGTACAATCGAGTTCACCGGTTCTTCCTCTTCAGATGATTCTGATGAGTCTGACATCATCTCCTTAGGCTCAGACTCAGTGTTTGAAAACAACAGCAGCAAGTGGTCTGAAAAGACCTCTTCAGGTTCTGACTCAGAGTCAGAAGTAGTGATGTGAGCTAGGGAATGATCAGATGGACCAGTGGAAGACATCCTATAATGTAAAAGTATAAGTACTTTTCCTCAAATGAAGGCAATCAAAAGAAAGCAAAAAGGCAATAAAATAAGGAAGAACATACATGTAATATAAGATGCACACAAACCCTAGTATGCATTCTACATGAAGGTTCTTAGGTTATAGTCTAGGTCGAGTGATCTACCTAATTCTATATAAACCTGGCTCTGATACCAATCTTTCACACCCCCGCTTATAGCGTAAACACGAGGATGTAACGGACGGGATTGTCATAACACATTGCTAATTAATAGAGAGCATTAAATGATATAATAACGTGTCATGACGTCACCCGACACAAATGGTGACTTGTGTCGTAGTTAGTCAATTCACGACAACATAGTCTAACAAATATAATCCAAATGAATTCCCACGACCGGGGAACAAGTCTTAATAAAAGAGAATTTAGAATGACAAAACAAGTCAATAATCATGGTTCATAATGTCAAATCAAGCCTAACTCGAATTCCTTAAATCGTCACTAAGGCCTCATCATTTGCTAACCTCGATTAATGTTACCTGAAAAGATATGCTGAAAAGGGTCAACATATTGTTGGTCAGTTCGTAGGTTTAAATAATAAATAAACTTGATGATGTGTAATTGTTTGACAGTACATATGTGAATACAGTTATAGGCAAGCAATATCACATGTAAATATGAGCCTCATAACTAAACCTATGACGAACCACACAGATCTTGTCGGAACATATTCATCCTAGGGCTCGTCCGTGGCCACTGTCAGTCCCAACTAGTATACTAACAAACAAGGGTGGGGGTGTCAGCCCAATAGTACTATCAATACCTGTCCATCAGCTCCAACACCGGAGTTAAATAGTTGTGAATAAAAAACCACATAAAAAACTCATGCATGTACTAGATATTCACTTACCAACAGTAAACATAATTGTCCAAAATTGTAAAGAGTTCACAACAATAAAAGGGTGAGCATACTTTTCCCCCTTAGTTTTATAAATAATTGTAATGAAAAAGGGGCCGTGAAACTCACCTTGAAATATGACAAAATAAAGATGAACAAAAGCTTCAACGGATGAGAGCAAATGACGATCTAACACCTATAATTAATTATAATTAAACCTTTTAACGCGTCTAAAGAGGATAGAGATATTCAGTCGGTTTCGGGTCGGTTCGGGTGTATCACGCGACTCGATCTAAGGATATATATGTATATATGTATTTATACTTGTATAAATGTAAATAATAATTTGATTATTCGTATAGTTGGGTACGAATGAAAAATATGTAATTATTTATATATATAACTAGTTCAAATGCACTATCATTATCTTCTTATTTTGTATATATTAGTATATTTCTAACATTTTATATACACCCATTATTATTTACGTATTTATATGTATATATATACAATCCAACCACACACAATAATATAGTATACACGTATGCTTATCCAACGCACACACGGTTACATATATATACACATTACACAATCACATGCCCACATATATGATCATACACTTCAACCCTTCACATTCAATCTTGTTCTCACACCATCACACACCACACACACACACACAAATCGTACTACACACACACTTACACATGTTAACCTTGTTTTCCTTGAACCTGCACACACACACAACATCTTCCAAATACACACTCCATAATATATTCACATTTGTCTTATTCACATTCACACACACAAACAATTAAATGAAACACACACACAACACACCTTCCCTCACACACTTTTACGCACCCACACACAGGTTACACACACACACTTCACACATATATATATACATTATATAAACACAAACATGTTATATAACATACAATATCACATACAAACACACACATTACACACACACACACTCACGCAGAAGCACACACACACACTGCACACATACACTCACGTAGAAACACACACACACTGCACACACACACTCACGCAGAAACACACACTCACACACACTTCACACACAAACTTACGCAGAAACACACACACTGCGCACAGACACTCACGCAAAAACACACACACACACTGCACACACACACTCACGTAGAAACACACACACACGCTGCACACACACACTCACGCAGAAACACGCGCACACACTGCACACACACACATACACACAACTCGCACACACTGCACACACACATACTTATATACATACAATCGACACATATTCATATATACATACGAATCAACTCGAAACAACCGAACTGATAATACGACCCAACGAAACGAAACGAAAAAAAACGAAACGAGTTTCATGACAATCGGTTACCTGCAAAACGTCTAAACGGCAAGGTGACGGCAACCGGCGGCGGCTAACGGCGACGTAAGGTGGTTCGGTGAGGAGTTCGGTGATCTGCAACGGCAATTAGGGTTTCGGGAGGGTGTACGCCGGTTCACTACATATATATATAAATTTGATAAGTTACACTTTGGACCCTTTAACATTAATTTAATTATTCCCTAAAGTTTAGTTAAATTATAATTTAAACCCTAAACTAATTAATAAATATAACAACAACAACAACAACAACACAACAACAACAACAACAACAACAACAACAACAACAACAACAACAACAACAACAACAACAACAACAACAACAACAACAACAACAACAACAACAACAATAATAATAATAATAATATATATAATAATAATAATAATAATAATAATAATGAGATAATAATAATAATAATAATAATAATAATAATAATAATAATAATAATAATAATAAATAATAATAATAATAATTATAATAATAATATTAATACATTTTGTTATTTTATCTTATTTTACTTTATTTTATTGTATATATATATATATATATATATATATATATTAAAATTATGCATGACTAGGAACTAATACCCAACTTATTAAAATAGTCACCATAGAATCACATATTATATTGAATAATTTATACGAAACTAATGAGCCTTAGATTAATTAACGGTCCTGAGGTGACGGATGTTACATCTAGGCTCTTGATTGTAAGATCTCACCATCTTAGATCTCTCAGTTTTCACAAAACACTTAACAACTCAAATGACAGCTCTCTCAAAGGCTGATATGGTAACTGGCACTATGACAAAGTCTCCACTGATCACTTCTGAAGACTTTGATACTTGGTGTCAAAGAATGGAAGGCTTTATCAAGTCTCAAGACTCCAGGATGTGGGAATCTGTTGTCTCTGGACCTTACATTCCATGCACCTCTTCAGCTGCTGCTGGAGGTGGCATGATTCCAAAAGAGGTAGCTGACTATTCTGAAGAAGATAGAAAGAAGATTGATATCGATCAGAAGGCCATGACTGCCCTCCAAACTGCTCTGCCCAACTCCATTTACAGGGGCTTCAAGAAGTGCAAAACTGCCAAGCAGTTATGGGATGCACTAAAGCTCATGTATGAGGGGACCTCTGAAGCAAAAGAGAACAAAAAAGACCTCTTGAAGTAGCAGTTTGAGAACGTCACCTACAAGACAGGTGAAACCATGACTCAACAATACTTCAGGTATGTTGAGATTGTGGATACTGTAATGGATGTTGGAGTAACTCTTGAGAATAGAGACATTATGAGAAAATTCATGTCCTCTCTTCCCAGACAGTGGACCTATTACCGTGTTGTTATCAAGAGGACTGAGAACGTCAAGACTCTCACTCTTACTAAGTTGTATGGTATTCTCAATGGTGTCAGATGGAGATGAACATGCAAAATCCATCTGATAACTCTAGCAATCAGCAAAGTTCAGCCCTCCATGTGGTTGAAAAGGATTGCAGAGAACCACATCATCATCTCATCTGCTACCCTAACAACTCACAAAAGGGTCCTTTCATCACCTTCCCTGAGACACCAAGGGAGAGCTACATCCAAGGAAGTTCATTCCAAGAGACAAGCTCTTCTCATGCCTTTGTGTCTCCTGATGAAAGTTTAGACAACTTTCTCTTCACCCTTGAAGATCTGGACTATATCCATCCAGATGATCTGGAGTACATGGAAATAGTCCAGCTGATGGCTCTTCTCACTCATAAAGCCAAGAAGTTCTACAAGAGGACGGGGAGAAAGTTTCCTAGCAACCAGCCAGTTGTAAGTTTAGACTAGACAAAAGCAAGGTGAAGAGTTTCAACTACAACCAAATAGGACACTTTGCTAGGGAGTGCAAGGCACCTAGAACAAATGGTGGCCAAGCACAAACCAGGCCAAACTACACTAAAGGAGCCAACCAGAATGAGAAGCCAAAGCAACAAGCTGTAGTTGCTGTTGAAAAAGGAGGCTTTGACCGGAGATTTCAGGTTGAAGATGCATCTCAAAACCAAGAACTAATGGCAAATCATGATGAAGCCAAAATATTGGAACATCTTTGTACTCCTGAATGTATTGCTAAAGTAAATAGATACAGGTCCTATAACTTAGAAATGAGATATGATCTTGAGTCCTTAAATATCTTAAAATCTGATTTCAAAAGAGCTGAAAATGGATATAAACTAAAAGTAGAAGATTTATAGAAAACCATTTCAAATCTTAAACATGAACACACCAACTACAGGACTTAGATCAAAGATCTCATCACTAAGTTAACTGAATGCCAGGCTGAGCTCGTGATCAGCAAAGTTAGGGTAGAAAAATGTGTTCTTGAAGAAGAGACCTTCAAGAACATGATATCCTTATCTCTGCATGCCAAAGTTTGTTATCAGAATAAGTAAGGACTGGGATATATTAAGATAGCTCCTCCATAATCCTTACTATCAGTAAGATCTCCAAGGTGTGGAAATTATGAAGATGAGCTTCCCCTCATAGACCCCATAAGTGAGGAGGATGAAGAGCAGATAGTGAAGGATGGATCTGAGAAGAGTGAAGAAGATCATCCTAAGAAGGGTCACTATTCTCCTGAGGAGAGGAATCCTGTTGGGTTGACAAAGTCCAAGAGGAAGAACTTGATTAGAAGAGCAAAAAGAAAGTCCAAAAAAGCTCAAGAGATCAAGGCCACTTTTAACTCAAAGCAGAAACAAGTGTTCAGATCTGAAGGATTTGAAGTAGTAAAGGCTGAAGACTCAACTATGAATCCTAGTACCAGGGGTTTTAGTTCTTGTCAACCTCATCCCATCAAAAAGAAGAAGGCTGATTTGTTTTGTACCACTACTGCACAATCTTAACCATCCATATCCAGCAGCAAGTCTCTCCCTAAAAGGCTTGCTACCTCATCTGTGAAGAAGAAGAAGGAAATGGAAAGTGATCAAGATCAGTCTTGCTCTCAAAAGAAGACTTCCAGAAGAATGCAGATTGATTGTGTCATGTGTGGCAGTACTTCTCATCTGGCTAAGGATTGAATCTACAATCCCAAAAGCACTATCCATATGATTAAGAAGAAAACTTCTGAGAAGATCAAGAAGAGGCCAACTTCCGAAGAAAAAGCTTTTCCTCTCGGAAGTTCCAAAGTGAAGAGGAAGACAACTCAAAACTTGCCTTCAGAAGAAAAATTGGTCTTGGAAGAAAGGAATGCTTCAGAAGTACTAAAGCCTACTGCAGTGAAAGCGAGATCTTCCGAAGGTCGAGTCTCCAAAACTTTCGAAGTTGTTAAAGCTTTCGAAGTATTGAAGGTCAAGTCTAAGCTTCCAAAGGTGGTGTGGAAGTCAAAGAAAGACCATGTGACTGAAAGTTCTTCATCAACAATAGCAGTTGATCCTCAAATCTTAAACATAGGATCAATCACTATTGCATTGTCTTCTATTGATATAAATAAGCCCAAGACCAGCAAGGCTTGGGTTTCCAAATGTAACTAATCATCTCTTTTTGTGCAGGAACAGCTAAAGACCAACAGAATTATATGGATCATTGACAGTGCTTTTCCAGGCACATGACAGGCAATGGCTCTCAACTCCAAAATTTTGAAAAAATTGATGGAGGCCTGTTGCTTTTGGAGGAGATGCAGGAGGTTACATTACTAGAAGGGGCATGGTCACAAATGGTAAGCTTTGCATTGAAAAGGTAAACTTTGTCAAGGAGCTTGGGTATAATCTACTGAGTGTATCCTAATTTTTTGATCAAAAGCATAACATGCTCTAACTGAGCATGAATGCATTGTTCTCAACCCGGGGTGGTCATTCCTCAGGAGCATATCCTGCTCAGAGCCCCCAGGAAAGGGAACATGTACAAGATGGACTTGCATGAAACTTCTCCTTCAGGAGAGTGTCTTGCTTTTTGTCTAAAGCAAATAGTGATGAGTCTTTTCTCTGGCATAAAAGAATGTGCCATGTAAACTTTAAAAACATGAATAAATTAATAAAGAATGATTTGGTAACTGGAATGCCAAAGAAATAGTTTACAAGTGATGATCATTGTGTTGCATGCCTCAAATGGAAGCAGCATAAGGTATCTCACAAGCCAAAGGAAAGAAACTCCATCACTACTCCCCTACACTTGTTACATATGGATCTCTTCGGCCCCACCAGCGTAATAAGTTTAGGAAGGACCTCATATTGTTTAATGATCATAGATGATTTTACTAGATTCACTTGGGTCTTTTTCCTTAGAACTAAGGATGAGACTCCTGGGATATTGAAGAATTTCATTATGAAGATTGAGAATCAATCTAATCACAAGGTCAAGATCATAAGATGTGATCAAGGAACTGAATTTAAGAACCAAATCCTTGATACATTTTTTGATGAAAAGGGTATTTCAAGACAATATAATGCTGCAGGACTCCTTAGCAGAATGGTGTTGCTGAGAGGAGAAACAGGACACTAATTGAAGCTGCAAGAACTATATTGTCTGACTCTAAACTGCCTATCACCTTCTGGGCAGAAGTAGTGAACACTGCTTGCTATGTGCAGAATAGAGTTTTAGTAGTTCAGACTCATGGTAAGACTCCTTATGAACTATGGCACAAAAGGAGACCTTTCATTGGTTTCCTTAGATCATTTGGATGTCCTTGCACAATCTTAAATATAGCCAAATTTGATGAGAAATCAGATGATGGATACTTTATTGGATACTCTTCTCAAGCCAAGGCTTATAGAGTATACAATCTCAGAACTAAAATATTGATGAGTCAGCCAATGCGACTTTTAATGAACAGACTCCTTGTGTGAGAGGTTTTGGTCCTGATTGGCTGTTTGATCTTGATTTAGATACTAACTGTTTTAACAAGTCTTGTGAGAATGTTTTAGGATCTACAGGTAACCTATCAATAGAAGATCTTGACCCAAGATTTGAGCTAAGAAGACCTTCAAATCAATCTACTTCAGCTCTAGTGCCTTCAAATTCTAGCTTAGAGGCACAAAACCAAAGAGGAGGAGTTCCAAATGTAGAAGAAAGTGGTAATGGTGACAGTGATCAAGAATTCCTTGATGCTGATTATCATTCCATGGAAGACAACATCATTGATGCCACATACTCATTGGATCAAGTTTCTCTTGATAAGTGTGCATATGTGGTGGGTGAATCTACTTTGCGTGATCAAAATTTTTCAAATTTAGATCTCTCCAACCAACTTGCTGTTATCCCTCAACTAAGGATCCACAAGTCTCACCCCACCACAAACATCATCGGTGAAGTTGACAAGGGGGTAAGAACAAGAGGACAAACCCATGACAAAAATGTTTGTCTCTACTCTTGTTTCCTGTCCTAAGTAGAGCCAAAGAAAGTGGAGGAGGCTCTAAAGGATGGAAGTTGGGTTGAAGCTATGCAGGAGGAGCTGCTTCAATTCAAAAGGCAGAAGTTTGGAACCTATATCCTCTTCTTCTAGGGAAGACTACTATAAGAACCAAATGGGTGTTCAGGAACAAGAAAGATGATAGAGGACTTGTAATCAAGAACAAGGCAAGACTAGTTGTTCAAGGGTATACTCAAAAGGAAGGAATTGATTACACTGATGTCTTTGCTCCAGTAGCAAGACTAGCTGTTAGGATATTCCTAGTCTTTGCTACATCCAAGAATTTTAAGGTCTACCAACTTGATGTCAAGTGTGCTTTCTTATATGGGGTGATTGATGAAGAGGTGTATGTCAAACAACGACCTGGTTTTGCAGATCCAGATCATCTAGAGTATGTCTGCAAGCTTGATAAAGCTCTATATGGGTTGCACCAAGCTCCGAGAAAGTGTTATGAGACTCTATCTCAGCACCTATGTCAGCATGGTTACAGAAAGGGTACTATAGATGGAACTCTCTTCATCAAAGGAACAGGAAATGACTTGATGCTAGTTCAAGTTTATATTGATGACATTATCTTTGGGTCAACTTATAATACCCGTATAATAAATAAAAGAAATATCTTAATCTATATTTAGTAATTTAGTAATGTAATGTTAATAATTTAAACAATTTTGGTTTATATCAATACAATAATAATAATAATAATAATATAATAATGATAATAATAAAATGAGACAAGGGATTAAATGAGATCAACCACAGCCACATGTAGGCGTATGGATTCATCTGACCCATTTGCTACTCAAGTTTCAATTTCAATTTGACTTAATCTATTCGATCGAATCGGTTTCAAATCCACTAATATCCTTCAACAAACTCCCGAGAGATTTTCGGATGTTGATCCAAACTCCATAGTGATCAAAATCGGTTGTTATATAGTCTTCAATCTCTCGTTCGAGCGTCACAAATTCCTTATCGACTCGCAATCTCCCTTGGTTTCCTTTCTCGATTTAGGGGTGATGGCACAACCTGTTGTGAAACGTCAACGTACGCTACTATATTGGCTGCGTTGCAAGTGTTCATCGGCCAAATAGCTTCGATTTGTCGGGCTTCAAATAGCTTCGATTTGTCGGGCTTCTGGGAATTCAGTTTTTTTAAAGGATATTAACTCGTGTCTAAAACGTGCACAGCCGCCATCATCATCATCGCTTCTGTCTTCCCTGTTAGATTGGTTTGGTTCAATAATCCTCAAGCTGGACATATCACCGAATCGGACCCGTCTCTTGGCAAATACGATACCGATCTGACCCGTTTGAGTAGATGTTTTGTTACATGAGTCTGTCTTATGCATTCGTGAATTGTTTCGTTGGTTTTGGTGACTTTAAATTCATAGATCATGTCTATACAATGAGAAGTCTTTTTCGTTAGTTTGCTTGTTTTCGTTTCTGTTTCGTTTAAACCTTTCGTGCCCGGGTTAATTTCAATGGTTCTTGAAATTGGTTCTATGGGACTTGGCAAATTTTTTTGCCAATAGGTACTTAGATTATTTAAAAAAAATGATGATGTTATAGGCCCAATTGAACCTCTAAAACCTTCACTATTCTAATTATATTGTGGCCTTCAGAATGTGCAACCAACCTGCACCATAGTGCATGAGAGTCTGGTCAAATAATAAATCAAATTGTTAAACTTGTAGGCTAAGGGAAGTTAGAAAACTAATAAGATGGGTCATGGGCTACCAATGACTCACATCTTGTGCACACTCAAAACCCAAGAAAAGAAAATAAATAAATAAGCTTGAGCTAGGAATGGAAATAATAACAAATATAAATTCACTTCTAGCTATTATCATACACTTATACGTATACTTAGTGATTTAATCAATGTGGCTTTATCAAGTCTTTATATGCATTCATTACAACTAAATCTATTACATAACCATCTGATATTGATTTAAGAAATCCACTTAAGCGAACAAATATTAGGTGTTATTAAAGAATATTATAAGACGAGCAGATTATGATATATATACAAAATAAAAGTAACGACTACCGTAAGATTTTAAAAAAAAAATTGGTCGCCGGAAAACCAACGGTTCATCACAAAGAAAATTACATTCGTAAATGTAATTCCAAGTTCATTATAGTGTAGGACCTGTTATAACTTGAGGACGACATCGACGTTATTGCTTGTGCATTTTGGATAAGGTGCGGATTCTTGGTCCTTTTTATCATAGTATAAATCATGTTTTCTGTTACTTTGGAGTACGGATTTTTGTTACTTTTATTGTTATATTTCGCTATTACTTCCGTTAATATGACCCGTTTGGCCTTCGGGCATTTACTAGCCGCCTAGCATTATTTATTTAGTTCTGCTCGGACTCATTTGACTTATTAGTCTTACTTATTAAGACGTGTAGCATGCAATATATATGTTATAAATTTGTGCTCACTATTGCATGTTCTTAGAATAATAAGTTGTCATTTATTGATAAGTTATGTGTTAGGTAGTTATACTACCCTTGATTTAGTACTCGGTTACCTGAGCATGTCCGACGTGTCATTGTGGCGTCAATGACATGACACTTTTCGTGACGGTGTTTATAAAAAGCTCATGGCGTCTCCGTTAACATGATTGTACTTAAGTAGTACTTTGGCCACACTTATATGGGAGGCGGATGGATCGATCCTAGTTCAGTTCAGTTCAGTTTAGTTCTGGGGGATGGAATCATGTGTGTACGCCCCACACACCATCTCATTGGTGCATAGTCTAGCTAGCTATGTACTTATCAGTTCAGTTCGGCTCTCGGTACTTCTTATATTACACGACTTATTTTATTTGTATATACTCGTCGTGTAGAGCAGTTTAGTTTCAGTATTACATGTTCAGTTCAGTATCAGTATTATATGTTTAGAATCAGATTTCAGTTTTCGTATCATATGATTAATTCAGTATCGAATATCTGTATTATATGCTCAAAGTCACCACTATTGTTCTTTCCGTCACTGAGCAACCTTTGGCTCAGCCGTATTTTCTTTTGTGGTGTTTTTCTTATTTATTTGTAGGTAATCAGGGTAATCCGAGGAATCAGTGAAGAGTGAATTGAAGATCAAGACTTTCTTTTGCTTAAATTGATGTAATGAATATTTAATTAGTTTCAGTTGAAGTATCTGCTTATTTAAATTGCTGATTTCAGACCGTTTCTTTTATATAATGGGTTTGGTTTTTGATTTGATATCTGTAATAGTGACACGTCAACCTCTCCGGGTTAGGGTGTTACAGTTATGGTATCAGAGCAAAGGCTCTTTCCTGTAGAAAACTTAAACCTTAATAATGAAACATGTGAGGTAATGGGTAGACGTTGGGTTAGGATCTGATCGTTCGTTCAATCTATACCTTCGTGCTCACAAGTATACCTTCGTTTCAGATGGCTCCTAAAAGACGTGTGAACAACCGCAATAACACGTGTGAACATGTCAGAAACGCCACTGGCGCACCACCATCCGGGAACGCCACTGGCGCACCACCTGGCGAAAACGCCATAGGGCCATCATGTGGTGGTAATGCCATAGGGGCGCCACCTGGTGGAAACAATACAGGAGCACCTCTCGGTGGTAATACACCACCACTCCGTGATGGTATTCATGTTTGGTTGGAATGTTTTCAGAAGCAAAGGCCTAAATCCTTTAGTACTTCAGTGATCCGGTCGAGGTGCAAAATTGGATCAGTCATATTGAGAAATTGTTTGAGGTACTTGGCGTTGAGGACGTATACAAAGTAAGGCTGGCAACATACAAGTTAGAGGATGATGCTCATAGATGGTGGACGACTGTGAAACAAGCTAGAGGAGGAAATGAATATGCAGCTACACTTCCTTGGGATGAATTCCGAGGATTATTTTATGAGGAGTACTTCACTGCCGCTGACCGCACTGAATATCGTAGACAGTATGCTAATATTAGACAGAGGGACGATGAGCACATAATAGATTTCAAGACACGATTTACGCGGTTAGTGAGTTTTCTTGGTGCATCTGCAGGTCCACCGCATGAACAAACAGAGAATTTTCAGTGGGCCATATGTGAAAGAGATAGGAAGTTTATACTAAATCATCGGTTTAGAGATATTAATGAAGTCGTATGATGAAAACCGTAAGCGACCTAGGGAGAATGACCAGGATCAGTCTTCCTCTCATACGAATAAGAATCAGTCTTCACCACCACGAGACCGTCGAAACCGCTTTGATCACGACAACAACAATAGCTCCCGGCCATGGAAGAATCGAAATCAGAACCAGAAATCAGCTCGGAATCAAACTCAGCACGCCCCTACTCATACTCAACCACCGAATCAGCAACACCCAAATCAGGATCGGAATACTACCCCTCAGTGTAACACCTGCGGGAAACTTCATAAGGGAGCTTGTCGTTTGGCTGGAGGATTATGCTTCAGGTGTGGGCATGCAGGACACATGATTAGGGATTGCCCTCAGCGTGACCCCCGTACTGATGCCGAAGGAAATCAGGCTAAATGTGCAGCTGGGGGACGAGTTTTTGCACTCACCGCAAATGAAGCAGCTAATGCACCGGGTAAAATTCTAACCCCTTTTAGTTAGGGAAGTTTTATATATATGTCTTATCTCATACTGATAGTTAACGCCCCGGGTATGGTCTCCGGTATCCTTTGCATAGGGAAGCGAGATATTTATGTCTTATTTGATACGGGTGCAACACATTCAGTCGTATCTCTTTTGTTTGCTAAGTACTTGATGGCTGCACCAACTGCTCTAGAGCACACTTTGGCTATTACTACTCCATTAGGAGATTCGACTATCATTTCGCATGCTTATTGAGATTGTCCGATCAGAAGCGAGTCTATTATTCGTGAAGCTGATTTGTTTCCCATGCAAATGAGTGACTTTGATGTCATACTTGGTATGGACTGGTTAACTCGACATCATGTTACTATTGAATGCCACACTCGTCGTGTTCTATTTGGAAATCCTCAATGCCCTGAACTTGTTTATCAAGGAACCTCGCCTCGAAAATCATTGAAAATCATCTCTGCACTTAAGGCTCGGAAGTTCTTATCGCACGGTTGCGTAGGATTCCTAGCTTCAGTGAAAGCTACCTCTTCTGATGAGCCGAACATATCTGATTACCCGATTGTATGTGACTTTCCGGACGTGTTTCCTAAGGAGCTACCCGGACTTCCACCAGATCGCGAGGTAGAGTTCATTATTGATCTTATTCCCAGTGCTGAGCCAATTTCTAAGGCACCGTATCGTATGGCTCCTATGGAGCTTAAGGAATTAAAGGAGCAAATACAGGAGTTACTAGAGTTGGGATTTATTCGCCTTGGGGTGCACCGATCTTATGCGTGAAGAAGAAAGATGGTTCTATGAGACTCTGCATTGACTACAGGGAACTCAACAAGATCACTATCCGTAATCGTTACCCTCTACCTCGTATTGATGATTTATTTGATCAGCTTCAGGGCGCAAAGTGTTTTTCTAAAATCCATTTGAGGTCCAGTTACAATCAGCTAAAGATCAAGGATTCTGACGTCCCTAAATCTGCTTCCGTACTCGGTATGGTCACTATGAGTTCCTGGTTATGCCGTTCGGGTTAACTAATGCACCAGCCGTATTCATGGACCTAATGAACCGAGTTTTTCGCAAGTTCCTTGATAAGTTCGTCATTGTCTTTATTGACGACATTTTAATTTGTTCTAAAAGTAAGGAGGAGCATGAGAATCATCTTCGTATCGTGCTTGAAACACTACGTCAAAAGAAACTTTATGCTAAATTTTCAAAGTTTGAATTTTGGCTGAGTCAAGTAGCCTTTCTGGGTCACGTTGTTTCTGCGGATGGAATTATGATGGATCCTGCTAAGATAGAGGCGATCACTAAGTGGCCTAGACCTACTTCAGCCACAGAAGTCCGTAGTTTTCTTGGCCTTGCTGGTTACTATCGTAGATTTGTCGAAGGATTTTCTGTTATAGCTTTACTCCTTACCCAGCTATTGAGAAAAGGAGTTAAGTACTCTTGGAACGATGAACGAGAGAAAAGTTTTGAAGAGCTCAAGAAAAGATTGGTGTTTGCTCCGATTCTCACACTTCCATCAGGCACGGGTGGATACCAGATTTACAGCGATGCCTCTAAAAAGGGACTCGGATGTGTGCTAATGCAACTTGGAAAGGTCATTGCTTATGCTTCACGACAGTTGAAACCTTACGAGGTCAATTATCCTACACATGACCTTGAACTTGCTGCTGTTATTTTCGCGTTGAAGATATGGCGTCACTATCTTTACGGAGAGACTTGTGATATTTTTATTGATCATAAGAGCTTGAAATATATCTTCACACAAAAGGAACTAAACATGAGACAGAGGAGATGGTTAGAGCTATTGAAAGATTATGATGCCAACATTCAATATCATCCGGGAAAGGCTAATGTGGTAGCCGATGCTCTTAGCAGGAAGAGCTCAGGAACAGTAGCCTCCTTACGGCTACAGCCTAAGATTATTACAGATCTTGATAGGTTGGGTATTGGTCTACATATTGGCAAGAGCGACGGGTATCTCGCTAGACTTCAGATTGAGTCAGACTTAATATCTCGGATTAAGAACGCACAAAAAGACGATGGTGAACTTTGGGCAATCTTACAGAATGTGGAGGTTGGGAAACAGTCAGAATTCAGAGTAGATAAATGTGGAGTAATTTGGTGCGGTAAGCGTTTATGTGTTCCTAACGACTCTTCTCTTCGAGAATCTTTATTAGACGAAGCTCATAGTTCGTCATTCTCTATCCACCCTGGATGTACTAAGATGTATCGGGATCTTTGTCAGAACTTTTGGTGGAACGGAATGAAAGAGGACACGGCTAAGTATGTTAGCAGATGTCTTACTTGTCAGCAAGTTAAGATTGAGCATCAAAGAGCTAGTGGTTTACTTCAGCGACTACGTATTCCGGTATGGAAATGGGTGATATTTCCATGGATTTTGTGACAGGGTTGCCAAAAACTTTTAAGAAGAATGATGCAATATGGGTTGCAGTTGACAGATTGTCAAAGTCGGCTCATTTTCTTCCAATTCAGCAAGGATTCTTGGTTAGCAAACTATCTGAAGTGTTTACACAAGAGAGTATTAGACTTCATGGAACTCCAGTCTCTATCATGTCTGATCGAGACCCAAGGTTCACTTCTTGCTTTTGGAATGGTTTGCAAGCCACATGGGGTACTAAGTTGAGATTTAGTACGGCGTTCCATCCTCAGACTGATGGTCAGTCGGAGTGTACTATTCAGACACTTGAGGACATGCTTCGAGCTTGTGCCTTAGAGTGGGCTGGGAACTGGGATGAGTACTTATGTTTGGTCGAGTTTGCTTATAACAATAGTTGGCAAGCTAGCATCGGCATGGCACCTTTCGAGTTATTGTATGGTCGTAAATGTAGAGCACCTATTTGTTGGGAAGAGGTCGGTGAAAGAATCATTGAAGGACCCGAGTTAGTTCAGATTACGAATGAGAAAGTTGCTATTGCTAGAGAAAAGTTAAAGGAAGCTCAAAGTAGACAGAAAAGCTATGTAGATCGACATCGTCGACCTTTGGAATTTAAGGTTGGTGATAATGCATTTTGAAGAGTTTCACCTTGTAGAGGCATACGTCGTTTTGGCATCAAAGGAAAGCTCAGCCCTAGATTCATTGGGCCGTTTGAGATCTTAGAAAGAGTTGGTGAAGTCTCTTACCATTTAGCGTTACCGCCTCAGCTGTCACATGTGCATAATATCTTTCATGTATCTCTTTTAAGGGGGTACAATTATCATCCAATTCATGTGGTGAACTATCCACTTCATCTGATTCATGAAGATTTATCATTTGAGGAAGAACCAGAAGCTATCCTCGATCAGCAAGAGCGCATTATGCGAAGAAAGACAATTCCTTTTGTTAAAGTATTATGGAAGAACCATTCTGAACGTGAAGCTACATGGGAGATGGAAGACACGATCCGTTCTCAATATCCGAATCTATTTATATCGTAGTAATTTGTTTTAGTTATTTGCATTTGATTTAGTTTGACTCTAAATTTTGAGGTTATCAAGTTCTTCGATTCCTATTATCAGACTAACTATGAGTTACATGTTTATCTTATCAATTATATTTTCATATCTTAATAGGTATCAGTCATTTCGTTCACACGTTAAGAGTTACTACTTCATATACGTTATGTCATAATTTCTTCTGGTCATCTGTACCTAACAATTTTGAGGTCGAAATATTTTAAGGGCGAAAGAATTATAATACCCGTATAATAAATAAAAGAAATATCTCAATCTATATTTAGTAATTTAGTAATGTAATGTTAATAATTTAAACAATTTTGGTTTATATCAATACTATAATAATAATAATAATATAATAATGATAATAACAAAATAAGACAAGGGATTAAATGAGATCAACCATAGCCACATGTAGGCGTATGGATTCATCTGACCCATTTGCTACTCAAGTTTCAATTTCAATTTGACTTAATCTATTCGATGGAATCGGTTTCAAATCCACTAATATCCTTCAACAAACTCCCGAGAGATTTTCGGATGTTGATCCCAAACTCCATTGTGATCAAAATCGGTTGTTATATAGTCCTCAATCTCTCGCTCGAACGTCACAAATTCCTTATCGACTCGCAATCTCCCTTGGTTTCCTCTCTCGATTTAGGGGCGACGGCACAACCTGTTGTGAAACGTCAACGTACGCTACTGTATTGGCTGCGTTGCAAGTGTTCATCGGCCAAATAGCTTCGATTTGTCGGGCTTCAAATAGCTTCGATTTGTCGGCCAAATGTTGAATTCAGTTTTTTTTAAAGGATATTAACTCGTGTCTGAAACGTGCACAACCGCCGTCATCATCATCGCTTCTGTCTTCCCTGTTAGATTGGTTTGGTTCAATAATCCTCAAGCTCCATATCACCGAATCGGACCCGTCTCTTGGCAAATAAGGTACCGATCTGACCCGTTTGAGTAGATGTTTTGTTACATGAGTCTGTCTTATGCATTCGTGAAGTGTTTCGTTGGTTTTGGCGACTTTAAATTCATAGATCATGTCTATACAATGAGAAGTCTTTTTGATTAGTTCGCTTGTTTTCGTTTCTGTTTTGTTTAAACCTTTCGTGCCCGGGTTAATTTCAATGGTTCTTGAAATTGGTTCTATGGGACTTGGCAAATTTTTTTGCCAATAGGTACTTAGATTATTTATAAAAAAAAATGATGATGTTATAGGCGCAATTGAACCTTTGAAACCTTCACTATTCTAATTATGTTGTGGCCTTCAGAATGTGCAACCAACCTACACCACAGTGCATGAGAGCCTGGTCAAATAATAAATCAAATTGTTAAACTTGTAGGCTAAGGGAAGTTAGAAAACTAATAAGATGGGTCATGGGCTGCCAATGACTCACATCCTGTGCACACTCAAAACCCAAGAAAAGAAAATAAATAAATAAGCTTGAGCTAGGAATGAAAATAATAACAAATATAAATTCACTTCTAGCTATTATCATACACTTATACGTATAGTTAGTGATTTTCAATGTGGCTTTATCAAGTCTTTATATGCATTCATTACAACTAAATCTATTACATAACCATCTGACATTGATTTAAGAAATCCACTTAAGCGAACAAATATTAGGTGTTATTAAGGATTATTATAAGAGGAGCAGATTATGATATATATACAAAATAAAAGTAACGACTACCGTAAGATTTAAAAAAAAAAAATTGGTCACCAGAAAACCAACGGTTCATCACAAAGAAAATTACATTCGTAAATGCAATTCCAAGTTAATTATAGAGTAGGACCTGTTATAACTTGAGGACGACATCGACGTTATTGCTTGTGAATTTTATATAAGGTGCGGATTCTTGGTCCTTTTTATCACAGTATAAATCATGTTTTCCGTTACTTTGGAGTACGGATTTTTGTTACTTTTATTGTTATATTTCGCCATTACTTCCGTTAATATGACCCGTTTGGCCTTCGGGCATTTACTAGCCGCCTAGCATTATTTATTTAGTTCTGCTCGGACTCGTTTGACCTATTAGTCTTACTTATTAAGACGTGTAGCATGCAATATATATGTTATAAAATTGTGCTCATTATTGCTTGTTCTTAGAATAATAAGTTGTCATTTATTGATAAGTTATGTGTTAGTTAGTTATACTACCCTTGATTTAGTACTCGGTAACCTGAGCATGTCCAACTTGTCATTGTGGCGTCAATGACATGACACTTTTCGTGACGGTGTTTATAAAAAGCTCACGGCGTCTCCGTTAACATGATTGTACTCAAGCAGTACTTTGGCCACACTTATATGGGAGGCGGATGGATCGATCCTAGTTCAGTTTAGATCAGTTTAGTTCCGGGGATGGAAACATGTGTGTACGGCCCACACACCATCTCATTGGTGCATAGTCTAGCTAGCTATGTACTTATCAGTTCAGTTTCGGCTCTAGGTACTTCTTATATTACACGACTTATTTTATTTGTATATACTCGTCGTGTAGAGCAGTTCAGTTTCAGTATTACATGTCCAGTTCAGTATCAGTATTATATGTTTAGAATCAGATTTCAGTTTTCGTATCATATGATCAGTTCAGTATCGAATATCTGTATTATATGCTCAAAGTCACTACTATTGTTCTTTCCGTCACTGAGCAACCTTTGGCTTAGTCGTATTTTTTTTTTGTGGTGTTTTCTCATTTATTTGTAGGTAATTAGGGTAATTCGGGGAATCAGTGAAGAGTGAATTGAAGATCAAGACTTTCTTTTGCTTAAATTGATGTAATGAATATTTAATTAGGTTCGGTTGAAGAATCTGGTTATTTAAATTGCTGATTTCAGACCGTTTCTTTTATATAATGGGTTTGGTTTTTGATTTGATATCTGTAATAGTGACACGTCAGCCTCTCCGGGTTGGGGTGTTACACAACTAATCCAAAGCTCTGCAAAAGACTTTGAGAAGCTGATGAAGAATAGATTTGAAATGAGTGCCATGGGGGAACTCAATTTCTTTCTAGGAATTCAAGTGAAGGAGGTTGACAATGGCATCTTCATAAGTCAGTCAAAGTATGTTCAGGATATACTTACCGGATTCAGCATGACTGACTGCAAGGTTGCAAAGACTCCCATAGCAAGAAACCACTCCCTTGGACCTGACCTTAAGGGGGAGTGTCTAGATGAGCATCTCTACAAAGCTATGATTGGGTCTCTTATGTACCTTACTGCCAGCAGTCCTGATATCATGTTTGCTACATGTATTTGTGCTAGATATCAAGCCAACCCCAGGATGTCACACCTGGTTGCTGTCAAGAGAATTTTAAGATACCTCAAAGGTGCTCCATCACTAGGCCTTTGGTATCCAAAGAATTCTGACTTCAATCTGTATGCATATATAGATAGTGACTATGGTGGCAGCAACATGAATGCAAAGTCTACATCAGGGGGATGTCAATTTCTAGGTGGAAGGATAGTCTCATGGCAATGCGAGAAATAATCCTGTGTATCTGCATCAACTACTGAAGCTGAATACATTGCTGCTGCTAGCTGCTATGCTCAAGTGCTTTGGATTCAAAATCAAATGTTAGACTATAGATTCAACTTCAAAGAGACTCCCATCCACATAGACAACAATAGTGCTATCTCAATTACAGAGAATCCTGTGCAGCACTCAAGGACTAAGCATATCAACATCAGGTATCATTTAATTAGAGATAATATTGAAAAAGGGTTAATCAAACTAGTCAAAGTTCACACAAATGAACAATATGCTGATCTGTTCACCAAAGCTTTTGATTAACAGAGATTTAAGTATCTCATATCAGCTATTGGGATGATTAACTTGGAGTAGCTTTTTTTTTAAACTTAAATTCAATATTATTTCTAAAATCTGTGTGTCCTTAGTTGTCTATTTTATCGTATTCATAAGCCCTAACTGTCTTGGAAGAAGATTCTTTTAGAAAATATTCCTTAGGTTTTTAAAATTTTGAACATAATTTTCTTCGGAAGAAACTAAGTTACCTTCGAAAGCAGATTATGTCTTTAATACCAACTAACTACTTATCACAATTTACCTTCGGAAGAAATTCTATAAGTATCTTTTGAAGCCAAATTTTTCCTAAATACTTACATGGTATTAAAGGATAATTTTATTCCGAAAGTACTTATCTCTGAAAAGAGAAAAGAAGTACTTTAAGTATTTTTCTTCCTAACCAAAATTTTCAAAACTCTTAGAAATATCTTGCGAAGCCAAATTGGCCTCGAAAGCTTTTATCAAAACTTCTGAAGCCAAATTACCTTCGGAAGAATTTTGACTTCCAAGAAAACTACTTTTGGGCACTTTTTCAGAGGTGGGACCAACATCCGGATTTCAAAGTTTATCATTTCGCATTAACTTTGTCTCAAATTCATTTCATATATATACTCAACGGTTTCCCACTATTTCACTTTTCTCTCTTCATCTGCAATAACTGCTACCCTAAATTCTCCCAGAAACCGCCTTTGTTCTTATCTTCCTTCTTGACGAAGCTTTCTAAAATGGCCAACCTAAATCGTAGAAACCAACCCGATTTTTTCATGCAACTTCACAGGTAACACAATCAGGTTGCGCTGTTGAACTTTGAGAAAGATCCTGGTTTCTAAGAGACTGTCGTTTCCTGTCTTTGACAAACTACTTCACATCCCTCACCATTGATCCTCCTCTTTATGAGGATCATCTGCTGGACTTCTGGAGGACCTGCCAAGAGGTCACCATCGATGGGGAGAAGGTACTGTTTGCCACAGTGCTGGGGAGGACAATCTTCATCACTCCAGCCATCATCAACGCTCATCTTCAGCTAGATGATGCAGAAGGTGATTTGTCCTTTCCTAAATCTGCTGTTAATTAGTCTTTTACGCAGATGGGGTATGAAGGAGACTTTTCAGTCAGAACCTTTAGGAAAAGTGAAGGTCTCCTCCCAGTGGAAGTACCTCCTCCATGTCATCATACACAGCTTGTCCAAAAAGCATGGAGGATGGGACCAGATTCCTGAGACTCTGTCCTTCATAGTCCATGGACTGGTTCAAGGGGTCAAGTTCAGGTATTCGCACTTTGTTTACCTTAATCTGCTTTCAAACTTGGACTCCTTAGAGTATTACATGTTCCCTAGATTTGTTCAGCACATTCTTAGCTGTGAACTGGGCTCATAGTTGAGGGGAACAGGTAAAACTCTTAAATTGGGACAGATGAATCCCGGCATCTTTAAAATAATGAGAAAACCAACTGTGGGATTCTCTGGGGTAGAAACAGCCCTTCTCCCCAAAATGTTAGAGCTCATTGCTCAAGGTGACAACCTAGCAGCACCAGCTAGTGTTGAACCCACACCTGTTGTCTCTCAACCACTATCTCAACCTAAAATAACCATCACCTACTCTAGAAAACACAAACGAACCCTTGCTCAAGCTATTCAGTCTGAGCAGGCCCCCATATTATCACCCATGCAAGAGGAAGTGGACACTGGAGCTCCCACTTCCCTTGAGGAGCAAACCACTCCCATCTCTCATATTATTAGTGCTGAGGTTCCTCATGCTCAGCCTGATGAGCTCACAACCCCAACTGCCTTAAGCCTTCACTCAGAGTCTCAAAACTCTAGTGAACAACCTTCAGGGAACCTAAGGAGAGATGAGTGCTCCTGCCACTCCCATGAGACTCTCTTCTCCACCCTTGCTCGAGGAGAGATGAGTGCTCCTGCCACTCCCATATCTATCCCACATCATCCACCCCAAACTTAGGTGGATCTCCCTGAACAAGTTCAGGAGGTCCGTATGGAAGAGGCTCTCACTACTGCTAGTGATTATATCATTAAGACCTCAACCATGGTAACTTAGCCCATTGACACTTCACTTGAAGCTGTCAGTGAGCAGAGGAAATCCAACAGCCAAGAATACTATGCTGGTGATAAGGAAGAAGACATCAGTCCAATTCTCTCATCCCCCCATGATTTTTCATCTAAAGATAAGGGGAGTCTAAAACTAAAGGTGCAACAACTTCAAGACTTAGGGGCTGTTTGGTAATATCTGAATGATTAAGTGCTAAACCAATAAGAGTTCTGAACCATTAAGTGCTGAATCATTAAGAGGTCTGAACCATTAAGAGCTAGTATATCGCTTAACTATTCAAAGGCAAATGTCCGACCAATTCAGATAAGAGTTCTTAACCATTCAGCATTAGACCTCTTAACCATTCAGCATTAGTATAATGCTTAACCATTCAGCGGCAAATGTCTGAACCATTCAGACATTTGCTCGTGAAACAAACAATCTGAACCATTAAGTGCTGAATCATTCAGACATCTGAACCATTAAGAGGCTGATTAAGAGGCTGCCAAACAGCCCCTTATGCACCTCTTTAGTCTCCAAGGTCAGTCACTTGGAATCTCAAGTGACTACCTTACAGAGAAGGTCAATGACCAGTAACTTGAGATCACCGATCTCAAGGGCAAGCTAGCTGAGAGACCATTAAGATAAACTCAACCAGGTCCACAAGAACCTGTGGAAATAGTGGATTTGACCTCCAACTCACCTATGCAAGTGGGTGATGCTACCAAAAAGGGGGAGAAAGTCCCTACAACCACAAAACCTGAGAGTTCTGTCGTGAGTACGGACAATGAGGACTCACCACCCTCACTTGCAGTTATGCAGACTCAACAACTTCCTCAAGCTCACACTGATGTGGAGGCCTTATTTTAACAACTGTTTGAGGAAGGAATTCCAATGTCCATGCCTGCCCCATCCCACTTAGCTGAAAATCCAATAATGGGATGGTGGTATGATAACTCAAGAATGGCATTGGTGCTATTAAGGGCTCAGGGGCAGTAGGAACTATTCAACTTTCAGAACCTGAGTTTCCATGATGGTATGAACTTGGTTAACCTGCCTTTCATCAACCCAAGCCAAAACAGACAAGCTGGCAGGTTAGCTAAGGTGATTCAAGAATGGGTGCTGTAGGAATTCAGACAAAGAGCAATATTATATAGACAGAGGCTAGCAGGGAAAAGTGTTGGTCAACTGGATACTAAGGCAGACCCTAAGATTAGCTTCGAAGGGGAAACCTCAGTTTAAGGCCCAGCAGAAGAACCTGTGAACTTTGAGACAGGCTCACCCTCAGCACCCGGTACCCTCAATAACACACCTGCAGGTGAAGGTGTATCATAACCTCTCTCTGGCCAGAGCTCAAGCTCATCACAACCATCAGCTGGCCAAAGCTCTCTCCACCCTGAGTCATATAGGCCAATAATTAACAAAAGGAAAAGAAAAATGACTCCTGAGGAGATTGAGGAGGAGAAGAGAGAGAAGAAGAGGAAGGCCAGGGGAGAAAAATCTGGTGAAGTCCCAAGTTTCATGCAAGCTGCAATCAGGGCTGCTCATAGGCCTGATACTCAGAATGATGAGTTAAGAACAGCCAGATTAAACTATCTAGGACTTAGGAATTACAACATAGATGAAATAATTTCTCTCCCCTTGGTAGAGTTAGATGAACTAGCAGACAAGGAGCTGAATAAAGAGAGGAAGGAGGCTGAGGTAGTAGAACTGCTCCTCAAAATCAAAGAAGAGAGTAAAACAAAGAAACAACAAAAAGCTCCTATCCTCTCTCCAGTTCATGAAAGTCCTAAAAAGGAGTCTGTAGCAGTTAAAGAGGAAGAAACTCAGATAAGCAGGGAACAGGAAAGATAGAAAATAATAGCTTATCTGAGTGCCATAGGTCTCTATCAGGCAGCAGCCCTCAATCCCCTCTCATTTGAATATATTAAGTTTGAGTACCTCAAACAACTTGATGAAGAGGCTCAAACTCAAAGAAAAGCTGTTAAAAGAAAATTGAGAGAGGAAGCTGCTAAAACAAAAGCCACCATCAGAGCTCAAGTAAAGAAGTCTGCTGACAGACTAAAGATGGTGAGCTTCTTGAAGCTGTATGGGTTCTCTGGAAGGAGACTTGGTTCTATGTCTCCATCCACAATGGATGAGCACATCAGAAGGATTAAGCAGAAGATCAAAGAAGGTCAGCTTGTTGACTTGCATTCTCCACCAAGTCCAGCCGCACCTGAAGTTGAGGTGAAGGTTGAAGAGATAACACAACCTGAACCTGAAGCTACACCTAAACCAACTTCATCTTCTGACCCAAAGCAGGGTTCTAAATCCCCTCCTACTGATCATATGGGGAATAAGGACCTAACTGAGGAGAGCACAGAAAGCCAATTTGGTGCTGCAGGCCAAACTCCTCAGTTGAAGTATAGACTGAGGAAAAGGATGGCCATCAGAAGTGACAAAAGGAAGAAAAAAAAGTCCAAGGCATCCTCCTCAACATCTCAGGATGAGTAATAACATCCTGAGAAAGAGCATTAAGAGGTTGCTCAATCAACTCCATTCAGACTTGGCGATCATCAATATTATAAAATGAAGCCTATTTGTTGGATTTTGATGGTTTAATCAAAGATTTGCTCAACCAAATACATGTCGATTGAAAGATTAAAGCCGAAGGCTATTTGTCTATTATATAAAATCCATTTTAACATATATGCGACTATGAACATGGATGTTTGTTAGTTTTTTTATTTTGGTTATGATTTCATCATTAGAAAAGTATGATGATGATTACAACCTAATTTCAACTTTAAAAAAGTCACATGGATACGGTTACATAAGGATAGAACTGGTAACATCAAAATGATGAAGAAGATGATGATGATGATGATGATGAACTCGGTTACGTAAATGTAACCCTAATGAAGATGACGATGAATCGGATGGGAAATGGGTATCCGGGTATGATACACATATGTACCCACTCTTGGCGTACGTATATGTAATCTTAATGGTTATGAAGATGAAGATCAACAGAATGGAAAATGGTATCCGTGTCACAAAGAAGACATTGAACTAGATAAACACTTAGTACGATTGTTACATATACGTAACAGTGTTGTTACGTATACATAATTCACTGATACATATATGTAACTGTAAGGTATTTGAAAGAGGTTGATGCACACAAAACAGTCAAGAAGTCTCCTGTATGCATGCACTTTGTGCATGGTAGAAGTTACTTCGGAAGTTTTACACACTGTAAAGAAATTACACTAAGTGTAAAATCTTTCGAAGCAAAAGACCAACTCTTCCGAAGCCAAAGATGAAGTCTTCCGAAGCTTAGAAGACAAAGTCTTCTTAAGCCTCAAAGATAGAAGACTGATTTCTTCCGAAGACAGAGAAGACATGCTCTCTGTGATCAACAACTTTTCAGAAAAGCTGACCAACTTTCCGCTATCACTCTGCAGACTTACCAACTTATACAAGTTGGTGAAAAGGTCATGCTTTAGGAAGCTGTAGATTTAGGTCTTGAGTCTGTAACTTTCTACTTTATGTACTTTTATCCTTTTGTATTACATTAGGATGTTAGCTATGACATGTCATAGTCACTTGTCAAAAGGCAATCTGCCTTTTGACTTGACATTGATCTTGTTGTCTATATTAGTGTTTCCAGCTGGCCTTCAAAGTATGACCGGCTGTAGGACGTAGTATAAAGTATCTCAGGTCCTTGTATTTTATTTTCATGCTTTTTAACACTTGTAATAAAACTTGAGAGCAATATACATTATTCTTGAAAACCAATCTGTTTGTTCTTAAGTTTATGTCTCTTGTTTACTTGTGTTGTTCTTAGTATCACCATAAAGATTCCTGTTCCCTATTTGATCTGTTAAGTGTTCTAAGTCTCTCCTCATTGTGAAACTTATTTGTATTGAACACCTTCAAACGGTCCTACAATAACACTGCCTTTATATACGTAAAAATACTTAACCGTTGAATATATTCATTTGGCACATTTCATAAATACGACTTACATATACGCATACGTGTTATATGTAAGAGGAACATATATGTAACTGTAAGGATTATAGAAAAGGCTGATGCACCCAAAACACTCAAGGTTCTTCCTGCATGCATGCACATTTTGCACAGTGGAAGTTACTTTGGAAGTTTTACACTCTGCAAAGAAAATATTCTAAGTGTTAAATCTTCCGAAGCCATAGGTCAAATCTTCCGAAGCCAAAGATGAAGTCTTCCGAAGCTTAGAAGACAAAGTCTTCCGAAGCCATCAAGATAGAAGACTGATTTCTTTCGAAGACAGAGAAGACATGCTTTCTCTGATCTATCTTTTCAGAAATCTGACCAACTTTCCGCTAACACTCTAAAGACTCACCAACTTGCATAAGTTGGTGAAAAGGTACATGCTTTAGGAAACTGTAGATTATGGTCTTAAGTCTATAACTTTCCACTTTATGTACTTTTATCCTTTTTGTAATATCTTAGGATGTGAGCAATGGCATGTCATAGTCACTAGTGAAAAGGCAATCTGCCTTTTGACTTTACATTGATCTTGTCGTCTAGATTAGTGTTTCCTGCTGGCCTTCAAAGTATGGCCAGTTGTAGGATCTAGTGTAAAGTATCTCAAGTCCTTGTATTTTATTTTTGTGCTTTGTAACACTTGTAAAAGAACTTGAGAGCAATATACTTATTCCTTGAAAACCATTCTTAGTTGTTGTTTTTAGTTCTGTCTCATTGTTTTGCTTGTGTTCCTTAGTATCTTACAAAACTTCTAGTTCCCTATTTAATCAGTTAAGTGTTCTAAGTCTCTCCTCACTGTGAGACTGATTGTATTGACCCCCTTCAACGGTCGTGTAATTGGTATCAAAGCATTCCAGGCTCTTGATTGTAAGATCTCACCATCTTAGATCTCTCAGTTTCATAAAACATTTAACAACTTAAATGGTAGCTCTCACAAAGGCTGATATGGAAAGTAGTACCATGACAAACTCCCCACTGATCACTACTGAAGACTTTGATACTTGGTGTCAAAGAATGGAAGGCTTCATCAAGTCACAAGACTCCAGCATGTGGGAATCTGTTGTCTAGACCATACATTCTATGCACCTCTTCAGCTGCTGCTAGAGGTGGCATGATACCAAAGGAGGTGGCTGACTATTCTAAAGAAGATAGAAAGAAGATTGATATAGATCAGAAAGCCATGACTGCCCTCCAAACTGCTCTTCCAAACTCCATATACAAGGGCTTCAAGAAGTGTAAAACTGCTAAGCAACTATGGGATGCACTAAAACTCATATATGAAGGGTCCTTTGAAGCAAAAGAGAACAAAAAGGACCTCTTGAAGCAGTAATTTGAGAATTTCACCTACAAAATAGATGAAACCATGACTCAACAATACTTCACGTATGTTGAGATTGTAGATACTCTAATGGATGTTGGAGTAAATCTTGAAAACAGGGACAATGTAAGGAAGTTCATATGCTCTCTTCCTAGACAATGGACACATTATTGTGTTGTTGTCAAGAGAACTGAGAACCTTATGGTATTCTTAATGGCTACCAGATGGAGATGAACATGTACAATCCATCTGGTAACTCTAGCAATCAACAAAGTTCAGCACTTCATGTGGTTGAAAGGGATTGCAGAGAACCACAACATCATCTCATCTCCTGACAACTCACAAAAGGGTCCTTTCATCACCTTCCTAGACACACCAAGGGAGAGCTACATCCAAGGAAGTCCATTCCAATAGACAAGCTCTTCTCAAGCTTTCAAGTCTGCTGATGAAAGTTCAGGCAACTTTCTCTTCACCCTTGAAGACCTGAACTGTATCCATCTAGATGATCTAGAGTATATGGAAATAGTCTAGCAGATGGCTCTTCTCACTCACAGAGCCAAGAAGTTCTACAAGCGGACAGGGATGAAGTTTCCTAGCAATGTAGCTAGTGGAAAGTTTGGACTGGACAAAAGCAAAGTGAAGTGTTACAACTATAACCAAATGGGACACTTTGCTAGAGAGTGTAAGGCACCTGGAACAAATGGTGGCCAAGCATAACCAAATCAAACTACATTGATGGAGTTTCCAAGAATGAGAAGCCAAAGCAGCAAGCTGCAGTTGCTGTTGAAGAAGGAGGCTTTGACTAGAGCTTTCAGGTTGAAGATGCATCTCCAAACCAAGCACTGATGGCAGATCATGATGAAGCCAAGGTATTGGAACATCTTTGTACTCCTAAATGTATTGCTAAAGTTAACAGATATAGGTCCTACAACTTAGAGATGAGATATGATCTTGAGTCTTTAAACAACTTAAAATCTGATTTTAAAAAAGCTGAAAATGGGTATAAACTTATAATAGAAGATCTAGAGAAAACCATTTCCACTCTTAAACATGAACATACCAACTACAGGACTTAGATCAAAGATCTCATCACTAAGTTAATTGTATGCCAGGCTGAGCTTGTGATCAGCAAAACCCGGGCAGAAAAGTGTGTTCTTGAAAAAAAGACCTTCAAGAACATGAGATCCTTATCCTTGCATGCCAAAGGTTGTTATTAGAATAAGCAGGGACTAGGATCTATTGAGATAGCTCCTCCACACTCTATATTGTCTGTTAGATCTCCAAGGTGTGGAACTTGTGAAGATGAGCTTCCTCTCATAGACCCCATAAGTGAAGAGTATGATGAGGAGATATCGAAGGATGGATGTGAGAAGAGTGAAGAAGATCATCCTAAGAAGCGTCACTATTCTCCAGAGGAGAGGAAAGAAGTTGGGATGACTAAGTCCAAGAGAAAGAACTTGATCAGAAAAGCCAAGAGAAAGTCCAAGAAGGCTCAAGAGATCAAGGCCACTTTCAACTATAAGCAGAAACAGGTGTTCATCTCTTCAGGATTTAAAGTGGTGAATACTGATGACTCAACTATGAATCATAGTACCAGGGGTTCTAGTTCCTGTCAAACTCATCCCAGCAACAACAAGTAGGCTGATCAGCTGTGTACCACTACTACACAGCCTGAACCATCCAAATCCAACAGCAAGTCACACCCTAAAAGGCTTACAAATTCATCTGTGAAGATGAAGATAGAAATTGAAAGTGATCAAGATTAGTCTTGCTCCCAAAAGAAGACTCTTAGAAGAAAGCAAATGGATTGTATTATGTGTGGCAGGTCTTCTCATCTGGCTAAGGATTGCATTTACAATCCTAAAAGCACTTTCCATATGATCAAGAAGAAAACTTCTGAGAAGATCAAAAAGAAGAAAGCTTTTGATGGAAATCTTTTCCTTTCGGAAGTTCCAAAATGAAGAAGAAGACAAGTGAAAAATTTCCTTCGGAAGAAAAATTGGTCTTGGAAGAAAGGAATACTTTCAAAGTACTGAAGCCGGCTGTAGTGATAGCAAGATCTTCCGAAGGTCCAATCTCCAAAACTTCTGAAGTTGTCAAAACTTCTGAAGTATTAAAGGTCAATTCTAAGCTTCAAAAGGTGGTGTGGAAGACAAAGAAAGACCATGTGACTAAAAGTTCTTCATCAACAACAGCTGATGGTCCAAAGAGCTTAAACATAGGATCAATTACTGTTGCATTGTCTTTAATTAATGTTAAGGAGCCCAAGACCAGCAAGGCTTGGGTTTCCAAATGTAACTAATCATCTCTTTTTGTGCAGAAACAGCTAAAGACCAACAGAAATATGTGGATCATTGATAGTGGCTTTTCCAGGCACATGACAGGCAATGGCTCTCTACTCCAAAATTTTGAGAAAATTGATGGAGGGCCTGTTGCTTTTGGAGGAGATGCAGGAGGTTACATTACTGGAAGGGGCATGGTCACAAATGGTAAGCTCTGCATTGAAAAGATAAACTTTGTCAAGGAGCTTGGGTACAATCTACTGAGTGCATCCTAATTTTGTGATCAAAAGCATAACATGCTCTAACTAAGCATGAGTGCATTGTTCTCAAGTCCGGGGTGGTCATTCCTCAGGAACATATCCTGCTCAGAGCCCCTAGGAAAGGGAACATGTACAAGATGGACATGCATGAAACTTCTCCTTCAGGAGAAGTGTCTTGCTTTCTGTCTAAAGCAAATAGTGAAGAGTCTTTTCTCTGGCATAAAAGAATGTACCATGTAAACTTTAAAAACATGAATAAATTAATGAAGAATGATTTGGTAACTAGAATGAGAAAGAAATAGTTTACAAGTGATGATCATTGTGTTGCATGCCTAAAATGGAAGCAGCATAAGGTATCTCACAAGCCAAAGGAAAGAAACTCCATCACTACTCCCCTACACTTGTTACATATGGATCTCTTCGGCCCCACCAGTGTAATGAGTTTAGGAAGGACCTCATATTATTTAGTGATCATAGATGATTTTACTAGATTCACTTGGGTCTTTTTACTTAGAACTATGGATGAGACTCCTCGGATATTGAAGAATTTCATTATGAAGATTGAGAATCAATCTGATCATAAGGTCAAGATCATAAGATGTGATCAAGGAACTGAATTTAAGAACCAAATCCTTGATACATTTTGTGATGAAAAGGGTATTACAAGACAATATAGTGCACCAAGAAATTCTCAGCAAAATGGTGTTGCTGAGAGAAGAAACAGGACACAAATTGAAGCAGCAAGAACCATGTTGTCTGACTTTAAACTGCCTATCACCTTCTGGGCAGAAGCAGTGAACACTGCTTGCTATGTGAAGAATAGAGTTTTAGTGGTTAAGACTCATGGTAAGACTTCTTATGAACCGTGGCACAAAAGGAGACCTTTCATAGGTTTCGTCAGGTCATTTGGATGTCCTTGCACAATATTGAATAGCAAATATCAAATAGCCAAATTTGCTGTGAAATCAGATGATGGATATTTCATTGGATACTCTTCTCAAGCTAAGGCTTATAGAGTATACAATCTCAGAACTAAAGAAGTTGAGCAGTCAGCCAATGTGACTTTCAAGGAACACACTTCTTGTGTGAGAGGTTCTGGTCCAGATTGGTTGTTTGATCTTGATTTAGTTACCAACTGTTTTAACAAGTCTTATGAGAATGTTTCAGGATCTATAGGTATCTTAACAACAGAAGATCCTGACCCAAGATTTGGGCTGAGAAGACCTTCAAATCAAACTACTTCAGCTCCAGTGGTAACAAATTCTGTAGATGGAATTCCTATCAGCACAACCATGACAAATCGCTGATAAATCTGAGGTGCCTTCAAATTCCAGCTCAGAGGCACAAAACTCAAAAGAAGGAGCTTCAAATGTAGGAGAAAGTGATAGTGGTGACAGTGATCAAGAATTTCTTGATTCTAACAATCACTTAATGGAAGACAACATCAATGATGTCACACACTCATTGGATCAAGCTTCTCTTGATAAGGGTGCTGATGTGGCAAAAGATTCTTTTCTACCATATCAAAATTTTTCAAATTTATATTTCTTCAATCAACTTGCTGTGATCCCTCAACTCAGGATCCACAAGCCACACCCCACCACAAACATCATTGGAGATATTGACATGGGTGTAAGAACAAGAGGACAAACCCATGACAATAATGTTTGTCTCTACTCTTGTTTCCTATCCCAGATAGAGCCAAAGAAAGTTGAGGAAGCTCTAAAGGATGGAAGTTGGGTTGAAGCTATGCAATAGGAGCTGCTTCAATTCAAGAGGCAAAAAGTTTGGAACTTATGTCCTCTTCCTTCAGGGAAGACTACCATAGGAACCAAGTGGGTGTTTAGAAACAAGAAGGATGATAGAGGACTTGTCATCAAGAACAAGGCAAGACTAGTTGTTTAAAGGTACACTCAAGAAGAAGGGATTGATTACAATGATGTTTTTGCTCCAGTAGCAAGACTTGAAGCTGTTAGGATATTCCTAACAGCATTGTTGCATCTAATAACTTCAAGGTCTACCAACTTGATGTCAAGTGTAAAATGTTTTACACTCTGCAAAGAAAATATTCTAAGTGTAAAATCTTCCGAAGCCAAAGGCCAAATCTTCCGAAGCTAAAGATGAAGTCTTTCGAAGCTTAGAGGACAAAGTCTTCCAAAGCCATGAAGATAAAAGACTGATTTCTTCCGAAAAGAGAGAAGACATGCTTTCCCTGATCTACCTTTTCAGAAAACTGACAAACTTTCCGCTGACACTCTGAAGACTCACAAACTTGCATAAGTTGGTGAAAAGGTCCATGCTTTAGGAAACTGTAGATTATGGTCTTGAGTCTGTAACTTTCCACTTTATGTACTTTTATCCTTTTTGTAATATATTAGGATGTGAGCTATGGCATGTCATAGTCACTAGTCAAAAAGCAATCTGCCTTTTAACTTTACATTGATCTTGTTGTCTAGATTAGTGTTTCCAGCTGGCCTTTAAAGTTTGGCTGGCTGTAAGATGTAGTATAAAGAATCTCAGGTCCTTGTATTTTATATCTATGCTTTGTAACACTTGTAAAAGAACTTGAGAGCAATATACTTATTCCCTGAAAACTAGTCTTAGTTGTTGTTCTTAGTTTTGTCTCATTGTTTTGCTTGTGTTACTTAGTATCATAAAAAAGTTCCAGTTACCTATTTGATCTGTTAAGTGTTCTAAGTCTCTCCTCACTGTGAGACTGATTGTATTGACCCCCTTCAACCGTCCTGCAGTAACCACTATTGATACATATATATAGCTTATGTAAACTTGTTTTTTCACTATAAAGTTTATTCAGATTATGATCATTTACTTCTTTGTAAACATATTTATAATTAAACGTGTTATTTGTTAAATTTTTTGGAGGAAAGAGTTGAAAAGAGATAGGAGAGTGAATTTAGGAAATTTGATTAATCAATGATTGCAGTTTCCAAACTAGTATTTTATTCTTTTCCCATACTACCCTTAAAACCTTATTAAACTCTCAAAATCATTAACTTAATTACAACCATGCCACTAATCAATTTCAACCATTGATCAAATAAATCAATGGTTATTAAGTGGTTTTTTTGGTTTTCTACCAAAAGTTGGTTTTCTATTGAACCCTCCCCTATATATATATGTATATATATGTATACATATATACATATATATATCTATATATATATATAAGGGAGGGATCCCTTCAAAACCATGAAAATTATGGGTTACATATATGTAAGTACGTATTACAAAGTGTACAACTAAAAGTTACGTATATGTAGGGGTTATGTACATGTAAATACGTGTTACCAAGTTTACAACTACGAATTGCATACATGTAACTCATACAAGTTACGTATACGTAAGTCATTTCGTCATCATTATCGTTATTTATAGTTTAAACTAAAAAATATATAATGACCTCAAAAAATAAGATTGAAGTTTAATCAAATATACTTTAAACAAATAAAATGCTAAATCAATTATCAATTATGTGATTGGGTAGTGGTGGCTTTTATGGTTTTCAATTATAAGCATGGTTTTATTTGATCCCTCTCCTATATATATATATATATATATATATGTATATATGTATGTATATGTATATATATATATATATGTGTAGGAAAGAGATCATATGTAAACCACTTGAAATTATGTAAACCAATAAAACAAATATTTATCTTTGATTTATGAAGATCAATGCCTTATATTTTTTTAAATAAAATAATATAAAGTTGTACTTTAATTGGAACACGTGTACAAAAAGTCAAACAAATATAAATCATTGATTTTCTTAAATCAAATGTAGAGATTTGGTTTATTAGTTTACAAAATTTCTCTTGATTTTAATTTGAACCCAACCCTATGTGTGTGTGTGTTTGTGTGTGTACATATATACATATATATATATATATATTAGAGGAGGGATCAAATGAAAACCACATTTCTAATTGAAAACCATAAAAACTACTTTCAACCAACCATATTTTTTTTAATTTCTTATTTTTTTAAAGGTTAATAAGGTAATTTTAACACCTTTTTAATTTTAGTAAATTTTCAATTCCTAATTATTCTCCTTATAGAACTTATCTAAACCCTAATTATCTCAAACCCACTTGAAGCATATGTGAAGAAGCTTATGAACACCATACAAATTCGATTGAAGTCAACACGCGCATGACCATCCACCATCCAATCACCATCGCACGACACAACGACGTCACACACCACATCGCCGTCGCAAACACCACCCTCTACCGTTGGCGAAGGAAAACCCTTAGAAGCATCGATCTTGTTGTGGTTTTGAATGTGTATATGGGTTACAAGAACTTATGTAGAAATAGAAGTTGGGTCAGGTTTGAAGTTTGAATTGAAGAAAGGTCAACGTTATGAAGAAAAGGATGAGTATTTGAGGAAAATGACGATTTGAATACGTATACGTATCTAGCATCAATTTTTCGACGCTGCTCCATCTTGTTTATTTTAAGAAAAGGAGGATGATTGCATACATATATGTAACTTAAATCTGTGATATGGGTGATATTATGGGTGATGAACAATCATACCTTGATGAACTGGATGATGATCATCATCATGATGAAGCTCAAAAGAACGATGATGATGATTTACATATATACCTTATGTATACGTAATTAGATAATAGAAGAAGATGTTATCTTTTGAAGGAATCCATGATGATGCATATATGTATGTGCACTTTTTTGGCATGGAGTAGAGCAGTAAGTGTTACGTATACGTAACTATTAGTGTTGCATCGAAACATTGAAAATTTTATTGGATCGCTTCTTCTTCTCAATATATTATTCTTAGTGCTTCTCCATCGTAGCACTTTGTTTATCATACGTATAGTGTATATTAGTTTTGTTACTTAGGTATAAGGAACATATATATATGTACCAAGCCATGTTTTTTTTAAATATATGCTTACATATACGGACCGTGCATATGTATAAGTACCAGCTATCCATTTGTTAGGTATCCTTTATTTTCAAACTTACGTATACGGAACATACGTATTCTGCGTTTTGTTTAAAAAAGTTAGGAGATTAGAGAGAGAGGGAAAATTTTAAGAAGATTTGGTAATCATTAATTATTGCAAGTTACAATTACAAATATGATTTTCCTATTATTTCCTTCTCCACTTAATTAGGAAAGATTTAGTTAAACAAAATTTACAAAAGTGTCATGCTAATTTATGACCATTGATCAATTTGTTTAATGGTTAAGATTTGGGTTTTTTGGTTTTCATTTATAAAGTGGTTTTCATATATATATAGGGGAGGGATCAATTTAAAACCATGTTATAAATAAAAACCATGAAAACTATGGGTTACATATATGTAAGTACGTATTACAAAGTGTACAACTAAGAGTTTTGTATATGTAAAGGTTATGTATATGTAAGCACGTGTTACCAAGTGTACAGCTATGAGTTGCGTACATGTAACTCATACAAGTTACGTATACGTAAGCCGTTTCGTCATTATTGTCGTTCCTTCGATTTTAAACTAAAAAATATATAATTACCTTAAAAAATAAGTTTGAAGTTAAACAAATATACTTTAAACAATTAAAAGGTTAAATCAATGATCAATTATAGGTTAAATCAATGATCAATTATGTGACTGGTTAGTGGTAGTTTTCACGATTTTCAATTACAAGCATTGTTTTCATTTGATACCTCTCCTATATATATATATATATGTATATATATATGTATATATATATATGTATATATATGTATCTATATATATATGTATATATATAGAGAGAGAGAGAAAAGAGAACAAATATTAACCATCCTTTATTACGATAACCGTGTTAAATTTATCAAGATCAAGCTAAATTATTATTATTTTATTGGAAAAGTAGTATTATACGTATACGATGTTATGTTCTTTTATGTATATATGTAAATTTCAGTTGTAAAAAAGTTATTAGAGCTATGAGTTACACTTACACCCTTACATATTTGTCAGATGTAAGTAAATTACACATTTCATATATTTTTTTATAGTTATAAATTTACACACATATATAAAAGAAAATAACATTATACATTTGAAATGATGTTATTACAACAAAAAGTAATGATTTTGATTGATATTAATGTAGCTAACACGGGTATCGTAATAAATGAGTTATCATTCGTTCCGCACCCAATATATATGATAGGTTAATATGGATCGATCTGTGATGATATTGTAATGCAATGATCAATTATAAGCACAAAGTAATCAACAAAAGCAAAATACTTAAAAAATTCATAGAGATTTTATTGAAAGCAAATGCAATTGGATACAATGTACAGAGAGAGTTCTAACTAAAATTTTCCAAAGTCTACCTGCACAAATACACAATATCCTATTTATACTAACAATGAAACAAATCTAAAGACTAAATGCTAATCTTCAAGAGCTCCAACAATATAGGGAAGGTAATGAATGTTAACCATCATTTATTGCGACAACCATGTTAAATTTATCAAAATCAAGGAAAATTATTTTTTTTTGTTGAAATAACATTATTATACATATACGATATTTTGTTTTTTTAGGTTCTTTTGTACATATATATATAGGGTGTGGAACGAATGTTAACCCTCTTTATTGCAATAACCGTGTTAACTTCATCACGATCAATCAAAATCATTATTTTTTTGTTGAAATATGGTCATTACACATATATAACATTATGTTTTTTTATGTATATGTGTAAATTTATAAGTGTAAAAAAGATATGACAAGTGTAAATTACTTACACCTAACAAATATTTAGAGGTGTAAGTCTCATAACTTTTTACATACATACATTAAGATGTGAGCTATTTTGTACCTTTTATCCTTTTTGTAATACATTAAGATGTGAGCTATGGCATGTCAAAAAGGCAATCTACCTTTTTGACTTTATATTGATTTTGTTGTCTAGATCAGTGTATCCAGCTGGCTTTCAAAGTATGGCCGGCTGTAGGATATAGTATAAAGTACTTAGGTCTTGTATTTTGAATCATCACTAAATCACTTTGTAAATTTGTAATTGAACTTGAGAGCAATATACAGCATTTTTGAAAACCATGTGCTTCTGGTTCCTGTTTGACCTTGTAAGTGTTATCTGTTAAGTTCACTCTCCAAACATCCTGTGAAACTATTGCATTGACCTTTCCAACCGGTCCTACAATTGGTATCAGAGCTTTCTAGGCTCTTGATTGTAAGATCTTACCATCTTAAATCTTCTCAGTTTCACAAAACACTTACTTGCTCAAATGGCAGCTCTCTCCAGAGTTGAAATGGAAACCAGCACAATGACAAAGTCTCCACTGATCACTTCTGATGACTTTGATACTTGGTTCCAAAGAATGGAAGGGTTCATCAAGTCTCAAGACAGCAAGATGTGGAGATCTATTGTCTCTGGACCTCATGTTCCATGCACGCCTTCAGCAACTCCTGCTGGTGAGATGATACCAAAGGACGTGGCTGATTATTTTGATGAAGATTGGAAGAGAATAGATGTAGATTAGAAGGCCATGACCACTCTTCGAACTGCTCTTCCCAACTCTATCTACACAGGCTTTAAGAAGTGTAGTACTGCCAAGCAGCTCTGGGATGCACTGAAGCTGATGTATGAGGGGTTTGAGGAAGAGAAGGAGAACAAGAAAGATCTTATGAAGCAGTAGTTTGAGAACTTCACCTTCAAGACTAGTGAAACCATGACTCAGTAGTATTTCAGATATGTTGAGATTGTGGACACTCTCGTGGATACTAGTGTCAAACTAGAGAATAGTGCTGGACTCAACAAATGCATTAAAAGGATAATGCTTGACACAATCAAACATAATATGTTCTAACATTCAAACAATCATTAACTAACACATTAGTATCATTAACATTCAAATCATACACTAATAGAGCTTAAATTTCTTTTCCAAGTTTGTAGATAAAAGACAATTTTTGCCAAGTGTCGGCAGCAGATGAAGACATGCCCATAGCGAATGACTAAGTGTCTACAGCGGATGAAGAAAAGCTCCAAGTGTCTACAGCGGATGAACAAGCATACACAGCGGATGAACAAAAGTCCACAGCTGATGATCAACTCCACAGCGGATGTTCAATCCACAAAGGATGAACATTCCACAGCGGACGACTATCAAGACAAACATACAAAGTGTTCATAGCAAACAACATCCAAGACACAGCAGACAGCTTATTCCTCTCCACAGCGGATGACTTAGACTCCACAGCGGATAGTCTATCATCCACAGCGGACGACTTGTAGACTTAGGATTATTTATGTAATGTCGTTTTACATAAATGTAGTTTAGTAATTGTAAATAACTTTGTGTATAGGCTATAAATAGCATACTACCCTAATCCTTTGTAAGCTTTTGAACAATCAATACAAACAAGCAGTTATTCTCATTCAAGCATACAATCACTAGTAATCATACAATCATACACATTCATACACTGATATCATAGCTTTAATCATGGTTTCCACACCATGATTATTGTTTGTTGATTTGAGAGATTAGAAAAGATCCTTGGAGAAATCATTAAACAACCTTTCATCTCTTGTTGTTGGTTCTTTTTGTTGGTTTTTTTATTTTTTTATTTCATCAAATAGGGACATTGTGAGGAAGTTCAAGTTCTTTCTTCCCAAAGAATGGACTCACTACTATGTGGCCATTAAGAGAACTAAGAACCTCTCAACTCTTACCCTTACTGAGCTGTATGGTATCCTGAGCGATTACCAGATGGAGATGAACATGCAAAATCCATCTCACATCTCATCCACGACTCACAAGAGTTCTACCCTTCATGTGGTTGAAAGGGATAGCAGAGAACCTCAACATCACCTTCACAACTACCCTGACAACTCCCAAAAGGGACCTTTCATCACCTTTCCAAAGACACCAAGGGAGAGCTACATCCAAGGAAGCTCATTCCAAAAGACAAGCTCTTCTCAAGCCTATGTCTTCTCATAAAAGTTCGGGCAACTTTCGCTTTACTTTGGAAGACTTGAACTGCATTTATCCAGATCATCAGGAGTACATGGAGATTGTGCAGCAGATGGCTCTTCTCACTCACAGAGCCAATAAGTTCTATCAAAGGACATGGGGAAAGTTTCCTAGCAATGTATCTAGTGGCAAGTTTGGGCATAAGTGCATACAGTTATAGGCAAGCAACATCACATGTAAACACGAGCCTCACAACTAAACCTATGATGTACACACAGATCTTGTCGAAACATATTCACCCTAGGGCCCGTCCGTGGCCACTTTCTGTCCCAACTAGTATACTAACAAATAAGGGTGGCGGTATCAGCCCAATAGTACTATCAATACCTATCCATTGGCTCCAACACCAGAGTTAAATAGTTGTGAATAAAAATCTCATAGATATCTACTTACCAACAGTAAACACAATAGTCCCCAAAATGTAAAACAATTCACAACATAAAAAGAGTGAGCATATTTTTCCCCCTAAGTTTTATAATTAATTAAAATGAAAACAGGGCCGCAAAACTCACCTTGAATAATGCGGAAGTAAAGCAAACAAGCAGCTTCTAAGGATGCAGCCACAAACAATCAACCACCTATAATTAATTGTAACTCAAATCTTAAAACGCATCTAATGAGAATATATACATTCGGTCGGTTTCGGGTCAGATTGGGTTCGATGCGCGACACGCACACAAAATATGTATACTTCAATTATTTAGTTAATAATAAGAACGTGTATGAGTTTATGTATATACATATACAATTAATCCATATTCACTCACCATTATTCACCTCCTATATATATTTAACCTTATTTACTACTAACACACGTAATACACGTTTTATAGAACAATCACTATACCATATCATCTCACCCACATATACATATTATTTATACGCCCTAGCACAGTATAAAAGGGTCATAATAATAATAACAATAATAATATTAATAATAGTGATAATTGTAATAATAATAATAGCAATAATAATAATGATAATAATAGAAATAATAATAGAAATAATAATAATAATAATAATAATAATAATAACAACAACAACAACAACAACAACAACAATAATAAAAGAAGAAAAGAAAAAAAAAAGAGCATTCACACCAACATACACACACCTTACGGAAAAGAGAAAAAAAAAACACACACACAAAACCTTATACACACACTCTATCACTTCAAACACACATATTACATATATGTGCAACAATACACACACACACACACACACACACACATATATATATATATATATATATATACACACTCAAACATTCACACATACATTTATATATATACATGCACACACAAGCAACACACATACACATATTGACATACATACCCACCCAAGCAACACACAAACACACACACACATATATATATATATATATGTATATATATATATATACACCCACACAACCAACACACAAACACATATATAAATATATATATACATACCCACTGAAACACCCACCGGCACACCATGCGGCGCACAGAAACACACACTCAGACTCCCGCTCGCACACACACATCGATACACACAGCAGCGAAGGCTACTGTGTGCGCCTCACCCAAACAAAACCCACACACGCACACACCGTCACCTACACACACTCACGGTTTATATACACACACATACACATCGATAGACACAATACACTCGACACACACACTGTGAAACGACCGAAACAACCGAACCGATACTACAACCCAATGAAACAAAATGAAACGAAACGAAACAAAACGAAATGAGTTTCACGATGATCAGTTACCTGCGAAATGACTGAACGGTGCGACAACGGCAACCGGCGACGGCTAACGGCAGTGTAAGGGGGCTTGAAGAGGGCTTGGTTGCTTGCGACGGCAAAAGTAGAGTTATGGTGAGGATTCGATCGACGTATTTCGATTTTATACATATAATTATCATATTTACACATAGAACCCTTTACTTTTAATTGATTATTCCCTTAAATTTAGCTAAGTTACAATTTATACCCAAAACTAAATAATAATAATAATAATAATAATAATAATAATAATAATAATAATAATTAAGTTCCATTTGATTTTCCCACTCCTAAGTAAACTCACGTCCTTGCTTAGAGTTCCAACGAACCCTAATGATTGGAATCTTGTTGCGCTTCAATCGCATCACTTCTCTATCCATAATTTCTATCGGTTCCTCCACAATGTGCAGTTTCTCGTCAATCCGAATCTCCTCAATCGGCACATGAAGGGATCCATCGGCTTAACATTTCTTAAGGTTCGATACATGAAACGTATCATGCACCCCACTAAGCTCTTGAGCCAACTTTAATCGATACGCCACTGGACCAATTCTTTTAGTTATTTCGAATGGTCCAACATATTTCGAATCATACAATTCCCTTCAAAGGAGAAACATTTAGTAAGAAATGATCACCAACACTAAATTCCAGAGGTTTTCGTCGGTTATCAGCGTAACTTTTCTAACGGTCTTTAGCTGCCTTAAGCCTATCCTTGATTTGGAATATCTTATCAGTCCTTTCCTGAATGATCTCTGGACGTGTCAATTGACTTTCACCTACCTCAGTCCAACATACTGGAGACCTGCACTTCCTTCCATACAACGCCTCAAACGGAGCACATCTAATGCTCGTATGATAACTGTTATTATAAGAGAATTCGATCAATGGTAAATGAGTAACGCAACTCCCACCAAAGTCAATCACACATGCCCTAAGCATGTCTTTTAGAGTCTGTATCGTACGTTCACTTTGACCATCCATTTATGAATGATAAGTAGTACTTAAATCTAATCGAGTACCCATTGCTTTCTGTAGGCACATAATATTATTTACATATAATCTCGCTAGCTTTTCCATCTTATAATCTTTGCGAATCGGTAAAAGTGAGCGGATTTCGTCATTCGATCAACGATAACCCAAATCGAATCATGCCCGCTACTTGTTCTAGGAAACTTAGAGATGAAGTCCATAGCTATATTTTCCCATTCCCATTCGGAAATTTCTAGTTGTTGTAATAGTCTTGATAGTTTTTGATGTTCGGCTTTGACTTTCGAACAAGTCAGACATTCACTTACACACGTTGCAATGTCTTTCTTCATACATGGCCACCAATAAATTTTTTTAAGATCTTGATACATCTTGTTTGCGCCAGGATGAACAGAATACTTGGATTTGCGAGCTTCGTCCATAACTAGGGTTAGAACGTTACCCCACTTAGATACCCATATGCGATCTACGAAATAGTGCTCCCCATCCTCCTTACAATTCATTTGCTTATCCAACCCACGAAACTCCTCACCCACAATATTCACTTCTTTTAACGATTCAGTCTGTGCCATTAGGATTTGAGCCTTTAGGTTCTATTGTACGATCATTCTAAGGCTCGTGCATGTAAGGGTTTAGCACATTCCTTCCTACTCAAGACATCAGCCACCATATTTGCCTTTCCAGGATGATATCGGATTTCACAATCATAGTCACTGAGAAGTTCCACCCATCATCTTTGGTGCATTTTCAATTCCTTTTGATAAAAAATGTGTTGAAGACATTTATGATCAGTGTAGATAACGCACTTAGTCCCGTATAAATAATGCCTCGATATCTTATGTGCAAATACCACCACGCCTAATTCCAGGTCATGTGTCGTATAATTCGTTTCGTGAACCTTAAGCTGACGCGAGGCGTAAGCAATCACCTTATCCTTTTGCATTAGCACACAACCCAGTCCTTGATGTGATGCATCGCATAATACCACAAAGTCATTGGATCCATCAGGGAAGGTCAATATCGGCGAATTGCACAATCTTTCCTTCAACATTTGAAATCCCTCTTCTTGCTTATGTCCCCAATCAAACTTCTTATCCTTCTATGTTAACATTGTCAACGGTTGAGCGATTTTGGAGAAGTTCGCAATAAATCGACGATAGTAACCTGCCAACCCTAAGAATTGTCGTATCTCTGAAGGCATCTTAGGTGTATCCCACTTTTTAACTACTTCAATCTTTCCAAGATCAGCATGGATTCCATTCTCATTAACCACGTGTCCTAAAAACTTCACCTCTCGTAGCCAAAATTCACACTTCGAGAACTTGTCGTAAAGTTTCTCTTCCTTTAGCAATTCGAGTATCGCTCGTAGATGTTGATCATGGTCTTCCTTCGTTCGGGAGTAGATAAGAATATCGTCTATAAACAAGATTACAAACTTATACAGATAGGGTTTACATACCCGGTTCATCAAATCTATAAACACTACTGGAGCGTTGGTCAGCCCAAACGGCATGACTAAGAACTCATAATGCCCATATCGAGTTCTAAATGTTGTCTTTGGTATATCCTCCTCGTGAACCCTCAATTGATGATAACCTGATCGAAGATCAATTCTAGAGAAGTATGAAGCTCCCTCCAATTGATCAAATTGGTCATCGATTCTTGGAAGAGGATATTGATTCTTCACGATCAACTTATTCAGCTCTAGATAATCGATGCACATTTG
This sequence comes from Flaveria robusta, assembly GCA_025506415.1. Classification (NCBI taxonomy): domain Eukaryota; kingdom Viridiplantae; phylum Streptophyta; class Magnoliopsida; order Asterales; family Asteraceae; genus Flaveria; species Flaveria robusta. The sequence goes on from CM046472.1 coordinate 11,730,724, forward strand.
GAACGACCAATCTTTCTCCTTGAAGAATAATATTGGTGCTCCCCATGGTGAATGACTAGGTCAGATGAAACCCTTATCCAATAATACTTGTAATTGGCTTGATAATTCCTGCATTTTTGATGGTGCTAGTCGATAAGGTGTCCTTGCTACGGGTATTGCTCCGGGGATCAAATCGATTCGGAACTCCACTTGTTAAGGGGATGGCAAGCAGGACAAATCATCAGGAAACACTTCCGGAAAGTCTCGCACCACCGAAATGTCTTCCAGCTTCCTTTCCTCCTCTTTCTTTTCTACTACGTGCGCTAAGAAGGCATAGCATTGCTTTTGTAGACATCGACGCATCTTCATGCAGGAGATAAGCCTTAGATTTCTTCCCGGTTGTTCTTCTTGTAGTTTAGGTACATCACCGTTAGGCATTGGAATTCGCACCACTTTTTCTCGGTAGACAATTTCCGCTTCGCATTTCGATAATGAATCCATTCCCACTACTACGTCGAAATTTCCCAATTCAAAAGGTATTAAGTCTATGTCAAAGGCATGGTCCTCTAACGTTATCGTGCAACCTCTAATTATCCCCTTAGATTCTACAAATTTACCATTAGCCATTTCTACAAAATAACTAGTCTCTATGCAACTAGGGTTCAAACCAAGTAGAGGTGCAAATTCAGAGGAAACGAAACTATTATCTGTCCCGGTACCAAACAATACGGATGCGAAATGATTATTGAGAAGGTACGTACCCATCACAACATTCGGGTCCTGACGAGCGTCATTTGCTCCAATCACGAACGCACGTCCTCGGGTAGCATTCCCTTGGTTCACTTGACCTTGATTATTGGCTATTGCCATTACTTGATTTTCATTATTCCCATGTTGAACCGGTGCCCGATTCAGTCTAGGGCAGACGTTTCGATAATGATCAGGGCTCCCACACTCATAACAAACCCTAATGTTTCCTGTCGGATTAACTGCATTTATCAGTGCAACCAAGTTGGGCGCCACCCTACAGTCCTTCGCAAAATGTCCTGGGCACCTACGATTCATGCACACTCGGCATGACGCCGCTTGCGGATGGTGAAAATTACACTTACCACATTTAGAATTTGGCCCAACATAGTCCTTTTTGCATTGGTTCACCACCACAAAGTTGCTCGTCACCTTTGCCCTCTTATCAAATCTTCCCCCTGCTTGCTTGCTTGCTTCCTTGCTTGCTTGCTTGCTTGATTCCCCATTATCTCTTCTTTTCTCTCCACCCTTACCTAACACTCTAGTTCTTACCATCTTATCAGTTAGAGTGCGTGCCTTCAAAATCACACTCTGGATTATGGGAGGAGCGGCTGCAGTTACCATTGCCCGGATTTGAGGAGCCAAACTCCAAATGTATCTCTCGATCCTTTTTTATTCTCGGGTCACAAAATGCGGAACAAGCCTAGCCAATTCATGAAATCGATCCGTGTAAGCCGCGTGTCCAGCTACAACCATAGTATGATTCTAGAATTCATGCTCCAACTTCTGCATCTCATTATTAGGGCAATAGTCCTCTGTGATCAAAGCTTTAAATTCATCCCATATCATTTGCATTGCCGCCACCCTACCTCTTGCTTGAATCTGAGTGTTCCACCATGTTAGCGCCTTTCCTTACAGTGAACATGTAGCATACTTGATCTTCTAACTATCCAAACACTCGCTAATGTCAATCACCGCCTCCATCTTTTCAATCCACCTAGTCAACACTATTGCTCCACCTTTGCCATCAAATTTCTTAGGTTTCAGGCCACAAACTCCTTATAAGTACATCCTCTTCTTCTCACGCCATTACCTTCTCCATTCCTGTTTCCTCTTCCATTAACATTTCCGTTGTTAGGTCCATTTCCATTCCCGCCAACCTGACCATCACCTTCGCCATTTGCATTCCCATTACCATTTCCATCACCCATTCCACCTCCTCCCTCATTGTTGTTGTCGTCATGTCCTTCATACCCATTTCCATCATTATTCTCACTACCATCATTTCCCCCATTATTTCCATTATCATCATTGCCTCCTCCATTATCGTGGTTCATGATGTTATCACTTACTTGTGCCACTATGGTTGGGATGAGCGCAGCCAACTACTGAGCAATCATAGCAGCTATGTCAAGGTTCCTAGCTCCATGGTTGTTGCCAGCTGGACCACCTTCATTCTCTCCACCTGGTGCTTCACCCCTCTCACCAGCACCTCTTCCTCTACCTCGGCCTCTTAGGGCAGCACCACCACGACTATTATTGTGGGTAATTCTTCTTGGCGGCATTTTCTAATCAATCATAAATAACACATAAGTTTCAATCATATCAGGGTTTACCACAATTCAGTCACACACGCGCAAATAACATATCATCACAAACCATATAACTCATAAACAATATCATAAGCAATTTCATAATAATAATAATATAGAGTTCCCATTTTCATAAATCATAATATCCATCACATAGTCAAATACCAAGTACCCTCAAAACACGTGAGTAATAAAAGTCTAACCAAATCTCAATATGAAATATGAAATGACTAAAAATAAATCCCATCAAATCTTCATTTCATTGTCAATGCTTATGTAATATCAATCCTGGTCGTTAGGGTAGTCACCCCATAGATTGGCCTCATCTGCCCGTAGCCGGAACCTAAAACGATTGGCCGAGAACACCCTCTTCCTCGCTGTCATCATCCTTAGCGCCCCATCTCCATTGACATGGTATAGCCCTCTAGGGTAACCAGGCATGCAAGGTCCCGCCTCAAGGGCGACCCTTACGGCTACCTGTGCAGGGACAGGCACATCCAACTCAGCAGGTGTGATCAGTGTGGCAGGTGCAGCAGGAACATATGCCACCGGTGCAGTAGGGGTCACAAGTGCCATAGGGGCAGTTGGTGGGGCACGAACAGCAAGCATGCCTAGTACAACCAAGTTCACCGGTTCTTCCTCCTCCGATTATTCTGATGAGTCCGACATCATCTCCTCAAGTTCAGACTCAATGTCTAAAGACGAATACAGCAAGGGGTCAGAAAGGACCTCTTCAAGTTCTGACTCAAAGTTAGATGTAGTGATGCGAGCTACGGGAAGATCAGAAGGACCGGCGGAAGACATCCTATAAGGAAAAAGTATAAGTATTTTTCCTTAATGAAGGCAATCAAAAGATAACAAATAGGCAATCAAATAAGGAAGAACATACATGTAATATAAGATGCACACAAACCCTAGTATACACTCTACATGAAAGTTCTTTGGTTATAGTCTAGGTCGAGTGATCTACCGAATTCTCTATAACCAATGGCTAAGATACAAATCTGTCACACCCCCGCTTATAGCGGAAACACGAGTATGTAACGGACGGTATCGTCATAACACATTGTTAATTAATAGGGAGCATTAAATGATATAATAACGTGTCATGACGTCACCCGACACAAATGGTGACTTGTGTCGTAGTTAGTCAATTCACGACAGCATAGACAAACAAACATAATCCAAATGAATTCTCACAACCCGGGAAAAAGTCTAAGTAAAACAATATTCATAATGATGAAAATAAGTCAACAATCATAGTTTATAATGTCAAAGCAAGCCTAGCTCGAATTCCTTAGGTCATCATTAAGGCCTAAAAATTAGCTATCCACGATTAACGTTACGTGAAAAAATATGCTCAAAAAGGTCAACATATTATTGGTGAGTTCGCAGGTTTAAATAATAAACAAACTTGATGCTGTGTAATTGTTTAATAAGTGCATACAGTTATAGGCAAGCAACATCACATGTAAACGTGAGCCTCACAACTAAACCTATGACGTACACACAGATCTTGTTAGAACATATTCACCATAGGGCCCGTCCGTGTCCACTTTCAGTCCCAACTAGTATACTAACAAACAAGGGTGGGGGTGTCAGCCCAATAGTACTATCAATACCTATCCATCGGCTCCAACACCGGAGTTAAATAGTTATGAATAAAGAAGCACGCAGAAAACTCATGTGTGTACTAGATATCGACTTACCAACAGTAAACACAATAGTCCCCAAAATGAAAAAGAGTTCACAGCATAAAAAGGGTGAGCATACTTTTCCCCCTAAGTTTTATAAATAACTAAAATGAAAACAGGGCCGCGAAACTCACCTTGAATAATTCGGAAGTGAAGCGAACAATCGACTTCTAAGGATGCAAGCACAAACGATCAACCACCTATAATTAATTGTAACTTAAATCTTAAAACGCGCCTAATGAGAATAATTGCATTCGGTCGGTTTCGGATCGGATTGGGTTCGACGCGCGACAAGAACACAAAATATGTATACTTCAACTATTTAGTTAATAATAAGAACGTGTATGAGTTTATGTATATACATACACAATTAATGCATATTCACTCACCATTATTCACCTCCTATATATATATATATATATATATATATATATATATATATATATATATATATATATAACCTTATTTACTACTAACACACGTCATACTCGTTTTATAGAAAATCACTATACTATAAAAACGTCATAATAATAATAAAAATAATAATATTAATAATAGTGATAATAATAATAATAATAATAATAATAATAATAATAATAATAATAATAATAATAATAGCAATAATAATAATAATATAAATAATAATAATAATAGAAATAATAATAATAGCAATAACAGTGACAGTGACAGTAACAGTGACAGTGACAAGGACGGGGACGGGGACGGGGACCGGGACCGGGACCGGGACCGGGACAGGGACAGGGACAGGGACAGGGACAGGGACAGGAACAATGATAATGATAATGATAATGATAATGATAATGATAATGATAATGATAATATTAATAAGAAAAGAAAAAAAGAGAAAAAAGAGAAAAAAGAAACACAAAACCTTATACACACACTCTATCATTTCAAACACACATATTATATATATGTGCAACAATACACACACACACATATATATAAACACACATATTATATATATGTGCAACAATACACACACACACACGCATATATATATACACACACTCAAACATTCACGCATACACTTATATATATACATGCACATACAAGCAACGCACATACACGTATTGATATACATACCCACCCAAGCAACACACAAACACATATATATATATATATATATACCCACACAAGCAACACACAAACACATATATACATATATATACATACGCACTGAAACACCCACCGGCGCTCACACACATCGCACAGAAACCCACACTCACAAACCAGCTCACACACACACATCGATATACACAGCAGCGAAGGCTGCTATATGCGCCTCACCCAAACAGAACCCACACACGCACACACCCTCACCTACACACACTCACGGTTTATATACACACACATACACATCGATACACACAATACACTCGACACACACTGCATATATACATACGAATCGCCCCGAAACAACCGAACCGATACTATGATCCAACGAAACAAAACGAAACGAAACGAAATGAAACAAAACAAAATGAGGTTCACGAAGATCGGTTACATGCAAAACAACTGAACGGCGCGACAACGGAAACCTGCGGCTGCTAATGGCGGCGTTAGGGGGCTCGGAGAGGGCTTGGTTGCTTGCGACAGCAAAAGTAGGGTTACGGTGAGGGTTTGGTCGATGTATATCGATTTTATATATATAATTATCATATTTACACTTAGGACCCTTTACTTTTAATTAATTATTCCCTTAAGTTTAGCTAAATTACAATTTAAACCTTAAACTAAATAATAATAATAATAATAATAATAATAATAATAATAATAATAATAATAATAATAATAAAACAATAACATGAATACATTTGTTGTTTTATTTCCCCAAATTTCGCGCGATTAGGTTATGAATACACATCATAATAAATAGAGCACGATAATAATAAGCAAGAAATTAATTACATAAATAAATCATAATGGGCGTCAGGTTAGTTAATGGACCTGAGGTGACGGATGTCACACCTGCTTTTTGTCTAAAGCCAATAGTGTTGAGTCCTTCCTCTAGCATAAAAGAATGTACCATGTAAACTTTAACAACATGAATAGATTAATTAAAGATGATTTGGTAACTGGAATGCTAATTGCTAAAGAAAGAGTTTACTAGTGATGACAATTATGTTGAATGTTAGAACTAAGGATGAGACTCCTAAAATCTTGAAGTCCTTCATTCTGAAGATTGAGAATCAATCTAATCAAAAGGTCAAGATCATAAGATGTGATCAAGGAAAAAAATTTAAACACCATATCCTCGATTTATTTTGTGAGGAAAAAGGTATTTCAAGGCAATACAGTGCTCCTAGGACTCCTTAGCAAAATGGTGTTGCTGAGATGAGAAACAGGACACTTATTGGAGCTACAAGAACCATGCTGTCTGACTCTAAACTGCTTATCACCTTCTGGGCAGAGGTAGTTAATACAACCTTTTATGTGCAGAATAGAGTTTTAGTTGTCAAGACTCATGGTAAGACTCCTTATGAGTTGTGGCACAAAAGGAGACTGTTCATTGGTTTCCTCATATAATTTGGTTGTTTTTGCATCATCTTGAGTATCAAAGATCATCTAGCTTTTGATGAGAAATCAGATGATGGTCACTTCATTGGATACTCTTTTCAAGCTAAGGCTTATAGAGTATACAATCTCAGAACTAGAATAGTTGAGAAGTCAGCACCCATTATGAAGGGTTTTGGTCCTAATTGGCTATTTGATCTTGATTTAGTTACCAATTATTTTAACAAATCTTGTGAAGATGTTTCAGGATCTACCGGTTACTTATCAACAGGAGATCCTGACCCAAGATTTGAGCTGAGAAGACCAAGTTTGAATACTACTTCAGCTCAAATGGTTACTAACCCTGTAGGTGGAGATCCTCTTAGCACTACAATGACAAATTCAGCTAATACATCTGAGGTGCCTACAAATTCTAGCTCAGACGCACAAAACTCAAAAGTAGGACCTTCCAATGTAGGAGGATGTGGAGATGGTGATTCTGACCAAGAATTCCATGATCCTAAAGACCTCTCCACTAAAGATAATATCAATTATTTCACACACTCATTGGATCAAGTCAACCTTGATAAGTGTGCTGATGGGGTGGGTGATCCTCAATCACCAGATCTGAATTTTACAAATTTAGATTTGTCAAATCAACTTGCTGTGATTCCTCAACTGAGAATCCACAAGTCTTAACCCACCACAAACATCATTGGAGATCTTGAGACAGGATTGAAAACAAAAGGACAAACCCATGATAAAAATGTTTGTCTGCACACTTGTTTCTTGTCTTAGATAGAGCCTAAGAAGATTGATGAGGATTTGAAGGATGGAAGTTGGGTTGAAGCAATGCACGAGGAACTGCTTCAATTCAAAAAACAGAAGGTTTGGAACCTATGTCCTCTTCCTGATGGGAAGACTACTATAGGAACCAAATGGGTTGTTAGAAACAAGAAGGATGATAGAGGACTTGTCATCAAAAACAAGGCTATACTAGTTGTTCAAGGATACACTCAAGAAGAACGGATTGACTACATTGATTTCTTTGCTCCAGTAGAAAGACTTGAAGCTGTTAGGATATTCCTAGCTTTTGCTGCATCTAAGGATTTCAAAGTCTACCAACTAGATGTCAAGTGTGCTTTTCTATATGGTGTGATTAAAGAGAAAGTGTATGTCAAACATCCTACAGAACCGGTGAAGGTGTTCAATGTAAATCAGTTTCACAATGAGGAGAGACTTAGAACACTTAACAGATCAAATAGGAAACTAGAACCTTTATATTGATACTAAAAAACACAAGTAAACAAAGAGAGACAGAAGCTTAAGAACAACAAACAGATTGGTTTTCAAGGATAAAGTATATTGCTCTTAAGTTCTTTTAAAGTATAGTTGTACTGATAGGAGCTCCATTTGCAAAATTTGTTACCACTGGAGCTGAAGTAGATTGATTTAAAGGTGTTCTCAGCTCAAATCTTGGGTCAGGATCTTATATTGATAAGTTACCTGTAGATCCTGAGACATTCTCACAAGACTTGTTAAAACAGTTGGTAATTAAATCAAGATTAAACAACCAATCTAGACCAGAACATCTCACACAAGGAGTATGTTCATTTAAAGTCAAATTGGCTGACTCATCAACTATTTTAGTTCTGAGATTGTATACTCTATAAGCCTTGGCTTCAGAAGAGTATCCAATAAAGTATCCATCTTCTGATTTCTCATCAAATTTGGCTATCTGATCTTTGGTATTCAAGATTGTGTAAGGACATCCAAATGATCTGAGAAAACCAATGAAAGGTCTCCTTTTATGCCACAGTTCATAAGGAGTCTTACCATGAGTCTTAACTACTAAAACTCTGTTCTGCACATAGCAAGCAGTGTTCACTACTTCTGCCAAGAAGGTGATAGGCAGTTTAGAGTTAGACAACATGGTTCTTGCAGCTTCAGTTTAGAGTCATCACTATTTGCTTTATAAAAAAAGCAAGACACTTCTCCTGAAGGGGAAGTTTCAGGGAAGTCCATCTTGTACATGTTCCGTTTCCTGGGGCTCTGAGCAGTATATGCTCCTGAGAAATGATCACCCTGGGCTTGAGAACAATGCACTCATGCTTAGTAAAGAGCATGTTATGTTTTTTATCACAAAATTGGGACACGCTCAGTAGATTGTATCCATGCTCATTAACAAAGTTTACCTTCTTCATGCAGAGCTTACCATTTGTGATCATGCCCCTTCTAGTAATGTAACCTCCTACATCTCCTCCAAAAGCAACAGGCCCTCCATCAATTTTCTCAAAATTTTGAAGTACAAAGCCATTGCTTGTCATCCACACATTCTTGTTGGTCTTTAGCTGTTCCTGCATAAAAAGAGATGATTAGTTACATTTGGTAACCCAAGCCTTGCTGGTCTTGGGCTCATCAATATCAACAGAAGATAATGCAACAGTAATTGATCCTATGTTCAAGCTTTGAGCATCAGCAGCTGCTGTTGATAAACAACTTTTAGTCATATGGTCTTTCTTTGTTTTCCACATCACCTTTGGAAGCTTAGACTTGACCTTCAACACTTTAGAAGTTTTGACAACTTCAGAAGTTTTGGAGACTGGACCTTTAGAAGATCTTACTTTCACTACAGCAGGCTTAAGTACTTTGGAAGCATTCCTTTCTTTCGAGACCAATTTTTCTTCCAAAGGCAAGTTTTCACTTGTCTTCTTCTTCATTTTGGAGCTTTCGAGAGGAAAAGCTTTTCCTTCAAAAGCTGGCTTCTTCTTGATCTTCTCAGAAGTTTTCTTCTTGATCATGTGGACAGTGCTTTTAGGATTGTAAATACAGTCCTTAGCCAGATGAGAAGTACTACCACACATGACACAATCCATCTGCATTCTTCTGGAAGTCTTCCTTTGAAAGCAAGACTGATCTTGATCTCTTTCCATTTCCATCTTCTTCTTCGCCGATGAAGTAGCAAGCCTTTTAGGGAGTGACTTGCTGTTGGATATGGATGGTTCAGGTTGTGTAGCAGTGGTACACAATAAATCAGCCTTCTTCTTGTTGTTAGGATGATTTTGACAAGAACTAGAACCCCTGGTACTAGGATTTATAGTTGAGTCTTCAGCCTTTAACACTTCAAATCCTGCAGAGATGAACACTTGTTTCTGATTAGAGTTGAAGGTGACCTTGATCTCTTAAGCTTTCTTGGACTTTCTCTTGGCTCTTCTAATCAAGTTCCTTCTCTTGGACTTTGTCAACCAAACAAAATTTCTCTCCTCAGGAGAATAGTGACCCTTTTTAGGATGATCTTCTTCACTCTTCTCAGATTCATCCTTCACTATCTCCTCTTCATCCTCTTCACTCATGGGGTCTATGAGGGTAGCTCATCTTCACAAGTTCCACACCTTAGAGATCTTACTGATAGTAAGGAGTGTGGAGGAGCAATCACAGTAGATCCCAGTCCCTGCTTATTCTGGTAACAAACTTTGGTATGTAGAGATACGGATAATCATGTTCTTGAAGGTCTCTTCTTCAAGAACACATTTTTCTGCCCAGGCTTTGCTGATCACAAGCTAAGCCTTGCATTCAATTAACTTTGTGATGAGATCTTTGATCTGAGTCCTGTAGTTGGTGTGTTCATGTTTAAGAGTGGAAATGGTTTTCTCTAAATCTTTTATTTTTAGTTTATATTCATTTTCAGCTCTTTTGAAATCAGATTTTAAGATATTTAAGGACTCAAGATCAAATCTCATCTCTAAGTTATAGGACCTGTATCTATTTACTTTAGCAATACATTTAGGAGTACAAAGATGTTCCAATACCTTGGCTTCATCATGATCTGCCATCAGTGCTTGGTTTGGAGATGCATCTTCAACCTCAAAGCTCCAGTCAAAGCCTTCTTCTTCAACAGCAACTGCAGCTTGCTGCTTTGGTTTCTTATTCTGGTTGGCTCCTTCAGTGTAGTTTGGTCTTGTTTGTGCTTGACCACCATTTGTTCTAGGTGCCTTGTACTCCCTAGCAAAGTGTCCCATTTGGATGAAGTTAAAACACTTTACTTTGCTTTTATCCGGTCCAAACTTTCCACTAGCTGCATTGCTAGGAAACTTCCCTTTGGTTCTCTTGTAGAACTTCTTGGCTCTGTGAGTAAGAAGAGCCATCTGCTCGACTATCTCCATATAATCCAGATCATTTAGATGGATACAGTCCAGGTCTTCAAGGGTGAAGAGAAAGTTGCTTGAACTCTCACCAGCAGACACAAAGGCATGAGAAGAGCTTGTCTCTTGGAATGGACTTCCTTGGATGTAGATCTCCCTTGGTGTCTGAGGGAAGGTGATGAAAGGACCCTTTTATGAGTTGTCAGGGTAGCAGATGAGATGATGTTGTGGTTCTTTGCAATTCCTTTCAACCACATGGAGGGCTGAACTCTAATGATTGATGGAGTTACTGGATGGATTTTGCATGTTCATCTCAATCTGGTAGCCACTGAGGATACCATATAACTTTGTGAGAGTGAGAGTCTTGAAGTTCTCAGTCCTCTTGATAACAACACAATAATGGGTCCACTGTCTGGGAAGAGAGGATGTGAACTTCCTCACAATGTCCCTGTTCTCAAAAGTTACTCCAACATCCATTAGAGTGTCCACAATCTCAACATACCTGAAGTATTGTTGAGTCATGGTTTCACCAGTCTTGTAGGTGAAATTTTCAAACTGCTACTTCAAGAGGTCCTTTTTGTTCTCTTTTGCCTCAGAGGACCCCTCATGTATGAGCTTTAGTGCATCCCATAACTGCTTGGCAGTTTTGCACTTCTTGAAGCCCCTGTAAATAGAGTTAGGAAGAGCAGTTTGAGGGCAGTCATGGCCTTCTGATCGATATCAATCTTCTTTCTATCTTCTTCAGAATAGTCAGCCACCTCTTTTGGAATCATGCCACCTCCAGCAGCAGCTGAGGAGGTGCATGGAATGTAAGGTCCAGAGACAATAGATTCCCACATCCTGGTATCTTGAGACTTGATGAAGCCTTCCATATTTGACACCAAGTAACAAAGTCTTCGGGAGTGATCAAGGGGACTTTGTCACAATGCCAGTTTCCATATCAGCCTTAGAGAGAGCTGCCATTTGAGTTGTTAAGTGTTTTGTGAAAAACTAAGAGATCTAAGATAGTGAGATCTTACAATCAAGAGCCTGGAACGCTCTGATACCAATTGCAGGACCAGTGAAGGTGTTCAATGCAAATTAGTTTCACAATGAGGAGAGACTTAGAACACTTAACTAATCAAATAGGGAACTGGAACCTTTATAGTGATACTAAGAAACACAAGTAAACAAAAAGAGACAGAAACTTAAGAACAATAGAGAAGATTGGTTTTCAAGGATCAAGTATATTGCTCTCAAGTTTTTTTACAAGTGTTACAAAGCATAGAAATAAAATACAAGGACCTAAGAAACTTTATACTACATCCTACAGTCGGCCATACTTTGAAGGCCAGCTGGAAACACTAATCTAGACAACAAGATCAATGTAAAGTCAAAAGGCAGATTGCCTTTTGACTAGTGACTATGACATGCCATAGCTCACATCCTAATGTAATACGAAAAGGATAAAAGTACATAAAGTAGAAAGTTACCAACTCAAGACCATAATCTATAGCTTCCTAAAGCACGGACCTTTTTACCAACTTGTATAAATTGGTGAGTCTGCAGAGTGGCAGCGGAAAGTTGGTCAGCTTTTCTAAAAACTTGTTGATCAGAGAAAGCATGTCTTCTCTGTCTTCGGAAGAAATCAGTCTTCTATCTTTGAGGCTTTGGAAGACGTTGTCTTCTAAGCTTCGGAAGACTTCATCTTTGGCTTTGGAAGATTTGATCTTTGGCTTCTGAAGATTTTACACTTAGTGTAATTTCTTTGCGGTGTGTAAAACTTCCGAAGTAACTTCTACCATGCACAAAGTGCATGCATGCAGGAAGTACCTTGACTGTTTTGAGTGCATCAGCCTCTTTCAAATACCTTACACATCCACATGGCTTTGCAGAACCAGATCATCCTGATTATGTCTGCTAGCTTGACAAGGCTCTTTATGGGCTCCATCAGGCTCCAAGGAAGTGGTATGAGACACTATCATAGTACCTTGTCCAACATGGTTTGAAGAGAGATACCATTGACAGTACACTTTTTCTCAAAGGAACAGAGAATGACTTGATTCTGGTTCATGTTTATGTAGATGACATCATCTGTAGGTCATCTAATCCAAGTTTGTGCATATAGTTTGAGAAGCTGATGAAGAATAGATTTGAAATGAGTGCCATGGGTGAACTCAATTTTCTTCTAGGAATTCAAGTGAAGCAGGTGGACAGTGGTGACTTCATAAACCAGTCCAAGTATGTTATAGACGTACTGACCAGATTTCATCTAACTAACTGCAAGGTTGCCAAGACTCCCATAGCAAGAAACCACTCTCTAGGTCCTAACCTTAAGGGGGAGTGTGTTGATGAACACCTCTATAGGGCAATGATTGGGTCTCTCAAGCATCTCACAGCCAGTAAGCCTGATATCATGTTTACATCATGCATTTGTGTAAGATATCAAGCCAACTCTAGGATGTCTCATCTATCACTGTCAAGAGGATACTTAGATATCTCAAAGGTGCTCCCAAGCTGCGACTTTAGTATCCAAAATGTTATGACTTCAATCTGTATGCATATACAGATAGTGTCTATGGTGGCTGCAATATGACTTCAAAGTCTACATCAGGGGATGTCAGTTCCTTGGTGGAAGGATAGTCTCATGGCAATGCAAGAAACAATCTTGTGTGTGCGCATCAACTGCTGAAGCTGAATACATTGCTGCTGCAAGCTGTTATGCTTAAGTGCTCTGGATTCAGAATCAGATGCCTGACTATGGATTTAACTTCATGGATACTCCCATCCACATAGACAACAACAGTGTCATCTCTATTACAGAGAATCATGTACAGCACTTAAAGACAAAGCACATCAATATCAGGTATCATTTGATAAAAGTTAATTTTGAGAAAGGCTTGATAAAACTGGTCAAAGTTAAAACAAATTAACAATATGTTGATCTGTTCACTAAAGCATTTGATGAGTAGAGATTTAGGTATCTAATATCAGCTATTGGGATGATTAACTTTGAGTGCATTTTCTTAAATTAATTTTTGGATTATTTTCTAAAATGAGTGTATTTAATGTTGTCTATTTCATCACTCATATAAGCCCAGCTATCTTGAGAGAACATTTTTCTAATTTATATTACTTAGACTTATAAGAATTTAAAATATAATCTATTTTGAAAGACATTAAAATTAACTTCAGATGAAATTTATGTCTTTAACTAAACTAAGTAATTTACCTTCGGAAGAAAATTTTAGAAATATCTTCAGAAGTTTAAAACATTTATATGAGTTGAAGAACAATTTTCTTTCAAAGCAAATTAGTCTCGGAAGATTTACTCTTGAGTAAGACTTCTAGTGATTAATGTCTCTTAAAATAAACTATACTTTGAAACCAAATTTTCTCTCAGTAAATTTCTTCCGAAGCAAATTCTTATAACTCTAAGAAATATCTTCCGATGTCAAAATTGGCTTCGAAAGGTTTCCAAAACTCCAGAAGAAAAAATACCTTCGGAAGATTTTTGACTTTCAAGAAAACTACCTTTTTGGGCACCTTTTTCAGAGGTGGGACCGACATATGGATTTCAAAGTTTATCCTTAACGCATTAACTTAGTTTCAAATCCAATTCATACATATATACTCAATGGTTCCCCTTTCCTCACTATCTCCTTCATCTACAAATTTCTCTAACCTAAATTCTTAAAAACCGACTTTGTTCTTGCCTTCCTTCCCAACAAAGCTACTTCAAAATGGCCAACCTCAATCGCAGAAACCAACCCAATTTCTCCATGCATCTTCACAGTCAACACAATCAGATTACTCTGCTAAACTCTAAGAAAGATCTTGGCTTCTTAAAGGTTTGCCGCTTCTTATCTCTGTCAACCTACTTCACCTCCCTCACTATTGATCCTCCTCTCTATGAGGATTAATTTCTAGAGTTCTAGCGGACCTGTCAAGAGGTCACCATGGACGGGGAGAAGGCACTGTCTGCCATATTGTAGGGTAGGACAATCTTTATCACTCGAGCCTCTATAAACACTCATCTCATGCTGGATGATGTAGAATGTGACATCCGTCACTCTTATATCCATCAATTAACCTGAAGCTTGTCGTCTTTCGATCATGCATTTATTTCGTGTTCGTGTAATTAATACGCTTTTGACCGCGTCTTTGATGTCGTTAGATAGACACGTTCAATTCAAACTCATAAAATAATAAATTGGATTAGTTTTATATACTATTATCAATATTACTATTATTTTACTATTAATATCAGTATTATTATTAATGTATATATACATATTTAAGGAATACCATTCGCGTAAACAAAAAATCTATCAAATCGCGCTCGCGAAGCCGTGATCTTGAATGCACTAATATTATGTTGCGTCATGTCTTATCTCGTGTATAATTTTCCCTATATTTGTTCATTCAAAGTCTCGATTTTAAAGTTCGGGTTATATTTAAAATGGAAATAAATTATAGAAGGTTTAAATTGTCATTTAATTAAACTTGGGGGAATAATTATTTTATTGTTGAGGGACTAAATCGCAAATATGAGAAATATATATATATTCACCATAACCCTACCCGCAAAGTCCCCCATCTCGGTTTCATCCCATCGCCGCTCCGCCGTGAAACCCTCTCCCTCAGCCGCACTCTATTACGGTCATCTTGCCACCACGATAGCAATCGGTGGACCTCCCTTGTCTTCCTCGACATGAAATAGCAGGTTAGTGTTCCGTTTATCATTCCCTTTTGTTCTGTTTTTGTTGCCGTTATGGATTCAATGGTTACGCATGCATGTCGGGTACGTGGTATTGTGTATGACGATGGTGTGCGGTGGTTCTCTGGTGGCGTGTGGTGGTTGTATATGCATATATATGTGTGTATTGTGTGTGTATTAGTATGTGTTTGTGTGGGGTGTGTGTGTATGTGATATGTGTTGTGTGTGTGAGCTTGCGTGTGTGCTGTTGTGCGTGTGTGCTGCTGTGTGTGTACTGCAGCATGTGTGTGTGTGTTTTGTGTGTTGTGAGTATGTGTGGGTTTGTGTTTAAGGGTGTGAATGTGTGTGTGTGTGAATGATTATGTGTGTGTGGGTGTTTGTGTGTGAGTGAGTGTTTTTTTGGTGTGTGTTTATACATATATATGTGTATATAATTGTATGTGTGCTTGTATAATTATATATATACAATTGTGGGGTGAACGAGTCGAGTGCGAACGGGTTCGAGTATTTGAGCCGAGTGAATAGTACCATTACACGTGTTAATCATTTAAAGTTTAATTATGATTAGTACGTGTTCTAATTGCATTGAGCTCTTATTATAAATTACACGGAATATCATATGAAAACGAGTGACAATATGATTGCTTGATTTAAAACGATTAGTTTAAACTCAAGATTTATATAGCAAATCATAATTATCAAGAACCGACCAAGATAAAAATACATGTTAACAATAGTTCATGTTAACAATACTATAACATATATTTGAATATGTATTATTATTATTATTATTATTATTATTATTATTATTATTATTATTATTATTATTACTATTATTATTATTATAATACCTATTATTATTATTATTATTATTATTATTATTATTATTATTATTATTATTATTATTATTATTATTATTATTATTATTATTATTATTATTCCAAAATCACTTCATTTAAACATTATAATAAAGGTTTTTAATATTAATTTTTTTTTCTGTAATGTATTGTTATAAGTATTTATACGGTGATTAATACCGATTGATTATTTATAGTAACACGAATATCATGAATGTAATGATTATTATTGTAAATAATAATAGAATTAAGTTACTATAATATTATTACTCATAATATTACTAATATTTAGTTCACAATATTATTCAATAACTAAAGCAATATAATAAATAGTTAATTAATATTAAGTTTAATATAAACAATATTAACATTCTTACACTGATTATTAATGTGGTTTTTTTATAATTATTCATACTTTTATTAGATAAAAGATAATGCTAAGTATTAATTATATAAATAAATGATTACTAGGAACTTAAACTAATAAGTAATCGATTCAAGTAAACTTTATTAGGTTATCATTAAATAATTCTATCACAACATCCTAGCAATATATATATATTTACAACAAGTTATTATACATAGTACTATTAAGTACAAACCAAATCTAATTGAATTAAGAAACCCAAATAATCATACGAATAACATTAATATAATTCAACAACTTATAACCCAATTATGATATTAAACGATAATCTCATCTATGTTAATACATAGAGCTCAACCGCATATGTGATAACATTATTGTATGGCTAAGAGTTGACTTTAAGTGTACAATTAGGATTATGTTGGTGAAATCCTACACGTGGATGCAAACTCTCAACATTGATATATGGATACCTATAAGAGAACACAGGTGAGTTTCGCCGCCCCGTTTTCATTTCAATTATTTATAAAACTTAGGGGAAAAAGTATGCTCACCCTTTTTATGCTGTGAACTCTTTACATTTTGGGACTATTGTGTTTACTGATAGTAAGTAGATATCTTGTACATGCATGAGTTTTTCCGTGTGATTCTTTATTCACAACTATATAACTCCGGTGTTGGAGCCAACAGACATGTATTGATAGTACTATTGGCTGAGACTCCCACCCTTGTTTGTTAGTATACTAGTTGGGACTAACAGTGGCCACAGACGGGCCGTAGGGGATTCCGACAAGATCTGTGTGTATGTCATATGTTTAGTTGTGAGGCTCATGTTTACATGTGATATTGCTTGCTTATAACTGTATACACTTATGTCCTGTCAAACTATTACACAGCATCAAATTTATTTATTACTTAAACCTGCGAACTCACCAACAATATGTTGACCTTTTTGAGCATATCTTTCAAGGTAGCAATCAGTGAGGATAGCTAGTCATGATGCCTTAGTGATGACCTAATGGTATTGAGCTAGGATTGCATTAACATTATAAACAATGATTGTTCACTTGAATTTATCATTCTGAATATGGTTTTTACTTAGACTTGTTCTCGAGTTGTGAGAATTCAACTTGAATATGCTTGTTTGACTACGTTGTCATGAAATTGACTAACCAAGGCACAAGTCACCATTTTTGTCGTGTGACGTCATGACACGTTATTATATCATTTGATGATTCTCTATTAATTAATAATGTGTTATCACGATCCCGTCCGTTACATCCTCATGTTTCCGCTTTAAGCGGGGGTGTGACACAGAAGGAAACTTGTCCTTCCTGCAAGTTGTTGGCAATCATTCCTTTGGTTAGATGGGCTATGAGGGGGGCTACTCTGTTAGAACCTTTAGAAAGGAAAAGGTCTACTCACAGTGGAAATACCTCCTCCATGTGGTCATTCACAGCCTATATAACAAACATGGAGGATAAGATCAAATTCCTAAAGACCTTTCCTACATAGTCCATGGAATGATTCAAGGGGTCAAGTTCAGGTATTTACAGTTCGTTTATACAAATTTAAATGCTAACTTGGACTCCTTAGAATATTACATGTTACCTAGATATGTCCAGCAAATTCTTAATTGTGAACTGGGCTCAAAGTTAAGAGGAACATGTAATGTTTTTAAATTACGACAGATTAAGCCTGGGATCTTTTTAAAATTATGAGAAAACCTATTGTGGGATTCTATGGGATCGAAACAGCCCTTGCCTTAAAAATGTTAGAGCTCGTTGCTTAAGGTGACAACCTAGCAGCACCAGCTAGTGTTGAACCCACACCTGCTATCTCTCAGCAACCCACACAGCCTCAAACAACCATCACCTATAAAAGAAAATCCAAACGAACCCCTACACAAGCTATTCAGCCTGTGCAGCCCCTATATCACCACCCATGCAGGAGGAAGTGGACACTTGAGCTCCCACTTCCCCTGAGGAGCAAACTACTCCCACTCCCATGTTACCAATGATTAGTGTTGAGGTTCCTCATGCTCAGCCTGATAAGCTCATCACCCAACAAGCCTTAAGCCTTCACTCAGAGTCTCAAAACTTTAGTGAACAACTTTAAAAGGATAGTTACCATCCCCAGCCTTTTGATCTTAACCAACCAATTCCCAACATCGAATTCTATGACGATGAAGACATGGGATTCAGTGAATACCATGAGTCTCTCTTCTCCACCTTTGCTCAAGGAGAGATGAGTGCTCTTGCCTCTCCCATGTCTAGCCAACATCATCCACCCCAAACTAAGGTGGATCTCTCTGAACAAGTTCAAGAGATCCATATGGAAAAGGCTCTCATTTCTGCAAGTGATTACATCTTTAGGATCTCAACCATGGCAACCCTGCCACTTGACATTTCAACTAAAGCTATCATGGAGCAGGGGATATCCAACAGCCAAGAACAATATGCTGGTGAAGAGGAAGAAGACTTTGGTCCAATTCTCTCATCCCCCCATGATTCTTCATCTGAAGATGAGGGGAGTATGCAACTAAAGGTGCAACAACTTCAACAAACGTGCACCTATTTAGTTTCTAAGGTTAGTCACTTGAAATCTCAAGTGACTGCCTTGCAGAAGAGGGTAAATGACAAGCAACTTGAGATCATCAATCTCAAGGGCAAGCTAGCTGAGAGACCACCAAGACAAAACACAACCAGGTTTACAAGAACCTATGGAAACGGTGGACTTAACCTCTAGCTCACCTATGCAAGTGGGTGATGCTATCAAAAAGGGGGAGAAAGTTCCTGCAACCAAAGAACCTAGGAGTTCTGTCTAGAGTATGGACAATAAGGATTCAACACCCTCACTTATAGTTGTCCAGACTTAACAACTTCCTTAAGCTCATGATGTGAAGGCTATACTACAAGAATTATTTGAGAAGGAATTCCAAGCGTCATGTCTGCCCCATCCTACCCTGCTGAAAATCCAATAGTGGGATGGTGGTATGACAATGCAAGAAAGGCCTTGGTGCTATCTAGGTCTTAGGGGCAGCCTGAGGTCTTCAAATTTCAGACCCTAAGATTCTATAAGAGTATAGCTCTAGTTGATCTGCCACTTGTCAACCAAAGCCAAAATAGACTGGCTGGTAGATTGGCTGAAAGGATTCAAGAATAGGTGCTGTATGAGTTCAGAAATAGAGCAAAATTATATAGATAGAGGCTAGCAGGGAAAACTATCGCTCAACTAGATACTGAGGTAGACCCTAAGATTGGCTTCAAAGAATCATGGGGGGAAACCTTGGTTAAAGGCCTAGCAATGGACACTGTGAACCCTGGGATAGGCTCAACCTCAGCACCCAGTACCCTCAGTGAAACACCTACCGGTGAAGGTGTATCACAACCTCTCCTTGGCTAGATCAAACTCACCATAATTATCAGAAATCCAAAGCTCTCTTCACCCTGAGTCATACAGGCCAACAATTGACATAGGGAAAAGGAAGATGACTCCTGAGGAGATTGAGAAGGAGAAAAAGGAGAGGATGAGGAAGGCTAAGGGAGAGAAAACGAGATAGATCCTAAGCTTTATGCAAGCTGCAATCAGGGCTGCCCACAGGCCTAACACTCAAGATGATGAGTTAAGGGCAGCAAGATTGAACTACCTGGGATTAAAGAACTATAATATAGATGAACTCATCTCTCTCTCCATAGTAGAATTGAATGAACTGGCAGACATAGAGTTGTCCAAAGAGAGGAAGGAGGCTGAGGCTACAAAATTGCTCCTCAAGATCAAAGAAGAAAGGAAAAGAAAGAAACTCTATAAAGCCTTTACCCTCTCTCCAGTTCAAGAAAGTCCTGAGAAGGAGACTATGGTTGTACAACAAGAACAAACTCAGATAGGAAAAGAACAAGAAAGACAGCATATGATAACCTATCTGAGAGCCATAGGTCTCTATCAGGCAGTAGCTCTCAACCCTTTATCATATGAATATGTTGAATTTGAATGTCTCAAACAGCTGGAAGAAGAAGCTAAAACTTAAAGAAAAGTTCTTAAGAGGAAAATAAGAGAGAAAGCTGTTAAGAAAAAGATGAGAGAGGAGGCTGCTAAAACAAGAACCACCATCAGAGCACAAGAAAAGAAGTCTGTTGAGAGGCTAAAGATGGTGAGCTTCTTGAAGCTGTATGGGTTCTCCGAAAGGAGACTTGGTCCTATGTCTTTATCCACAATGGATGAGCATATCAGAAGGATCAAGCAGAAGATAAAGGAAGGTCAGCTAGTTGACTTGCATTCTCCACCAAGTCAAGTTGTACCTAAAGTTGAGCTGAAGGTTGAACCACAAAAGATAACACAACCTAATTCTGAAGCTATACCTAAGCAAACTTCATTTTCTAACCCACAGCTGGGTTCTAAACCTCTTGCTTCTAAACATATAGAGGAAAAGGACCCAACTGAGGAGAATACCAAAAGATAAACTGGTGCTGCAGGCCACTCTACTCAGTTAAAGTATAGAAAGAGGAAAAGGATAGCCATCAGAAGGGATAAGAAGAAGAAGTCCAAGGCATCCACCTCTACATCTCAAGATGAATCAGAACATCCTGAGGGTGAACAAGAAGAGGCTGCTCAACCAACTCCTATTCAAGCAGAGTCTCTTGCAGTTGGAAGACCATCCTGTCCTAGAGCTTTGTAGCAAATCCAGACTGATGGTATGTCATTAGAGATCAAGGGGGTCAAGATGTGTATCTCTGGCAAGACATGTTTGATCTCCCTCTGCATGATCTCTATGACATGAGGAGATACTATGAAAGTCTGAGGGATCATGACCAAAGGCATGGTCTTGATCCTAATGAGGACTGTTAATTTCTGAGTATCCTACTCTGTTTTGGTAGCATCAGCCTAGGGGGAGTTTGTAAGGAATACTTAAAAGGCGGATGCAACCAAAGTAGCCAAAGAGCGTCCTGCTTGCATGCATGTGCATTGCAGAAGTTACTTCGGAAGTTTTACACTTCTCCTAAGAAAAGTTGTCGAAGTGTAAAATCTTCCAAAACCAAGACCAAGATCTTCTAAAGGCAGAGATTAAGTCTTTCGAAGCTTAGAAGACAAAGTCTTTTGAAGCCAACAAGACAGAAGACTGATTTCTTCTGAGGACAGAGAAGACAATGTTTCTCTAATCTACTTTTTCAGAAAGCTGACCAACTTTCCATTGCCACTCTGAAGACTCACCAACTTGCATAAGTTGGTGAAAAGGTCCATGCTTTATTAAACTGTATATTATGGTCTAGGTGTTTGTAAATTTCTACTTTGTACTTTTATACTTTTTGTAATACATTAGGATGTGAGCTATGACATGTTATAGTCACATGTCAAAAAGGTAATCTGCCTTTTTGACCTTACATTGATTTTGTTGTGTAGATCAGTGTATCCAGCTGGCCTTCAAAGTATGGCTGGCTATGGGATGTAGTATAAAGTATCCCAGGTCTTGTATTTTGAATTATCACTTGATCACTTTGTAACTTTTTAATAGAACTTGAGAGAAATAGAAATCATTCTTGAAAACCATTTCTGCTTGTGTTCTTTTACTTTAAGGTCCTAGTTTATAAAAAGCCGGTTCCCTATTTGATCTTGTAAGTGTTATTCAAGTTCACTCTCCAAACACCCTGTGAAACTGTTGCACTGACCTCCCCAAACGGTAGAAAACTATGGAAACCAATAACATAATTCATAACTTTTTTATTATTTTAACTATTAAAATGTTATTTAAGTATGTGATATATGTTGGGCATACATACAAGAATGAAGAGTTTTACGTATACGTAACACTATGTCGAATGAAAAATGGTTACGTATATGTAACCTATGTGTGTCGTATATGAAAAACCATGCTATGGTTTTTCATTTGATTCATACCTTTATTTCTATATACTTACACGAATATATATAGGGTAGTGATAAAAAGTTTCTAAATTATATGATCGGTTTCATTAGTTTTCTATAGTTTTCTCATAACATTATGGTTTTCTTAGTATCCATCCTCTATATATATATACTAAGAAAACCACAATATTATGTGTATATATATATATAGGGAATGGTTAAAATGAGAACCCTTGGTTTTTGTGAGAGCACATTAACCCTATCTAATCCATTGATTTATTTTAAAAGAAATGAGATCATGACATGTGTCCATTTGACTTTTTAAATTGAAAATGATAATTCGGTCATTTCATCAACCCAAGAAAATTCAAGTTGAATGTAGTGATGACAAGTGTCAGCACCTAGCTTTCTCTTTCCTCTCATATTTTTTTTATAAAAATAACTTTACAACCAATTTTTTTATACATTTATAACTTTTTTATACTATATTATTTTTTTTATAAAAATTATATCATTAAGCTCGTATCATTTTTCTCTTTAATTCCCATATAGTCTCGATATTTTTTGTGATTTAGTTTGGACGTCTGTAGTTACATCACTGTAATTAGTATTTGCAATACATAAAAAACTATTTTACAACATCTAAAACCATGTTAAACCACTATAATAAAACTATACCACTGTAAATCGCATTAAAATAAGAAATATACACCATAGTAAATTACATCATATTTGTAATTACATATACTGAATTAAATCAAATTATTTTATAACAAACACACTTTTTACATTTGGTTTCATGTTTTACATGTGTCACCTAACAAGTCTTGACATTTTTTTATGGTTTAGTTCGTACGTATATAGTTACACACTATAAAATAACATTAGCAACATCTAAAAAACCATTTTACATACATCTAAAATCACATATTATTATACCATTTTAACAAAACTACACCACTGTAGTTAAATTAAAATAACAAAAATATACCATTGTACTATAATTACATCATTATAAATAACATTTTAAACCAATGTAAAATTAAGAATAAATCTGAAAATATACATTACATAACCTAAGACTGTTGTAAACCAATGTAAACTAATAACTTACAGTAAATTATATGATATTTGTAATAACTTACAATGAATTACGTTACATTAAATAGGTGTAACTTCAACGTAAAACATATAATCATATACAACTTAGCATATCTTATGGAATGAATAGATATAATTCAGAATCTTAAGTCAATAACCCAAATCTTGATTCTTGCTTGAGCAAGTTTATCAAGGCATTGGGGCACCTACAAAAAAGTAAATTACATCATGTTTAATTGAATGCAAATAATAATACTTACAGTGACTTACATCATATTGTACTTACTTACAATAAACTACATCGAATAAACACATATAAAAACCAACAAAATTAAAACCTATATCAATAACAATTACCAAAAAATTGAAATAAAACAGACAGGTATGAAATAAATTATTCAATTTCATCAAAAAATAACAATTACCTCTTAAAAAATTGAAATAAAACGGACAGGTATGAAATTAATTCTTCAATTTCATCAAAAAAATTGATAAAAACCCATTTTTGTTTGTAGGATCTTGAACAAATAAGATGTAAATGTCTTCTTATTCTTTGTAAATAGTGATTGTACTCTTGGCTGCTTTGTTTGTACTTTTGAACATCATAATACCTCTCAAGAACAAACCCTTTTGGCAATTCTGTACTACTCTGTTGTTCTTAGGGATCCACTACTTAGGATCAACAAACGATTCAAGTCCTGGACCACCTGATTACCTCGCAAGAACTCCGACCGGATTGCAACTCATTCTGGTGATAACGCTGCCGCCAATGTCTGCTGGCGCCACAAAATCACCACGTGACATCTTCTTTATCCTAACACAACCGCAAGGATGATTCCGGCCTTATACAACCACCACTTTGCACCATATAAAGATCAATTGTCCAGCGGTGATTGGCCGAAATGCATCTTGGATATGAAACGGGTGGACCGACGATCAAAACAATCAAATGCAAGCTCTGCTTTTGAGGACGAAAGAGGGGCGAAACTAGGGTTTCAATGGACGGTGGTGGAAATTAAGGGACAAGGTTGTTTGTGGTGGGGTTTATTGGTGGCGAAATGGAATAAGACTCAAATCCATTCTTGGGTAGAAATTCAAACCTAGAAACCTGATTTTGTTATTTTTTGTTGGATTCAGGATCAGATGGATATTTTAGTTCAAAAGAGAAAAGATAAAGAGAGAGAAAGATAGAGATATGGTGTAGTTTAAAGAAAAGAGAGGTATGAGATGGTGATATTGATTTGATAGGTGTTTGACTACACTCAAAAGAAGTACAAAATCAAAATAATTTACCCATGATCTAATAAGAACCATTCAAATGATATATTCTATTTTAAATGCTAAATCAATTGTAGAACATTGAGTTAAAGGGTTCTTACAAAAAGATAGGGTTCTCACATGAACTCATCCCTATATATATATATATATATATATATATATAGGATTGGGTTCATGTGAGAACCCTAAGGAATTGCAAGAACCCTTTAACTAAATCACATCCTTTGATTTAGCATCTAAGATGGAATATCCATTTGAGTAGTTCTCATTAGATCATGAGCAAAATTGTAATTTTGATTTTGTACAACTTTTGAGTGTTAGACACCCACCATCTACTTTTTTTTTATCTTTTTTTCTTTCTCCTTTACCACTTCTTTATACTAAAATATCTTTTTTCTTTCTTCTTTAAACTTAAATCTCCATTTGATCCTCAATTCACCACCTTTACAAGCCCTCTACTCCACAGTCACTTCACCACCTCACAACGATAGAAGCCGATCGAAGGTTAGATACAAGCTGATTGAAGGTCTGTTAGAAGCCAATCGAAGGTACCACCTCTCACCACCACTAGTCGATCACCCGACACTACCTCTCATCTTGGTTCTCTTTCTCCATCGCAGATCCCACCTCCACTGTCGCCTCACTACCACCGCCACTTCACTACCTTTCAAATCTAGGCTCAAATACGGGTTCTCACTACGTTTTAGATATGGGTTCATCAACCATCTTAGCATATCTCTAATTACCATCGATATGATCTGATTGATACAGTAAACAAAATTTCTTGCAGTTGTTTTGATAATGGATTTCATGAAATCAACTCAAGTTTATGGGTTAAGTTTGTTGGTGTTTTTAAGTTTTGAGTTGCTTTCATTTGTTTTTTTTTTAATTTAATTTGAATTTATATGTAGAAAGTTGTAGCAATTATTGCTAGATTTTTCTAGTTTTGTTCTAAGATGAGTATAGATTTTAGTTTCTGTTCAGTTAAATAATATGTTTGATGGTATTAATTTAAGATGAGTATAAATTTAAGTTTCTAATCTATTTAATAATATGTGTTTTAAGATGAACTTTTGGTTGTGCATCTTTTAACAAATGCTAAGCTGAAAATGGGTGTGTCAATATGATATTAATTTTATAGTTTTGTAGGGGTGGAGATGTGTTTTAATTTTAGGGGAGAAATCAACATGTTTTTTAGCCCTATTATTAAATCAATTTTATATTTTACATAATGAAAAACAAGAACAGTAGAAAATTGTACCATTATTTTTACAGTTTAAGATATGCAATTTTTTAATCTTTTTTTATTAGTGGATGGTATTTAATGCGTTTTTTGTCTTTCATTTTGAATTTGGAGGTACCCCAATGCATAGATAAACTTGCTCAAGCAATAATCAAGATTTGGGTTCTCGACTTGAGACTTTGAATTATATCTATTTATTCCATAAGACATGGTAAGTTGTATATGATTATATGTTTTATGTTAATGTTACACCTTTTTACTCTAACATAATTCACTATAAGTTATTACAAATATTATATAATTTATTGTAAATAATTATAGATATGCTATAATTCACTATGAACATTTAGATTTTCATTCAAAACCTTGTTAGTATATTTTGATGTTTGGATTGTTATGAGATGTAATGATATGTTATGCTATTGATTGTAATGGTATTAGTGCATATGTTCTTAGTTTAAAACAGTTTAGGTTTTGTTAGTTCATACTTAATTAGTTTACATTGGTTTACAACAGTAAGTATATTTTCAGATTTATTCTTAATTTTACATTAGTTCAAAATGTTATTTACAATGATGTAATTATAGTGGTGTAACTATAGACGTCCAAACTAAATACTAAATTAATACGATTACAGTGCCGTAGTTTTACTATAGTGGTGTAACATGGTTTTAGATGTAAAATAGGCTTTTAAGTGTTGTAAATACTAATTACAGTGATGTAATTATAGACGTCCAAACTAAATCACAAAAAAATACCAAGACTATATGGGAATTAAAGAGAAAAATTATACGAGTTTATTGATATAATTTTATATAAAAATAATATAGTATAAAAGATTTATAAATGCATAAAAAAATTAGGTGTAAAGTTATTTTTATAAAAAAGAAAAAATATGGGAGGAAAGAGAAAAATTAGGTGGTGACACTTGTCACCACTACGAACATAAATATAAAAAAGTTATTTTTACAAGACCGGTTGGGAGGTCAATGCAATAGTTTCACTCGATGTTTGAAGAGTGAACTTAATAGATAACACTTACAGGATCAAATATGGAACCGGCTTACTAAGAACATAAATATAAAAGAACACAAGCAGATAGTTTTCAAGAATGCTGTATATTGCTCTCAAGTTTTATTAAAAAGTTATAAAGTGATCAAGTGATGATTCAAAATACAAGATCTGAGATACTTTATACTACATCCTACAGTTGGCCAGGCCTGCTGGATACACTAATCTAGACAACAAAATCAATGTAAAGTCAAAAAGGCAGATTGCCTTTTTGATATGTGACTATGACATGTCATAGCTCACATCCTAATGTATTACAAAAAGGATAAAATGTACAAAGTAGAAAGTTACAGAAACCTAGACCATAATCTACAGTTTACTAAATAATGGACTTTTTCACTAACTTATGCAAGTTGGTGAGTCTTCAGAGTGGCAATGGAAAGTTAATCAGCTTTCTGAAAAAACAGATCAGAGAAAACATGTCTTCTCTGTCCTTAGAAGAAATCAGTCTTCTATCTTGATGGCTTCAGAATACTTTGTCTTCTAAGCTTCAAAAGACTTCATCTTTGGCTTCGGAAGATCTTGGTCCTGGCTTTTGAAGATTTTACACTTAGAGTGGCGTGCAGCACGAGTTGATCTTTTAGTATTCTCCTTAGTTGGGTCCCTTTCCTCCACATGTTCAGAAGCAGAAGGTTCAAAACCCTACTATGGGTCAGAAGATGAAGTTGGCTTTGTTGTAGCTTCAGGATCAGGTTGTGCTGTCTTGTGGTTCAACCTTTAGCTTAACTTCAGGTACAGCTTGATTAGGTGGAGAATGCAAGTCAACCAGCGGAGCTTCTTTTATCTTCTGTTTGATCGCTCTGATATGCTCATCCATTGTGGATAGATACATAGGATCAAGTCTCCTTCTAGAGAACCCATACAGCTTCACCATCTTCAACCTATCAGTAAACTTCTTCTCTTGTGCTTTGATGGTGGCTCTTGACTTAGCAACCTCCTCTCTCATTTTTCTATTAACAGCTTTTCTTTGAGGTATTCAAACTCAATATACTCAAATGAGAGAGGGCTGAGAGATGCTGCCTGATAAAAACCTATGGCACTCAGGTACGCTATCATTTTCTATCTCTCTTGCTCTTTGCCTATCTGAGTTTGTTCCTATTGTACAGCCACAGTCTCTTTTTTAGGACTTTCTTGAACTGGAGAGAGGGCAAGGGCTTTGTAGAGTTTCTTTCTTTTCCTTTCTTCTTTGATCTTGAGGAGCAGTTCTGCAGTCTCAGCCTCTTTATTCTCTTTAGACAGCTCTGTGTCTGCCAGTTCATTCAATTCTACTATGGAAAGAGAGATGAGTTCATCTATATTGTAGTTCTTTAATCCCAAGTAGTTCAATCTCGTTGCCCTTAACTCATCATCTTGAGTGTTAGGCCTGTGGGCAGCCCTGATTGCAGCTTGCATAAAGCTTGGGATCCATCTTGTTTTCTTTCCCTTAGCCTTCCTCTTCCTCTCCCTTTTCTCCTCCTCGATCTCCTCAGGAGTAATCTACCTTTTCCCTTTGTCAGTTGTTGGCATATATGACTCAAGGTGGAGAGAGCTTTCGCCTTCTGATGATTGTGTTGAGTTTGAGCTCTAGCCAAGGAAAGGTTATGATACACCTTCACCAGCAGGTGTTTCACTAAGGGTACTGGGTGCTAAGGTTGAGCTTGTCTCAGGGTTCAGAGGGTCCACTGCTGTGCCTTTAACCAAGGTTTCCCCTTCGAAGCTAATCTTAGGGTCTACCTCAGTATCTAGTTAAGCAACAGTTTTCCCTGCTAGCCTCTGTCTATGTAATTTTGCTCTATTTCTGAACTCCTGCAGCACCCATTCTTGAATCCTTTCAGCCAATCTACCAGCCTGTATGTTTTGGCTTTGGTTGACAAATGGCAGATCAACTAGAGCTATACTCTTATAGAATCTTAGGGTCAGAAATTTGAAGACCTCAGGCTGCCCCTAAGAACTAGATAGCACCAAGGCCTTTCTTGCGTTATAATACCACCATCCCACTATTTGATTTTCAGCAGGGTAGGATGGGGCAGACATGGCCCCTGGAATTCCTTTCTCAAATAATTCTTGTAGTATGGCCTACACATCAGTGTGAGCCAGAGGAAGTTGATAAGTCTCGACAACTACAAGTGAGGGTGGTGAATCCTCATTGTCCATACTCTAGACAGAACTCCCAGGTTCTTTGGTTGCAAGAACTTTCTCCCCTTTTTTTATAGCATAATCCACTTGCATAGGTGAGCTGAAGGTTAAGTCCACCACTTCCATATGTTCTTGTGGACCTTGTTGAGTTTGTCGTGGTGGTCTCTCAGCTAGCTTGCCCTTGAGATCGGTGATCTCAAGTTGCTTGTCATTTACCCTCTTCTGCAAGGTAGTCACTTAAGATTCCAAGTGACTAACCTTAGAAACTAAATAGGTACATGTTTGTTGAAGTTGTTGCACCTTTAGTTGCATACTCCCCTCATCTTTAGATGAAGAATCATGGAGGGATGAGAGAATTGGACCAAAGTCTTCTTCCTCATCACCATCATATTGTTCTTGGTTGCTGGATATCCCCTGCTCCATGACAGCTTCAGTTGAAGTGTTAAGGGGCTGGGTTGCCATGTTTGAGGTCCTAAAGATTTAGTCACTTGCAAAAGTGAGAGCCTCTTCCATATGGATCTCTTGAACTTGTTCAAAGAGTTTCACCTTAGTTTGGGGTGGATGATGTGAGCTAGACATGGGATAAGCAGGAGTACTCATCTCTCCTTGAGCAAGGGTGGAGAAGAGAGACTCATGGTACACACTAAATCCCGTGTCTTTATCATCATAGAATTCTAGGTTGGGGATTGGTTGGTTAAGATCCAGAGGTTGGGGATGGTAACTGTCCCCTAAAAGTTGTTCACTAGAGTTTTGAGACTCTAAGTGATGGCTTAAGGTTTTTGGGTGATGAGCTTATTAGGCTGAGCATGAGGAACCTCAGCATTGATCATTGGTGAGATGGGAGTGGTTCGCTCCTCAGGGGAAGTGGGAGCTCTAATGTCCACTTCCTCGTGCATGGGAGGTGATATGGGGCCTGCATAGGCTGAATAGCTTGTGTAGGGGTTCGTTTGGATTTTCTCTGGTAGGAGATGGTTATTTGAGGTTGAGAGGGTAGAACAGGTGTGGGTTTAACACTAGCTGGTGCTGCTAGTTTGTCACCTTGAGTAATGAGCTCTAACATTTTTAGGACAAGGGCTGTTTCGACCCCAAAGAATCCCACAGTAATTTTCTCATAATTTTAAAGATGTCAGGCTTCATCTGTCCTAATTTAAAAACATTACCTGTTCCTCTTAACTGTGAGCCCAGTTCAAAGTTAAGAATGTGGTGAACATATCTAGGGAACATGTAATATTCTAAAAAGTCCAAATTAGCAAGAAGATTTGTATAAACAAATTGTGAATAACTAAAATTGACCCTTTGAATCATTCCATGTACTATATAGGAAAGGTCTTCAGTAATTTGATCCCATCCTCCATGCTTGTTGGATAGGCTATGAATACCCACATGGAGTAGGTATTTCCATTGGGAGGACACCTTTCCCTTTCTAAAGCTTCTTACAGAGTAGTCCCCCTCATAGCCCATTTGACCAAAAGAATGATTTACAACGGCTTTTGGGAAGGACAAATCATATTTCGCATCATCCATCATGAGATGAGTGTTTATGGAGTCCCTTCTTCCCATCCATGGTGACCTCTTGATAGTTCCACCAGAACTTTAGAAGTTGATCCTCATAGAGAGAAAGATCAATAGTGAGGGAGGTGAAGTATTTTGAGAAAGATAGGAAGCGGCAAACCTCTGAGAAGCCAGGATCTTCTCAGAGTGCAACAGAGCAACCTGATTATGTTGCCTGTGAAGATGCATGGAGAAATTGGGTTGGTTTCTATAGTTGAGGTTGGCCATTTGAAGTAGCTTTGTGGTGAAGGAAGGTAAAAAAAAAGACGGTTTCTAGAGAATTTAGGTTAGAGAAAATTTCAGATGAAGGAGATAGTGAGGAAAGAGGGAACCTTTGAGTGTATATGAATGAATTGGATTTGAAACAAAGTTAATGTGTTAAAGATAAACTTTGGTTTCATGATGTCAGTCCCACCTCTGAAAAAGTGCCCAAGAAGGTAGTTTTCTTGAAAGTCGAAAATCTTCCAAAGGTATTTTGTCTTCAAAAGTTTTGAAAAACTTCCAAAGCCAATTTTGACTTCGGAAGATATTTCTAAGAGTTAGAAGAATTTGCTTCAGAAGAAATTTTCTTAAAGGAAAGTTTGCTTCCGAAGTATAATTTGTTTTGAGAGACATTAAGTATAAGAAGTTTTACTCAAGAGTAAATCTTCCGAGACTAATTTGCTTCAAAAGAAAATTGTTCTTCAATTCATATAAGTGTTTTAAGCTTCGAAAGATATTTCTCAAATTTCTTCCGAATGTAATTTACTTATTGAAGTTGAAGACATAAGTTTCTTCCGAAGTTAATATTAATGTCTTTCAAAAGAAATTATACTTTAAATTCTTATAAATCTAAGAAATATCAGTTCTAAAAGTTTACTTTCAAGATAACTGGGCTTATATGAGTGATGTAATAGAAAACATTAAAGACACACATTTTTAGCAAATTCTAAAATTTATTTAAAAAAACCTACTCAAACTTAATCATCCCAATAGCTGATATTAGATACTTAAATCTCTGTTCATCAAAAGCCTTAGTGAACAGATCAGCATATTGTTTATTTGTGTTAACTTTGACCAGTTTTATCAAACCTTTTTCAAAACTATCTCTTATCAAATGATACCTGATATTGATGTGCTTTGTCTTAGAGTGCTGCACAGGATTCTTTTTAATAAAGATAGCACTGTTGTTGTCTGTGTGGATGGGAGTCTTCTTGAAGTTAAATCCATAATCCAGCATCTGATTCTGAATCCAAAGCACTTGAGCACAGCAGCTTGCAGCAGCAATGTATTCAGCTTCAGTAGTTGATGCAGACACATATGATTGTTTCTTGCATTGCCATTCTTGAATCACCTCAGCTAAACTATCAGCCTGTCTGTTTTGGCTTGGATTGATGAAGGGCAGGTTAACCAAGTTCATACCATCATGGAAACTCAGGGTCTGAAAGTTGAAGAGTTCCTACTGCCCCTGAGCTCTTGATAGCACCAATGCCATTCTTGAGTTGTCATACCACCATCTCATTATTGGATTTTCAACTAAGTGGGATGGGGCAGGCATGGACATTGGAATTCCTTCCTCAAACAATTGTTGAAATATGGCCTCCACAGCAGTGTGAGCCTAAGGAAGTTGTTGAGTCTGGACAACTGCAAGTGAGGGTGGTGAGTCCTCATTGTCCATA
Source organism: Flaveria robusta (assembly GCA_025506415.1). Lineage (NCBI taxonomy): Eukaryota > Viridiplantae > Streptophyta > Magnoliopsida > Asterales > Asteraceae > Flaveria > Flaveria robusta. Next base: position 11,763,194 of record CM046472.1, read on the forward strand.
CTTATGACAGAACTCCCAAGTTCTGTGGTTGTATAGACTTTCTCTCCTTTTTTGGTACATCACCCACCTGCATAGGTGAGCTCAAGGTCAAGTCTACTACTTCCACAGGTTTTTGTGGACCTGGTCGAGTTTGTCTTGATGGTCTCTCAGCTAACTTGCCCTTGAGATCGATGATCTCAAGTTGCTGGTCATTGACCTTCTTTTGTAAAGTAGTCACTTGAGATTCCAAATGACTGACCTTGGAGACTAAAGAGGTGCATAGTTCTTCAAGTTGTTGCACCTTTAGTTTCAAACTCCCCTCATCTTCAGATGAAGAATCATGGGGAGATGAGGGAATTGGACTGATGTCCTCTTCCTTATGACCAGCATAGTATTCTTGGCTGCTGGATTTCCTCTGCTCACTGACAACTTCAGGTGAAGTGTCAATGGGCTGAGTTGCCATGGTTGAGGTCTGAATGATGTAATCACTAGCAATAGTGAGAGCCTCTTCCATATGGACCTCCTGAACTTGTTCAGGGAGATCCACCTCAGTTTGGGGTGGATGATGTGGGCTGGACATAAGAGTGGCAGGAGCACTAATATCTCCTTGAGCAAGGGTGGAGAAGAGAGACTCATCGTACTCACTAAATCCCATGTCTTCATCATCATAGAATTCAAGGTTTGGGATTGGTTGGTTGAGATCAAGAGGCTGGGGATGGTAACTGTCCCCTAAAGGTTGTTCACTAGAGTCTTGAGACTCTGAGTGAAGTATTAAGGCAGTTTGGGTGATGAGCTCATCGGGCTAAGCATGAGGAACCTTAGCACTGATAATATGAGAGATGGGAGTGGTTTGCTCCTCAAGGAAAGTGGGAGCTCCAGTGTCCACTTCCTCTTGCATGGGTGATAGTATAGGGGCCTGCTCAGATGGAATAGCTTGAGCAGGGGTTCGTTTATGTTTTCTTGAGTAGGTGATGGTTATTGTAGGTTGAGATGTTGGTTGAGAGACAACAGGTGTGGGTTCAACACTAGCTGGTGCTGCTAGGTTGTCACCTTGAGCAATGAACTCTAACATTTTGGGGACAAGGGCTGTTTCTACCCCAGAGAATCCCATAGTTTGTTTTCTCATTATTTTAAAGATGTCAGGCTTCATCTGTCCTAATTTTAGAACTCTACCTGTTCCCCTCAACTGTGAGCCTAGTTCATAATGTGCTGGACATATCTAGGGAATATGTAGTATTCTAAGAAGTCTAAGTCAAAAAGCAGATTAAGGTAGACAAAGTGTGAATACCTGAACTTGACCCCCTGAATCAGTCCATGGACTATGAAGGACATATCCTCAGGAATCTGGTCCCATCCTCCATGCTTGTTTGATAAGCTGTATATGATGACATGGAGGAGGTACTTCCACTGGGAAAAGACTTTCTCTTTCCTGAAGGTTCTGACTAAAAAGTCTCCCTCATAACCCATCTGCTCAAAAGACTGATTAACAGCAAATTTAGGGAAGGACAAGTCACCTTCTGCATCATCCAGCTGAAGATGGGTGTTGATGATGGCCGGAGTGATGAAGATTGTCCTCCCCTGCACTGTGACAAACAGTGTCTTCTCCTCATCCATGGTGACCTCTTGGCAGGTCCGCCAGAAGTCCAGAAGATGATCCTCATAGAAAGGAGGATCAACGGTAAGGGAGGTGAAGTAGTTAGACAAAGAAAGAAAACGGCAAACCTCTGAGAAAGCAGGATCTTTCTTAGAGTTTAATAGAGCAACCTGATTGTGTTGCGTGTGAAGTTGCATGGAGAAATCGGGTTGGTTTCTACGATTTTGGTCGGCCATTTTAGAGAACTTCGTCATGAAGGAAGATAAGAGCAAAGGCGGTTTCTAGGTGAATTTAGGTTATCAAGATGTTGCAGATGAAGAGAGAAAAGTGAAAGAGGGGGAAACCGTTGAATATATATATGAAATAGATTTGAGACAAAGTTAATGCGAAAGGATAAACTTTGAAATCCGGATGTCGGTCCCACCACTGAAAAAGTGCCCAAAAGTAGTTTTCTTGGAAATCGAAAATCTTCCGAAGGTAATTGGCTTTGGAAGTTTTGATAAAAGCTTCCGAAGCCAATTTGGCTTCGGAAGATAATGCTAAGAGTTTTGAAAATTTTGCTTCGAAAGAAAAAATACTTAAGTGTATTTCTTATCTCATAGAGATAAGTACTTTCGGAAGAAAATTGTTTTTAAATAGCATATGAGTACTTATGAAAAAATTTGACTTCGGAAGATATTAAGAGAATTTCTTCCGAAGGCTATTTGTCATAGGCAATTATTTGATATTAAAGACATAATTTGCTTTCGAATGTAACTTAGTTTCTTTCGAAAGGAAATGTGTTCAAAATTTTCAAAAATCTAAGGAATATTTTCTGAAAGACTCTTCTTCCAAGATTGTTAGGGGCTTATGAAGGTGATAAAATAGACAACTAAGTACACACAGATTTTAGAAATAATATTGAATTTAAGTTTAAGAAAGAGCTACTCAAAGTTAATCATTACAATAGCTGATATGAGATACTTAAATCTCTGTTCATCAAAAGCTTTAGTGAACAGATCAGCATATTGTTCATTTGTGTGAACTTTGACTTGTTTGATTAATCCCTTTTCAAATTATCTCTAATTAAATGATACCTGATGTTGATGTGTTTGGTCCTTGAGTGCTGCATAGGATTCTCTGTAATAGAGATAGCACTATTGTTGTCTATGTGAATGGGAGTCTCCTTGAAGTTGAATCCATAGTGTAGCATCTGATTCTGAATCCAAAGCACTTGAGCACAGCAGCTAGCAGCAGCAATGTATTCAGCTTCAGCAGTTGATGCAGATACACAGGATTGTTTCTTGCATTGCCATGAGACTATCCTTCCAACAAGAAATTAACATCCCCCTGATGTAGACTTTACAGTCATGTTGCAGCCACCGTAGTCACTATCTGTATATGAATAGAGATTGAAGTCATAATTCTTTAGATACCAAAGGCCTAGTGATGGAGCACCTTTGAGGTATCTTAGAATTGTCTTGATAGCAACCAGGTGTGACATCCTAGGGTTAGCTTGATATCTAGCACAAATACATGTGGCAAACATGATATCAGACCTGCTGGCAGTGAGGTGCACAAGAGACCCATCATAGCCCTGTGGAGATGCTCATCCACACACTCCCCCTTAAGGTCAGGTCCAAGGGAGTGGTTTCTTGCTATGGGTGTCTTTGCAACCTTACAGTTAGTCATGCTGAATCTTGATAGTATGTCCTAAACATACTTTGACTGACTTATGAATATGCCATTATCAACCAGCTTCACTTGAATTCCTAAAAAGAAATTAAGTTCCCCTATTGCACTCATTTCAAATCTATTCTTCATTAGCTTCGTAAAGTCTTTGCAGAGCTTTGGATTAGTTGACCCAAAGATAATGTCATCAACATAAACTTGAACCAGCATCAAGTTATTTCGTGTTCCTTTGATGAAGAGAGTTCCATCTATAGTACCCCTTCTGTAACCATGTTGACATAAGTACTGAGATAGAGTCTCATACCACTTCCTTGGAGCTTGGTGTAACCCATAAAGAGCTTTATCAAGCTTGCAGACATAATCAGGATGATCTGGATCTGCAAAGCTAGGTGGTTGTTTGACATACACCTCTTCATCAATCACCCCATATAAGAAAGCACACTTGACATCAAGTTGGTAGACCTTGAAATTCTTGGATCTAGTAAAGGCTAGAAATATCCTAACAGCTTCAAGTCTTGCTACTGGAGCAAAGACATCATGTAATCAACCCCTTCCTCTTGAGTATACCCTTGAACAACAAGTCTTGCCTTGTTCTTGATGACAAGTCCTCTATCATCTTTCTTGTTCCTGAACGTCCACTTGGTTTCTATGGTAGTCTGCCCTGAAGGAAGAGGACATAGGTTCCAAACCTTTTGCCTTTTGAATTGAAACAGCTCCTCCTGCATAGCTTCAACCCAACTTCCATCCTTTAGAGCCTCCTTAACTTTCTTTGGCTCTACTGGAGATAGAAAACAAGAGTAGAGACAAACATTTTTGTCATGGGTTTGTCCTCTTGTTCTTACCTCCTTGTCAACTTCACCAATGATGTTTGTGGTGGGGTGAGACTTGTGGATCCTGAGTTGAGAGATCACAGCAAGTTGGTTTGAGAGATCTAAATTTGAAAAATTTTGATCAGGTAGAGTAGATTCTTCCACCACATCAGCACACTTATCAAGAGAGACTTGATCCACTGAGTGTGTGACATCATTGAGGTTGTCTTCCATGGAATATTTGTCAGCATCAAGAAATTCTTGATCACTGTCACCATTACCTCTTCCTTCTACATTCGAAGCTTCTTCCCTTAGGTTTTGTGCCTCGAGGCTGGAATTTGATGGTACTTCAGATGTATCAGCTGGATTTATCATAGTTGTGCTGATAGGAGCTCTATCTGCAGAATTTGTTACCACTGGAGCTGAAGTAGATTGATTTGAAGGTCTTCTCAGCTCAAATCTTAGGTCAGGATCTTCTGTTGATAGGTTACCTGTAGATCCTAAAATATTCTCGCAAGACTTGTTAAAACAGTTGGTAACTAAATCAAGATCAAACAGCCAATCTGGACTAGAACCTCTCACACAAGGAGTGTGTTCATTGAACGTCACATTTGCTGACTCATCAACTATTTTAGTTTTGAGATTGTACACTATATAAGCCTTGGCTTGAGAAGAGTATCCAATAAAGTATCCACCATCTGATTTCTCATAAAATTTGGCTATCTGATCTTTGGTATTCAAGATTGTGCAAGGACATCCAAATGATCTGAGTAAACTAATGAAACGTCTCCTTTTGTGCCACAGTTCATAAGGAGTCTTACCATGAGTCTTAACTACTAAAACTCTGTTCTACACATAGCAAGAAGTGTTCATTGCTTCTGCCCAGAAGGTGATAGGAAGTTTAGAGTCAGACAACATGGTTCTTGCAGCTTCAATTAGTGTCCTGTTTCTCCTCTTAGCAACACCATTTTGCTGAGGAGTCCTGGCAGCACTATATTGTCTTGAAATACCCTTTTCATCACAGAATGTATCAAGGATTTGGTTCCTTAAACTCAGTTCCTTGATCACATCTTATGATCTTGACCTTGTGATCAGATTGATTCTCTATCTTCAGAATGAAATTCTTCAAGATTTCAGGAGTCTCATCCTTAGTTCTAAGGAAAAAGACCCAAGTAAATCTAGTAAAATCATCTGTGATCACTAAACAATATGAGGTCCTTTCTAGACTCATTACATTGGTGGGGCCAAAAAGATCCAGATGTAACAAGTTTAGGGGAGTAGTGATGGAGTTTCTTTCCTTTGGCTTGTGACATACGTTATGATGCTTCCCTTTAAGGCATGCAACACAATGATCATTACTTGTAAACTCTTTCTTTGGCATTCTAGTTACCAAATCATTCTTATTAATTTATTCATGTTTTTAAAGTTTACATAGCACATTCTTTTATGCCAGAGAAAAGACTTATCACTATTTGCTTTAGACAGAAAGCAAGACACTTCTCCTATAGGAGAAGTTTCATGCAAGTCCATCTTGTACATGTTTCCTTTCTTGGGGGCTCTGAGCAGTATATGTTCCTAAGGAATGACCATCCCGGGCTTGAGAACAATGCACTCATGCTCAGTAAAGAGCATGTTATGCTTTTGATCACAAAATTGGGACACACTTAGTAGATTGTATCCAAGCTTCTTGACAAAGTTTACCTTCTCAATGCAGAGCTTACCATTTGTGACCATGCCCCTTCCAGTAATGTAACCTCCTACATCTCCTCCAAAAGCAATAGGCCCTCCATCAATTTTCTCAAAATTTTGAAGTAGAGAGCCATTGCTTGTCATGTGCCTAGAACAGCCACTGTCAATGATCCACACATTCCTGTTGGTCTTTAGCTGTTCCTGCACAAAAAGAGATGATTAGTTACATTTGGAAACCCAAGCCTTGCTGGTCTTGGGCTCATCAATATCAACAGAAGATAATGCAACAGTAATTGATCCTATGTTCAAGTTTTGAGCATCAACAGCTGTTGTTGATGAACAACTTTTAGTCACATGGTCTTTCTTTGTCTTCCACATCACCTTTGGAAGCTTAGACTTGACCTTCAACACTTTAGAAGTTTTGACAACTTCAGAAGTTTTGGAGACTGGACCTTCGGAAGATCTTGCTTTCACTGTAGCAGGCTTCAGTACTTCAAAGCATTCCTTTCTTCTGAGACCAATTTTTCTTCCAAAGGCAAGTTTTCACTTGTCTTCTTCTTCACTTTGGAGCTTCCAAGAGGAAAAGCTTTTCCTTCAGAAGTGGGCTTCTTCTTGATCTTCTCAAAAGTTTTCTTCTTGATCATGTGGACAGTGCTTTTAGGATTGTAAATACAGTCCTTAGCCAGATGAGAAGTACTGCCACACATGACACAATCCATCTGCATTCTTCTGGAAGCCTTCCTTTGAGAGCAAGACTGATCTTGATCTCTCTCCATTTCCATCTTCTTCTTCGTAGATAAAGTAGCAAGCCTTTTAGGGAGTGACTTGCTGTTGGATATGGATGGTTTAGGTTGTGCAGCAGCGGTACACAACAAATCAGCCTTCTTTTTGTTGTTGGGATGATTTTGACAAGAACTAGAACCCCTGGTACTAGGATTCATAGTTGAGTCTTCAGCCTTTACCACTTCAAATCCTGCAGAGATGAACACTTGTTTTTGCTTAGAGTTGAAGGTGGCCTTGATCTCTTGAGCTTTCTTGGACTTTCTCTTGGCTCTTCTGATCAAGTTCTTTCTCTTGGATTTTGTCAACCCAATTGAATTTCTCTCCTTAGGAGAATAGTGACCCTTCTTAGGATGATCTTCTTCACTCTTCTCAAATCCATCCTTCATTATCTCCTCTTCATCCTCTTCACTCATGGGGTAACAAACTTTGGCATGCAGAGATGAGGATAATCATGTTCTTGAAGGTCTCTTCTTCAAGAACACATTTTTCTGCCCTGGCTTTGCTGATCACAAGCTCAGCCTGGCATTCAGTTAACTTAGTGATGAGATCTTTGATTTGAGTCCAGTAGTTGGTGTGTTCATGTTTAAGAGTGGAAATGGTTTTCTCTAAATCTTCTATTTTTAGTTTATATCCATTTTCAGCTCTTTTGAAATCAGATTTTAAGATATTTAAGGACTCAAGATCATATCTCATCTCTAAGTTATAGGACCTGTATCTATTTACTCTACCAATACATTTAGGAGTATAAAGATGTTCCAATACCTTGGCTTCATCATGATCTGCCATCAGTGCTTGGTTTGGATGTTGGACCCTAAAAGGATCATACATGCCAATTAAAGTGGTGGTTGATGGTTGCTCTGTTGTAATTCTCCCCAAGTCCAAGAAGTAATGCGGATGAAGAATGTGCTTAATAGAAGACTAAGTGTCGGCTATCCACATTTGTTCATGCGGATGAGCATGGAACAAATGCTGACAAGTATTTGTTCTTCCGCATTAACAAATGCGGATGTTCAACATCAAATGCGACTAAGTGTTTGTTCATTCGTATTTCTCAATGCTGATGACCAAACACTAATGCTGATGAAGATCAACACATCCACATTAGTTAATGCGGATGAACAGAAGAAAATGCTAATGAAGACTTTTGTACTTATCTGATGAAGACTTTTGTACTTAAACTAGTTTCCTGATGTATAGTACAGGGATAGTTTAGTCATTTTGTAAAGGCCATTTGTCAGCCTATGAATAGAGACAACTAGAATATTAGAATGTTTGATTTTGTCATATGTTTCAGAGGTGTCTTGTTACTGATTCATGCTAAAACCCTAGCATTCATTGTAACTTTACACCACCATTAATACAAAGCATTTATGAGTATTTTGAGCATTCAATGATCTGTGTTTATATGATTCTGCAATATAACCACGGACTTAATCATCATATTCGATCCTAGTTGATTCACATCAATTGAGAATATCATTCTTACCACCCAGTCAATTGGTATCAGAGCTTTGGCTCTCGAATTCGTCTCAAATCTGCCTAGATCTGAGCGAAACTTGATTGAACTGGTGATGGAGTTACTATTAGTGAGTTCTTCAACTTATAACATGTATTCATACTGAAATCCTCCTGATACATCGACTAATTCACTGTTCATCTGTGCTGAACCAACAACATATCTTCGAACAGCTCATTCTAACCGAAAATCAGAACAACTATATCATCAACATCATAATCTTCAAACATTAAAAACATAATAGTTACAGTAGGTTGTCTTAACAAAATAACTGTTACTGTTCATCAGATCTGTTAAAACCTTCAAAGAGTAGACTGTTTGGACCACTTGGACTTAAAAATCAATCTAATTCTTATTCCAACAATCTAAAACAAGTTTATTACAATGGATTCACTTAACTTTTCTGAACTTGGTCATGCTTCTAAACCTCCTATGCTTAAACACAAATCTGAGTTTAAGCAATGGAAAATCAGGTTTATGAATTACATTACAGGTGTAGATCTGGATTATTGGATTTCCATATGCAAAGGACCTTACATCCCTGTGTCACCCTCTACTGATCAAGCTGCTTTATACAAAACATCAAGAATACCCATTGAAGATCTAACTCTTGATGATGATGAGTATAAGAAGATAAAGATTGACCTCAAAGCATACTCCATTCTCACACAAGCTTTGAAAATGGATGTACTCAAAAGACTTGAGAAATATGGAACAGCAAAGGTTGTGTAGGATGCACTGTTCATCATGTGTGATGGTAGCAGTGAAGTGGCTGAAATCAACAAAGACAAGTTGGTCAATCAATATGAAACCTTCCATCACTCCAAAGGGGAGTCAATCTCAAAACAACTGCATAGGTTTGTGCAGCTGGTCAATGATCTCGAGATTATAGGGGTCACATATAAAGAAAAGGAGCTGAACAAGAAAATGTTGCACAGTCTTCCTGAGAGTTGGAAACAAAATGTAACCATGCTGAAAAACACACTTGATCTGGAAAGCACCACTCTGGATATAATGATTGCAAAAATTGAAGCTCTTGAACTTGATGAAAGGAGCAGAAACCTTGGTGGACCACAAGTCCTTAAGGCATACATATTTCCATCAGAAAATCATTCTGTGGAAAATGCATTCGTTACTAAAGAAGATGATTTCCTCTCATCCAGAGATCAAGTAAAATCAACTGGATTCATTACTGCTCCATCAACCAACAAGCCACCAACCTCATCTCAATCAACTGGATTTACTACCACTCCCTCAAGTATGCCTGAAGACCAAAGATCTGAAGAGCAAAAGGCTACCTACAATGCCTGTGTTGCAAGTTTTGAAGCTTACTTGGGAGGAAGACTCACTTCTGCTCACTTAATCCAAGAAGATCTAGAAGAAATGGATCCTGATGATGTAGAAGAAATGGATCTACAGTGGCAGATGGCTATGATAGCCATGAGGGCTAAAAAGTTTTTTCGAAAGGGTAGGAAGCTAAGTCTGAATGAGAATACCAAACTTGGATATGACAAATCCAAAGTCAAATGCTTCAACTGTTGTATGACTGGCCACTTCTCAAGAGAATGCAATGCTCCAAGAAGAAACAACAACAGCTTTCAGAGGAGTTCTTAGGGACAATCATCATCACAACCAAGCTCAAGCTTTCAATCCAACAATCAACATCAATATCATCATCAAAGCCAACATCAACAACCATACCAAAGTCAGCCACAACTGACCAATCAAGCCCATGGAAGCAGCCAACCTACTTCTAATGCTCTTGTCATCAGACAAGATGGAGTATGTGATTGGAGCCTGGTGAAGCCTTAATTTCAAAATCATGCTTTTATGGCTCACATAAATGATGGCCCAACTCCTATGCCATCCGAGGTAAAATCTAATGTTTGTAGTGATAAATGCATTGATGAACTGGAGGGATATCATGAGCACAATCACAAATTAGCTGCTAAGATTAAAGAAGAAAAGGTAAAATCAGAGATGCTTAAAAGAGAACTAAAAAGCTTTGAAATTAAAATCAAATCACTCATCTCTGATATTGAAAAACAGCACGGAGAAAAATATACTCTTGCAGCTGAAAATGAAAAGTTAACTGAAATGTTGACTCAATCCAAAGCTGAGCAATCAGCCATTGAAGTGAAACTAGAAAAGTTTCAACTGTCTTCAGTCAAGCTGCAAGAGATGCTTGATTTACAAAAGGATCCTAACGATATGACTGGGATTGGATACAATTCATGTCCCCTACCATACAATGATAATTACACTGTCATGCCTGAGTCAATCACTCTTACAGAGCAAAATGAACCTAAAACTATTGAAACTAACTCAGTAGTATCACAAATTACCAATCCTCAAAACAAACCAAGTGTTTATATCAAAACAAATGAGGAGAAATCAAGTTAGGTCATCCAATTAAAATCAAAGAGTGTTTAGATAAGTCAGTAAATGTCATTAAACCAAGAAGCCCAGTCAAAGCCATAGTGCCATTTGTGAAATTCATACCTGTAATTTCCAAAGAAAAGAAGAAAACTGTTGCAACTATGAAACCATCTGCTGAAAGCAGATCTAATTGTGAGATCAAATCTCCAAAGAATTCAACCACATCAGACAAAGTTTCACTGAAAAGCAAAGGAAAAAACCCTCTGATTTAAAAGACCTAAAACAAAACAGATTCACCATCAATAAAATTTAAACAAGGAGTTGGTTTTGACATCTTCAATAAAGATCATGTAAACCAACAAGAAAAGGAGGATAGAAAAGGATTAAAGAAACAACATCAGCCCAAAAGAGTGAAAAACAGTAGTATTGTGAAACAAACTGCTAACAAGGCAGATATTGCTTCCTCATCAAAATCAAAGAATGATGCTCGGTTGAAAGCTGGTACATTTACTGAGGCATCAAGATTAATCACAAAAGACAAACTCATGTATTGTGACATTTGTGAAATGTCAAATCACAGAATAGAAGAGTGCTATATTAATCAATACTGCTCAATCTGTGACATGAACAATCATTCAACAAAAAATTGCTACTTCAACAAGTATTGTTCTGTCTGTGATATGACAAACCACAATACATCAGATTGTTTCTTCAAACAAAAAGGATTGAGAATTTCTCAAAACAAGCCCATCTCACCAATCTCATCTGTGAAACCTAAAATCAAAAGTCATTTTTATAATAAACAATCCAGGATTTCAGATTTTGATAATGACTTAGGTAATCAGAAAGAGTTGAAGAATGTTCAAAGAAATATAAACCACAACATCAAACAGACTCATGATTTTCATTAATCAAAAATGAAATTTGATAACCAAAAACGTGTCCAATTTCTTAAAAGAAATAGGGACCAAAGGTTTGAATACTCTTCTGACTCTTCAGATGAAGTTGATGAGATGAAATCAGCAAGATATGAAAAATCAAACAAAACTTCATCCTCTAAGTCATAATTTAAAGGAAAGTATCAAGAAGTTACTATCATGGATAAGAACGAGAAACCCATGACCATCATGGCTTGGGTTCCGCATTCTAATTAGTTCATTTTATGCTTGCAGGGTCGTCCATACAGGTCCAATAGCCTATGGTATGTGGACAGTGGATGCTCCCGACACATGACTGGAGACAGTTCCCTCCTTCATGATTTCAAGCATATTTAAGGAACTACTATGGCATTTGGTGGAGATTCACAAGGTGGCAGAATCACTGGTGAAGGATCTGTGACAAATGGGATGTTGAGTTTTGATAGAGTGAACTACTGTGAACAATTGAACTTCAATCTGCTTAGCGTGTCTCAGGTCTGCGACAAGAAATATTCCACTCACTTCACTAACACTCGTTGTTACATTCTGAAACCAGGATTTCAAATTCTTGAAGAATGGGTTGTCTTGAAGACCCCGAGGAAGAATAATACATATGTCTTAAACCTTAATTCTGCTCTACCAAAAGAAGAAACATGTCTTCTGTCAAAAGCATCCTTTGATGAGTCACAGCTTTGGCATAGACGTTTGGGACACACAAATTTCAAAAACATGAATAGATTGGTCAAAGGAAACGATGTAATTGGTTTACCTCAAAAAGAATTTCACTTTATCGACCACTGTTCAGCGTGTCTCAAAGGAAAACAACATAAGTCTTCCCACAAGCCAAAACTTGTGAACACAAACAATTCTCCATTGAAGTTACTTCATATGGATCTTTTCGGAGACTGGAAAGAAACAATATTGTTTGATGATCATAGATGACTTTTCCAGATTTACATGGGCCTTCTTCTTACTTCATAAAAACGAAGCGTCCCAATTAATAAAAGATTTCATCACTAAAATTGAAAATCAAATTGATCATAAAGTCAAATCAATTAGAAGTGATAATGGGACTGAATTTAAAAATGAAGATATGAGTTCTTTCTGTGCAACCAAAGGCATTGCTCATCAATTCAGTGCAGCTAGAACTCCTCAACAAAATGGGGTAGCTGAAAGGCGAAATAGAACACTAATTGAAGCAGCACGAACTATGCTAGCCGATGCTAAACTGCCAATTACCTTTTGGGCAGAAGCAGTTAACACATCGTGCTTTGTACAAAACAGAACTTTGATTGTAAAAGAAAGCAACAAGACTCCTTATGAACTTCTCTTTCACAGAAAACCATTCATTGGATTTTTTAAGTCATTTGGTAGTCCCGTATCAATATTAAACACCCGAGACCATTTGGGAAAGTTTTCTCCAGAGTCTGACAAAGGATTCTTTATAGGCTATTCCTCTGTCTCAAAGGCTTATAGAGTGTTTAATCCTCGATTAAACATTATTGATAAATCAACCAATGTTCAATTCAATGAGCACTCTTTTCCCAAATCAATAAATGGTCCTGATTGGTTGTTTGATATTGACTCCTTTACAAGATCAATTGATAAATTCCACTTTTCTGCTGTAGGAAACCTACAATCAGCTGAATCTTCTGCATCAGTAGAAAGAAGAAATGATTTCCTAATGATTCCTCCTAACTCTACTGAGCAACTGAATGAAGATGTTCCACTGCAAGCTGATCCTGTCAGACAATCATCTCATAATGAGAGTGTTTCAACTAAGGCTGGTCCTAGTACACTTCCATCTTCTTCAGAAGAACCATCGACTAAAGTAAGAAACCAAGATCCAGCCACACTACGTGTTGAAACTAAGAGAACTTCAAATGATGAAAGTCATCAAAGTGTTGCTGATGCTGAAGCAGGAACTGGAAAAGACTTTGATTACTTTCACCACTCTCTTACATCACAAGATAAAGGTGCCTCTTACCAAGATGATCTGAATGTCTCCAATCTTGATGTATCCATTGCTGGTGACTCAATACCAACCACCAGAATACACAAAAATCATCCGGTGGAAAGCATCATTGGTGAACTTAATGAACGGGTGACTAGAAGCAAGTCAAGCATTGCAAACATCTGTTTGTTCCCTTGCTTTCTGTGTCAAACAGTACCCAAAAATATCAAAGAGGCTCTTCAAGACAATAGCTGGATTAAGGCAATGCAAGAAGAGTTGCTTCAATTCAAGAAACAAGAAGTATGGCAACTGGTAGATCTTCCCGAAGGACATTACCCTATTAGTACCAGGTGGCTATACAGGAACAAAACTGATGACTGGGGAATTGTCATCAGAAATAAAGCAAGATTGGTGGCACAGGGATATACACAAGAAGAAGGAATTGATTATGATGAAGTGTTTGCTCCTGTTGCCCGATTAGAAGCCATAAGACTCTTTTTTGCATACTCAGCATCCATGAAATTCATTGGTTATCAAATGGATGTAAAGTGTGCTTTTCTGTATGGAAAGATTGCTGAAGAAGTCTACGTGAGTCAACCACCAGGCTTTGAAGATCCAGATTTCTCACACAGGGTGTACAAGCTTGACAAAGCCTTGTATGGTCTTCATCAAACCCCACGGAAGTGGTATGAGACTCTATCATCATTTCTGCTTGAACACGGGTATGAAAGAGGAAAGATTGATCAGACTCTATTCAGAAAAAGAAAAGGAAAAGACATGTTGCTGCTCCAGAACAAGCTTCTCTGCAAGGAATTTAAAGATCTTATGCATTCTAAATTCCAAATGAGTGCTATGGGGGAACTCACATTCTTCTTAGGAGTGCAAGTCCAACAAATAGTAGATGGAATCTTCATCAATCAATCAAAATATGTGGAAACAATGTTAAAGAAATTCCACTTTGCTGATTGTCAGTCCATCAGAACTCCTATTGATACTAAATTGAAGATCGGTCCTGATCCTGAAGGCAAATCAGTGGATCAGACTCACTATCGATCTATGATAGGTTCACTTATGTATCTAACAACTAGTAGGCCTGACATTATGTTTGGTGTTTGTGTGTGTGCCAGATATCAAGCTGATCCCAAGGAATCTCATGTTAATGCTGTCAAGAGGATATTCAGATATCTTAAGGGTTAACCTGCTCTCAAATTATGGTATCCAAAGGAAGGAAACTTCAACCTTTATGCCTACACCGACAGTGACTACGGGGGATGCAACTTCAATAGGAAATCCACTTCTGGCGGTTGTCAATTTCTTGGTCCCAGACTGGTCTCCTGGCAGTGCAAGAAGCAAACAAACGTGTTAATTTCAACAGCAAAAGCTGAGTATATAGCAGCATCTGCCTGTTGCTCTGGATTCAAAACCAGATGCTTGACTATGGTTTTAACTTCTTGCACACTCCAATTCATATTGACAACACAGCAGCAATGTTTATTACAAATAATCCTGTTCAACACTCAAAAACAAAACATATTGAAATCAGATATCACTTTTTGAGAGATTGTGCTGAAAAAGGGTTAATCAAATTGATTAAAGTTCACACTGACAATCAATTGGCTGATTTATTTATCAAGGCATTTGAACCTCGTCGGTTTGAATTCCTAGTTCAATCAATTGGCATGATTAACTTTGAATAATGAAAACCCAAAACATCAAAAACATTTAAAAAGTTACAGAAAATCACAAAAAGAAGTCATTTTGTTGAAGAATATGATATATACTTCAAAAGAGAAATGATATAATTACAGTCGTTATATCATTCACTATACTTATCTTAAAATTTCAAAAGACTGACATGACTTATCTGATATGTGGGTAGGGTCAACATGGAAAAGAAGATGCATGCTGTGATGAACTAAAATCCATATTCAACTGTGAAGCACACATGTCAGAGTATTAGTACGTATTGGCTTATCCAAGTGTATGTGTGTGCAGTAACCTAAACACACCAGGTAATAATGCAGTATGAATCTCTTTCACCTACATCAATTTCTTCTCTATTTTGCTGAGCAAATATCTAGAGAAACAAGCACATAGTGCTGATGTCATGATCCAAAAGATTCCCAATGTGGAACACATCCACCTTGGATGAATTAACAAAATATTACATTCCCGGTGAATGAACAAAAAGAATCCCATCATGGATCACCTTCCAAAGTGAAGTGAAAAAGAATCCCAATGTGGATCAAACTAATAAAAAGATCAAAGTAAAAGAATCCCAATAAGGATCGGTGAAAATGGGATCTCATATTGTAAATGACCTGGTCATGTAAGTTGTAAAAAGGTTCTACAATGCATGTCATGCGGGTGGTTGATCAATGCCATGCTTTTGAGTATGGGGTACATGTTGAATACTCAAATTAATCAAAAACATGATAAATATCACATGCATCATAATATTAACCAAGCATGAGTTTAAGGGGACAAACATACCTTCAATCAATAAGTTCATAACCATGTCCATTTTACTAACAAATGTTTGCACTTGTGTAATGTAAGATTGATCCTCTTCATGAACAGAAAAGAAAACAAAATCATTACAAAAATATCTCATGTTCAAAAGTTTTAAATCCTTAAAGTTCCTATCCCATATGGATATAAACTTTAGGGGGAGTAATTTAGAATTTTGATTACCTTGTACAGTCTATGTAGATATATGGAAGCATAAAAGTCCAAGATCAGTCAGTCACTAGGAAACTTGTATCACATCTGATAAAAAGTCCAAGATCGGTCAGTCACTGGGAAACTTGTATCACATCTTATATACAAGTCAATCCAAACAAAAATTGACAATCCCATCAACAATCAAAACTTCAAAAGATTCAAGTCAAAAGCAAAGACAGTTCTTCATAACAGTCAATGAATCAGCAGAAAAACAAAAAAGAGTTCACTCTGCAGAAACATTAATTTTGATTAAGTTCAAAAATTAATTCGGGTAAGTGCATTGGTTAATGCGGGTGAAGGTAACCCAGGCATATAACCAATGTGGGTAACTGGCTTAATTCATTGAAAAACCAAGTGAAACTAATGTGGACAAGTTAATTCTACCGCATTTGCTTCAAACAAAAATGCACATACAAATTTTGAAGTGTTGCAAACTTATGCGGACAATGTTATTCAACCGCATTTCTTTATGTGGTTAATTTTTGTTCTGCTGCATTTCCTAAACATGGTTAACATCAATACAGAAAGTTTGTTGAATAAAATGAATAAAATGTGCTTAATCTCTTCTGTCATGATGATGTTTGAAAGTTAAGAAATGCGGACAAACTTTTAGTTCTACTGCATTTGTTGAAGTAAATGTGAACAAGTTTTTCTATCGCATTTGCTACAGTACACAAATGTTGATAAAATTTTGTTCTATCGCATTTGCTACAGTGTACAAATGCTGATCAACTTTGTTTAACCGCATTTGCTACAACATACAAATGCTGGCAATGTATTAAAAACATCCGCATTTGTCACAGTACACGAATGCTGTGAAGTGTTTGCACTTCCGCATTTGTAACAGTAAACAAATGCTGATGAACAATTCATTACCGCATTTGCTACAGTGAAAATCAAAAATCAACCGCATTTGTCTGAAAACTTGTAACATTTGTAAAAGCAATTAAATTGACTATTTAAACCAACTTCAAAAGGTCATTTAATATTTTTCAAATTTGAGAGACTTATAGTGCGACGAGCGTTCATCACTGTTCTTCATCCATCATCATCATCATCATCACATACCTGTGATTCTCAAGTTCATACATCAAATTTCACCTCGATTTCGATTCTTAATCTCAGTAGTATCAAACTAAGGTGATTAGTTGAAATCCTCATGACCGACTTTGATGGACATACGATGAACTTAGAACCCTAGGTTAACAATAATCATCAAAATCAAGCTCAATCCATGAAATGATCAACATTTTCAAGTGCAATGAACCTCATGGTTATGAATATAACAACAAACAAGTGATTTGCAAAAACCTCAGTTCATCTCATGAACAGGGTACAAAAGAAATCAACAATGTTGAAATAAAAACTTATTTAAGTGTTAAAAGATGTTAAAATCAGAAAAGATCATCTCAACAAACATGAAAAACAAAAGAAAAATGAACCTAGATTGATAAAATCAAGTTTGGTCAAGTTCCTATGGAACAGTACATATGATTTCTCAATTTTGACCAACCAAAGTCAAACTAAGAAAATCACCATGATGTCTACTTTATAATCTGATAATCATTGTTCAAAGTTCTAATTCATATGCATCTAATGCATGGTACAATGGCTAATCTCACGTGGAGCAAGCTTCACAATGTCAGTGGTTATCTTGACCCTGATGTACCCGAGGCTGAAGGACTTAGGGATATGATCAGATTCATCTCTACCACCAGAGTTGCTCATGCTATCATTGTTAGACCTATCATTTATGAAAACTTCATAAGATCTTTCTGGAGCACAGCTGTAGTTGCTGAAATGGATGGTGTTAGGACCTCTACTGGAAGAATCACTTATGATCATTCATTAGCCATCACTAAACAAACTGTGAGACAGTGTCTACAGTTCGGTGATGATGCAAACACACCCATGGAACTTGAAGATGATGAGATCATGACTTTCTTTGCCAACATTGGGTATGAAGAAGGCTATGAAGGCAAACAAATAGTCAAAGGACTGGTTGATTTACAATGGAGGTTCCTCATTCATATATTCCAACATTGTTTATCAAAGAGGAAGAAAGGATGGAATGATATCCCTATTACTACTTCATCTGCTATCTGTGTTGTATGCATAAACAGGCCATTCAATATATCAGCCTATGTATTCAATGTCCTAGTATCCAACGTTCAAGAGGGGAGGAGGCATATGTTTCTGATGTATCCAAGGTTTCTATAATGTCTGATCAATGAGACATTTCCTCAGATTGTACCTGAAGGACCAGTGATGGACATTCCTCACTATAATGCAAAGTCCTACAAGTACATCAAAAAGAGAGATCCAAGGAACTTCTATAGTGGAACTTTCTTTCCTCTGCTTCCTTGGATGTTGTAGCAGATTAACCAAGAGGAAGAAGCTCCTATTGATGAGCAAGATCAAGAAGAAGAACAACAAGCTGCTCCTGATCAACACAATGTTGATGAGCATTCTGATATAGCTGAAGAAGGACAAAGGCTAGTGTCACCACATGTGGATGTAAGTGGTGATCTTAACACTGGGCCTTCTATTCAAGAAGCTAAGATTGCATCACCTTTCATACCATCACCCATTCCATCACCTCACATATCACCCATTCCATCACCACACATATCACCCATTTTATCACCTCACAGATCTCCCATTATCTCACCCCATATTTCCCCTGTTCCATCATCTCCTACTACTACAGAACCTGTTGAGTTTGGTGAATCTACCAGCTCTTCAGAGGATTCCAAAGTAGCTCCGCATGAAAAGGATGAAATGATTTTAGAATTATTACAGAAGGTAGTAAGAATGGAGAAACTTCTGGATAGAAGATCTGGTATTATCAAAGATAGACTTCAGGAGTTAGATGAAAAATAGAAGGAAATTAAAGATCTCAAGGAGAAATATGAAGCAGAAAAGAAAGAAAAAGACAATGAGATAAAGGAATTGAAGGCTGCTCTACAACATTCAAAGGATGAAGTTAGTGGACATGTAGACTCCTTGACCATCCAATCCATAGCCATAGAAGAACAAGAAAGCCTGTTGGAGCAACAAACTGATCTAATCATTAATCTACAAAAACAGATAGAAACTTTGAACAAGAGATTTTCTGAGTTGGAATTACTGATCATGATTAAACAAGAATTGGAGAAAGAAAAAAAAGATAAGGATGATAAAGATAAGGGGGAGAAGAAAGGTGATAGTGATAAGAATGTGGATGATGAAAGTTCTTCCGGAGATAGTGATGATGACTCTCCACCAGCTAAGAAGATGAAAACCACTAAGGCTGTGAAAGAAGGTGAAACCAGTGGAACTAAACATAAAGAACAAAGCTTAACTATGGTGATGTACATAAGCAAATAATCTGAAGAATCCCAAGATGAAGAATCTGAATTCAGATACATGATTAAAGAACTAGATATCTACTCTTCAGAGGAATTCATAATTGATGATGAATTCTGGGATTTCATGAAAGATCAACATCAAACTACTGAACCCATAGTGGTGATCCCTCAATCTCCTGTGCCTTTGGAAACGGAGACAGATTGTACCAGCTATCACTCTGTCTGATGAACAAAAGGAAGTTATCAGAAGACTTTGTGAAGAACAACAGAAACTAGAAGAAACAGCTACAAAGAACAAAGAAAGAGAACAAGCAGAATCTGAAAACAAAGCTGCTAAAACAGAAAGCAAAGAAGTTGAAATAGCAGAATCCTCTTCTGGTATGCAAACATATACCCGAAGGAGGAAGTATTTAACAGAAAAAGCCAAAGGCAAAAGACCCATTGAGGAAGAAGAACCTGTTAAAAAGAAGCAAAAAGATGATCCTCGAAGCCTAGCAGCCATTGCTGAATTTCTTGAAGAACATGAAAAGGCAGAGGAACAATTGAAGAAAAGGGCTGAGTTTGTAGACCTGGAGGAAGGAGAAATTGAAGAAGGCTACGTGGTTGATG
This sequence comes from Flaveria robusta, assembly GCA_025506415.1. NCBI lineage: Eukaryota > Viridiplantae > Streptophyta > Magnoliopsida > Asterales > Asteraceae > Flaveria > Flaveria robusta. The sequence goes on from CM046472.1 coordinate 11,783,168, forward strand.
AACCAATAACAAAAGAAAGTCCTGTAAGGGCTGAAACTTCAGTACAAGAGATGGTTGAGAAAGCTCAAACCGATGATCTGATGGTAAAAGCAATGTTTCTGATCAATCACGGTTATGATGCTGATGAAGTGTTTGGGATGACCTATGAGGGAATGGCTAAAGAGGAAGAAAAACTAAACAAGTTGTTGGATCCTACTTTTGTGACTGAGTATGAAGCTGCACAAGCAGCCAAGTCACCTGTATCTCCATCAAACTCAAAATCCAAACAGACTGAAGCTCCTCAATCCCTGTATCCGGATCCCTATAACATGACTGATAGGGAGATGAAGGATTATCTCTTTGAACAAGGCTACACTAAGAGAAAGCTTGGCAATATGAAAACAAACTCACTAAGGGCTGCAATGCTGAGATTAATCAATGAAAAGAAATAAAGATTAAAGAAGCTTGAAGAAGAGATAGTGAGCAAGAAACCAAGATCCAGAGTCTCAGCCCAAGACATCCAACTCACCCATGAAGATCATGATACCCATACTTCATAGAAATCCTAAGTGGTTTGCTGAGCCTTCTCAAATGAAGCTATAAGAAGGGCTCACCACTATAGAGATGATAAAGGGTGTATCTACTCCCCAGGGCAAAGTAGATGTGAAAATTATTGCCTAGAAGTATGATAGTGATTGGAATATATTTATGATCAAAAGAATCTCAGGGTTGGTTTAGTTCTTTACAGAGTACTCTGCTCTGGTGAACTCCCTGCAGATACAGGACTTGAAGGAACTAGCTAATCTGGAATTGATCAATCATAAAGCTATGTTCAGAGGGTATGAGTTTGAAGATATTCTGAAGATGTTTAAAAGGACTGACAACTTCAAATCATTGAAAGCCATTTGTATGAGAAAAGACAGTTCCTTTCAAAACCCTCTAAAGAAGAAGAAAAAGATAAAAGAGGCTGAAGATGTAGTGTTCCCTTAGCTAAAGGTGAAGCCTACAGAGTCTCTGAAAAGGAAAATGGTAGCAGGCACTCACACCACAAAGCCAATCTCTAATGTTTTCTATGATGAGAAGACTTATGAGTTGGTGATTGAAAGAAGATGGGGAGGAAAGGAAGGTGCAGAAATTCGTCTATTCAGTGGATATGAAGTGAGATTACTTGATGAGTCCTACATTCATTACATATACACCAGGCACTTCAGGGAAATCAACAACAAACTTGGAGAGGCTGATATGCTCTTCTTCCTTAAATGCATCAAGATCCTGAAGATGGCCTATGACCGAATCAATGCCAAAAGAGAGAAAAGAAAGAAGAAAAAGACTCCTTTGCAGTTGGGAAACATTATGAAGCTGGAGGTTGATGTGGAAGGAGCTCTCTTTATTCATAGGGATGGGTTGTCCACAGTGTCCATATGGGAACCCATTTCCTTGAAGAAGCTGCCTATTGAAGCCATCTACACAATGAGTCAGATGAAGATCCATGTGCTGTACAGAGACAAGTTGTCAGATGCTAATGACTTTGTCAACATGATAAAGGCTATTTTGAATTCTTCTCAGGCTGAACCAACAGCTGCTCCTCCTGCTGCTCAAGACCCAGCAGAATCCTCACAACCTCATCCACCATCAAACCCTTAAAGTACCTAGGCTGTATAATCCTTAGGGGGAGTATTGTTGGACCCTAAAAGGATCATACATGCCAATTCAAGTGGTGGTTGATGGTTGCTCTGCTGTAATTCTCCCCAAGTCCAAAAAGTAATGCGGATGAAGAATCTGCTCAATAGAAGACTAAGTATTTATTCTTCCGCATTAACAAATGCGGACAGCCAAACAAAAGCTGCTAAGTACTTGGACATCCGCATTCACTAATGCGGATGTTCAACATCAAATGCGACTAAGTGTTTGTTCATCCGCATTTCTCAATGCTGATGACCAAACACTAATGCTAATGAAGATCAACACATCCGCATTAGTTAATGCGGATGAATAGAAGAAAATGCTGATGAAGACTTTTGTACTTAGACTAGTTTCCTGATGTATAGTACAGGGATAGTTTAGTCATTTTGTAAAGGCCTTTTGTCAGCCTATAAATAGAGACAACTAGAATATTAGAATGTTCGATTTTGTCATAAGTTTCTGAGGTGTCTTGTTACTGATTCACGCTAAAACCCCAGCATTCATTGTAACTTTACACCACCATTAATACAAAACATTTATGAGTATTTCGAGCATTCAATGATCTATGTTTATATGATTCCGCAATATAACCACTGACTCAATCATCATATTCGATCCTAGTTGATTCACATCAATTGAGAATATCATTCTCACCACCTAGTCATTGGAGATGCATCTTCAACCTGAAAGCTCCAGTCAAAGCCTCCTTCTTCAACAACAACTGTAGCTTGCGGTTTGGCTTCTCATTCTGGTTGGCTCATTCAGTGTATTTTGGTCTGGTTTGTGCTTGACAACCATTTTTTCTTGGTGCCTTGCACTCCCTACAAAGTGTCCTATTTGGTTGCAGTTAAAACACTTTACTTTGCTGTTGTCCGGTCCAAACTTTCAACTGGCTGCATTGCTAGGAAACTTCCTCCCTATCCTCTTGTAGAACTTCTTGGCTCTATGAGTGAGAAGAGCCATATGTTGGACTATTTCCATGTACTCCAGATCATCTGGATAGATATAGTCCAGATCTTCAAGGCTGAAGAGAAAGTTGCCTGAACTCTCATCAACAGACACAAAGGCATGAGAAGAGCTTATCTCTTGGAATGGACTTCCTTGGATGTAGCTCTCCCTTGGTGTCTCGGGAAGGTGATGAAAGGACCCTTTTATGAGTTGTCAGGGTAGCAGATGAGATGATGTTGTGGTTCTCTGCAATCCCTTTCAACCACATGGAGGGCTGAACTCTGATGATTGGTGGAGTTACCAGATGGATTTTGCATGTTCATCTCCAGCTGGTAGCCACTAAGGATACCATACAACTCTGTGAGAGTGAGAGTCTTGAGGTTCTCAGTCCTCTTGATAACAACATAGTAATGGGTCCACTGTCTGGGAAGAGAGGACGTGAACTTCCTCACAATGTCTCTGTTCTCAAGAGTTACTCCAACATCCATTAGAGTGTCCACAATCTCAACATACCTGAAGTATTGTTGAGTCATGGTTTCACCTGTCTTGTAGGTAAAATTTTCAAACTACTGCTTCTAGAGGTCCTTTTTATTCTCTTTTGCTTCAGAGAACCCCTCATACATGAGCTTTAGTGCATCTCATAACTGTTTGGCAGTTTTGCACTTCTTGAAACCCCTGTAAATGGAGTTAGGAAGAGCAGTTTGGAGGGCAGTCATGGCCTTCTGATCGATATCAATCTTCTTTCTATCTTCTTAAGAATAGTCAGCCACCTGTTTTGAAATCATGCCACCTCCAGCAGCAGCTGAAGAGGTGCATGGAATGTAAGGTCTAAAGACAACAAATTCAAACATCCTAGAGTCTTAAGACTTGATAAAGCCATCCATTTTTTGACACCAAGTATCAAAGTCTTTAGGAGTGATCAGTGGGGACTTTGTCATAGTGTCAGTTTCCATATCAGCCTTTGAGAGAGCTGTCATTTGAGTTGTTAAGTGTTTTGTGAAAAACTAAGAGATCTAAGATGGTGAGATCTTACAATCAAGAGCCTGGAACGCTCTGATACTAATTGCAGGAGGTGAAGGTGTTCAATGCAAATCATTTTCACAATGAGGAGAGACTTAGAACACTTAACAGATCAAATAAGGAACTGGAACCTTTATAGTGATACTAAGAAACACAAGTAAACAAAGAGAGACAGTAACTTAAGAACAACAGAGAAGATTGGTTTTCAAGGATCAAGTATATTGCTCTCAAGTTCTTTTACAAGTATTACAAAAGCATAAAAATAAAATACAAGGACCTGAGATACTTTGAAGGCCGGCTGGAAACACTAATCTTGACAATAAGATCAATGTAAAGTCAAAAGACAGATTGCCTTTTGACTAGTGACAATGACATGCCATAGCTCACATGCTAATGTAATACAAAAAGGATAAAAGTACATAAAGTAGAAAGTTACAGACTCAAAACCATAATCTACAGCTTCCTAAAGCATGGACCTTTTCACTAACTTGTATAAGTTGGTGAGTCTGCAGAGTGGCAGCAGAAAGTTGATCAACTTTTCTGAAAAGTTGTTGATCAGAGAAAGCATGTCTTCTCTGTCTTCGGAAGAAATCAGTCTTCTATCTTTGAGGCTTCAGAAGACTTTGTCTTCTAAACTTCGGAAGACTTCATCTTTGGCTTCGAAAGATTTGGTCTTTGGCTTCGAAAGATTTTACACTTAGTGAAATTTCTTTGCAGTGTGTAAAACTTCCAAAGTAACTTCTACCAAGCACAAAATGCATGCATGCAGGAAGCAGCTTGACTGTTTTGAGTGCATCAGCCTCTTTCAATTACCTTACACACATGCATACAAGCAAGAAGCTCTTTGGCTACTTTGGTTGCATTAGCCTTTCAAGTATTCCTTACATATTGGTTTTCTCATGAACCCTTCCGTGTATATATATATATATATATATATATATATATATATATATATATATATATATATATATATATAGGGGGAGGATCCAATGAAACCTCCTTATAAATGAAAATCGCGAAAACCAAATATTAGCCATTGATCAATTTAATCAATGGTATTTAATGAGTAGGATCATTTTAGTAAATTAGTGAAATCAAAATATGAATTAAATAAAGGAAGAAGGGCAAAATAGGGAATTGAAAATTTAATTTTATAATTGCCAGTAGCAATTCCTGCTAAAAATATTCCCTCTCTCCTAATCCCCTAAAAATCAATGAATATATTCAATTTTTTTAGAAAAATCGCTGAATACAAAGAGTTGTGAAATCCATTCAAAACAAACACAATACAATCAAAACTAGAATTTTTGTTTTAACAGGAGTGACGTAGAAGTTAGAGAGATTGCTAGAACATTTAGGTAAGTATCTTACTTAAGTACTTTCATATAAACAAATATTTGGTGCGTATATGTAATAATGTAGTTACATATCTTAGTGTTTTAAAGACAACGGATACATATATGTATTATTACAATTACATACAATTTTTATGAATATGTGAAAGGTGTAAAGTACGTGTATGTAATAGTATCTTACATACAGTTTATTTCAAAGTTAAAAATACGAAAAGTGTGTGGTTTTTGAGCTTAACAGTACACTTACATACCGTTTAGCTCTATACTGAGTGCATACAAGGAGACTAGAACATGTATGTAACAGTGTAGGTACGTATATGTAACATTGTGTTCACAAACATCATACATATAAATTTTAACATATTAGGCATGTACTAATATGCAATAGTACGCTTATATGCTGTTTATTCTTATGTTTAATAGTCGAAAAAAGTATGAAACGTATATGTACCGGTATACTTACAGGATTAAGAAAGTTTTAAGGTGCCTAGTACGTGTACGTAACAGTTTTGAAAACTACGGAAACATATTTTTGTATCTTACTTGAGATAAGTTAAGCATCCAAAATGGAAGCAGCGTACCTTGAAAAGTTACAAATCGGATTTGAATTAGTTCTACGAATATGGAAGATGATGATTTGGAGAGAGATTGGTCAAAAGTCAATAAGGAATTGAAAGTTACAAACTATTACCTAAATTAGTGGAGTGAAATTTTACTTAATTGCCCTTTTAATTAAAAGAATTAATAAACTATTAGAAATTATTTGATTGGTTGATATTAATTTTCTTGGTTTTCTCTTATAATGGTGGTTTTTATTTGATCCCTCCTCTATATATATATATATATATATTGTGTTTATATATATATAGGATTTTGATCATATAAGAACCCATCATAAATATGAGAACTCAATAAATCTATCACAACCATTGATATAATATAAAATATTAAATATTCTCAATCAATTGTATAGATGAGATAAAGGGTAAAAAAGTAATTTTGCTTTTGTACTTGTTATGTGAACTGGCATACTTCCTTTCAAACACATTAAAAGAAATCATATCTTCCTCTCTCATTCTCAAGAACACACACAAATCATTCCAAATAAACACACATAAACAAAAATATATTCAAGATTCTAATTTTGTTTTACGCACAGAAAGTGAAATTCATAGTGGGTATTTAACCACATATATTTTCTTTCATTGTTTTTCACTTTCAAGTATCGTGAGCACCGTTGATAACGACTCCGACGAGGTTGAAATGATGTCTTCATCATCAAAAAAAACTTCAAGTTCAAGTTCTCGTTCTGCTCCAGCTGAGACATCGCAGACGGCGGTTGCTATTTCTTTTCTGGTGATGTTTTACCCACCCTTTTCACTTATATAATATTTGACTTTTTAAATTATTTTGATAAAATTTACCATTTTTCACTTATTTTTTAGATTAATGATATCTATACTGGTGTTTAATGATTTATTGTTTTAACATATGTTATTATACTTTTTCTTCCCTTATTTTCACCATTATCAACTCATGTGTTTTTAATCTTCCTTACAGATATGGTTTTACCATATTTATTAATTATTGGAACGACTTATAACCATATTTAATATGAAGACCCCATTTTGCTACGAACTTAAACTCATTACTTATGCTATACCATTTGTAGATCTAGAATGATGATGAAGACGACAAAGACACCATTTTGCTATGTACTTAAACTAGTTATAGATGGTTTAATTAGTTGTGTAGTTACATGGTGTAATGACGTTATAGTGGTATAGTTATATGGTTTTAGTTTACATTGGTTTACAGTTTGGTCTACATTAGTTTATATTGTTTTAC